>OU015498.1:8503824-8628824 GCA_907164885.2 Dolomedes plantarius | reverse complement strand
AAATTGATGCTATAGCACCGAACGAATCCTTTCATGCAGTGAAGCTTCTTGCAATGATGTTCGAACCACTCAGAATACGACGTTCGGATGCAAGGGGAGATAAACGTGAAATCAGTGGATATTTGACATAGTTTTCGTGAAACTAATGCGTCGATGTCTGTTTCGAAGGAAGTGGCTGCCATTTTCAGTGCACCTAGTTGTAATTCAGAGAGTTCTAAAGACGCCCATCAGAAATTTTTCACCCGATTTTATTCTTCACGTGCTTCATCTCTGAAAACAGTTGTTCGCAAATGTACGTAATGCAAAACTGCGACGTCGAGAATGAGACGTGATTCTAAAACGGGGTATATTTTACTTCGAGAAGATAGATCATATAAAGTTTAAGATCTTGTAGAGCCACATTACTAGCTGTCGAGTGACGCCGATTGGATACACTTGATCTAGATAATTTTCCGTTCGTCGAACGACATGGGGTAGTACGAGTGTTCACTACTTAATAGCTAACCAATAAAATTTTCCTTTTCAACCACGAGAAAATATCTTTAATAATAAATAATATCTTTACTTATATAAAAGCCTAGAGTAGAAAAAGTGTAGGTAACCATTCCGGGACGGACCAAGTCGGGAACATCTTAACATTACGACGCCATTTTCTGAAATTTTTCTTGAAAAATAATACCACAAAAGTTACATATTTCGAAAGCCCTTTAAAAAATATGAAAATTTAAAGCGAACACCCTAGCTCAAAACCGTTTAGTTTTTGAAATATCTTCAAATTAAAATATCCGTCGAAAAGAATCATTTATTCATTTGAGTCATTCACTCGAATTTCGAATTCATTCTACTCCATGGCTTTTCATATTCCCTTTAAATAACTACATTTTTAATGTTTAATTTTAATGTTAATTAAATTGTGTTTCACGTTTTATTTTTTGTTTTATTTTATTGCTGTTTATTTTATTGCTGTTTACTGCTGTTTAAGTATCGTTTTCAGAAATGCCTGCTGTGTGGTGAGTCATTCACTTTTGAAACAGTTTTGGTTTAGTTTTGTTTTGTGGTTTACTGCTGTTTAAGTGCATTTTTCAGCAATGCCCGATGAAAATGATGAATCACCTCTTGAAACGCTGATCAACATTCCGGCATTATTGACGGGGGATTTATACTAGTTTATTAATAGTATAAATAGCTAAGGGACCTGAAAACTAGATCGCGCTTGGGAGCTACCAAAAGCTCCCCCCCTTGTCTTCTCTTCTTTTTTTGCCAACCGAAAGAGGTTGCTGAAAATTTCTCCTCGTGGAAATTTCAGTCGCTGCAAATTAATCGTTACACAGTGCGGTAAAACACCATCCCAGTTCAGAGTTCGTCTCAAGTTGAGAGATATCTATCACTTAGCGGAGTGAAAATGGATAACATAGTATGCACTCAAAGAAATCCATGCATTTCTCGTGAGCTTACTTTTGACGAGGGCTGTATGGTCGACCTTCCCTTCCAGTTCGGATCCTGCACGAACCTGAGGTACGATCCCATGGGGATGTCGTGCCTCGTCTTCGGTTTTGGTGCAATCAAAGGAAGGGTGCGGTAGCCCTGCAGCAGAACAAAAATAAAATCACACAAACACTAGAAATAAGCACTTTTCACCACATAAGAATCAAGTGAAAATAGGGAAATAAAATGTTATTAACATCAGCCATTTAATGGTTAAAATAAGCACTTCCTGCACGTTTATCAGAAAAAACACATCTTGGTACAGGACAATATTTCATTCTCTCTCTCTCATATATATATATATATATATATATATATATATATATATATATATATATATATATATATATATATATATATATATATATATATATATATATATATATATATATATATAATATATATATATATATATATATATATATATATATATATATATATATATATATATATATATATATATATATATATATATATATGTAAAGGATTTAGTGGGAAAAGAATGATTATTCTAAATTTAAAGGGGGCTTGGGAATTAAATTATATTCGTGGCGTAATTCGCCTCTAATTGTTCGTATTCAAAGACGCGAATTGGGAAGGGGAAATTCCCTTTTTATTATATAATCTTCGCGCGCCTCTGAGTTCTGCGGTCGAGGAGGAACGTTTACATTTTAGCCTTGAAAGATGTCTGTTTCGGGCTCTGCGCATGTCAATGGAGAGTTGGCACGCGGAGATGCCCGCGAATTTGGTGAGAGCACGGAATAGAAGTCGATGTCAGACGTGTTTCGCCGCGGCTCTAAAAAAGAAATGGCGAATAACTAAATGCGTAGATCTGGAGAGGTGGTATTATGACAAAGAATAAAACTGGATTAAATTGAACTGATGCCTGCTCAATTATTGATTGGATTACTTTTGCTGCACCACCGGATATACCATGACTGCCATAATTTGTCAGATGACGGGCGTAGCCCTACGCGTGTCATATATATGCTGTCATATATAGTTGCTGCAGGGATATATATATATATATATCCCGGCAGCAACATATATATATATATATATATATATATATATATATATATATATATATCCCGGGTGTCCCAAAAATGACCGACGATTTGAAAAATCAACTAAATTAAAACGGAAAATGATAGAAATGTACGGTTTGCTGCATTCTGCTTAGGCAACCAATGAATTTTTTCTCACCAATTTTCAAAATTAGTTACAAACTTCGCCAACAGATGGCGCTGCTGGCTGGGAAAAGCTATGAAACAATGTTTTCAAAGGAAGAAGCATACGCAAAATGACATGGATTGGCCTCCCTATTCGCCAGATTTGACACCTTGCGATTTTTTTCTTTGGGGGTACTTGAAAGACCAGGTGTATTGTCACAATCCAGAAACTATAGACGAACTGGAACAATACATCTCTGCTGCTTATCAGAACATTCAAACTAAAATGTTTGCACGGGCGTCTACGAATTTTGTCCTCAGACTGCGCCACGTTGTTGCTGCAAACGGTGGTTATTAGGAAAACATTGTTTTATAGTTTTCCCACTCAGCAGCGCCATCTGTTGACGAACTTTGTAACTAATTTTGAAAAATTGGTGAGAAAAAATTCCTTGGTTACCTAAGCAGAATGCAATAAACCGTACATTTCTATCGCCTTCCGTTTTTATTTAATTGATTTTTCAAATCGTCGGTCATTTTTGTGACACCCGGTATATATATATTCTTTGACTTGTGTACGTCAGCACCACCTGTCGGCTGTTTATTGAGTTCTTTTTTTCCTGTCTTAAAAAAAAAACAGTGACCTAGCGATGCTAACCCTGCAAACCTTTTTTGTTTTGGTTACTTTTCCGGTTTTTATGAATTTTTAAAGTTTATACGGACTTTTTGCCCACCCGGTATATAGTGTATATATATATATATATATATATATATATATATATATATATATATATATATATATATATATATATATATATATATATATATATATATATATGTATGTATATATGGGAGGTAGGGCATGTCAAAATTGCATAGCAACCCATGGTCGCATGGGAAAGTGGTATCAGAGGTACAAAAAATGAAGGAATACAAGACAGAGATTATCAGAAATATTTATTGCTCATAAATATTACATATGCTGTAGTAGATGATACCATTTCAAAAGGTTACAAAACATGCTCAAGGTGTCCACCATTACAAGAGATGCAAGAGTTACAGCGACGGACCATGGATTGGCTGACACGTTCGAAATCTGGATTTGCCTGGATATCTGCAAACAATTCAGCGCAAACAATTCTTGCCACCAGATCCATTTCAGACTCGACAGGTGTTTCATACACATCACCTTTAAGTGCACAACCAAAGAAATAATTCCGGGCTGCTTAAATCCAGAGAGCGTGGGGGCCAGACAAGCAGGTCCGAGCAAATCCAGGTGTTTTCGGACGTGTCAGACAATCCATGGTTCGTCGCTGTATCGTTTGCATCTCTTGTAATGGTCGAAACTTTGAGCATCTTTTGTAACCTTTTGAAATGGTATCATCTACCCCAGCATATGTAATATTTATGAGCAATAAATATTTCTGATAATCTGTGTCTTGTATTGCTTCATTTCATGTACCTCTGATACCACTTTCCCAAGACGTTTACGACCATGGGTTGCTATGCCATTTTGAATCCTTTTGACATGCACTATCTCCCCTTAAAATTTGTCCAAATCATTATGGGACACCCTCTCTCTCTCTCTCTCTCTCTCTCTCTCTCTCTATATATATATATATATATATATATATATATATATATATATATATATATATATATTATATATATATATATATATTATATATATATATATATATATATATATATATTATATATATATTATATATATATACACTCAAGAGCCAAAACATTATGACCACCTGTCAATAACGAGTTGGCCCACCTTTGGCGCGCAACACAGCTTCAATCCGCCTTGGCATGGATGCCACAAGTCCTTGGTAGATGGCCGGAGACAGATTGTACCAGATGTTTAAGCAACGGTCACGCAAATCCGAGATATTGCGAATTGGTGGTCTTTGAACTCTGAGCTGCCGTCCCATGACATCCCAAATGTGTTCTATCGGATTGACATCCGGTGAGTTAGGCGGCCAGGACATTAACTGGAATTCAGCATCATGTTCCTGGAACCACTCCAACACAATTTTAGCCTTGTGACACGGGGCGTTGTCCTGTTGGAACATTCCATTTCCAGCTGGAAAAACAGAGGCCATGTAAGGGTGCAACTGGTCCGCAATGATGTTCAGATACCCTGTAGCATTCATGGTCTGCTCTACCACAACCACGGGTCCCAAAGACGCCCAAGAGAACGTCCCCCAAACCATAATACCGCCACCACCGGCCTGTGTATGACCTACTGTACATTGAGGGAGCAATAGTTCGCCTGGAAGACAGTGTATCCTGACACAGCCATCGGCGTGATGAATGACAAACCGTGATTCATCTGACCAGGCAACTCTCTCCCACTGATCCATGGACCAGTCGCGATGATGTTCCCGGGCCCAGCGCAGGCGCAGTTGGCGATGACACTTGGTCAGCAAAGGCACACGAGTGGGACGTTTGCTGCGTAGCCCCATATCCAACAGTGTCCGCTGAACAGTGTGCTGCGATACTAGTCTACTTGGCCCTGCATTGTATTGGGCTGTCAGCTGAGCCACTGTCTGGCTCCGGTTTTGCTTCACCATGCGAGACAGTCTCCGACGACCTTTTTGTTTGATAGCGTTTAGACGTCCAACACCATGCCGTCTACTGCTGGTTTCACCGTCATTCATCCACTTTGCATAAGTACTAACAACTGTAGGTCGCGAACAACCCACGAGTCATGCAGTTTCGGAAATACTTGTTCCGAGCCTTCGAGCCATTACAATCTGCCCTCTATCAAAGTCGCTTAGATCCGCAGCCTTTGCCATCACACACAGAAGTAAGTGAAAGAATGATTCTTCAGACTCTCCAGTAGCTGTTAAATACCACTTCCACCTGATCACGTGCCTTCCACGTCATCCAGGCGAACTCATTGCAAAATCTAGGGGTGGTCATAATGTTTTGGCTCTTGAGTGTATATTATATATATATATATATATATATATATATATATATATATATATATATATATATATATATATATATATATATATATATATATAGTGTGTGTGTGTGTGTGTGTGTATGTATCATTGAAATTGCAGGTTTTACCTTTTTGTATCAAACGATATCAGAAGCACCAATCAAACAAACGAACCTATATTCCTAATGTCTGTTACTCTTAAACAGGGTATTACATAGGGCTGTGGCTAGAGGATATTCTATATACACCGGGTAGTGATTGTATATGACCTTAAAAAAGCTTTAACCACCGACAACAAACATAAAGACAAAAAAAAAATTTGGCTACATAAGGTGAACTTTCTCTACAGAAATCGATCAATCGACGCGATTTTTTAAAACCAACATTCAATTTACTGACTCTTTAGAAGTGCGGCTATGACTGCAATGAGAAAAATTTCCCGCTAGAACGCCAAAACGCAAATGATTCACGAAACGACTTTAAATTTTCTAGAATTATCATCATTACAGAGCACCGTAAGTTGTGCTGTTTATAGGGTGAACTAGTTTTTCCGTCACTTTCTTCCTAAAATTTAGACTCTCCTTAGCTTCGAAAGTGTTACTCGCAATTCCTATTGGCATACTGACCTCGTATTGTGTTGCCGAAACTGAAAATACCGCATTCTTCTATAAAATCGAAAAACTTCTCTTAAGCAATGAGATAAAAACTTGTCTTGAATTGTTCTGATTGCTTTCATCACGTACAGCAAGGTTACTATTTTTAAATTACCCATGAATGATTCCCACTAGATAAACATTACAGTGACTGCAAAACGGACTTGCATTAACGAAATTTTTTGCAGAATGAGGACTTTGAACAACATGCAAATGCAAATTAGTCACCCTATTACAAAAATAATATCTATCTATCTATATATATAAAACAGTTCCGTAACTGACTGACTCACTGTCTGATTGATTGACTGCCTGACATACAACGCACAGACCAAACCGCTGGACATAAAGGGCTGAAATTTTGCATGGCGATTCTTCTTATAGTGTAGGGGTGCACTAAGAAAGATTTATGAAAAATTCCGCTTAGTTTTTTTTTTCAAATTAAATTTTTAAATTTTAAATTAAATTTTTCCATGAAATCTTACATCCACCCCTTTAAGGGTCTCCCTAGAGTCTTTTGTCACCTTGAACTTTTGTCCTACGCCAATAAAAAGTCCCATATTCCTGAAAACCTACGACAACTGGCAATTGAGTTGATAAACAACATTCCAGAGGATGCTCTCCGGGTTTTTAGGGATGATCAGCAAGGATGATCAGAATCGAGCTGGTTTTGGAATATTCATCAAATACCCGAATGATATAGTTAGAATCAAATTTAGAAATCTAGACTCATGTTCTGTTTTTCGTGCCGAATTACTTGCCATAGAGGAGGGTTTGAGAACTAATGTCCAGTTCAAGACGTATGGATTCTATCAGACAGTCGCAGTTCTATCCAGCATTTGAGCAACCGGACGAGAGTAGGCTACAGAATCGGCTTGTCTATCCTGCACCAGCTAGATCGTTTCTCTATGAAACATGCTATCCATTTGCAGTGAGTCCCCACTCATGTGGGCCTATTTGGCAATGAGATGGCTGACTTCCTACCGCTGAACGTTCATAAACTTCTTCGGCTGTTTACTTATCTGGAGGCATATTCCGTAAGGGAAATCCTTTATCAGGAGTACTTGGAGATCTCCCCTGGTCCATGGCTGGTACATTGGTGTCTGACCTGGTAGGGATCTTGCCTTCAAGGTCACTGTATACATATATATATATGTATATATATACATATATATATATATATATATATATATATATATATATATATATATATATATATATATATATATATATATATATATATAAAATATATAATATATATGTATATGTATATGTATATGTATATATATATATATATATATATATATATATATATATATGTATATGTGTATATATATATATATATATATATATATATATATATATATATATATATATATATATATGTATATGTGTGTATATATATATATATATATATATATATATATATATATATATATATATGTATATGTGTATATATATATATATATATATATGTATATGTGTGTATATATATATATATATATATATATATATATATATATATATATATATATATATATATGTATATGTGTATATATATATATATATATTTTTGTTGTCTTTCCTGAACCTTTTTCACTTTCTTCCTTTACGCTTTTTTTTAACTTAGTTTAATTTATATTAAATCAACTTTTGAACCGTTTTCACTTTCTTCCTTTACGCTTTTTTTAACTTAGTTTAATTTCTATTAAATCAACTTTATTTACGAGGAAGTTTTCAGAAGGCTCGGGGAGAATTTGTTAAATAGTAACGGAAAAAAAAAGTTCCGTAAATTCCTTTGTCTTATTGGCATCAGTCTAATTTTACGCGTCATTGTCTTCCTATTCCTTTTGTTTTTAGAGCTGCTGTTAAAAATACGGAATAGTCAAAACAAAACTTCTGTTTATTATCCTTAATCAGCGCTCATTGGCAGCCGAGTGAACCAATGTATTAAATTCTCATTATCCTGATTATTTTTAGACTGACCACGATAACGGAAGTGAATCGTGAAATTAGTTTGCAGCCTGTTAAAATGGAAACTTTTTTTCGTGTTTAGGCAATATTTTCCAAATGAAAGATTATTTAAGACAAGTGTGCGACAACAATCGCGTTATTCTTTTGAAATTTAGCACTACCGACGTTATTTTAAAGGAGATAATTGTTAATTAGTTTTAAGTTATGAAGCGGAAGGAAAGCCGTTTGGTGTTTTTACAGTTTTTTTTCTCTGTTTTTGTTTCATTTGAGGTTATTGTATTTATTTGGAAAATCTTTAACCGAGTCTGATGGACACTTCGGATTTGGATCGAAATTTTCTAAATGAATCTTAAATGTATCTGAAGTTTTATATATAGAAAAGACAATCATGAAATCATTTTGTTATAATTAAATGTTAGAAAGGAAATTATTTATTTGTTTTGAATTTCGTTACACATCTGTGAGAGCGAATTAATAAATCAGTGTGCTTCTAAACGGTGACATTTTAGGCCATAAAGCTGATGTCTAGGTATAGTAAAAAGAATATCCGCTATAAGATGAGACGATTACAACGCCATCTATCGGCAAATTTTGGAATTAGCTTTTTATATCAAAAACGGTATGAGATACGGAAAAAAGTCAATTACAAAGTTGTTCAGCATCACCGATTTAGTAAGAAAAGACACGTTACGCACATTAATACTTAATAAAACAGAATTTAGACAATGGACATTTGTTTGGCCACGATTTCAAAAATCCAGTCCAGAGTGCAAATGTGTATAGTGGCTAATGGAGAGCATTTTCAGCAACATAAATGAATGATCCTGAAGATAGGGAAGTGTCTCAGTTTCTTTCTTCCACTCTTTATGACATGACAATTTTCGAAATCGTGGCCAAACAAATGTTCATTTTCTACATTCTGTTTTATTAAGTATTAATGTGCTCAAGGTGTCTTTTCTTACTAAATCGATGATACTGAACAACTTTGTAATTGACTGTTTTCCCGTATCCCGTACCGTTTTCGAGATAAAAACGCTCATTCCAAAATTTGCCGATAGATGGCGTTGTAAGTTGTCTCATCAAGTAGCGCATAGCCTTTTTACTATACCTAGACACCCATTTTATGGCCTAAGCTGTCACCGTTAAGGGGAGGGGGTGTAACGGATATAGGTGGAAACCCTGTATTAACCTAGTTACAGAGATTTGATGAAAGATACAAATGAATTAGCATTTAATCAATGTTTAGTCCCCTAAAACGTTGAAATGCTCAGGAACTGAATGAGTTTGTTCAAAACAAATCTAAGAGTACGAAAAAACATTATTTTTTGTGTGCTTAGAGTAATACTAATGGTTTCAAGCACGCGAAAGTGTTCCATAAAATCCTCTCTTGGGAATTTTAGGCAACATTCGATACTTCCATTTCGCTGGAAATTCTGAGGTCGATTGTATCATCCTAGAACATCGTCATGATCTTCGTTGATGAGTCAGGAACAAATTTCAATTTGCTGTTCGATGCGTTTTGAATAATACTGAATCATGTTTGATTGTATAATCTAATAATTACACGATAAAAAGAACTTTTTTTATATACCATGTTTTTAAATTTTCTGTTGAATCATATAAACTTGACAATTCTATGTATTAATAAATACTTTAAAAAAATTTTTTTTGATGAATTATCCCATCCACTTGAAGAAAATGAAGTTAATTGGAAGTTAACTCGCGTTTAACTTTTCGTTCCCGTTCCAGGCGTTAGATGGCTGTACCAGTCTACAAAACAAAATGAACTGAAAATAACTGGAAATGGATCTAATTCTACTTAAAGATGGCTAAAAGTATTAAAAGAATGCATTGTCATCGTGTTGTGAGCTATTCTAAAAGTTTCAAATGTCTAGCTAGTCGGGAAGTTAGTTAAAAATCGATTGCAAGATTTGGACTGGACAAACACACACACACACACACACACACACACAAACAAACAAACAAACAAACAAGAAAGCGAGTTAATAAAAGCATGGTAATAAAAAACAAAGAGGAGAAACCGATTCCAACACAGATCGTTAGGGCATCGTGTGGTGCGTGCAAGCTTTTATGCTGCGTTTGCATTCATGCACTCTGCTCTGCTGTGCCTTGGGGAATCCAGTGATTGATGTTCACTCCGTACTCTGTATATGCGTGGATCGCCTCCTCTTACGGTCCGGATGCAGAGCATCAAAGAACTCGGGGTCCGGGGATCAAATGGTGACAATGGGGGCAGGGGACACTAGATCAAAAACACGAGGGACCTTGGGGGCTTACCGTGACTAATGTGACTAATGTTACCGTGACTAATGTGATGACAGGAGTCGGGGGTCTGCATGCAGAGAACTCTGCACCAGTGTATATGCACCATTAGAAACCAAATTTTGCCCTGATACATGTTTCTTGTGCCATGGAAAGAAGAGAAACTCATAAAGGTTCCGAAAAGCTGAAAGTTACACCTGACATCTGACTGCCACGAATTCTTCGGAGTGAAATATATTTCCAGAAACGCCTCTTTTTCACGCGTAAAAGAGAGTGCCGTGCTAACGACCACTTCAGAGTGTTTTCCCCCATTGCCAGGTGATCCTTCACCCTTCTTATTTGAGGAAATAGTTTAAAAAGTCTAGCTGCCGTACGAAATGTGTTATTTTTGGCAAGGGGCTGAGGTCGAGAACACTTGGGGAGAGCTAAACGCAGTTTGCGTCAAGGGAGATAAACCGTAAACTCTCGCCCGAAAAGAACTTGCCAAAAGGGGGGGGGAGGCGGGGAAGGGGTTTTTCGAAAGAGAGAGAAATAATTGTCGTGAGACTTTTCTCTGAATGCCCCCGTCTCAGAAATGGATCGAATCCGTAATTCAGTCAAAGATGTCTGGCAGCCGAATGGAGCGCGAAAGTAAAACATTCTTTAAATCCCGCTTTTCCAGTCTGATCGTCGTTCCAGTCTGATCATTGTTCCAGTCTGATCGTCTCCGGACTTTTCCTTCTTCGATGATATTAACTTTTTTTTAAATTTTTAATCATAACTGTTCCCAATGTAATTCTACTGAAAGCTGCTGTAGTGAATTGTAGAGCAAGATTTCTATAAATAGATCACTTCCTGTATAGCGCGCATGCGCATTGATTTTCAACACTTCGGATTCCCGCGTTAAGTAATTTTTGTGACATTTCGAAAAGGTGCTTCTTACTGTAAAGAGCTAAATTCTATATTCATTAAATGTTATTCTTAATATTAATTCTGTTCTTCTGTCGTTTTGATTTAGAAACTTTTAACCACTGAACCACATGTTGACAAGTTCCAGCGATAACGAAATAGAGTATATAAAGGCTAATGTAATCATTTGCCTTACCATTTGGCATTACGATGGTAATGTAATATCATTTCCATCGTAATGCCGATAGTTGTTTGACTATTCAACTTTTTGACTATTCAACCGTAACGACATAATGATGCGACTTGAGTAGTTCTGATGGCCAGTGCAAACTATGATTGCGTCATACAGCCATCGGTAAAGGAGTCGTGTCAATTGCTGCCAATAGTTATTTTTCAAGCATAGTTAATCCGAGAATAAATATATCTGGTAAGGATTAGAATCCACTTGGGTTAATAAATCCAGTTGTTCGGTTAAAACTTTCCTTATTTCGATCTATGGCTGTGTGGTTATTTGTACTAGTGATGCGACATCGATAACAAAACATCGATGTTTTGAAACATCGATATTCAATATTAAAACATCGATGCTAATAAAACATCGCCCAAAAACCATCGATGTTTTTAAACATCGATGTTTTAGAACATCCATTTTTAAAACTGGTTTAGTAATCTCTAACATTAATGTTATTTCCGTTAGTCGTGGGGGGAGGGGTGATTTAATTTTACTCTCTGATTGGGCAGACATAAATGACAAAAACTTGGTTGCTTTGGGCTACATTGATGAATCAAAATTCTCGTTGTAAATACCGCCATGTTTTGCCTTCAAATGTCCAGATAAATTCGTGGTATTGCCAGAAGTTTTAAGGGACTTAAGGCAAATATTGCATTTTACCAATTTGTTAGAGGTTTTGTAAAAATATTTCCAAACGGTACTTTTGGGAGGCATCCTACTAATAATATTAACGTCAACTTATATAAAACCAGAACGAAACAAAAACTTACATGGATGCACTCGTGTATATACTATTTGTAAAATAAAACCCCATGGAAGGTTCTGGAGTGTCAGGAACATTCCAAGCGCTCTGATTGGTTCATTGGTTGTTAATTGCCATTTGTCTGTTTGCCAAGGAATCCTTCCCCCTTTTGTATTCGTCCTCTTCAGAATTCAGACTTACATTGCTGAGTGTGAAAATTATGCTACGTGGTAAAATTTTTTTATTACGGTACTTTTTCATTTAAAAAAAAACATCGAGACAACGTAAAACATCGAGCACAAAACATCGATGTTAAAGAAACATCGACTTCAATAAATCGATGTTTAAAACTTCGACATCGATGTCGCATCCCTAATTTGTACACGCGGTGGCAAGGTAATGGTTTATACGACTGAAATAACATTAATTTTTGAGCCGAGGCGATCACCTATTGTAACATATCCGGCAACGACAAAAAAAAATCGCACAAATTTCATCTAATTGTAGTTTTTAAGTCAGTAAATAGACTGAAGTTGAATGAATATGCAGACGATTCCTTAACGCAGTAGCACGTAGCGTGTTACATCTAAACTCGTTCAAAAACGAAGAGCAAAACTTTAGTTCTTAAATGCATAGATTACTATGCATAGATGCCCTTCGGTGACGTTCTATAAAACTGCCTTATTAAAAAAAAAGGTTTAATTTCTCCGCAAAGCTAAGTTGAAAAGTTTAAGAAAAACAGGTCAATTAATTCTAAAAACAGATGTTTGTAAAAACGCAGAATGAGAATGAAATAACTGGTAGCCTAAAGGGCTGTGGATAGTCATAAATATCAATAAAAAGGTTTCACCAGATATATTGATTTAATTTCTGCAGTATAGGATCCAAAATCGTAGATGGATGTTCGTTCTGAGATTCCTAATCACTGTCGTTGTTAATAACCCTTCGTAAATAATCACGTTTCCACCGAAGGGTTAAGATCAGATGCAGTTCAAAAATTCTATTGAACACGATTGTCAACAATACATTTGTTTAGATGTGAGATGTTGAATCATAGATTTATTTACAGTCAGTAAAACTCTATTGTATGCTATCAAACCTATACCATTTTTTTGGGGGGAGGGGGGCAACATAATGATTCCGTGACGTCACTTATATGTCGTCCAAATCCCCATGAAACTCGACGAGTTTATGGGCCTTGGGGCCTGTTCACATAGGAGTTCGGCAGCGGGGCGTTAAAGTAAAGATGACGTTAAGACGAAAATAAACCAATCATAGGCGTTAAAAATTTCGTTGCTAATCGTTTGGAGGTTTGTCATTGGTTAAATATACTTCAATACTTTAGTCTCGGGGCATACAAAAATTTCGCTGTACGAAAATGATATCGTGATTTTAAAAATGGACTGATGAGCGTTATTGTCGATTAAGAATAGATGAATATGATATTTTCGCACTTCGAAATTTTCGTTTGCCCCGAGACTGACGCCATTAAATAAAAACCCTATTGTGGTTACATCATGAATTCCTCAAAAATTCTCAGAGCGTATTTGAAACTTCGCTTGAAGGATTTCTTTTATTGTTAGTGATTAAATGATTTGATGAAATATTTAGTTTATTACTTAAGTTAAGTTTGAATATGTTTAGTTTCTTACTCAGAATACCAAGATAGTTTTTAACATAACGTTTTATTGGGAATTTGAGAAAGCTTTCCTTGAATCAAAATTAACAGTAAACGAATTTAAAATTTGCGATAAAATCTGATTTAATATTACTTCTTTTTTTTATATTTTAAACCTTTTAATATATCGTTTTCTCAGCTCTGAACTTTAACTGTGTAGAACTTCAATTCATATTTTTGAAAATCGGTTGGTATTCGTATTTCAGATATTTTCAAATAAAGTTATTTTTCTGTTAGCAGTTTGTGCCATTTTGTTTATAAAACTTATTTTTAAGAAGTTTATGGTGATGTCGAAGAAAAATTGCTTTACTTAGGGAAATTTAAATGTATTTACATACCTGCGCTGATCAGTTTACTATTTAAAGATAAACTATTTTCAAAGATAATTTTTATTACAACGAAGATTAATGTCTGAAATTGAATAATTTAGTCATAACATTTGTTCTACCAATTAGAAATAAGGTATGTATGCTCTTAATTTAGTTCAGTCTAACGATAATAAAAAAATGTTTTACAATTGAAAAATATAGTACTTCATACATAACTTGTTGCTAAATGACATTAGACAGTTTGGTAAAATGTGTTTATTCAAAATCTGTGGTAGTATAGTGCACGTATAACAGAAAGTAGGGTGTTAGGGGAACCGTCCGCCATCTTTAATTTTTTTTTTCTCTGAGAGTTGGCGCGTTTTGCTGGCGCGATAAATATTTCTAACAGGTAACCCCGCTGACAACCCTTTGAATTTTTTCAGTATTTAAAGTAGATGGGGAATGATCTAGGTGTTAGTATGTTCTTTTTTAAACGCTCGTGTTTTTTATTTTTAAATATTTTTTGGTATTATTATGATGTTCCTATTAAATTTTGTGTCAATTTTAAGCGTTTTTAAAATTTGTTCCAGTGTTCTAAATTTGTGCTTGTTTGAAATATAAATATTTGTGTTGCATAATGTTTTAAAATATGCTTTTTGGTAATGCTCATTTTAAAATTTATGCAATTTAAAGTGTTTCAAAAGTGTTAATGAGTTTTTAAAATTTGTTCCAATGTTTCCAATTTGAATTTCTGTCTGAAATTTAAATATTTGTGTTTCATAATGTTTTAAAATGTATTTTTTTTATATTTTTACGATGTTATAACCTCATCAAAAATACCCGTAGATTAGACCTTCTGGGGATACTATGTAAATAAAAATGCGCCTACGAGGTTTATACACATTGACGATTTAAAAAAAAAAAAATGGTAGTCTCTTCTAACGAAACTAAACTACCGTGGGTTATTAACGTAGGATTACCGTCGCTTACCCTTTTTTTTTAACGCATTTTGGTACTTTTCTGTTTAACTGTTTACTGCTACTGGGTTTGGCGCGCTGCCAAAATTATAACTCGCGACGCCGGATAATTTTTTTCTCTCCGCAGGATCGTTATTGAGGAACGTAATCCTACGTTAAAATTGTAAACATCGAAAACGCTTTAAAAAAATCCAAGATGGCGGTCGGTGCCCCCCAACCCTACTCGTCCCGTTTCGTTTTGTTTTAAATAGTAATTAGCTGTCGTCGGTGATCCTGTGTTTACACGCTGTGTGCTGTTCTTAAAAAATTATTTTTCTTTCATAATGGGAACATCAATTAGGTCCAGATCTTATGTAGGAAGTTTTCGCGGTAAACTACATAGCATTTTTAGCTCTATCAGAATTATAAACAAACATGAAGACCTATGGGTTAAAAAGAAGAATATGATAAGGTCGCCAACTTGTGGCGATGTGGCGCATTACAAATTGAATAACCATATGGTGAAAATTAATAGTGCAAACTCAAAAACTGAACAACAACGCGGCAAACCTTTGGCACAAAAAATGGTTTGGAAGGGAACTGAATCAAGTTCTTCCTATTTACTACTTGTGTTTATACAAAACGTATAACACATGAAACGGGCTTCTACCAAAATATCTTGCATTATGCACACAGTGTAAATATTATTTAACTAATTAATCAGTTGGATCAATGGAATAGAGTGACTAAAAATAAAAAGTATCTGGTGTCGAACATCAGTTGGCGAAAGTATATAACGTCAAACACCAGTTGGTGAACAGGAAGCAGTTTCGTCGCCAACAATGCAAACTCAATATGCCAAGCAAGAAATGATCAGGTGATTGGCACCGAAATGATCATTCTCTAATTATGTATTACGTATATCACGAGAAGTTTCCCTTCCAACACTTGAGAGTTCCACGCACAGTTTTTAATTTTTTGTTGTTGTTTTGCTGGGTTTTTTTTTTACATCATGATAGGAGTCATTTAACAGAATAGTATGTTACTTACTTACATGAAACTTTGTAGAAAACACACAACAGAAACACAGCTTTTATAATATCCAGAATAAAAAAGGTACTTTCCCATTTTACCGACTTGTAGCCAACTTTACGGGGAAAATCGCCAATTAAGGAAATAAATGGAATACAAGAAAATACTCACTTTTCACACCACATTTCAACATCTGCGAACTATATTTTAATATTTAAGTTATAAATAAACAAAAAACCCGATAGAATAGAAGAAATAAAAAGATAAGGTACAGATGTAGTATACGCAACGAACGCCAAGGGGCGATTTTTCGCCAAATCAGATGGTTTTTTGGCGGTTTTTATATTCTCGCAGGGAGGATTTTAAGATCTGATGGTATTTTTTAGCGAAAAGCTTTGTTTTACTGACCGCTACAGCCAGCGGTAGCCTTATTTTACTGTACAACAGCCAGCGGTATGTAGCGAAGCCAGCGGCTGGGGATTTTCTGTAATGTTTTTGGACGGATGCGTAACGGAGCGTAGCGGAGTGAAGCAAGGGTATCTGAGCGAAGCGAAGATCCCGTGTGCGCCTACGAGTTTCATAAAGCCAGCAGTAAGTTTGTTTTCCAATTTATTGTTTACATTTCGCAGTTTAGGTCTAACAGGTCTAAGAAAGGGATTTTGGCGCCAAATTGGCGATGGCTCGTTGCGTATACTACATCTGTTCCAAAGAGGGTACTAATATTTCCCATCAGATTATAATCCTCATATAAATGATCATATAATTTCATTTATACCAGGTAGTGTATGTAAGAAGTGGACAAAACAAATATATTTAGATACTGTATGTAACAAGTTGACAGAGCTACATCAGAAAATAAATCTTTCAATTTCATTTCCATGTACATTTCTGTTCACATCACTTGAATAGAGTTATTTTTAATTAACTACATTTCACTCATTTTTTTTTTTACTGTTGATAATAAGAAGCTGTGAGTTTCAAATATTTTTTTTCGTTTGAATTGTAAATCCTTAGTCAGGCTTCTAGAAATGTCTAAATTTGTGACAAGAAGAAAAAAAATTGTCCTCTACATTATGATGATTTAGAAAATGGCTGTTTTAGCGATATCAATTTGTTTGTACTATTAATAAGGGAAATTCTTTATCATTCCCAACGCTTTTTTTTCTTTAAAATCATAAAAATCGTTAAACACATCGTGAGGGACACAGGAAATTTAGAAAATCTTTTAGTGTAAATGAAATGAGTCTTTTTGTCAAACCCTTTCTTTAGGTCAAAAATTCAAAAGATATTTAAATTCAAATAGCTGAAAATTGAATATGAAACTTGTATATTTCACAGAAACTGTAAAAATAAATTTGTTTATTAAGCAGGAAAAAATAATCTAGACGCCTTTTAATAAAACTGAAACGTACTAGAAACTTTTCTTTGAAGCGGTTTAAACTTTCACTTTGATCCGTTTCTGATGAGATTCAAACGAGTTAATATACAATTCTAGCGTGACTAACAAGAGCCTTCGAGTCTGGAAGAAAGTTGCTTGCCTGGCGAAGCCGATAAAAGGCGTTGTACCCATCCCAGAGGAAATCATAATATAAAAAAATGAGAGAGAAAGGGAGGAGCTCTTAGCACTAACGGAGTTTGCCTGTGTAGTTAAGCCGCCTTAACGTATCATAATGACATACGGAAAGGGGGGCACAATACCAGTTGGCAAACAGCCCTCTGTCTGTGATTAAAATCCCTGATGATACTTCCCCAACAATCGAGAGATGTTAAAAATACCCTCTTATATTTGGATAAACACGTGTGTGGGTAAAGCAATGGCCTTATATTGCTACAATCATAACATAATCGAACTCCTTAAACGACGGTGGACTACACTTTTCAAATTTTTCATACCAGGAAACTGTGCTTTTTGCATGGATAGCAGATCATCTTGGTTGAGGAGCAAATATTTTTAAGGAAGTTGTCATAATGCAGGAATATACAGGCTAATGAAACGTCATCGACGCTTTGGACTTAAAACTCTAAAATGATCGATCGAGAATAAAATAATAATTAATATAAATACTTAATATCGAACTCTGGGGAAAATGTTACTGTCCCAAAGTGAGAAAAAAAAAACTGAAACCTATGTTCGCAGAACTTTTAAATTTGTTGTTTTTGGTAAAATAGGGAACCAACAAATAAGGACTATTGTATCTTGAAGCATTTTCGATTATTGATAATTTATTTATACTACACATTGCTAAGATATAAATTTCGTGTCATTAAATTCATTGTCTTCGGCAAGATAATATAATTTATATTAATTTAATATTATTTATCGACATTGGATAATTATATATGTTTAAGGCATGATTCTCATTAATTTTAACTGAACGTTCAACAGTGGCGTAGCGAGAGGGGGGGGGCAAAGGGGTCTATTATGCCCCGGGCGCCACTCGCAGGGGGGCGCCAAATGGTCCTAAAGTAACTTATTCTATATATTTTATTACTATATGTTTTTCGGGGGAGGGCGCCATAAAGGTATCATGCCCCGGGCGCCATTTATGCTCGCTGAAGTTCACTGACGTCACTGACGTTCAAACATTTGCGGTGCTTTGAAAGTAATGGCGAAGTAATTTTCAAAGTACAAAGTTTTATGTAAAAGTAATATGCCTTGGATTTTAAAAGACGCCGCAATTTTGTCTCTTAAAAAAAACACAGTAATTTAAGAGAATTTAAGGAGTTTTCGAACATTTTTTTTCAAATTGACTAAAATGAAAAACCAGTGAAAAAGGTTTTCTTACTTGATGAACAATGGCTTCTTTCTCCTTCGCTTTTTCGTGGTGGTAATCTACCAATTCCGAATCGGCAAGATTTCTCGGAGTGGGTACGAAGTAACCCCCTATCGGCGTTCGATCTGGAAGAGGAGTGGTCGGCAGTGGCGAATAACAGTATTCTCTGATCGGCTGGCTGGTCGGCAGTGGCTGAGGTGTAACCCTCGGAGGAGACATCGGTTGAAACATCGGAGCTTTCGGTGATGTTCGGGCGGCTTCGGATTCTCTGAGCAGTTTTGCATAGGGATGCATCCCTCCCATCGGCACAGGGCTTGTCGGGGACACAGGAGGTTGGGGCGCACCGGGTAGTCTACAAAACGGGAAAGAAAGGGAATCATTTCTTTACACCTTTGCGACACAAGGCACCTTTACACCTTTGTGTTGTACACCGTAAACGACAGTATTTTTTATTAATTTGAGTTATATAATCACATCGTTTTATTATTTAGAGCGAGTAATTAGCAATTTAAATTTTAACTTACTTAAAAACTGCTTGGCCATTTTTTTACCATGTTTTTATTAACTCGCTTTCTTGTTTGTTTGTGTGTGTGTTTGTCCAGTACAAATCTTGCAATCGATTTTTAACTAACTTCCCGACTAGCTAGACATTTCAAACTTTTAGAATAGCTCAGAACACGATGACAATGCATTATTTTAATACTTTTAGCCATCTTTAAGCAATATTGAATTCATTTTCAGTTAATTTTGTTTTGTAGACTGGTGCAGCCATCTATCGACTGGGACGGGAACGAAAAGTTAAACTCAAGTTAACTTCCAATTAACTTCATTTTCTTTCAAGTGGATGGGATAATTCATCAAAAAATTTTAAAAAGTATTTATTAAGCCATAGAATTGTTAAGTTTATATGATTCAACAGAAAATTTAAAAACATGGTATATAAAAAGTTCTATTTATCTTGTAATTATTGTTAATTTGAGTTTTATAATTATATCGTTTTATTATTTAGAGCGAGTAATCAGCAATTTGAATTTTAACTTACTTAAAAACTGCTTGGCCATTTTTCTAATTATTGCTAGTGATATTCTTTTTAAGTAACACCGATTTCCTGAAACAATGTCATTTCCACAATATCTGAATAATATATAGGCAATGAGTTACTTAACTGAAAACAAATATTTCTCTCCAAGCTTTGACGAGAAAACTGTACAGGCAAGGGCCTAAAGAATCCCGAATGTCAAATAAATTTAATCTAATTGCGAGAAATTTTGATTTTACTACCTCCATATGAATTTTCAACAGAGACAAACTGATTTCGGAAAATTTTTTATTTATCAAATCAATTAGTTAACGTACATAATCTATATATATAAAACAGTTCCGTAACTGACTCATTCACTGACTGACTTACAACGCACAGACCAAACCGCTGGACCAAAAGGGCTGACATTTTGCATGGCGATTCTTCTTATAGTGTAGGGGTGCACTAAGAAAGATTTTTCAAAAATTCTTCTTAGAGTTTTTAAAATTAAATTTTTAAGCTGTTTTTTAAACTTTTTTTACGTTTGCATTTAAAATAATACTTTGAGGGTTATAAAATTTATATCACGAGAAAAATCATAAAAATTCCTTTAAAATGAAATTTTATTCGAATCTTTACCTCCAATTCCTGATTTTTGGTGAATTTTTAAAGATTAAATTTTAGAATTTATTAAATGCCGATCACGTGATTTCATTTTCTGGTACTTTAAATAAATTTATCGTCACGTGCATAACAACTAAATAAACAAAAAATAGTTTTTTTCCTTCTTAATGCGGCAGACGATTGGACATTATCCAAAAAAATATTAAAATACAGTAAAAGAAATGTTCTACAAACTGTGCTATATTAACTGTGCTATATTCTTTAGTATTCTTTTTATCAGATTAAATTTGAATATTTTCTTCTACATTATTTTGTCTATAAAATTATCCTTTACGATTTTCTTATATATATATATATATATATTACATCAATTGTATACATTGATCGTCGTATTTATCATATAATATATATATATATATATATATATATATATATATATATATATATATATATATACTAGCGGCCCGTCCCGACTTTGTCCGAGTTGAACAAAATATTATACCAATAAATTTCCAGTTGATAGCCAATAAATTGTAAATCTTTTTTTACCTTAATAATAACCTAAATAATACCTTAAATTAATTTTATGTTAGTTAATAATTAAAATAAATTTTTTAAAAGAAAAAGGCGTGCCGGAGAACGGCTAGGTTCGAACCGCTAGCGTCAGAACAGAAGCCCACCGCGATAGCACCACGATAAGGATCTCTGAAATCTTCGGAACAAAAAGCGGTAGAAGACAGTAGCGGAAACAATGGAGATTGTTAGGATTAAGCCCCTAACTTTATTTCTACTCATTAGATATACATAATATATAGCCTATGTCCATCTGGAATACTGTACCTTTCAAACAGTGAAAGAATTTTTCAAATAGGTACAGTGGTTCTGAAGATTACCCTCCACGTACAAAATCGCTCTCTCTCTTTATATATAAGTACTAGCTGAAAACCCGCGCTTCGCTACGGAGTACATTGAAATTAAATACAACGGTCAATGTATGCAATTAATTAAAAATATATATATATATATATATTTATAATAAATACGACGATCAATGTATACAATTGATGTAAAAAAAACATATTTATAAAAAAATCGTAAGGGATATTTTTATAGACAAAATAAAGTCCAATCGTCTGCCGCATTAGCAAGAAAAAAATATTTTTTTGTCTTTTTTTTTTGCACGTGACGATAAATTTATTTAAAGTACCAGAAAAAGAAATCACGTGATCCGCATTTAATAAATTAAATTCTAAAAATTAATCTTTAAAAATTCACCAAAAATCAGGAAATGGAGGTAAAAATTCGAAAAAAATTTCATTTTGAAGGAAATTTTATGATCTTTCTCGTGATATAAATTTTATAACCCTCAATGTATTATTTTAAATGCAAACGTAAAAAAAGTTTAAAAAACAGCTTAAAAATTTAATTTAAAAAAATCTAAGAAGAATTTTTGAAAAATCTTTCTTAGTGCACCCCTACACTATTAGAAGAATCGCCATGCAAAATTTCAGCCCTTTAGGTCCAGCGGTTTGGTCTGTGCGTTGTATGTCAGTCAGTCAGTGAATGAATGAATGAATGAATGAATGAATGAGTCAGTTACGGAACTGTTTTATATATATAGATAGATTTGGCATGAATTGCATACATTGACCGTTGTATTTAATTTGAATGTACTTCGTAGCGAAGTACGGGTTTTCAGCTAGTTTGCACATAAAAATCATATTCACACATTTACAGAACGACATTTGATATTTAACATGTGAGGAGAATCCCTGCTTTGCCCGAACTGCATACTTTGAAAAAAAATTAATAATTCAGGTAGTCTCTTCTAACGAAACTACCGTGAGTTATTAACGTAGGATTACTTATCGTTGCTTACTTCTTTTGCATGTATATAGGTATGTATGAGTTATGTATATATGTATCTATATATATATATATGTATGATGTCGAAATTTTGACGCATTTTGTTACTTTTCTGTTTAACTGTTTACTGCTTGCCCAAGCGATACAGACTGGGTTTGGCGCGCTGCCAAAATTACAACTCGCGACGCAGGACATCTTAAATTTTGCTTTCCGGAGGACCGCTATGGATGAACGTAATCCTACGTTAAAAAAATCCAACTTTCTCTTAAAGAGGATACGGGATGCTCGGTGTCCAGTCGTGCGAGCCTTAGGGGGTAACAGATTGCGAACATTTTATAAACAAAAAATAACGAATTTGGAATAGAACTTTTTTTAATAGTCAGATAAATCTTATCCGAGGCGTTTATTTACCCTTCAATAGCCTTGCTATTAATTAAAGAAGCCGGTTTATGCTTGATAAACCTTATTGGAAGAATTCATTTATCCTTCGCTAAGCCTTGTTATTAATCATGGGAGCCTGCCAATACTAAGTAAAAAATTTCATGTGATTAACTTCACTGTCCTCGGCAAGATATTGTGACATATTTTGATATACTAGCTGAAAACCCGCACTTCGCTACGGAGTACATTCAAATTAAATACAACGGTCAATGTATGCAATTAATGCCAAATATATGTATATATATATATATATATTATATGGTAAATACGACGATCAATGTATACAATTGATGTAAAATATATATATATATATTTATAAGAAAATCGTAAAGGATAATTTTATAGACAAAATAATGTAGAAGAAAATATTCAAATTAAATCTAATATAAAGGATACTAAAGAATATATTACAGTTAATATAGTACAGTTTGTAGAAAATTTCTTTTACTGTATTTTAATATTTTTTTGGATAATGTCCAATCGTCTGCCGCATTAGCAAGGAGAAAAAAAATATTTTTTGTTTATTTAGTTGTTATGCACGTGACGATAAATTTATTTAAAGTACCAGAAAAAGAAATCGCGTGTTCGGCATTTAATAAATTAAATTCTAAAAATTAATCTTTAAAAATTCACCAAAAATCAGAAAATCGAGGTAAAGATTCGAAAAAAATTTCGTTTTAAAGGAATTTTTATGATATTTCTCGTGATATAAATTTTATAACCCTCAAATTATTATTTTAAATGCAAAAGTAAAAAAAGGTACTAAAACAGCTTAAAAATTTAATTTTAAAAAAATCTAAGAAGAATTTTTCAAAAATCTCTCTTAGTGCACCCCTACACCATAAGAAGAATCTGCATGCAAAATGTCAGCCCTTTAGGTCCAGCGGTTTGATCTGTGCGTTGTATGTCAGTCAGTGAGTCAGTTACGGAACTGTTATATATATATAGATTATTTAACGAGAATGAATTTTTTCTTATGGTTGTAATGTTATTAATTGAGCGACCCATCTTAACCCTTCAGCGGGCGCGTCCGTGTATAAAGTGCAACATTTTCGTAATTTTGAACGGTTTGTTTTTACATGTAAGGTTTGAATGTTCTAATAAGCTTCTATTTATAGCTGCACCCTTTCTAATGCAGGTCTGATTTTCTGACCCTTGTATTCTTTTTCATTCATTGTTAATCGTGATTTAACCGTGGTAAACCGGCGATTATACTGGATTGCAGTACGACAAAATTATGAGTTGATGTAGTAAATCAAATGAGCAGCTATCACACGGTATTCGGCATATCACGAAGATGGACAATCTCATTGTTTTTTGGATTTTTGGACATAGTAGGAATCGATTCGCAAGTTGTCCTTAGATGCATTAAACCGGACAGTTTTGAAATAGGGTGATTGTATCTGCATTCTCTGTCATTAATTATAAATATATCTCAATATTATCAACAGTTTATATCTTGTCATAAAACGTAGAATTAATATTTTCAATTTGAAAAAAGAAAGTTTATTACAAAAGGAATAATCGAGGTTGAAAGAGACGTTGCACTTTATGCAACGCGCGCCTGCTGGTGTATCAAAAATTGGCGCGCCCGCTGAAGGGTTAATAAATATAGAATTTTATTTAAGCTAAAGTTTAGGATACATATTGGAGCAGTGGCGTAGCAAAGGGGGGGCAAGGCGGTCTATCATGCCCCGGGCGCCACTCGCAGAGGGGCGCCAATGTAAGATCTATATATTATACTTGTATTACTATATGTTTTCGAGGTGGATGCCAACATAAGGTCTATATATTATATTACTATATGTTTTTCAGGGGAGGGCCCTAATATAAGGTCTATATATTATATTACTATATGTTTTTCGGGGAGGGCGCCAATATAAGGTATATATATATTATATTACTATATTATTTTGTGGGGGCGCCAATATAAGGTCTATATAATATATTACTATATGTTTTTAGGGGAGGGCACCAACATAAGGTCTATATATCAACATAAGGTCTGTATGCTTTTCGGGGGGGAGTGCCAATATAAGGTCTATATTTTATGTTATTATATGTTTATCGGGGGCGCCAGTATAGGGTCTATATATTATATTACTATATGTTTTTCGGGGGGGGGGGGGGCGCGCCACAATGGTATCGTGCCCCGGGCGCCAGTTATGCTCGCTACGCCACTGTATTGGAGCAAACATTAAAACAGTAATCTCGATATAGGCCTGAACGCAATTAATCCACTGGACAGCCACTGGACCCAGTTCTGGAGGGTGATTCACCCCATAGTACATCTTGTCAAAAAATCGCCAAGGTATTTAACTGACTTGACGCAGGCAAACCCGAAGTTGTCGTGGATTACGACCCCAGAAAATTCCTCTTTGGCTGATCATTTTCTCAAAATTTGTGCGTCTCGGACCCATGTCAGGATTTTAGAAAAGCCAAGTAGTAGTAATGTGTGCAGTACGCAGCTTGGTGAGATCTTAGGATAGCCCCATAACAGATCTTTGAACGAAACACGCGTTACCCAAACAAACTGGAAAAAAAGAGAAAGCTATTTTTTTTTTGCTGAATGCGCGAACTGCTTAGTCATCAGACAAACGCAACATCATTTTGTCTTCGTCTGTGTTGCGTCTCCTTCATTAATCTAAATCAGACATAAGAAAAATTTGTCTGGTGAGTTATTTAAGTGCAGTAGTCAGAGAAAAAATAAACAAATTTCCGAGTTAAAATTTCTTTGTGATAGATACTTTATTCAGAAAAAAATTAGTATTAATTTTTCATATATGTCGAGAATTCCAATGAGTTTTATTTTATTAATAGTTTTTAAAGAGGGGAGATTAAGGAAAAATTCATATGATGAGCACATGTAATAAGAAGTTAACTCGTTGTATTGTTTGCAATTGTAAAAATAATCTTTGCAATTGAAGTTATTATACATTTTAAAATTTTTATAATAGTTTCTTTTTGTGTCATATAAAGGCACTCTAAAGAAATATCAATGTTTAATACAACTTTGCGTAGAGGATTTTTGTAATAGTTACTAATTTTAGGATGTCTAATTCCCATAAATAAAATTCAACTAAGCTCAAAGAATTTTAAATATCGCTCCAATTTTACTTTCATGCACTTGCATACACGTATCTCTCTCTCTTATACTTTCTCTTTCTGTGAATGCAAAAATATATAAATGCAACCGAACATTATAAGTCATTAAAACTGTCTGAACGAAATGAAAGGTGTTGCTGAATTCGTGCCAAGCAGCATAATTGTGATAAGATGACTTACTCTATATGAGGCCATTTTCGGGAAAAAATAAATGATTAAAACATTGCTGCATAGATAATTTATAAATGTACAAGATTTTTTTTTTTCAGATCAGTTTCAAAACTGTTCTGTAGAGTATTTCTTTTTGGATTGTATAAATAAAAACTGTACAGACTACAACCAATCTTAAAAAAAAAATTCTTGTATCAGTTAAATTTGTTTCTAAAATATTATACAGTAGAACCTCACTTTGATTTTTTTTTAAAAATTATTTTATTATATTACGTAATAATAATTCACCTGTCACTAGAAAAGGTCATACTTCTAAAACTGCTACACCAAATACTCAAAATCATTAGCTGCCTTAATGGTGTGTGTGTGTGCGTTTTTAATGCTTTGACTTAATTTTTTTTCCAATGCGGAGGCATTTCTCGCGAGACATTCGCCATTTGTTATTTCCCGCGACGTCTTGCTGATTGCTTTATTATGGGATCACCATTTGGGTGAGCCAGCATTGTTCCCTATAGGGAGTACAACACGGAAACTACCAAGCCTTATTCGGGCTTTTAACCCAAGCCCACTGCGTGGAAACTTACGACGCTAACCACAACATCATGCGGACGGTATTGTCTTAAAATTGCAACACATTTTTCCAACGATGGATATAATTTGATGTTTTTTCGCTCTTTGAATGTTGCTGTCATCATCCATAACTTTTTCATTTACAGAGGTGCTCTATTGCGCCCGTTGGAGGTTTGTTCTGTGCACAATATAATCTACTCATAGTTCTGTATGAGTAGAACACCTCTTTAGAGGAGGATTTATATCGTAGAATCGACAATTTGCTTTGAAGGGATATTAAATTTAATATTTTTATCAATTTAGTAATTCAAGAAAGATTGCTTATTGTTTCATTAGTTTTGATGGGAATTTTGTTTGAGGGGTGGGAGAGAGTAAACTTGCGTGGTCTGCGTGGGTAAACTTACTTTTTCTATCACCAAAAGAATTATTTGGTTTGAAAACACTATATGTTCTTTTACGCCTTATATGTTCTTTTACGAAGAATTTGCTCGAGATGAAAGAAACAGCAGCGGAATTGTATGCTGATTTTAAAAACACTATGTTGAAGTTTAAAAAATCGTCCGCTATCGGATTTGAAGTAGGATATATCCAACTAAATTATCTCCGAAGTGAGGAACTTTCATTTTTTCTTATCCAGTCCTAGCATGGCGATATCCATTCTTTGTATTACAAACATTTTTGGTTGCCCTTCGTCTTATAGTTAATGTTCCTCGTTTCATTGCTAGTGACAAACAAGAAAAATAAAGCAAGTAAAAACATAAAAAATTACATAACTGAGTCTCGTTAAATGGACAGTTTAAATGAAAACTATGTCCCCATACACATTTTTAGGTAAATTATGGGATACATCGCACCTCTGCTAGAAGAGTCTTAAAATAGCCATATTTTCAGGAAGAGCTGAAGAAGAAATGAAATGGCTCTTCCTGAAAATATGGTTATTTTGAGATGTAACACTCTTCTAATAGACGTGCGACATTTACTTTTAAAAGACACTACATAAAATGAAATAAATTAGAGTTGAAAACGTCGTTAATCAATAATACTGAATCAATAACACAGTTTCTGCGTTTAGTGCATGCGACAATGAAAGAGTGACGTATTCGTAATTTACAGGAAGAATTTGCTTGTCGAGATTCCAATTTTGAACTTGTTCTCTTCCTTCAGAATTCTCTCGGAGCAAATAAAAACTGAACGGAAAAAATATTACCAACGCTCTAAACACGTCTCACCTGCGTATCAGCAGTTGTAACCTGGTCCCCGCTGCTTTGATTATATCGTACGCTTCCATGTGCGTCAGGTTGGCCGTATCATGGCCCTGTACCTGAAGGATGGTGTCACCCCTTTGCAGTTCGCCTTCGGAGGGACTACCGAGGAAAACCTGAAAAATAAGTTGAAAAGTCAGAGGGCTTTTACGGCAATATCTACAGTGGCTCCCAAAAGTGTTCGTGCACTTACGAATTTCAATGAAATAGGGGTCTATCCATTAATTAAAATGAATATTTCAGAATGGGTATTTGATAATAAGATCTATAATCTATTCTTAACAAAACTACATGAAATATTTTGAAAACATAGTAAAACTTTATTTTTAAGAAACCAGTAATCAAAAAGTCACAAAAACTTTATCTCACAAAAGTCATCGTACACTGAAATATTTTCGGATAAATTCATAATTAAAATTATCGTCTGGCGCTTTATTTTTATTTTTGAATTGTGGTGGCATTTAAAATATCGTTTGGCTTTAATTTTTGCTTGCCTACTCCGTAATATTCTATTTATTATTTAAAAATGGCTCGTAGTCGTAAAGAAACAACAAACAGCATTCGAAAATTGATTATTTTTCATCATAGTAGTGGTAAATCAGTTCGGAATATTGCTAAATTCCTTAATTTATCCCATTCTACTGTACAGTATGTGATAAAACGCTTTAAAGAAGAAAATTGGATCGAAAACAAGGTAAGAAAAGGCCGTCCGGCAAAGTTAACAAAACGTGATCAGAGATTTATGATTAGAAAATTTGTGAAAAATTCACGTTTGAGTGCTGTAAAAGTTTCTGCAGAATTCAATGAAACATTTTCTATTTCAATTTCACGTGAAATTGTTTGACGAGTTCTCAGAACAGCTGGATTACATGGGCGTTCTGCCCATAGAAAATTTTTTGTGAGTGAGTAAAACAGAAAGTTTAGGCTTCCCTTCCAACTATCAATGATAAATAAGCCCCAAACCTATTGAAATAATGTCTTATTTACCGATGAACATTTTTGGTGCTGATGGGCGTATAATTGTATGGAGAAGAAAAAAAAAGAGGAACTTAGTCCCAAGAACTTAGTAGAAACAGTTAAGCATGCCGGTGGAGGTATCCTTGTGTGGGGGTGCATGTCAACATCAGGACTAGGAAATTTGGTATTTATTGATGGCATAATGAATCATGCTGTTTTTATAAATATTTTAAGAGACAATTTAAAATTATCAGCTCAAAATTTGGGTATTGGAAACAACTTTGTTTTTTATCAAGATAACGATCCTAAGCACACGGCTCTCAACGTTCGCATCTGGTGTCTCTATAATTGTCCACAAGTTTTGAAAACACCACCTCAATCGCCAGATTTAAACTCAATAGAACATATTTGGAGAGAACTGGAGGTTCGAGTACGAAAACACGACATTCACACGAAAAGCGAACTAAAAACAATTATGATGAAAGAATGGATGAACATTGATGCAAAAATTACAAAAGAACTAAAGCAATCTATTCCCAGACGTTTAAAAGCTGTTGTGGATGCTAAAGGATATCCTACTAAATATTAAGTAAACGAAAAATTAGAATATTTACTAATATGTAGAGATTTTTTACAAGTGTACGATGACTTTTGTGAGATAAAGTTTTTGTTACTTTTGGATTATTGGTTTCTTAAAAATAAAGTTTTACTATGTTTTCAAAATATTTCATGTAGTTTTGTTAAGAATAGATTATAGATCTTATTATTAAATACCCATTCTGAAATATTCATTTTAATCAATGGATAGACCCCAATTTCATTGAAAATCTAAGTGTACGAACACTTTTTGGAGCCACTGTATATACAGTGATTTCCGCTTATAAGAATCACGTTTGTAATTACTGTTTTTGATTCTTATAAGCGGTTGATTCTTATAGCCGAAATTTAGGTTTTTGGACAGACCCACACACACCTATATATGCGTATGTGAGATAATTTACCATAAAATACTCTTTAATTTACGTTAATTATCTTTTATTAAAATTATTTTTTATAGTTTTAAAAATACAACTTAATTTCTAGACCTATAAGTAGATACACATGATTATAGTAAGAGATGAAAAAATCCAATATTTGTTACAACATACCTGCTTAACAGTTTTAACATTTCAACCACAGGAAGGGAGCAAGAAAAAGTTTTCTATGGTAGTTTGACGCAATGAAGTTTTCGGGAGGCTGTTTATACCTCTTTCAATACTAAAAGTCTCAGACGAAGATTCACCTTCTATCTTACGTTTCACGGTTTGATAACGTGCTGAATCTACTAATGTCACGTTTGCCTAAGTGATAGTGGACACTTCGCCGAATATTTATGTGTTTCAGGGTCTAGGAAGCCGCAACCAGGATGTGGGAGGTGGGGAAAAAGAGTCCCTATTTTTATTTGTCAGTGGAGAAAAGTGAAATTGGACCCGGACGGGTAAAGATGTCTCTGGGTCAATCTAGTAGGACAGTGTTGTGCTAAAGCGTGTAAGGGAAAAATATTATGTTATGTCTAACATAGAAAGGGATGAATTTTGTGACTATATGCCATCCCATCTTATCAATCTTTCTTTTTTAGGAAAAAAAGAAAGAACTTTGTGTCTTATGAGGGTTTAAGTGTCTTTTTTGGAAAAATGAAAGGAAAGCGAAGAGTGTAAACTGATTTTTAAAAACGGTGGATTGATTCTTTAAAGCGAAAATTTTAACATGGAAATACTACATTTGTTTTTGTTTTCGCGATATTGATTCTTATAAACGGTTGATTCTTATAACCACTGATCACTATAAGCGGTGGTTACTGTATATAAAACAGTTCCGTAACTGACTGACTGACTGATTGACTGACTGACATAGAACGCACAAACCAAACCGCTGGACCTTAAGGGCTGAAATGTTGCATGGCGATTCTTCTCATAGTGTAGGGGTGCACTAAGAAAGCTTTTTGAGAAATTCTTAGATTTTTTTAAAATTAAATTTTTAAGCTGTTTTAGTAACTCTTTTTAAGTTTGCATTTAAAATAATAATTTGAGGGTTATAAAATTTATATCACGAGGAATATCCTAAAAATTCCTTGAAAATGAGATCTTTTTCGAATCTTTACCTCCATTTTCTGATTTTTGTTGAATTTTTAAAAATTCATCTTTAGAATTTAATTTATTAAGTGCTGATCACGCGATTTGTTTTTCTGGTACTTTAAATAAATTTATCGTCACGTGCGTAACAACTGAATAGACAAAAAAAATATTTTTTTTCTTGCTAATGCGGCAGACGATTGGACATTATCCAAAAAAATATTAAAATACAATAAAAGTTATGTTCCTCAAACTGTACTGTATTAACTGTACTATATTCTTTAGTATGTCCTATTAGATTTAATATGAATATTTTCTTCTACATTATTTTATCTATAAAAATATCCCTCACGACTTTTTTTATAAATATATCTTTATTTTTACATCAATTGTATATACATTGATCGTCACATTTATTATAAATATATATATTTATTTTTTTGGCATTAATTGCATACATTGTTGTACTTAATTTGAATGTACTCCGTAGCGAAGCGCGGGTTTTCAGCTAGTATGGCATAAGTCCTTTACGTGACATAACCCTAAATTCATACAGTGAACTCTGTCAAAGTCGCGGTAGCTCGGAGTCAAGACCTCGGTAGGATCTAGGTCGCTTTCACCATAAGCCATCGGATGAATCGCCTTATCTTTTAATGTACTTTTATATAAAGGATAAAACTGGCGGTAAATCTTCAGGATCATACGATCATTCGACAAAAGAAATTATAAAGATGCGTCTTTATAGCTAGCTGTTTTTAATGCACTGCAGTGACAAGAAGTGGAGTAGTTTCTAAATTTTTATAAAGAAGTCGTTGGTGCCAGCTTGCGTAAGGACTAGATAAAAGACATAATTTGACATGAAAGTCATACCCCCTTCCCACGAGAATATTACGCTTCATTTAGATCCGTTTTTTAAGGTAGTTAAATCTTTAAAAAAGTTTGGAACTCAGAACTTGACATATTTATTTGATCCAATAAGTCAAGGACAAAATTTCTTTCGAATAGATTTAACAATTCGAAAGAAAGATTTGGTTTTATTTTCGAGAAATACCATTAGTATTTTCGTTGAGATAAAGATAAAATTATTTAGAGATAGTTATTCAACTTTTCGAGAAATGCTATTAGTATTTTCTTGGAGATAAAGATAAAATTAGTTAAAGATAGTTATTCAATCATTTGGCACTAGGGTTTACGACTGAATTGTAAGAATAAATTAGAAAACGAATCAAAGGTAAATGTATTAAAGATAAATCTCCTTCCATGGCTTCTTTAGCTATTTATCATTGACATTACATAATATATTTTTTGTGCTTAATTTGTTTGATACTGATTTTAAGTAAAGTATTAATCTAATATTTAAGAGCTAAATCTATTTATTATCCGGATTCATTGTTTTTAATTTGTTTTGTGAGCGATTTAAAAAATTCGCTAGCATTTATTTTCTAAATCTACAGGAACTGAGAAAACATTCAGCCCACATTGAAAGCAGTTATTTGTTTTGTCAGCCTCAAAAAATTGAAGAAAAGCTGTACCAAGTTTCCGCCTGATATCTTTTTTGCTGTCACACAAAATATACAGTATGCCCACTAAAGTCCCTTCCCACCCTCTTAACTTCGGAACGGCTGCTGCTAAATTCATAAAAGTGGTGTCTAGGTATAGTACAGTAGCCATGCGCTACTGAATGAAACCACCTACGGCGCTATCTGGTGGAAAACTGCGGAATTAGCATTCCTATCTCTAAAACGGAACGAGATAGGGAAAAAAAGTGATTTACAAAGTTGTAGAGCATCATCGATTTAGTAATTAAAGACACCTTGTGGACACTAATGCGAAGAATAGAATGGTTAAAACGCGCATTTGTGTTTTCGTGATTTCCTACACTACGACGTCACGAAACTTGAACGGAAGGAGAAATGATTATCGTTCGGGCAAAACACGACACCGCAATATGCACAGTGGTATATCGCTTGTGATCCCCCATCAAAAGAACCGCGGTTCAAACCCCGGGGGTTTCATCCTTGTACTACTGATTGTCTTTATAAAGCAGACTCTGCCTGATCTGACTCCACTGGATTTTTTCCTGTGGGGATACCTGAAACAGCAGGTGTATGCGACCCCTCCACAAACATTGCAGGACCTTAAACGGACGCTTGTGACAACGTGTGCAACGTGAGATTCAAACAAGGATCCAAATGTGTATTGCAGATGACAGTGAGAAGTTTGAATATCTCAAATAAAGGTATATTGTTAAAATTAGTTGTTTTTTTTTCTTTCTCAGATCCTTTTGTCACGTCACAGTGTAGGAAATCACGAAAAAACAAAGGCGCGTTTTAACCGTTGTAGTCTTCTCAATAATGTCCACAAGGTATAATTTCGTACTAAATCGATGATTTTCTACAACTTTGTAAATCACTTTTTTTCCCTATCTCGTTCCGTTTTCGAGATAGGAATGCTAACTCCGCAGTTTTCCACCAGGTGGCGCGGTAGGTGGTTTCATTCAGTAGCGCATGGCTACTTTACTATACTTAGACACCACTTTAATGAATATAGCAGCAGCCGTTCCGAAGTTAAGAGGGTGGTAAGGGACTTTAGTGGGCATACTGTATAATACATGACTTGGGGGTAAGAAATGATGTCTACAGTAAAACCTCGTTTATCCGGCCCTCGTTGATCAGGACCTCTGGATAATCCGGATCAGATTTGTAGACTTTTTTTTATTTAATGTTCACATTAGAGAATAATTTTTAACTATGATAGCAAGAACGTAGCTATAAGTACGCCAAATATTGTGCATCAGCCACTAACTTAGCAAAACTAGAGAGAGTGCAATCAAGTGCTGCTAGCATTATTACTGGCATGAGACATAGCTGCCCCACAGATTTGGTTTTATTTGAATGCTATATCCAGCCTTTAAAGTTGAGAGGAAACGAGTTACTGGCTAAATATTTTAACAAGGTTTACAGTTTTGGCGTTTATAACCGCACAGCAAATTATCTCGGTAATTGGACAAACAGACAAAGATTAAAAAGAGACAGGCCTTTTTCTCGTATTCACTTGATGGAATTATTAAATCAGGATGTTGAGAGACACTCCTTGAGAACAATCTTTAACCCCTTGGAGGGCTTTCCTGGAGTGCATTTACAGCCTGATCTTGGAACTCATACTAACAAAAAGCAAGACTTGCCTGATTACCTACGCCAACTTGCTCTGGAAATCATTAACCAAATCCCAGCCACAGATATTCTGATTTATACTGATGGCAGAAAAGACGATCGCGGCTCTTGTGGTAGCGGAATCTTCATTAAGGCCCCCGACTTTTCAACTAGGCTTAAGATCAAGAATCCAGATTTCTGCTCTGTATTTAGATCCGAGCTAATTGCCATTGAGGAGGCACTAGACGCTATTGGGTCTATAACGTCATGCGCTAATATCTGGATCTTATCCGATAGTCGTAGTGCCATCCAGCACTTACGTAACTGGAATAAGGTTGGCGACAAGACATCTGTCTCTATACTTAATACAATTAAACAACTTTCTTATCGGCTTAAAATATTCATTCAGTGGATACCCTTTCACATTGGCCTCTTTGGCAATGAAAATGCTGATCTTTTGGCCAAGAAAGGCTTCTGATGGCGCAATTTCAAATCGGTTTTTGACCTTCTCTGAGATTTGCTCCAAGATCAGAACCTCAAGCCAGCGACTATGGAATATCCCTCCGACCCACCCTTGGTTTAATGGACAGGCTCCTGGTGGTGTCCTTACCATCAGGGCTGATAGAGCCATACAGTCCATCATAAGTAGTTTCATAAGTGGACACATCAGGTGTCTCTCTTTTGAACTTGGGCAGAAGACCTATCTAACGTGCACAAAGTGTAACTCTGCTCAGGCTTCTCCCGATCACATTTTGCACTGTGCTGGTATGGACAAAATTGACCTTTATTCCAGTCCTCTTTTAGTTTATGATTTTCTGAAGTCTTTTGAGCTCATGGACTTGGTCTAGCCTGCGGCTGGACCAAGGGGAATAAGTCAACAACAACAACGCCAAATATTCGCTTTTTAGTTTGATTCAAAGTACAGTTCCTTCATAGATTGTACAATAAATTATGGCAATAAAATGCTTTTTGTTGAGTTTAAGAAAACTTTACAGTGTCACAGGGCGTTGACGTGGATTGACTCAGAAAAGTTATTATTATATTTTTTAATGTCTTGTAAACAATACTATGTAATTTTGTTACAAAAAAGCTTTTTATCGTAATAAACGGTAAGTCTGCTTAGTTAAGAATTTTGTTTTGCTTATTACCTATTATACCCGGATTATCCGAATTTTCGATTGTCTGGATTGCCTATGGTCCCAGTTAGTCGGGATAAACGAGGTTTTACCGTATTTAATTCCCAAATTATTTTCCAGTCTATCCAAAGAAATTCAGTTTTATCCTGAATTTCTTTTCATAGATATTGGTGTATGCGCCACAGATGTACGAGTTTCAGTTTAACTTACTGTATATGTTGATATACTCGTAATGCCAAGCTCTTGCATTGCAGTGTAGTCTCGTTACATATTTTGTTCGTTATAGCAACACCTGGGTGGTGAGGGAAAATCATTGGAAATAACACTTTCTCATATAACTGGGATGTATCATTTAGCAGAAAATTAGTCACGAAGTGTGGATACGGGAGTTCAATGTTAGCCCCTGGGGAAAGGTCTCTTTGAAGGTCGTCACACTGACACACGACTTCTGAAAACAGCAATTTCGGACGGTAAATCAAAACATTATGAAACTGAACGCAAGTAAATGTAATTTTATAGTATCTCGATCTAAAGGAGTTCTGAGAAAATGTAAAATGTCGAAGTTGCATGTTAAATGTCGAAGTTACAAAATAAAAGTAATGAAGTACATATAGAGATAATATAAGCGGTAATATCTATAGCTAAGCCCAAAAATATTACTTTCTTCAAAGTCCAATATTATGTAACCACAATATTAAAAATGTTATCATTTATTAGTTATTATTTGGTTAAATGCTGTCTTCAGATATTCAACTGATTTGTGAGTTTTGTATTGGAGACTCACATTTCAAATGTTCATTTACCGCTTAATTGGATCCGACAATCTGTATATATAAAACAGTTCCGTAACTGACTCACTGACTGACATACAACCCACAGACCAAACCGCTGGACCTAAAGGGCTGACATTTTGCATGGCGATTCTTCTTACGGTGTAGGGGTGCACTAAGAGAGAGTTTTGAAGAATTCTTCTTAGATTTTTTTAAAATTAAATTTTTAAGCTGTTTTAATAACTTTTTTAAAGTTTGCATTTAAAATAATAATTTGAGGGTTATAAAATTTATATCACAAGAAAGATCCTAAAAATTCCTTTAAAATGAGATCTTTTTCGAATCTTTACCTCCATTTTCGGATTTTTGGTGAATTTTTAAAGATTCATTTTTAGAATTTAATTTATTAAATGCCGATCACGTGATTTCTTTTTTTGGTACTTTAAATAAATTTATCGTGCATAACAACTAAATAGACAAAAAATGCGGCAGACGATTGGACATTTTCCAAAAAAATATTAAAATACAATAAAAGATATTATGTATAATTCTATACATTGATCGTCGTATTTATTATATATATATATAGGCATTAATTGCATACATTGACCATTGTATTTAATTTCAATGTACTCCGTAGCGAAGTGCGGGTTTTCAGCTAGTCTATAAATAAAATACATCTTCATAATTATCTGCCACAGTAGTGGATTGTTATTGAGGTTGCAAGGTAAAACGGGGAAAAATGAATAAATTTTCTTTGTTATCTTCTCACCGTTTTAGCACCAATTAAGCAAATGCATTTCCCATTCCATATACCCCTTAGGTATGAATGATTTTGCTCGAGAGGAATGAATTCCTTCTCCCAAATACATCTGCGTAAGATATGAAGAAAATCAAAGACATCATAAAATACTCTTTTTATTTTTTTCATAACGCAATGTTGTAATAATAAAAGAAAATCTCATAGTAAAGATTAAAAAGAACGAAATGAAATCAAAAACAATCTCGTGCTTTCACACCAGCTTGTTAACAAAGGTGGCTCATAAACGAGAAACGTTGAAAAATGGTGTCGCAATCACTCTTTAATCTCACACCATCTCATCAAGCTGTAAGATTTTTCCAAAATAAACTGACTCTCTTCTCTCCTCTCACTGGTCCTAAAATTAGTAACGTATCTGATATTCGTAATTCGCATAAAATATTATCGCGATAAAGAGAGATATTCCGGGATTCAAAGTTCCTCTACCTTCAAATGTTTACTGCACACTCTGTCAACTTATTATTTCCTAATCAAAAAATACGTTAAGTCTTTTCTAAGGTAATTAAGATGTGTCGGCGTTATGAGCCCTTCATAGATTTACCCCATTTCCAGATGCCAAATAAAGATTGAGACTTATAAAGATGGCAGAACATTTTAAAATATTTGATGCAGAACTTCAAAAAAAAAATTTAATTATATGTTTTATTACGTTTTTTTTCTTTCCGAACCTATTAAAACGCCTCTTAAAGATATATCGTATAATGTTTTGGCAGAAACTCCTGTTGCTACTTTTATCTATCTAATTCTGTAGAGAAAAGGTGATTTTTTACCCACCAGACGTGCTTAGTTTTGTTGTTTTTAAATATCAGTCTGATGTCTAAAATAACATACGGAAGTATGAGGGTATACGTATGAATAAGTGAGTGAAACGGTTTGGCAATAGGGAAAAATGCAGCAAGGGACATTTTAATTATCTTTCTGTAAATTTTTCCTTTCACAATATTAATCTTTCTATTGAAGAGTCGAGTGTATTTCCGGGCAATGTTTAAAAATGAGAGTTTGGTAAAATTTCATACATTTTGATTTACTCTTACTAAGTAATGCTAAGAAGTTCATGCTTAGTATAACTGCATAAGAATGAATAAAATTCTGTTGGATGTATTTTCAGAGTGAGAGAGATAAAAAAAGGATAGGATTAGAATTTAATTTATTAAATGCTGATCACGTGATTTCTTTTCTTTTTGGTGATACTTTAAGTTAATTTTGCGTCGCGTTCATAACAACGAAATAAATTGATAAAAATATATTTTTCTTTCTAATGCGGCAGACGAATGGACATTATCCAAAAAAATATTAAAATACAGTTAAAGAAATGTTCCTCAAACTGTACTATATTAACTGTACCATAATATTCTTTAGTATGTTCTATTAGATTTAATTTCAATATTTTCTCCTACATTATTTTGTCTGTAAAAATATCTGTTACGATTTTTTATAAATATATGTTTTGCTTTTTGTTGGCATCAATTGCATACCTTGACCATTGTATTTATTATAAATAAATAAATAAATAAATATATATATATATATATATATATATATATATATATATATAATATATATAGGCATTAACTGCATACATTGACCGTTGTATTTAATTTGAATGTATTCCGTAGCGAAGCACGGGTATTTAGCTAGTAATACACATAAAGCGTATGCAAGAAGTAAAAGTCGTTAAATGTTTTAGACCCTTAATGCAAATTTTAAGTTTTTCGTTTTCTGAGATCTTAAAATTTATTATTAAAAAAATCTATTTATCTTAGAAGGTAAATATTTATGTCGTCCGTGATAGTTTTTTAGACATGTAACTGTTTTCTATGATTATTGATATTGTCATAACAAATGTAATGAAATATACAACTCTAATTTTGAAATATTCCTTTTCGAGGAAAATGGGGCTCTGATGTAAAATGCTATGCGTTTAGAGAGAATTCAGTTTTGTGGATCTCAGATTCAACAATGTATGTGGCTTGGTGAAAATTAAAATACTCTTGTAAATAATTTACAATAGAATATTTTAGAGCAAGTATATCGTAATAAACCCCCAAAAAGTTCATGAATATCCATTTTTAACACACAAAAAAATTCATACGCTAATATGGTCATTAAATGATCTCCATATCTTTAAATTTTTACCATGTTTTTATTGACTTGCTTTCTTGTTTGTTTGTGTGTGTGTTTGTCTAGTACCAATCTTGCAATCGATTTTTAACTAACTTCCCGACTAGCTAGACATTTGAAACTTTTAGAATAGCTCAGAACACGATGACGATGCATTATTTTAATACTTTTAGCCATCTTTAAGCAGAATGGAATTTTTAGTTAATTTTGTTTTGTAGACTGATGCAGTCATCTATCGGCCGGGACGGGAACGAAAAGTTAAACGCAAGTTAACTTCCAATTAACTTCATTTTCGTTCAAGATGATGGGATAATTCATCAAAAGATTTTAAAAAAGTATTTATTAATACATAGAATTGTCAAGTTTATATGATTCAACAGAAAATTTAAAAACATGTTACATTAAAAGTTATTTTTATCTTGTAATTATATTCATTATAACTGACTAAAATATTGTTTAACTCAACAAAATATATAATCTTCTAAAACTACCATAAATATTTTTTCCCTTGTGTAAGATGTAAATTGGAATTCACTTTAACAGAATTTTATGTGGCTAATATATATTGTTACATAAATAATCTAATGTTTATGTGTTACACATTTTAGTGATAATTATCGATGCCATTCTTTTAGGGGAAAATGTTATATTTCCTTCCCCACATTACTCAGTTAGAAGTAGATTCAGCAAATTTGTTAGGATTAGCAATAACACACCGCAGTCTGGAGTAATTGATAAACTTGTTTTAAAAAATGTTCACACACAGCTGTTTAATTAAATCCGGTTAAAGTATATTGTGCACAAAATATCGCGGGATTATTTAAGACTAACTATACAGGTTTCAAAATGTGGTATTAATCAAATTTCGTTTATCTGTGGAAATTTATGAAAAGTGCGTAACACTTTTAACAAAACATCAATGAACTTTTGGTTTTTCATTTTCAACCCTGTGTTTAATCTATGGTCTAATGTTCTAAGCACTTTATGTTTAGTGCCTTAAAAGCGTATGAAAGGGCACAGCCCTCGTGTAGAAAAAAATGTCCGTAGCCGCTCTTAACCAACCAACCAGCTTTCTTCAATCTAGGCTTACAGTGCTTCTGTATTCTTTTATAATGTTCCTGTTTCATGCATTAAAAAACTTTCGATTGAATTTTAGTTAATGATTATCCTTAACAACGTTATTGCAGGACCTAAAAACTACGTAGGTAGGCTGAAAAGTAATGCACACATGCTTCTAGAGCGCGAACGAAATGACCTTCAAAACAGCGCCAAGTGGCATTTGGGAGTTTCATCCCTCCTCAATACGCATGCGCAGGTTTGAAATCGTTGTGTTCATCCTGTGTATTTCGAAAAGCGGTAGTATGGAGACGTGTGCTAGTGCTATGTCAACGGCGAGTTATACAGCGCGCTGTTATCGAATTTTTAACAGCTGAAAAAGTGAGTCCTACTAAGATTTATCTCGTCGTTTAAAGGTTGTTTAAGGTGACGATGCTGTTGATAGGGGTACTGTAAATCGATGGGTAATAAAATTTCGTGGTTTCGAGCCTGGAAAAGCCATAATTGTTGATGAAACACGCAACGGACGTCCGATCACTGCCACAGACGATGAACATCCCAAACTCGTCGACGATTTGATTCAAAATGACCGGCGAATCACTCAAAAGCGTATCGCAAACCATAATGGAGTATCCAAGGAATGTGTCTGCTTCATTATAGAACGATTGGGATACCGTAAAATCTGTGCTCGATGGGTACCACGCCGTCTCACAGGCGAGAACAGCGTCGGAGTGGAGAGGCTCTGCGAAACCTGAAGTTTGAACCGATTCCACACCCTCCTTATTCCCCCGATCTTGTGCCTTGCAATTTTTATTTTTTTTCCTCTACTCAAGAGAGACCTAAAGGGTAACCATTAGACCTCGGACGATGTGGTGAATGCAGCTGTCAAGTCGTGGATTCGAGAAAAGTCGGAAGAATTTTTCAGTGACGGAATGAGAAAACTTGTTACACGTTGGGAGAAATGTGTTAGCCTTAACGGTGACTATGTTGAAAAATAAATATATGATTTTGAAGCTTAAGAATTGTACTTTAATGTTCTTTTTGCCCGATCTCGCTATTTCTTTTTGTTCGAGCTCTACAAGCATTTGTGCATTACTTTTCAGCCTACCCTCGTATGAACAACGTAGAAATGACAACGTAGAAAGAAAGAGGTTTTGTATTGGGTGTAAATAATTTTTCTCTCTATTGTCTATATATATAAAACAGTTCCGTAACTGACTCATTGACTGACATACAACGCACAGACCAAACCGCTGGACCTAAAGGACTGACATTTTGCATGGCGATTCTTCTTATGGTCTTATGGTGCACTAAGAAAGATTTTTGAAAAATTCTCCTTAGATTTTTTTAAATTAAATTTTTAAGCTGTTTTAGTAACTTTTTTAAAGTTTGCATTTAAAATAATAATTTGAGGGTTATAAAATTCACATCACGAGAAAGATCGTAAAAATTCCTTCCTTTAAAATAAAATCTTTTTCGAACCTTTACCTCGATTTTCTGATTTTTGGTGAATTTTTAAAGATTAATTTTTAGAATTTAATTTATTAAATGCCGATCACGTGATTTCCTATTCTGGTACTTTAAATAAATTTATCGTCGCGTGCATAACAACTAAATAGACAAAAAATATTCTTTTTCTTTCTAATGCGGCAGACGATTGGATATTATCCAAACAAAATAAATATCCCTTACGATTTTTCATATATATATATATATATATATATATATATATATATATATATATATATATATATATATATATATATATATATATATATATATATATATATATATATATATATATATATATATATATATCAATTGTATACATTGATCGTCGCATTTATTATAAATATATATATTTAATTGTATACATTGACCGTTGTATTTAATTTGAATGTACTCCGTAGCGAAGCGCGGGTTTTCAGCTAGTTATATTTATAAAACAAATCTCAATATATAAAATGATTATGTATGCAGTTCTGTATTCTCTGAATAGAGGAGATCGGGGACACTGCCAAGAATTCAAGCATAGTGGAATCGCAAAGCAAACAAGTAGCCAGATGAAAAACAAACTATTTATTTATTTTTATTAAAGTTCTCTACTGTACTCAACTGATTTTAATCTCTCTGAGAAGAAAATTTAGATAAGTAAACCAGTATGTTTATTTTTATTTTGAGATACTGAATATACCTATAGAATGAGTATCTATCATTTTCTTTCTCTTAGAATACATCAACAATACAATTATCCTCTTTCTCCTGATATTGAAAAATTCCTCTCATATTGATAAATTCTTTTTTTTATTGATAAATTAATCTTATAAAATTGGTAAAACGTTCACTTTTTAATTACTTATTGATGCAAATAGTTTTAAGCTTAAAAGTACTTTAAACAATTTTCAATCACGATCATTTATTAAAGTATTACTGTTTCTTGAGTAAATGAAATTCTCTGAGTATTACACATTTTATTTCTTTAATTATACTCTTCAAAACGACTTAAAAGGGGTTAGAAAATAATTACTAATTTAATTATTTTCGTGAAGTTTACTGAAGTTTCGGCTCTTTTAGGTGTTATTATTGCTTTTTTCCTCTTCAAGTGTTTCCATTGATAGACCGAAATCTTCACATTCATATTTGAAATAAGTTGACAAAACCTTTTTCATTCTTTCATCTGTAGACATACTTGTCCGCAGTTATTTTCAATTTTTAGATATCAGCACACATTTGACATCACTGGTCTGTTCAGATATATTAAGACTAGCTGAAAACCCGCACTTCGCTACGGAGTACATTCAAATTAAATACAACGGTCAATATATGCAATTAATGCAAAAAAAATATATATATATACAGTGGAATCTCGATCGATCGTTCCCCGAACGATCGTTTTCCCGCATGTATCGTTTATTTCACCCAGTCCCGAATAAATTCCATAGAAAACAAGCAAAATAGACCGCATGGATCGTTCCTCGATCCATCGTTTTCCCGCAATATTCGTTCAGAATATCGCAGCTTTACATTAATTTATCGGATCGATCGTTTTTTCATAATAACTGAACCTGAAATATAAATGTCTGGATTGAGCTAGAGTGACACTCTAATTAAACAATGAGCAGAACATTTACGATGCACGGTCTCGTATTTTTGTTCTCTCTTGTTTAGCTCGGTTTCGCTTTATTGTACCACTCCCATTATTTGTTCGTCGTTGGTGTTCCTTAATTCTTTAGCCCCTGGAACACCCTATTTTTGGCAACTCATTCAAAATTCACCGACTATTCAACATTTCTGTTTTTATCAGCAATGGCTCACAGTCAGCTTTTTTGTTGGCCTTGGGATGGAGGCGCCCTGGTGTTTGGTCTAGTGTGTGAGAAGTTTCTGATTACTGCAGTTCTACACTGGCCGATGAGTGTTTCACCTGGAAGCAGAACTTCCTGGTAGTCTTATGTCGGACCCCATCCAGTTCTAGTTACAAACGATTCACGGCTGCCGCTTCTTTATACTCTCATACAATAACCGATACCTAAAAGAATGCAATTTGCAACACAAAAAAATATTGTTTACTTGTGGAGAGAAAACCGCCAAAAAACAAACGACGATTAAGTACTTTTATTTGAATCAAAATTCCTGTGTATCTACATGTATTTCTTTTTTTATTATTATTATCTTGGATTTCAGTACAACTTTGTAATTTTATCTTCAGTTACACTACGGGTATGTATGCATTTATGTATGTGAGTAAATATATTTTAGGGATATCAAACTTTAAGGTATGTTAATACTTTTTTGTATGTTCCCGCATCCATCGTTTAGTTCAGTCGATCCCTTCGAAAACGATAGATCGAGATTCCACTGTATATATATATATATATATATATATATATATATATATATATATATATATATTTATAAAAAAATCGTAAGGGATATTTTTATAGACAAAATAATGTCCAATCGTCTACCGCATTAGCAAGAAAAAAATATTTTTTTGTCTATTTAGTTGTTATACACGTGACGATAAATTTATTTAAAGTACCAGAAAAGAAATCACGTGATCGGCATTTAATAAATAAAATTCTAAAAATTAATCTTTAAAAATTCACCAAAAATCAGAAAATCGAGGTAAAGATTCGAAAAAGATTTCATTTCAAAGGAATTTTTAGGATCTTTCTCGTGATATAAATTTTATAACCCTCCAATTATTATTTTAAATGCAAACTTAAAAAAAGTTACTAAAACAGCTTAAAAATTTAATTTAAAAAAATCTAAGAAGAATTTTTCGAAAATCTCTCCTTTTGCACCCCTACACTATAAGAAGAATCGCCATGCAAAATGTCAGCCCTTTAGGTCCAGCGGTTTGGTCTGTGCGTTGTATGTCAGTGAGTCAGCTACGGAACTGTTTTATATATATATAGATATGTGTTTCGTCGATAATATACCTACAGAGACAAAAAGATATGTTAATGCGATTTCTAAAAGGTCCAATTTGTACCAGCGGTATCTCCTTGAAAGCGCAACTGTCCTTAGCTGCAGAATCCGTCATCTATTCAGAGGCCACCGGAAAGAGGATGCAGATAGCTCGAGAACGTCGGGCGTGAGCACAGGAAGATGCTGATGCGCCAATTTTTGTTCCTAGTTTCGCGTTTCTCAGAGCAGAATTTGGCGACGATCGGTGTGGAGGCGTTTCGACTAAAATAGGATAAGCCCCCTTCCCTTCCCACTCTCCAAGCTGCTGAAAAACAAGAGTAACGGGACGGCATTTTATCGCCGAAGAAAATAAGGGGAAAATTGAACAGGAAGTATGTGTTTCGAATATTTGTCCACGTGCTACCTAATCAATCATATCGTTATACCATAGATAAGCGAACGTAACCAAAATAAAAGGGTTGAAATCTTGATTTCCGGGATTCGGAAGGAGCTATTATTCGACACCAAGTTTTAGATTTTTAAACGATGTCGATATCTGAATGCGATACTGGAAAATGTGTTGCTTGCACACACACACACACACACATACGGTACATTACGGAACTGTTTTATATATATAGATATGTTTCGATAATATACCTACGAGACAAAAAGATATCTTAATGCGATTTCTAAAAGGTACAATTTGTAGGATAGGTGTGGACACACCAATGTGGACACACACACACACCAATATAGGATATATAGGTGTGTGTGTGTGTGTGTGTGTGTTACATATACATCCTTCAAGACGATCTCAAATTAAAACCGAAATAATTTCATCTTGTTATGTATTGTTTTAAAGATGTTTTTGAATCAAAATATGTAAATGCTTCGAGGCTGCAACAAAATGCCTCTATATTACTATCGAAGATTGAAACACAATGAATTGAACACAATACAATTGGGTAAATGATTAGCAATTCATCATAACGTATACCCCACAGGATAATCAAAAGTGTGACTGTAGTAATATCAGTTGTTTAGAATATATTAAAGTTAAGATTGAGGAGGGAAAATATATTTGTCCAAAAGAATAACTTGCGGGATGCCTCGAGATGGTGCTTAGATTTAAAATATTTTTATATTGCCTGCTCAAGAGGTCCTGTTGTCAAATTGCTTCTGGAGTAGGACTTAAGGGGCAAAACCAAAAACCCCAAGAAAATTTGTAAAAGATGTTACCGATAAGCATTGACTTTGAAGATCTGTCTGCGGAAGTAAGCACATAGTGGTCAACCCATTACAGCATGGGCTACCTAAATATTTTTTCATCGCTACCATCCATCGATGGAAGCACGTATGAGCCATATAAAAATATACAAGATTCGACCTCCTCTTTTAATCGCGATTTATTGGTATAAAAGACGTGCTTCGCTGAAAGAGCGTCCAAGTGGGTCGATACATGACCGATAAAGGTACGTCAGTTTCACATGTATATTGTATATATAGTGGTACCTCGGTACTCGTCGTTCATGGGTTCCCGAAGGCACGACGAGTTCCGAATGCACTTTTCCCATGAGGCGTAATGTAAATTGGATGAATTCGTTCTTGAAAACCAGAAATTTTCACATTTTACTAGGCAATATATAAATGGATGGGGTTGCTTTTTGATACGAAATCTTTTAACTGGGTAGATATAATTTAAAACAATAATTAGATAAAATAAAATGTATGTTCTCTCGACCTGTACTGAAAGGGGTGGATTGCCTAACGGGATAGTAGCGAAGTAGAGAAGGAGAGGTTACTGTTCGGTAGGAGAGTGTCCTTACAAAAAAATATCAGGCGCTTGCAAAGGAATTTTTTCTCTGCTCTGTCTCTTAATACCTGTAGTAGACCTATCGAGAGAAACTTGCTTCTGCCTACGTTTCCAAATGTTTCTGAAGTGAGGCATTGTTTGATCTATATACAAGTCCACATTTCGACTTGCTAGAGCTTTGTCAGGGTGACACTTTGACAAGGTGAACAAAATTTTGTAATTAAAACCATTTAGAACACATTTCAGCGTGTGTGAGGAGTACTGAGCAAATGTCGAGTACCGAAGCAATTTTTTCGCGTCGAAATGTGACGTCGAGTGCCAAATTCGACGACTATCCAGGTATGACTGTATGTATGAATATATATATATATATATACACTATAGAACCAAAAAAACTAGTACAGGCGTGTGCATGCAAGTAACGGAGATATGCAACCAATCAGCATGATGCGATGCGGTCGGCAGCGCTCATATAAGACAACAGGTGTCTGACGAAAGTGTTAGATCTGTTCTTGCAGCTACAATGGCAGGTTATCATGATTTATATGGCTTCGAACGTGACGTTATAGTAAGCGCACGAGTGATGGGACATAGCATCTCCGAATTGGCGATGCAATTTGGATTTTCGCGCACGACCATTTCACGAGTGCACCCTGAATATCAGGTATCCGGTAAAACTTCAAATCTCCGCCAGCGGTGTGGCCGGAAAAAGACCTTTGAAAGAAATGGACCGTCGACGACTGACGAGATTCTTTAGGCGAGATAGACGTACAACACTTCCTCAAATTGCTGCGGATTTCAATCCTGGGACGTCAGCAAGTGTTAGCGTGCGAACTGTTCAACGGACCGTCATTGATATGGGCTTTCGGAGCCGCAGGCCCACTCGTGTACCGTTGTTGACTGCACGGCACAAAGCTTTATGCCTCGACTGGGCCCACCAGCACCTTCATTGGATTATTGATGACTAGAAACACGTTGCCTGGTCTGATGAGTATCGTTTCCAATTGTATCGGGCGGATGGACGCGTACGGTCATGGAGACAACCTCGTGAAACCATGGACCGCACGCGTCAACTAGTTCAAGCTATTGGAGCCTCTGTGATGGTATGGGGTGTATGCAGTTGGCGTGATACGGGACTCCTGGGCGTGATACGTGTAGAGACGACTGTGAAAGGTGACGGGTACATAAGTATCTTGTCCGATCATCTACTATCATTCATGTCCATTGTGCATTCCGACGGACTTGGACAATTCCAGCAGAACATTGTGACACCCCACACGTCGAGAGTTGCTACCGAGTGGCTCCAGGCTCTCTCTTCTGACTTAAGACTCTTCCATTGGCCACCTAAATCCCCAGATATGAACATTATTGAGTGTATCTTTGATGCCTTGCAACGTGCTGTCAGAAGAGATCTCCACCCCCTATTACTCCTATAGATTTGAGGATTCCCCTGCAGGATTCATGGTGGGAATTGCCTCCAGGCTACCTTCAGACATTAGTAGAGTCCATGCTATGTCGTGTTGGTCAGTTCTGCATGCCCCTGGGGGCCCTACACTATATAAGGCAGGTGTACCAGTTTTTTTGAGGATCTTCAGTGTATATATTTATATCATATATGGGATTTCAGATGGTATTATTAGCTGCGGTTGCTGTGAAAACTGATCAAAACTTAACGTAAATGCTTTGCGAAAAGAGTGAAATTACATTACGTTCTCTATCTTAAGCGTTATTCGGCACTCACTCAGAATTCTAAAGTTTTCATATTTTTTTATAATTAACATTATTTTTTCTAATGAATTTAAAATTTTTTTTATATAGTCTCACAGATTTTTTAAGTAGATTTTGTCGCTAATTTTATAATGAGCTTTAGCCGAATATTTTGAAATATATTTATGTTTTATGAAACAATTTTTTTATCTTTATCCCTGATTTCGCAAGGTCTGATAACTATTTAGGAGATCATAGAATTATTCTCAATCCTAGCTTATTTGTTCAGTTGTAATTATTAATGCTATTCCTCGATCAACTATTAACTGAATGATGGTTTTGTTCCAGAACGAGCGCTAGGATTTCGAAAACACGACAGGAATACAATGATGGTGACGATTTACGCTTGATTTTATCGCTCGCTGCGCTAAGTTCTATTTCCCCATTATTCTCAGTATTCAAGCTTATTTCACATCCCTTCCTCCCCAGATCTAAGACAGAGATCATTCTCCAGGGTAAATATTTACCTAACATCTCTTCGAGATACAGGAGGCTCCTCATAAGAATTATTTTTACTGAGAGCCATTTTATCCCTCCGAGAGCACCAGAATTTTGCTTGCCACAACTAAAATCCCTCGAATATGTAGGGCAGACACATTTGCAAGGAACAAATATCACATACATATTTGAGGGGCTGTAAGACGAGAAAATATTTTTAACTGCCGCCAAAAAACGTGGAAACTGTAACTGCACTGCCAGACTTTTATTTTTTCCCCCATCCTTTACTCGGCGTCTACTCTGGCTTTTAAACTGCGGGTTCAAGCACTCGAGACATACAGGTGCTAAAAATAAAATAAAAAGTAAAGTTGTATATTACCGTAACAGTTGTTTCAATCTGCTGAAATGTTGAAGCTGCAATGGACTGTAAAAGGGATTTAGAAAACGATATTCCATGAAACATGAGGGCGAAATATCTTATTATAGTTTTGTTCCTACTAACTCATTTTTAAAAGAAGTACCTGAAACCAAAATACTTCAAAATCACTGTTGAGGTTGCAAAAACGGGCTTCAAATATATCTTGCTGAGAGATATGTTTTGTATACTTTTCTTGTTTTTACTACTTGCCCCTGTTCCTTGAAGTGTGGCGAAGTTTAGAAGAAAAAAGAAAGCGTTTTATCAAGAATAAAAAAAATATCGAAAAGAAACTCTTAAATTTTGAAATTAACGAGCATTAAGATTTAAACAAGAATATACTATATTGCTTAAACCAATATTATTGACGCACCAATTATTTCATTGCGTGTTATCTGTAACTCATATTAATGACAAATATTGTCTTGAAATATATTTTTCAATTTTCATTGTTTTTATTTTTTTTCTATCCTCTGCAATAATACACATATCTTTATTTTGTATTGTAAATATATTTTTAACTGTCTTGATATTACAGACATAAAATGCTGTCAATATTTTTTGCTCGTATATGAGTATGGAAAAATTCTTGTGAACATTTGATTCTGTTTGGAGGGTCGTTTTTACGCCCTGTTGCTGGACAAGAGATTCATTTTATTGTGAAACGTGTTGGTAGAGACTGATATGTCCTCAAATACACTCTTAGACAAAACAAAAAGACGCACCAAGAAGAAGGAGTTATCCGAATGGGACAAAAATCGGTAGATGTTATGTACAGGAAAACAAATGATTACAATTTGAGAAAAATTGGATGATTTATTCACGAGAAAGAGGTTCACAAAGTGAAAAAGTCAGTGACGCGTTGGTCTACCTCTGGCCCTTATGCAAGCACTTATTCGGCTTGGCATTGATTGATAGAGGTAGCGGATGTCCTCCTGCGGGATGTCCAAATGTCGAGCGATTCGCCGATTAGACCAACCGGCTTCTTTGAGCCCAAATACACGTCCTCTCTCAAATGCCGACATCTGGGCATATTGTTCGCGCACCTGTAAGCGAGGCATAGTTACTGTCTACCTGAGTACACGGAATGAAATTCGCAAAGAATTTATGACCTGGAATCGAAATTTCTCCTCTTTAATATCCTGGCAGTTGCGCAGTTAATATGCGCTGCAGTGTTACATGTTCAATCATTGGCCGCCAAACTTAAAAATTTTGCATTTTCCGTCGAAACCTGTATGCATATCAATTTGTGTCCAATTTGCATTACCCCTTCTTGGTGCGTCATATATTTATTTATTTACTTATTTATTAATTTTTATTTTTTTTGGTGTGTGTGTGTGTGTGTGTGTGTGTCTAAGAGTGTAGTAAAGGCATCTTTCTGAAATCTGAAGAAAAAATGTCAGAACAAGAAAGGTCCCGTCATTTTTTGTTAAATATGGCAAGTAAAGATAACCATCAGCAATTTACGTACTAATAGAGATGCAGCTGGAAGAAGCTAATGATTAAAAATTTTAATGTTTACTCATCAGTCAAAAATGTGCCACAGCCACGTAAAGGGAAGAATACCTCGTAACAACCACGCAAGTCTAAGGTAGTATATTAGTGTAATCTTAGTTTTCGGTCTGACTACGTTTGATTTATTAGATACGACTAGAGGTTAAAGTGGGATAAGATTTCAGTTTTAATATCAGGCAACTTACTCAGGCCCTTTTAGAAACGGCAAAGGTTTGTAGGACGTTCAATTAACATCTCTTACAGAGGTTCAAAAAGGCAAATACCATACAACAACAAAAACGTATTGACAAAATAGACTCAATACGTCTACAAGAAGTGAACAACATACAAGAAGTGAAGTGAGACTAAATGGAACTAACACTTGGATATAACAAAAGTAATGAATCATGTCCACACACTTCATCCAACTCTTCTATATCATAGAGGTCAAGTTTAATGGGTCAGTCAACACCCATATTGAACCATTTCACATCGTCGAGTGCGTTTAGAATATGCTTGTCAGCGTCGGAAACTGATCGTGGACTAAATGACAGAAGATTAATTTTGTAGGCCTGGGGATGAGATTTTTATTCCAGCAGTATTTGACTAGGAAATATTCGACTCGTCCACTCGTATAGGAAGTCGATACACACGTATGATTTACCTCATTTATATCACTGCAGACAAAGTGCATCTCCTTGAAACTCTCTAGAACTCGGTAGTATCTCCCTATAGTCTCATATCCTACATTACTATCACACTTGTAGGTACATCCACTTGTAGGTTTTCATAGTAAATGTTAAATGAGTGATAGCTTCAGCTTGAAACTCACTGGTATTAAAGAATTTGAAGTTAACGAAACATGTCATGGTTTAAAAAAAAAATTTACATGGCCTGTGGAGGAAATATAATATTCGTAATGTAGTCATGTTTTGGATTATTAGTGGACTCCTTTTCTGAGTGTGAAAGAGGGATTTTTCCTTGGGAGTAAAGCTGATTGGTATTTTAATATTTAAAGCAAGAATAAAAAAAGCGAGGACATAAACAGTATTCACTGATTTTTCAAACTTCTGTTGTATAATTTTCTTTGTCATCTTTCAAATGATTCTAGCATGTGTGAAACATATTCTGAAAATGACTATGGGCGATCAAACTAATTTCAAATAGCTTTTATCTTGAAAAAAAACTATATTAATCTTTTACGTGAAATAATGTTAACAACTTACAGAGTACCCAGTCGTGAATGATTTCATGATATCATCTCTGAAGACATTCATCACTACGCATGGTTCCTTAAAGTTTGGATAATGATACCTTGAACAGTGAAAATACTGCTTTATGGCTTTGCCCAAAGCCCCTCATAATCCCGAATTCATGTATTTATTAAAGAAATAGAGTTAAATTTTTCGTTTCTAGCAATTGCTTTCTTACAAACAATGTATTCGGCAAAGCTAATAAGACATAGTAACTTAAGAATTTATATAAATTTTTTTCAGTCACTTAAATGGCAATTCTTAGGAATACAGCATGTAAAACCTGACTGTTAGGTAAGAAAAAAAATTAGGCAGGAAACCAAAAGAGAAAAATAATCTCGAAATTCTCTCGCTATTATGAAAAGACAGAACTGAACAAGACAATATTTTCAATTCATCTTGGTTCTTAGAGGAAAAATCCTAGTTTGTCATTCTCAGCTCTTAAGGTATATGTCAGACTCTCGTCTCCCATTCTTAAGTGGAATTGATGAACGTGAGTAATAGCGTCTTCAATGAGCCCAAAAGAAACGCAAACGGGTGTCGAACGATATACACCTTTGGAGAGGTGCGACAATAGGTAAAAGTACGCGAATCATTTAGAATGATTTGTGAAACCGATTAGCTGCACGCTTTTCCCTTGGAAAAGTCGGCAAGAAAGAAAATTCATCATAGGTGGTCTGAGATGGTTCGAGAAAGCGCTGAGAAGAATGCATAAATAAAGACGGTGTTGCGAATGGAGGGGAGAATGGACTTGGACTGTTGAAGGGTCGACACGCGTACGGAGAGAGAGGGTCTCGTTTGGACTTTAAATAATGAGCCCTGCTCTCATGAGTGTACTAACGTTCGTAGGAACGAAACTTTGTAAATGATTTATTTAACCAAGATTTTAATGTGTCAATAAACCAGATGTAAATAAGAGTTGGTGCTACAGTTATGATTACTTCTACAAGATAATGATTTGTCGGATCACGACCATAAAGGTTAACAGTATATTCTAGATATCACATGCTTTCGCTGCGTGCTTAACATGTTCCCTGCAACAGCTAAAGAACGTAGAGTATCTCCCTACTCGTATGATTCGAAGTGAGCCGGTGTCAACAAAACGGATCCCAAACAAAAGCATCCGAGACAATGAGAGAGACGAAATTAAGAGTGCTTGTACAAATGACACATCCATTACAGCATCTTCTTTGAAGATACTCTCTTCCTTCATCCCTTGGCTGCCAATGACTCAGGACTCTACAGATCCAGATATTTTTAGACGCTGTTGGTTAACAATTTGTTCATGACCTTCAGCGGTTACATTCGTTTCGAATCCATTATTCCGATTTTAACGTTCCTTAAACGCCCGTACTAAGGTTGAGGTCGAAGTAGCGAGAAATTTGCGATGAGTTTATGAACTTGTTTAAGGATTTTGTTAATACATTTGATAACTGAGGATAGTGATTAATTTTAAGAGTTTCTAGGCTGATTAAATAGAGTAGCCAAATGTGTTTCATGATTTTTGTTTACATAGGAATAAATCGGCTTTAAATTAGAGATCCCGGTCTGTTTAGCCTCGTGCAGCAAAGATATGACCGTTGCACTCCCAACCAAAAAAAAAAAGCCAAAGCTATTGTAATCAGAAAAAAGTGTTCCAAACTTTCATCATAAACATTCAATTATTTTTATTTACATTTACTTTGGAATTATAAAATTTTTATCATATATTCACAAGTAGTTTGAAGAGAATGTGCTTTTGTAAATATGAGGAAAGTGTCTAAACCAGTTGAAAAGAAATTTATCCATTTCCTCTCTTTATTATAGAATTATATTTCGATGAATTATATTCGAAATTTCTTATCAAATATCGTATTCTCAATAAAATAAGATAAAGATATTGGACACTATATTTGAATATTTATAATTAATTATCTCTTGACTGTTCTGTCTTAATTCAATATATCTCGTGTGATAATTACTGTAATAATTTTAGTAGCTTAAACTACAACTGATAAAGAGTACCAATTTTTTTTCTTTACCTACTGTTTATGTGCAACAATAATTAAACTGTTGAGTGAAGAAATACAAATGTACTGATATATATATATATATATATATATTTATTTGTTTGTTATGATAAGAAACCTAATCAATTTGACAATTTTTATTTATTAGGTTGACGTTGTATGTAGGCTGAAAAGTTAAATAATGCATTCAATATAATTTTAAGATTTTACGTCTCGCAGTATTCCAAATATTTTTAAGAACATTTAACTTAGCGATACATTTTTTTTATTAAGATCAGTGGTCAATTTCTATAAATAATTTTAACTTATGTTGTTTTTTGGAGTAAATCGTAGTAATACTTTAATATTTTTAAGATGAGGTTATTTTTATTATTCTTTTGAGGATTTAGATAACAGCTATACAGCTAATGACGAGTGGCTTATTCATTTAATTTATTAATTTCAATTTTTATTCATATCTTAATTCCCTCGTTCCATTTTATTCAAATACTTAAAATAAGTTTATTAAGTAGGTTTCTTTTATTATTATCTTTTCGAATACGATTAGTCTAATACTTTTAATGCACTCGTCCTGAGAAACACATGCGTTAGAGATTCAGGAATCTGTATTTTTTTTCTACAAGCAATAACCACAGAGCGAAAGAGAAAGCATTCATTTCTAAACGAAATGTATAACTTTTGAGAGGAAACATATTACTAGATTTATTTCACCGTTTAAATTGCATTGCAATAAGGTTTATAGGCAAACGGTCTCTCCCATACACGCACAAAAGAAGTGCTTATAAATAAATGATACGTAGCACATACCTGGAGCTAATATATAACGTGAAATTTTTTATATTAATGGTATTTTGTGCTACATTTCATTCGTACGGCAGAATGAGAAATTAGTAAAGTCAGTTTAAAAACATAGTTTTTAACGTAAAATATACATATTTCAATGCGTTTGATGAATCGGGCAGTCAAGTTCTCCAGCTGATTTTAAATATTTCTTTACTGTAGTGTATTACAATTTGCCCAGGGATTTACTCATTTTCGTAAAATTATAATTTTTTAAAATTTTTATTATCCAGTATTATTTTTCAGTGTTTAGGGGTCACCTGAGTCAAAAGTAAACTTCAAAAATTGCTGGGGCACATGCAAACGGAAAAATTCTCTCTATGGGATTTCTGTAATTTGCACTGAAATATGTTTATCATTCTTCCAAATTTTCGTAATAGATAAGCTGTTTTTTGTGAAGGTCATATATTATATATATATATGTGTGTGTGTGTGTGTATATACAGTGGAATCTCGATCTATCGTTTTTCAAGGGACCGAATGGACTGAACTATAAATGCGGAAAAACGATAGATGCGGGAGCATAACAAAGCAATATGATCAATGGGACTGGGTGAAATAAACGACACATACGGGAAAACGATGATTCGGAGAACGATCGATCGAGATTCCACTATATATATATATATATATATATATATATATACATACACACACACACACACACACACACACATATATATATATATATATATATATACATACACACACACACACACACACACATATATATATATATATATATATATATATATAATTGCATTAAATGGACAAAAATAAAAAAAATAGAAAGAAACTTTAACAGCATAAAGCGTGAAATAACAGATTACGTATTCATAAAAACAGTCTAAGAAAACGGAACATTACGAGAACTTCAAAAGATATATTATGTATGGCAATAACAACCAAATTAAGTCAAATCAATAATTCATTCCCTTTATTTTCATTATTATAAACTTTAATTTTTCTTTTTTGAATGCTTGGCTAGTTGTACTGAACCGCATTATAAAAGTATTAAAATTCCCTCGGCGGCGACTCCAAGGAGACACGAACATGCTTTACTGCCTCACTCTTTTGAGCGTGTTAAATAAAAATATCCGAGATATACAGAGAGGGAGACTCACCCTCTGGATGACCATCGGAAATCCGATGTCCTTCCCTCCGTGGAGCCTGAACCCCCACGGAGTCTGAGGTCCATCCCTGTTGAGGGTGACGGTCACTATGCCCGAGGCCATGGGACTAATAGTTAAATCTCAGTGCCAGTCCATGGATCTCGTGGCTCACTGTTCCTTCTCGGCGGAACTGGGAGCAGGCTCGTCCTACGCGGAATACCTTCTCCGTTTTTTTTACGTCAGCGGTTTTGCATGGCAGCGGAGGAGAGGGAACGGAGGTTGTCCCCAAATTTAAAAACACTCTTTTAGAAACGAATATTTACGGCGATCGTTGTACGTGCAGGAGACTTTCTGAATCGGAAAGTCTCCTCCCGTATTAAGAGAATGATAATTTTTGAACAGATTTTCTAATTAAATTTATTAAAAATTTGTAAGACATTTTTTTGGTATCTGTTGCAAAATTCTTTATATCAAGTTAAGACACCGCCATTTCAACTTTTGCATAATTTGATGATCATTTTTAAATGATGATGATAATATGATGATTTTTTTTTAAAATGATGATGATAAATAATAATTTAATCATTTAAAATTTTCATCATTTAAAATAATAATTTTTAAATGATGATGATAATTGGATGATATTTTTTTTAAAATGATGATGATAAATAATAATTTAATCATTTAAAATTTTCATCATTAAAAATAATAATTTTTAAATGATGATGATAATTGGATGATGATAAATAATTTAATCATTTAAAATTTTCATCATTTAAGATAATAATTTTTAAATGATGATGATAATTGGCTGATATTTTTTTAAAAATGATGATGATAAATAATAATTTAATCCTTTAAAATTTTCATCATTTAAGATAATAATTTTTAAATGATGATGGTAATTGGATGATATATTTTTTAAAATGATGATGATAGATAATAATTTAATCATTTAAAATTTTCCTCATTTAAAATAATAATTTTTAAATGATGATGATAATATGATGATAATTTTTTAAAAATGATGATGATAAATAATAATTTAATCATTTAAAATTTTCATCATTTAAAAATAATAATTTTTAAATGATGATGATAATAGGATGATAATTTTTTTTGCGTAATTTATGATGCTAATAACAGAAACGAATTTGTATCAGTAACTTCTTGCATACATTCATTTGCATGCAATTCCTTTAAATTATATTTGCTAAACATAACAGTTTTATTAATTTACGCATCGTTTTCCGGTGTTATTTTTAGAAGATGTATTATATTTGCTCTAATGTATTTTTACTTTATATGACAGAGTATACACGGAAATTCAAGTGAATCCCAATGCAATTACCACAGGAATTTTGTAGTTTACTGAGCTAGAGATATGACATGTCAATCAAATTCTGACCTATAAAAAGGAATACGTAAATCTTCATGCAGGTTTCGCCAACTGTCCTAAAGGGAAGCATTTTTCATGAAACTTTTTGTCAGTGTAAAAGTGTCTTAAGAAGAAAACGTACAGATCATCAATTTGACGTAGAAAATTTTTGAGCTTTTTATAGGTCAGAATTTCATTGACATATCATATCTCTAGCTAAGTAAACTACAAAATTCCTGTGGTAATTGCATTGGGATTCACTTGAATTTCCACGTATACTTTGTCATATAAGGCAAAAATACGTTAGCGCAAATATGATACATCTTCTAAAAATAACACCGGAAAACGATGTGTAAATTTTTTTTTTTTTTTTTTTTTTTTGCCAATGCGGAGGCACTTGTAATGAAACATTGGCCTATACTACACCGCAATTTTACTGCCCATTTTATTATGGGGGCACCATATAGGCGGACAGCATTACCCCCTATGAAGGGACGACACGAACGGAAGCATTTTTCGTGGCGCCACGCCGGGATTCGATCTGAGCACCCTCAGCACCGTAACCCAGCGCGCTGTACCACAGGGCCGCCACAAGCCCGATGTGTAAATTTAATAAAACTGATATGTTTAGCAAAGATAATGTCTCCCCCCCCCAACAAAAGAAAATAAATTGATAGATAAACATAGCAAACAACTCTAAACCTAAATAGCACTAACTATAGTAAAAGTAGACTTTTAAGATAAATGCACAGCTTACACCAAATAATTTATATTTAATGAAATTCAGTTTTAGAGTAGGCCTACTGAAAAGCTGAGAATGGGTGTCAGAGGTTGGAAGGCAGTAGTCGGGGGTTTGAGTTGTGGAATAATACAGGAGACAGTGGTGCAGGGGGGGGGGGGAGAAAAAGAACAACATCTGAATGTCGTCTGAATGCTACAGTCTAAGAAAGTTACTAACATTTTAAAAATAATCTTTCACTAGAAAACAAGGGGTCGTTGGGTCCTGGGATGATTGCTCCACGTAAAAGCGAAAAATTCCCTTTGTATATTTTTAGGTTGACGAATATAGGTAATAACGTTGATATTTTGGGAAAGTTAAACAGCTTAAGGCAAACTTTGGGAAAGTAAGGAACACCTGCATTAATACAATTTATCTGTCCCAGGCAAACATCACTCTTCCTCTTACCTTTAAAACTAGTCGTAATGTTATAACCCTGCCTTAGAGTTGTAATACCCCCATTTCATTTCTAATGGTTTGATGAGTGAACGATACAAAAAGGGAAAAAACGATACAAATCTGAGATCCCAGAAACTTCTAGATAGTTTACGAGTTCCAACTTATGTCTGTATCAGAGTCCTTAAAATAACTACTATGAGGCATTTTTAATAAATCTTAAAAATGCCTATAATTTTATAGATACCTCACAAACAAACTTTTAACGATTGTTTACTATTTTAGCTTGATGTCCGCAAAAAATATGGTATAACCTTATAAGACCTGAGAGATTTTTTTAAAGTGCGATGCAAAACAGAATTTTTTGTAAAACTAGTATAAAATTTTGATACAATTGCGAAAGGGATATTATTATAAAAAAGTGCACTTTAAAAACCGAAAGTTGCTTGAAATTTTTTTGTTCACTTTTCAATGATATCATCGTTTATACCAGATTTTTTTTTTCTGACATTGATATTTCACCAGTGATATTTTTTAAATACTGAACTTTTAGTTGAACTTTTTAGAATAAAAAGATCGTGTAAACCGTGTAAGATCGTCTAAACATAAGCAGTTAAAAACGAAATGAGAGACAAGTTTTATCAAGAAACATAATTATTACATTTTTAGGTTTTAAAATGGGCATACCTTTAAAATTAGTCGTACGTGACCGTTCAGTTACGTTTGAGAACTTTTAATTAGAACTAATTGTGTTAAACTAATATTCTGATTTACAAAGTAACATATCATCGCTGAAGAAAAAAAAGTAGATGAGAAACAAAAGGAGAATTAATGACCATGAATTATGTACACTGATTTTAATTGAGAAGACTAAAATGAAATGTTAAATCAAAATTCCCTTTAGAGGATGCATGAAAATTCTTATTATGTTGTACCTGTTTAGCAAAAGAGACATGAGTCAAACTATGAAAGCCTGCATATCATTATCTAATGTATTATTTATTATCTAATGACCCTAATTTTCTGACGTTGTCAAATGTTCGATCTCTCAATTTTTACAAGGAGATATATGCACTATTTTTGACTTTCTTTAAAGGAAATTTAATCACAATTCCTTCGCTCGATGATTATCTTCATTTTTCAATGTACGGTGGGATAAAACTTTTTTCATAGCTTTTGAAAAAAGGAAAACAGGCTTCGTTTTAATTTAACCACGAGTGGTGTTTCAAGAAGCATATTTTTGTTTAAAGCATGAAATATCTGGATATTTTTAAAATTTGTTTTTCTGATATTCAGAGAACTAAACCGTGTTTCTCTTTTGAGTATTCTGTTTTTATGTTAAGAGAGAGATATTTTGTTTTCTTTGTAACCTCTTCTAAGATTCATTTATGACACATCTTGGGGCGTGTCTCCTTCAAGAGAATTTATAAATTTCCCTCAAAGTTCTGGGAACTTTTCATACAAGCGGGAGCAGATAAAATTTGCTACATAAATAGCAATATTGAAAAATTATTAAAAAGCGTTGTAGTATAACTTCATAAATTTAAAACTGTTTTGACACAGTTAAAAACTCCAAGAATAGCAATTCCAGAGTTTTATAATGAGGTACTATGGCTGTATAAAATCCAAACAATTCGTAAAGAGGACGTAAAATTCATTTATCTTTAAACAAATGCCAGTTTAGCAAGAGTCACATTTTCATTTATCCTCCATGAATCAGTTTATAATGCAGATTCATGAATTGCTTATTTACAGGCTTTTCCCTCTTGTGGGAATACAGACTGAGAGATTCAAACATGGCCAATAGGTTCGGCATACAGAAAGGGTAGAGGAAGCAAATGATCACAAAATTAAAGCTTTTCTACTATAAATGTTTATCATGAGATATCCAGAAAAAGAGGAAAAAATATCAATATCATTTCAAATGGTTCTATCCACTGTACGCTAAGAATGCAAATAATTTCTAATGAACGGCAGAATCTAGCCACCTCTGTATCTTGACAATACGTGATATCAGCAGCCAATTCCTAATCCTTTCAGTACTCAAAAGCCATCTTGAAATCTGAATTTATTTAAAAGCCCAGCTAATACGTAATTTTTGGGATAGAATTGGCTGCTGTTTCGCCATAACCGTCACTTACGGAATTGGGGTGTGTACGCATCTTTTATTTTGCATTAGGATTTTGTGTGCTTGCATGTAAGGTGCGTTGAGCCCATACTGTAAGTTGTGTTTGTCTTTTCATTTGATTTTTGACTTATTGCTTCCTTGGGGGACTCGGGGCCTTGGGATGTTTTTTGGGCTTACCTGCATCCTATTCTGAAAGTTCCCCTTGAGGTAACTGACATGGTTAGGCTCCCTGATGACGAGACCTGTCGGTTACTTCTGTTGTTTTATGGTTCAGTTCCGGCACTTATACAGAATCTTGCCGTTGGTGCATGGATGCCCAGAGTGCTTGATTTCTGTTTGTTTCTTGTCTATATTTGTATTATTTTTATCTATCTCTGTTGGATTATTTATTTGTTTTTTTTTTCATTATGGGGATATGAAGCTTCTGCGCTATCCTCTATTGAAAATGTTTTCTTTACAGGATCTGTTTTATGTTAAAGTGATTTAGCAGTCTATGCTTGATTTTTAATTTTTGTTTATTTCTATTGTTTATATTTTACCTAATACCATTAGCACTAGGATTTGGAGGTTTTTACACTTCGAAAGACAAAGGTATGACCTATGAATTTCAAAATAGTAATATTAGTTAATACTTCCTTACGTTTGGTGCTAATGTTTTTCGATAAAACAAGAAGCGGGTTAATTCACCCTTAAAGCGCCATGTTTAAAAACTCCTACAAATTCATACCGGAATATCTATATTTATTTTTTTTAATTCTTTCGTTATAGTCGAAGCTTAAAAATCTTCATATGCGAACATATGACTTGTTCCGATTTGCAGAACTTTCAGGTTTTACTAACACGAGCTTAGAACACATTTATAAAATAAGATAAGGGGGAAACGTACTCTGAGTAAGCCGTTGGCAATGCCTTTTATAACCCTTATCAAGTTGAGGAATCAGCATAGTATTCCTTTTTTCTCTCGATCTGTCCTTAGCTTACACAGGTGGAGCAACCTCTGTCTGAAGCAAAAAAAGCTGAATGTTTCGGAATTTCTCTTCTCAGCAATTGTCACGGCTTGTGATAAATCAAATTCAATCACAACAAGTGTTCCATACCTTCGAAACCAATATATAACCCCTCATTCCGACATAAGCCGTGAAACAAAAGCACTTTTTTTTTCCCTTTCAGCCGGCAAACTCGAGGCTTATAAATAGTTCAGTCGCGTCTGTCCTAGACCCTCGTCACTCTTGGCACGCCCGCAATTTTCACCCCGCAAAATATAAACTATACATACATTACACCAGCTTCGTTTCGAAGAAAAACGTTCTGACGGCGAAAAGGGACACGAGGGGAGAAACGAACTGCAAATGTAAAATTAAGTATCAATAAGTTTCCTGTTGAAGTCAAGACATGAGTGCTACATAAAGTGTCTTCCGCTATTTTATATACAGGTAGCCCTCCTACAGCACGGCATCTTACAACACGGTTTCGCTCTAACACGATAGGATAAATTGCGGGAACCCTCGTATAACACTGCAACCTGTAACACGGTTTCGATCTAACACGATTAAAAAATTGCGAAAACCCTTGTACAACACTGTACTTCTACAGCACTAGATATCATGATTTTTGTTTAACACATTTAAAAACTAAATTACCTTAAAATAATGACGGGAAGGAATGATGAACGATAGTGGCTATACTTGAAAATGTATAAACGAATTTTAATTTATTCATTTAAAACACTATAAAATTACAAGAAGGCCTAAGCTTAGCTGAAAATTTTGAATCATTTTTCCCGAATGCAGACCCTTCCGCCGAAAGAAGCCGAATATTCAAAAGGGAGCTGCAAAATTGTCTATGCCGTGAAATCTACAATGACCTTGTAAGAGCCAGTAAACAGACCAAAATTACAGATTTTTTAAAGAGGATAGAAGGTGCAAAAAATCTAAATGAAGAAAAAGGTTCTGAAAGTGAAGGTGTCATCGTTCAACTGAAAACATGTTCTCGTTTGATTGTACTTAGCAGTGATGAGGAAGAAATTTATTAAATTAATGTCACATTAAATTAAAATAATGTGTTTTGTTTCTTTTCGTTTTGTGTTATACATACATTTATATTTTTAGTAAAAATTAACTTGCTTATATGGAATTTAAAAAAAATTGTTTTTAATAAATTTTCAGAACGTAACCCCCTGTTTTGAACCGTATAACACGGTTTCACACAACACGGCATTTTCTAGGAACCTATCTACCGTGTTATAGGAGGGTCACTTGTATTCCAAAACATAACTCGCATGTTAGATTGCTTCTTTTGTCCAAATATTCCAACCCAGTTACATATTTAAGTATGTGAATTTTTTACTCTTTCGTTTAATTATTTTCTTGCTATGCACATGCTTGACAAAAATAATTTGGAATCCATCTGAAATAATTTTCAATTTGTTCTAGAGAGGCATAATAATGTTTGATATACATATTATATTTGTATAAATAAAACATGGCATTTGTATAAATAAGGTAATTCGACTGGATGTTTAACTTCGAGAACCTGAATCGAAGTTGTTAAAGCATTAAACTTTTGAAATAGCCGTTCTTTCGGTCTAGAAAAATATCACTCTCTATTTCTGGGTTAGGAGAATAGATTTGAATATGCGTTAGGATAACGATGTTTCATTAATTTCTCACATTATATGCGTTGTAATCTTATTTAGGAATTTCAGAACGCTTGCCTCGGATATCTACAAAGTGTTAGAATAACCATAAAAACGAGTATTTTACGTCTGTTTAAATAAACTCAATTTATCAGGAGGTGAAAAATTAACCCTGTGTTAAGCAATAAGGAATCCTAGTAGTAATTAAGTAAAAGTAACTTTACCCGGTGCATTTTGTGTTTTGTCTAAAAATATTTTTGTGCCTAAAAATAAGATAGGATATAACTCCCCTACATTTATAAATTCTAATAATTTCTTTACTGTTCTAAATTGAAATCGTCAATTTTTGTGCAACCCTTCTAAGCATCAAAGCACTTTACTACCCTATGCCTTTCGTGAATATTTTCGTTTGCCTCATAGTTATCTATTGTCTAGAACTATGGTATAGTTTCGCCTTGAGCTTTGCGTCCTCTTTTACTAGCAAATCCTTATTATATTTCTTAAATATGATGAAAAATATATGAACTTTTAAAATATAAGTTGATTTTCGTAAGGAGGAATGACAAAAGAAAATATGACATCATATAACTAATCAAAAATGTAAATGAGAAATGCAATTTTCGTGCAAAAACCTGAACCTTAACCCAGTTATCCTCAGAAAATTCCTCAGACTCTTGCCTCAGACTCTTGCATCTATCCTCAGACTCTTGCATCATTATATTCATCATAGATGTATGCTTTATATAAGATTCGTCTGGATTGACGACTTAGTACCGGTGAGGTATAATGTGAATATAAACACTACCACCCTGAAAACTACGCAAACGGTAAAATGCACTCCAACCCTTCCACATAAAGAGAAAAGTCGACCATACACAACGAAGGAGACAACGTTGAATGCTTACAATTTTACAACAGCTTCGTGACACCCTTCCTTCGAATTTATCATTTAAATTAGGAAATTTTTCCTTCCAATGTCTTTTTTACAACGGGGACTTACGCAAATTGCAGGCATTTTTTACTCAGCCGCACTTAACTACAAAAGAAGAGACTGACAGTTTGTCCATCGTCAAAACGACGGTGGCAGAATGCCTCGTTAGTTGAGATTGTCCCATTCATATTACCCAACGATAAAAATATGGTATCAACATTTTGACAAAACTGAAAAATTTTCACACGCAAAGAAATAACGTATGTATACAACTAGCTGAAAACCCGCGATTCGCTACGGAGTATATTGAAATTAAATACAACGGTCAATGTATGCAATTAATTTTTAAAAAAAATAAATATATATATATTTATAATAAATCCGACGATCAATGTATACAATTGATGTAAAAAAACATATTTATAAAAAAATCGTAAGGGATATTTTTATAGACAAAATAAAGTCCAATCGTCTGCCGCATTAGCAAGAAAAAAATATTTTTTGTCTATTTTTTTTTGCACGTGACGATAAATTTATTGAAAGTACCAGAAAAAGAAATCACGTGATCGGCATTTAATAAATTAAATTCTAAAAATTAATCTTTAAAAATTCACCAAAAATCAGGAAATGGAGGTAAAAATTCGAAAAAAATTTCATTTTGAAGGAATTTTTAGGATCTTTCTCGTGATATAAATTTTATAACCCTCAATGTATTATTTTAAATGCAAACGTAAAAAAAGTTTAAAAAACAGCTTAAAAATTTAATTTAAAAAAATCTAAGAAGAATTTTTGAAAAATCTTTCTTAGTGCACCCCTACACTATTAGAAGAATCGCCATGCAAAATGTCAGCCCTTTAGGTCCAGCGGTTTGGTCTGTGCGTTGTATGTCAGTCAGTCAGTCAGTCGGTGAATGAATGAGTCAGTTACGGAACTGTTTTATATATATAGATGAGGAATTTTTCGTTTAAAAAAGGGAAACCGTATTTATAAACATTTTATAGTGTTTAAATTTTTTTGGTGTGCATGTGCAGAATCTTTTTTTCGATATAGAAGAAATACCTTAGCTCGATTATGTGGGCGATCTTAAGTTATAAATTTTTTTACATCCTTAATCGTAAATTATATTGTGCTTCACAGAGTTGATAAATAATTTTAAAAGGATTCTATCAGTTTATAATTTTCCAGATAATGACACGAAAGAGTTTTTTTAACAAATATATAGAACTAAAGTCGATTTATGATGCTACGAGTGTAGCACATTGTCTCAAAATTTATAATTGTTTTTGTAAATATTACACTTTTACGTATTCCTTTCATCACCCCATTTCACGTAGCTTGGTTTTAAACATTTCCTTCGTTTATGATGCCAAGATAATTTCCGTTCTAAAGAATAAATAAATTAAGATTTAGATAGCACGAGATAAATAATTTAAAAGATATTATTTATTGCAAGAGAAAGTTTCATTTCAAAAATAGTTGGAAAAAATGGAGTTTTTCTTAACTCGTTGATATTCTTCCCTAACCGCCGTGCGTTGTCAAAATTTAAAATATCTTGATATACATTTGCTTCCATTAAGGATAAAAGTTTGTTTTTATGTTTTCCAGATTTTCTATTTAATTAATTTCATATTAAATTTAATTATATATATATATTTAATTTCAATATTAATATACATACTGACTTTTCAATATTAATTTGCAAAACAGTCTTACACCGTGCTTTATTTAATCCAGACATAAATGTAAAATAAATTAAAAAAAATTAGATTATATGTAAACACCACTTATTTGTTTACTTCTCTTAAATAATATTGATGTCCCATCTACTGCATCTGTCATTTTGTTTCCTAATGTCATCAAATATCTTATTCAAATGCTTGTAGATGAACTCTTATGTAACTATCCATCTTTTAAGAATCTCTTTTTGTAGAATTTATATCTTGCACACTCGAATTTCCTATTGCTCGATAGAGAGAGAAAATTAATAAAATTATGCATTTCTATTGTTTTAGATTTTTTCTATTGTTTTAGATTAAAGAATCATTTGGCTTACCATCTAGAAACTCTTATTGCAATTAAACTAAGTTCGCTTGTATGTTGTTGAAATTGGATAACACTGGAAAATATATTTCTACGATAAATAGGGTTGAAGACTTTGTAAATTAGTGAAAACAGAAATTTTGGATGCATTTTTCTTACATGTAGCGATAAATATCAAGTTAAAGAATCAAAGACATGTGCTTTGGTGACGAAAAAAAAATCACTCTCATATATTTTTACAAATTAGCTTTACGTATCTTAAATCTGTATTACAGAAAAAATCAAATCTTTTAGTTGAAATATGATAAATTAATGCACTAATCTATCCTTAATTTGTCATTAATTTGGCATAAAATCATTTGCTCTTAATCATTTCCAATTATAATCGAATCTATAAATTGGTTTGTCACATACAAAAACATAGGAGGCGAGTTAAGACGTCATACATTCTCAGTAAACAGTTTCAGACAGAATAGGCATAATGGACGCATAGTTCAATTTATTGTGCACGATTAGTGTTAAAACTAATATTTTTAACTTAACGGGGTGAGATCAGGTATAGATCAAATGCCTGCAAAAAATTCTAATTGGTGCTTGAAATTATAAAACTTGATTAACGTTTATCTGCGGTAAAACATCCACCCTGTGGTAAAATTTTCCCTTCTGTGATCTTTTCATAAGAATTTAAAATCATAAAGTTACCCATTAGAATCGGTTTCCTATTCCCAGCATCGGACAAAAAATCCAAAAGCTGAAAAAGCCAATCTGTTTATCGAAACTGATCGTTATATTGTTACACGATCAAAGTTCGTTTTGTTCAATAAAATATCTTCTTTTTGCGCTGCCAATATATGGCCATCATACAAATACTGAATAAGGGTACGCTTCTTAGTTTCTTAATCTAAACAGGTTTCCTCTTAATTAGAGTTGAATTTCTAACAGCTATTCTTAATTTAAATGCTTTGAGAGCAGTCATTTATTGGGTTTTTTTTTCTGTACATTCGACCGAAAATATTTGTTTTTAGCATTATTAAAAATATAATACGTCATAACCTATCATCAGAAGATCAAAGTCCGAATTACAAGTTCTGGCACTCCCATGATATTCCAAAAGTAAGAAAAACGCACAAAAAATGTTCTCTCGTATGAATCCCTTTAAATTCCTGTTGTAATGGGAGTGGTGGCATTTTATATTGAGAGACGGTGAAAACTATTACTTTAAAAAAATTGCCCTATATAGCACAAAAACACGTTATTATTTCTAAGAACAAAGATTCAAATATTTCTAATATTTATATGTATTAAGTGATTGATGATTATTCTAGAATTTTTGATAACATATGAGGAAGCAAATTGTTCTCGGGGAAAACCCCTTAATATCAGCGTTCCTCACGAATACAGGTATATCTCTAGTGTAAGATTTCTGTTTTACTACTTTTTCGTGAGCGAGAAAAAGCCATTTCTCCTCCTTTTTTTTTATTAATCACGGTTCTCTAAAAACGATATCTTACCTCCTCTTCTTCGGGTGACCAGTCCTCTCCTCCCATTGGTTGCGGCCAAAATTCAGGCCGCACCTCCGCATCTCTGCTTCTCAGCATCTGACGGGGATCGGCCGATATGACTCCGGTAGCGGGCAAACAGCAAGCAGCCATCTGGCCAGTGCTCGTTTAATTTTTCCTGCATCAGTATGTAGCGGTCGCTCGCTTCAAGAGGAGTTTTTTTTAAATCTACGTAAGATGGGGGAAGTCACTGTGAGGCACTAAATAAACTAGCCGCGGTAAGATCTGAAAGCCAGCTTGCCAGGCGGAATCAATTTGGTGAGTGACAGAAACCGTTCTCCATTTCAGAAAAGGCACAAAGGCTTTCATATCCGTATCGTCCAACAGCGTTTGAAAGTTTTTAATAAAGCTTTTCGACATTGGGTTGGGAGTCACAGTTAACTCCTGAAAAGAAATAATTACAAGATAAACAGAACTTTTTATATACCATGTTTTTAAATTTTCTGTTGAATCATATAGACTTGACAGTTCCATGTACTAATAAATACTTTTTTAAAATTTTTTTTGAGGAATTATCCCATCCACTTGAAAGAAAATGAAAATAATTGGAAGTTAACTTGCATTTGACTTTTCGTTCCCGTCCCGACCGATAGATGGCTGCACCAGTCTACAAAAACAAATTTAACTGAAAATGAATTCAATACTGCTTAAAGATGCCTAAAAGTATCAAAAGAATACATTGTCATCGTGTTCTGAGCTATTCTAAAAGTTTCAAATGTCTAGCTAGTCGGGAAGTTAGTTAAAAATCGATTGCAAGATTTATACTGGACAAACACACAAGGACACAAACAAACACACAAACAAGAAAGCGAGTTAATAAAAACATGGAAAAAGTCATACAGCTGTCAGTCAGTTAGTCCAAGTTGATAGCTATTTTGTATGCACTCGAAGTCCACAAACAATATTTAACATGTGGAGATATGTAGAAAATGTCAATCATAATTTTGCCACGCAATTCACAATACGACAAGATATATGATTCTAACAGCGGATAAAAAACAAACCGTGAACTGCGGAAAGAAAAAAAATTAGAAAATTTATAATTATCATGGTCGCCATATGATTTTAGATGTCAGATTCATAAATATTGGGCAGAATAGCTTTTTTTACTATTACCGTAGATTTGCTTTATTGCATGGTAAAGAAGAAAAAAGTATTTAATTGCATTTAAAATCAAAACATTAAAGAATAAATCAGTGTTGGTGACAAAAACTCCTACTATTAAACTTTAGCGTAACCATGGTGTTCTACCGAGGACTTCATTTGAGTAAAAGAAGGTTGAACCCATTAGAATTATGATATCACTAGCTGAAAACCCGCACTTCGCTACGGAGTGCATTCAAATTAAATACAACGGTCAATGTATGCAATTAATGCCAAATATATATATATATATATATATATATATATATATATATATATATATATATATATATATATATATATATATATATATATTTATAATAAATACGACATCAATATATACAATTGATGTAGAAAAAATATATATATTTATAAAAAAATCACAAGGGGTATTTTTATAGACAAAATAATGTCCAATCGTCTGTCGCATTAGGAAAAAATACCAGGAAAAGAAATCACGTGATCGGCATTTAATAAATTAAATTCTAAAAATTAATCTTCAAAAATTCACCAAAAATCAGAAAATACAGGTAAAGATTCGAAAAAGATTTCATTTAAAAGAAATTTTTATGATCTTTCTCTTGATACAAATTTTATAAACCTCAAATTATTATTTTAAATGCAAACTTAAAAAAAGTTACTAAAAACAGCTTAAAAATTTAATTTTTAAAAATCTAAGAAGGATTTTTCAAAAATCTCTCTTAGTGCACCCCTACACTATAAGAAGAATCGCCATGCAAAATTTCAGCCCTTTAGGTCCAGCGGTTTGGTCTGTGCGCTGTATGTCAGTCAGTGAGTCAGTTACGGAACTGATTTATATATATAGATTATTGCAAGACATCAATATTTACTCAGAATGAAGCCTCTAAGAATTTAAGAATGACTGCTGCAGGAAAAATAGGGACCAACTATCGCGAGCGATATAAGCTAGAAATCTAGAAATTAAATTAGTAAAAATGAAACTCTTTCACTCCACAGATTATAGACTTATAAACATAAAGACGAAAAATTCTTCCTTGATCAATTATGATAGTATAGTTTTAGCTGACTGTGGAAAAGCATCTTGAATGTTCAAGTTTGTTAAAACCATAAAAAATTAGTTCTAGTTTTCTTGACATGTTGACAAGCTATATTTTCAAGCTTTTTACGTGCTGTATCTTACAAACATGAATATGTATTTTGAAATTAAATAAATGAGTGTGCACACGTTTGTCAATTACGCAGCATTTATCCGTGGTGAATGCATACCAGAAAGTTTTACTACAGTACATGCTCTACACGGACTCACGCATTTACTGCTTTACAGAGAGATTCCATCATATCAAACGTAAAATAAGATTTACATATGGCAGACACCACTCCTCCTATAACTGCACAAGCTTGGCTTTGAAAATATCTATATTAGGCGAGATGTCATACTCACTTGTGTTAACTCATTTTCAAGGCGGTGTGACAGCGGGATATCAAATTAATAAGCGTTCCGAACAAGACAAAAAAACTTGGTCAGTATTGGGATGCATAATTCAAAAGTTTTTTTACGCTTATTGCAAATAATGGAAAAAGGGATGCTACTAAATCGATGAAGAAACATGCAGGAAAAACTCCCAGTTGAAAGTGTGTACATGGCTAATCAAAGAGAGAAAACCGTTATTTGTCACTGCTGCAAGTAACACAAACATTGAGTGAGAGTTTCAGGATTTCTGCCAGCTTCAGGCTGCTGTGTACTAACCTCATTGGATTCTCTCACCACAATGTTAACCTATAGAGAATATTTGTCTACTATTTACGGCTACATAAATGTTGATAATCCAATAAAAATAATATTTTCAGACAGCCTGAACTTTTCTGCACCTTGCGACAGGGTTCATTTGATAAATTTCGTCCTCCAAAGGAATTTATGGGCATTTAAAACACACTACACCAGATTTTTTTTCACAAAAAACTAAAATTATAAAATATTATTTGAATTTTTTTAAACGAAAAATGCCCCAATGTGTAAAATTTCTTTCTCTATTACGGTGTACATTAAGAATAAAAAAAAAACTTTCAATCCAAGTCGGCAAACTTTGGACAAATTTTCTTCATAGGTTAACATTGAGGTGAGAGAGTTCAAAAGAGTTAGTACACAGTACGAAAGACAAGTGTAAACCGTCTATGCTGAGAGTTACATTTGGGCCGTTGTTTGTAAGTAGCTGTTCATCGCGACAAATGCTAGACTTATGTGATTTAATAATGACATGTGATTAAAAGTTTGGTTTTGAGGAGAAAATAGCAATAATGAATTAAAGGGTTATTCCGAAAGGAGAGCGGAAACAGCTTATATAGGTCTTAATGACCTGTAAAATGGGAGCAGAGACCACATACATTTAAGTTGAGGTTTTCTGGTGTTGATCACATCGAGGCTTAAAATTTTCAGTTAGCTCCAAGGGAAGAAAAAGTATGGAATCGTAATAGTATAATTTCTGTCATACAGGGTCAATGACAAGTCCGGAAAAGAATATCTTACATTTTGACCCGGCAGAACTATGTCCAAGCGGAGTTCTAAAGTAGGAGCAACTAAGACAGAAATTCGAAGGTGGGTTATTTCTTCGATACAAAATCGAAGCTCAACGTGCATGATATCTGAGATCAAGAATAACTTGGGAGTGATCTACTGGAGTTGAGTTCAAAATATACAAGTAACGTATGTGTGCAAAGGGAGAAGTAAACTTTTATACGATATGACTCTGGTGCACAGCAAATACCGGGCAGCCATCCGACCAGCGTATGTTTAATTTCGAATGTTTCTGTGATCAATTTATATGTAAGAATACCGAGGCATGATAAAAAAGCAGTATGATTGGAAAAGGAACACAAAACGTTAAATTTGGATAACAGAGCAAAAACTTTTCCCACAGAAACACTCATGGATAGACACAATACTGGCCATTAAAACTGCAACACCTCGAAGGAAAGAAAATAACAAAGGTTTACTTATTGTACGTATACAACATAGTAGGAAGAAAACATGATTAAATTTGTAGGCAATTTGGGGGTATACAGGGTGCGAAATGAGTACACACAGCTGCCTCCTCTGACAGCTAAAACGGCTCTAACCCGGTTAGGCATCGAGTCGAACTGGGCTCGGATGACAGATACGGGCAAGGCATTCCATGCTGCTTCCCGTCTATGCCACACTTAATCAATCGTAGTGGTGGGAGAGCGGTGGCGGACCGGTCTCTCGTCAACCCATGAATAGAAGTCTTAAATGGGGGAGTGATCTGGAGAACGTGCTGACCGGGGCAACAGTCGAACACCCTTGTGTCGAGGTAGGCCAGGACAACATGCGGTCTTGTGCTGTCTTGTTGAAAGATGACGTCTCCGAGGCCTCGAAGATAGGGCACAGCCACCGGCCTTGAGATCTGAGAAATGTAACGCTGGCTGTTCAGAATGCGGATGACACGAACAAGAGGTGTTCGTGTCGTGTACCCAATGGCTGCCTATACCATCACACCAGGTGCAGAGCCCGTATGACGATATCGAATACAATCAAGCCCCATGCGTTCTCCTCGTCTGAAAAGACGACATGGTGCCACTCCTGTATCCTGACGCTGCGCGTCTTTATGCCGTAGTGTCAAGGGAAGCCGCAATAATGGTCGCCGTGCAGACAGTCCGTGCTGCTCCAGACGTCGTCCACTGTCCGTTCAGATACTTGTCGTACTGCAAACAATCGAATTTCCTGACTCAAAGTCCGTGATGTGGCTGCACGATCCTGCAAGGCCGACCTGACAGCATGTCCGTTCATTCTGGGTTCAGTATGACCCCCCTGAATCCATCAATTCCATATTCGCATGACAGTCGTTGGATTCCGACCAATGCGAGTAGAAATGTCGCGGAATGATAAACCGCACTCTCGATAGGCCACGATCCTGCCGCTATTGATTTCCGACACGTGCTGGGAGCCGCTTCTCCCTCTTATACGAGGCATAACACGATCGTCTCACAAACAACCAACATTCAAATGCGATTTCCGAATGAGAAACCTGCTGCGTAACTTTCCTTCTATACAGAATTTGAAATTCCATTTCTCCTTGCTGAGTCGTTCGATTGCGCTTAAATGCTAATCATTTACCTATCCCAGCATCTTCTTCCTTTCATGCAAATTTGACGTCTGTATCATTCATCCTTTATTCATAGTGCCGCTATTTTAATAGCCAGCAGTGTAGTATACCAATCGGAGTAAACACAGTATAAGCTCGGCGGAACTTGGTTTTAAGAAATATCTACTTCCTGATTTTCTAATAACTTGTATAGTAAATTAGGCCTACGCCCATGTAAAACATATTTCCCAACTTAATAACTCAGATATTTCTCAAAATATCTTCAAAATTGGGGTATGCATAATTCCCGCATTCCTTATGCGCTTATCCGCTCTCTCGTATTTGTCCACACATGTACATAAACATGAGTAAACGAGTTGTACGCCAATATGCAATTTGTTTTTTGATACTTCATCAAGTATAACTCAATCTATATTCTTTACATGATATATTAATTTTCTATTGTTAAGATAATAGGGAGTAACTCCTCAAAATATAAATTGTGAATACACTCGTGCTTTTTTTCACCCCTTTATAAATAGATAGACGATGCCTTTAACGCAAAAAGCCCTAAACAACTTAGTTTCTCTTTTAAGAGACCAGGAAGGGTTAAAGTTATCTGCGCTGAGTTCTTATGCCCCTTCTCAAGGGCTATGAGATTAGCGCGAGAAAAATGCACTTATGGGAGGAGAGTTGACTCATCTCTCTTATTTATCCCTCCTTTATCGGCATAAATTTGGAATTTAAATTGCATTTATCATTACTGAAATGATTTACAGTAACCACCGCTTATAGTGATCAGTGGTTATAAGAATCAACCGTTTATAAGAATCAATATCGCGAAAACAAAAACAAATGTATTATTTCCATGTTAAAATTTTCGCTTTAAAGAATCAATCCACCGGTTTTAAGAATCAGTTTACACTCTTCGCTTTCTTTTCATTTTTTCAAAAAAGCCACTTAAACCCTCAAAAGGCACAAAGTTCTTTTTTTTTAAGAAAGATTGATAAGGTGGGATGGAATATAGTCGTAAAATTCATCCTTTTCTTTGTTAGACAAAACATAATAGTTTCCCCTTAAACGCTTTAGCACAACACTGTCCTATTAGCTTGACCCAGGGCCATCTTTACCCATCCGGGTCCGATTTCACTTTTCTCCACTGGCAAGCAAAAATAGGGACTCTTTTTTTCCCACCTCCTAGTTGCGGCTTCCTGGACCCTGAAACGCATAAATCTTCGGCGAAGTGTCCACTATCACATAGGCAAACGTGACATTAGTAGATTCAGCACGTTATCAAACCATGAAACGTAAGCTAGAAGGTGAATTTTCGTTTAAGACTATTAGTATTGAAAGAGGTATAAACAGCCTCCCGAAAACTTCATTACGTCAAACTACCATAGAAAACTTTTTCTTGGTCCCTTCCTGTAGTTGAAATGTTAAAACTGTTAAGCAGGTATGTTGTAAGAAATATTGGATTTTTTTTCTTCTCTTACTATAATCATGTGTATCTACTTATAGGTATAGAAATTAAGTTGTATTTTTAAAATTATAAAAAAATAATTTTAATAAAAGATAATTAACGTAAATTAAAGAGTATTTTATGGTAAATTATCTAATATATGTATATATAGGTGTGTGTGTGTGTGCCTGTCCAAAAACCTAAATTTCGGCTATAAGAATCAACCGCTTATAAGAATCAAATGAGTAATAACAAACGTGATTCTTATAAGCGGAAATCACTGTATTTTCAAAAATAGAACTCATTTCCCCCTCAAAGGAAAAAAAGAAAAAAAAATTAAAATCCTAATTCAGTCTCGAAATTAATCGCAGGTTGAAAGAATTGCATTTGAGATAAAAAGCTAACTCAGATATATCCCGATGAAATTTTGTTAAGTAGTATTAAGAAGATATAAGCTCTCTAATGTGATGTGTTATCAAGATGTGCCAAAGAAACATTTTTATCTTTTATCTTATTTATAGTTGAATACTCTTGTTACGGTGATTGAAAAACATATACCGAAAGAAAGTTAGACGCAGGAAAAGACTTAAGTGTCAAATCCTCCTTTATTACAAAGTAAGGGAAAATGTTTGCAGCTCATTCATTGACCTTTTGTGCAATAGTCCTTTATAAAAAGTTCTTTTCAAGATCTAAAATGCTCCCAAAAAGCGCTTTACAGATGATATATGTAATCTTTAGTTCTCTGATAAAATCTTAAATGTCAACATTTTACATGTAGTATGTCCTCATGTACGAGTAATATATCTGCATATACTCCATATACATGTCATACATTCATATACATGTATATATCTTCATAAATTACATAAATCCCAAAACCCTCTAGTATTAAGGACTAGAAAACAATACATTATTTCCCTTTAAGGGGACTCACGACTCTTTAAGTCGAGGAAATAAGGAATATTTTCATACTTTTTGACTCTTTGTAACTATTTCAATTTACTCCCAATTTTTCCAAATTTTATGTATATGATAAATTGATATATTTATTTTAATAAACAAATTTTCAACCCTCAAAATAATTTTAAATAATTTTTTTAAAAAATGCTTTAGATATACCTTGTTTTTTAAGCATTTTTATTGTATACTGGCTTGCGCGCAGAACTATGAAATTAATTTTACACTTAAATATATAATTCCTGTTTTATATTTAAAATAAATAATTCAAAATACAATTGAACGTAAAACATTCAACATTAAAATATTTTTTCAATTTTTTTAAAAATGCTCAAAATATACTTAAAATTTCCTTAAATTTTTGCATTCATTTACCCCTTGAAAAAGTAACAAAATGTGCAGTGATCGCAATAATTCTAGTCCAGAAGCAATAAAATAACATGATTATGCTGTGATAAAAATTTCATGGAATTATGTTTCGTAGGTTTAGATATATCAGTCGCGGAATGATGCAAAATTGCATTTTGAGAAAAATGAGTTTAAAATTTTTCTTACTATAAACTTGATCAGTAATTAAATATTTAGACTATCAATATATCCGGAACTAAACGGGATATTTTCATGCGGTTTGATTTATGTTGTTCAGAAATGTTCAGGCTGTAACATATATTTTTTTCAAAAAATCGAATATTTTAAAGATTTAAGGGTAGTGAGTCCCCTTAAATAAAATATCCTCATGTACGAGTAATATATCTGCATATACTCCATATACATGTCATACATTCATATGCATGTATATATCTTCATAAACTACATAAATCCCAAAACCCTCTAGTATTAAGGACTAGAAAACAATACATTATTTCCCTTTAAATAAAATATCCTCATGTACGAGTAATATATCTGTATATACTCCATATACATGTCATACATTCATATGCATGTATATATCTTCATAAACTACATAAATCCCAAAACCCTCTAGTATTAAGGACTAGAAAACAATACATTATTTCCCTTTAAATAAAATATCCTCATGTACGAGTAATATATCTGCATATACTCCATTACATGTCATACATTCATATACATGTATATGAATGTACTTCATAAACTACATAAATCCCAAAACCCTCTAGTCTTAAGGACTAGAAAACAATACATTATTTCCCTTTAAATAAAATAATATTGGATAAATTTTATGTATAAAATTAAGTTGAAATTAGGTTGAATTTCTTTTGCCTTCTTTAAAAACCAGTAGTTTGTTCTTAGACATTGAAAAAAAAATAAGGTTGGAATTTATGCTGTATTGTTATTATTTTGTTTAAATATCTAAGAACATGCAATGTAGTGGTAAATAAGATGAACTTTTGGATTTGTTTGACTAAGACTGTATAAATCACATTGTTCTATATTTGATTTATTAAATACGGAACTTTGCAGCAGTCCGACTATTTCACATTAGAACTGGAAATTTCGAGTTCAAATTGTCACCGTTCATTGAGCATATAACATGGCAGAGAATAAAAATGAAGCACTAAAGAAGATTATTATGGATGAACTGGCTCTTTTATCTGAAAATTTAAAATCATAACTAAAATCATAGTATTTTTTTTCCAATCTGCTAAATTTGTGAGTTCCGGTCTGAAAAAAAATTGCTGATGAATTTAATCGTTTTCTTCAATTAAGAAAATTTTATTTTCTAATTGTATAACGTGAAAATTTTTTTGGGGGGGCTTTTATTTTTATGAATTTTCTCCGGAAAAAACCATATTACTTGTTTATTTTTTATATAACAATTAAGTTTTTATCTTTTATTTTTATAGCTTATGTATAATTGCTTTATACATAAAATCTGGCTGGAAGAAATAGATATCACGAAAGTCCATTTTTAAAACGAAAAAGGATGAGATGTATCAACTGGAAATTATATACATGGTAAACTGTACGCCCAAGGTACAGTTTATTTTTCCTTATGTTTGCGAGAACAACCCCAATTTTTAAATATAGTAAAATAAAATGTATGGCATCTTCAGACAAAATAAAATTTATTGTAATTTTCCTAATTCTGAGGTGTATATATATATGTGTGTGTGGGATTTTAAAAGTAAATTTTTTTTTTCTACTAGGAGGAATTAACCAAAAGTAACGAATTTCTCAGGTCCTAACGTTTGTCGCAACTTAGCGCATATTATACGGCAGTAATAGAGTGCGGTATGATATAAAAATAACTGAACAATTTTTACTTGGTGTATCATCTCAGGTATGAAAACCTGATAGTATTTAGTAATAGGTTATTCATTAATTTTATGCGTGTGTACTAAACAGAAGAATGGAGTTTCATTTGCATATATCTTGGCTTTGGAATTTCGACGTGGTAATAGACTTAGGGTCTGTTCACATAGGAGTCCGTTGTTGAGACGAAAATAAACCAATCATAGGCCTCTAAACGATTAGCAATGAAATTTTTAACACCTATGATTGGTTTATTTTCGTCTCAACGTTATCTTTTCCTTAACGCTACGCAACGAACTCCTATGGGAACAGGCCCTTAATGGCGTCATTCAAATACCTTTGAAATACGCGGGGGAAAATATTAAAAAATGACTGCAATAACAAATTAGGACGAAGCAGATGATTCTCCCGTGTTAAAAAGCAATATTCTCTTTTAGAACAGGTAAATTCTGAAGTCTTTCCTCGATACCAAAGTTCAGCTTTTGCTGTAAAGTGCCATCATGCAATATAGTTAGGTAATCCGCAAAAATCTCGTTGACCTAAAATTCAAAAAAAATATTGTCGAATTTGTTCATTCTACGTAAGAAAGGAATTTATACTAATTGGTTTCTTCCTTGAAAACTTAATCTGTGAACTTAAAAACACTTATTGCAATATTTTTTATCTTCATAAATCAGAGCCTAATAATTCTGGCGCCTATTTCCTAAAGTATTAACTTCATTTACGGGCTATCTAATGATCTTTAGATTTCAAGAAATTTTAATATGGGAAATTTTGAAAGTTTAAATGCGTATGACGCATTTTCCTGTTTGCCGATTACCTATAAAAATCTTTAATATGCTGGTTTCAAATATGAGAAATTTTGAAATACATTTTTTCGAAAGATGATTGTAGAAACCTCGTATATTTAAATTGATATCAATAATATATTTTTTTAAAATCCATCCAGTTTCTGACATTCTATCGGTTTGTTCTTTTGTATGATCTCTTCTCTTTTGAAAAATTAATTAACGCCGTGATACAAGTCGCCAATGAAATTTAGATGTATATTTTGTGTTTTTGTGTAAAGGGTGTTTGCTGTGTAAAAGGTGTCAAGTTCAAAATCGTAGTTTTGAGGAAAACGGGATTGGAAACTAACATGTTTGTGTTTTGTTTCACATATCCCAAATTTTCACTCAGTAAAAATATTTCGGGGTGGAATCGGACTTAGCTTTCTATACCCTGCAGTAACCCTTGATTTTTCAAACATGCCTGGTTGGATAACTCATTTCAGCCCACTTTGGACTTCACACCCTTTGCACAGCAAACAAAGATTTGAATAACCATTTCAACTTGGCTTATTTGGGGTTCTATAAAACTGAAAATTATATTTTATTTTTGAACATAGAAATTCAACTTAAATCTGAGAGGATAATTTGAAAATATTGTATGATACATCGGTTTTGAAACGGCACAGAAGAAAGCCTGAGGTCTCGAGTTCGACTTCCAATTCAGCCCGTCGTATTTTCATGTGAAGGAAAAATTGATGAATGCGAAAAACTTAGGAAGAGTAGTCGTTTTACGTTTATGGCAATCAGTTTTTCTGATCTCTTATACATCATTAAAAATGTAATAGTTTTTCATACAACCTACTTATGAATGTGTTCAATGTCATTTTAAAATTTGACAGATTTTTCTATATTTATGAGAATTTCGTATGCGTTTCGTATATATTACCTCGCATATTTTCAGTTCCTTAGTTAACTTGTTTATCAGCTTTTAAGTAATAATTAATTTTAAGTGAAGACAGTTTTCTTGGAAATAAAGTACGTGCAAATAAAATGGACTAATTCCATAAATAAGAGCCACGAACGGGACATTAAACGTACGGGCAGTTGAATTTCGTACAATACCACTAGCAAGTTATCTTTGAGAAACAGTTGGATTTAAATAAATAATGACAACAGATCTAGGTAATGCGTATAATAGACAACAAATAATGTAATACAATTTATTTTCTTTGTACATCGATTAATGGTAATACATAAATAACGAAATATATATTTTACAAAAAAAATTATCATTTATTTACACAAGGAATTTGTTCCTTTCTCTAATTTTCTGCTATGTATCCTCATTTTTAGCGATTTTAAACAATTTTAGAAAATTGTACATTATTATTTGTTTCTAAAAAAATACATAAAACAGATACATACCCTTAACATACAAAACAAATTACATATGGACATCATCCTACTTCATTTTTAGGAATGAACTCACTCACAGAGGAAGTTATGAATGAAACATATAAATTATAATATGAGGAAATAACGAAATAACAGAAAAATGTTTTTTTTTACAATGTGTATCTTATTTTCCCCCCTGATCTAATTTTCAACATTACAGCTGAGATTTCTACGGATTGTGTTTGAATATTTTGCACGGACGATCACTCATAAATACTAAATTTCCTTCAAAACAAAATCATACTCTTAAATGATTGTAATATGTTGAACTACAAAATCTATATTTGTATTGTTATGCTTTAAATTCTACCCCAAGGAACAATAACGTTAACAACACATGAAAAATATACAGAAAATAATACTGAAAATATGTAACTGACAAATGCTCCAAGTGCATCTGATTATAATATTTTATCCCTTATTCGAGGATAAGTTCTTTTTAATGAAGCATTATTCTTGTCAACAATTATAAACAATTACTGTGTCGCAAACCATATTTTCTCCGTAATATTTGAAAGACTTGACTACTGTTCATCAGTTTAAAAGCCAGAAGATCTTAAGATTCGGGCTTTATTAATTTTTCGACCACTTTGGTTGCAGAGGAATCAAGCTTTTCACCATTTTGATCTTCATAACTTACTTTAGGCACATTAGAAGACTCTGATTTAGATTCGTCCTTAGGAATGTTAAAAAGTATCCGACTGACGCCATCTCCATGTTGTTGAATAATTTCTCTGGGACCTTGAGCCACGATAAAACCTTTCTGTTCTCCAGCATCTCGAAATTCTACATCATCAAACGAATCATCAGAGTTATCCGTAGAGAAAAATCCACTGGAAGGTTTCATTATTTGAGGCAGTTTTCGGAGAAATCTAGGATTAGTGTCCACTAAATCGTGAAAGGATCCTGGTATCTCTCTAGGCATCCCCAATTCTTCTGGAGATTCATTAGAAGCATCTTCTTTAAAACTACTTTTATAATTAGGTTCGTAACTTTCATCATTTGTCGGTTCAGAATTTGCAAAATGATCCCCCTCTCTAATATTCGTACCATCTGCAACGAAGAGATTAGGTTTCTTTGCAGAGGCAACTATAACTTTAGCTGTTTTAGAAATGCCGTATTTTCTGAAAAAATCTTCATCTATAGTCAGAGGTTCGTTATGTCCGTATGTATCTTTATATCCTTCAATGTTGCTGATGTAATGATGGTTTTTCCCATTTTTCGGTGGCCGTTGCTCTCCTTGCTGATACTCATAACTGTCCTCCGGCTCTCGAGATCCATCTTGCTCATATGGTTGTTCTTCACCATGTGGCTGATACTGTTGAGGAGTTTCTTCGTAAGAATCCGGTTGCTCATACGGCTGTTTAAAGGTCTGAGATTGATATTGCGCTTCAGCGTTATGTTGTTGATCGTTCGCATAACTAGCAGGATATTCAGAATTGAAAGGTTTGTAAGATGTCTGGTGATAGTCCATATTATCAGCTTGACGTCCCTCTGGTTGCATTTGTTCTTGTTCTTTTGCTTTTGGCGTTTGGTTATCTCCCATATTATATCTACTTTCTGAATACGATACGGAGCGAGAGACGTGAGGTTGACTTTCCCTGCTTACTATAATAACTGGTTCGTTTCCTCTAGCAGGTGAATTTGCCCTTTCTTCGATGACAGATTTTACATATCTTTCTGGAGAGCGTGCAGAACGTGACGATTCCCTGTGCTGTCTTTTGGGTGATCTTTGATTATGTTTGATGCTCGTTTGGTGAGGCGTGGCTTCGTAAACGTATTGGTTCATTTGTTTATCTTCTGAAGGTCTCAAAGCTGGATGATTTCTTTCGTACGACTGAGGTGATGGAGCTGATTCTGTGTGGATATCAGGAGAGGAGTAAGCATCATAACTACTCTGGGGTCTCTCTTTTCTGGACCGAGAAGACTGTATTTGTTGTTCATTTGGGTAGTTGTATTCCGGAGTTGAAGGTTCTCGTGTTCTGTATCCAGTACTTTCTCTGCCATCATTTGAAGGCCTTTCATAATGCTGATTGCGATGCCTCTTGCTTGAGTGAGTTTTGCTTGGTTGTTCAGCTTCGTATCGTACAGGACTTTCTGGGGCTTGATAACTCTGATAATAGGGTTTTTGTTGTTCTTGGCCTCTTATTTTAGGTTGTGGAGCATATTCAGGTCCTTGATGATAATTAGTACTTGGTTTATTTTGTTCTCGATATCGTTGTTCTTCTGCAGGAGTGTAAGAGGTTTGCTCATAACTACCGCGATCTTGCTCATATTGTGCTGGTGCATACTGCTGAGGTCGTTCTTTGGGTGAATGTTTTTCAGTAGTTGAATAGGAACTATGATGTCCTTCACCATCTGAATGCTTTAAAGGCTTCCTTGCATCCGAAGAATGTTGTTCATATTGAGGTTCACGATGTCCCGATTTAGGATCTCTTTCGTAATTTGAAGTGGGATAATCTCTACCGGCATCATCTGAGTAACTACTAGGCCCATTAGAGCTTGAAGGCTCTTTTACTTTATACACCGTAACACCTTGATTACCATGAGCTGGTCCTAAATTCTTTTCATAACCATCCTCAAAAACAGCTGTAGGAACAATACGTACCTTTTCCTTTGATCGGCTGGGGTTTACGGTTCTTGAAGTTGAAGTACTCTTAGACTTCGTATAGCTACCAGATGAATGAGATTTAGTATTTGTGTCAGATGGCCCACTTTTGGAGTCGTATGTTCCAGATGAGGGATCACTATGACTATAATATCTGCCTGGTCTTTCAGCCTCAGAATAGCTACTTTGTGGGCTTCTGTATTCGGGTTCGGGATTTGGGGCCAATTGTCTGGCTCTAGGATAGGATCGTTGTTCCGGTACGTATGATTTTTCTTCACTGGAATATGAGTGATCACCACTTTTACTACAGTCGTCATTTGGATAATGATGACTCTTACGAGGTGCTCCGGAATCCCTAGCAGATGGTAAAGCATCAGCAGAGACAACCCTGACTGGCTTGAGAGTCAGCAGATGACCCATTACATTAACTGGAACACCTCTCGCTGCATTGCCAATTCTTTTTTCGGGGGCGGAAACGTGAGATCTACCTTCAGTAGCAGGATGACTGTATTCCGTTTCCACGTATTCATGCCCTCCATGAGCTTTGTAATTGAAGGTTCGACCGGCAACAGGAGCGGGTGATATAAAAACTTGCTTTGAAATAACTGGCCTGTGAACGGAGCTAGACGCTTCAAGGACCTCCTTGGGTTTCGTTCGCAATAAATCTCCGATATATAGAGCAGAAATTTTGGAGGGTTCTACTTTTTTTGTTTCAGAATCATTCACTGCCAAAGTTTCTGGGCTTTTGATATCGTTGTTATTTTGTGCATTTACTGCCAGTAAGCAGAGTGCAAGGAAATACCACATATTCTTAAACATCTGAAAAGAAAAAGAAACGCTCATTAAAAATTTCTGCTTTAATACATATAAAACATTTTTACAATCAATGACAAAAGGTATTTAATTTCAAATTCATCTAATGCTATTCTTTTTTAAATATTTAGAACGATATACAAAATAACGTTTAAAGGTTCAAACATCTCTGAATCAGTATTACAATAATTTCAGATTAAGAAACTCAACAGTGTCATAAACGCATATTGAGGAAAAAAAATAGAGTTTAAATTTTATCCATAGCATTTGAATAGTATAAAATTTGGTAGTGAATGTTTAATTTTGTATAAAAATAAACAAAATTAGGAGTACGTCAGAAGACAAAGGTCATGCAACAAGAACGACGCCACTGGCACAAATTTTCAGTCATATACTTTCTCTTATAGTACGAGCTTCAACTTTAATCGACAAAGAGTGGTTATTGTTCAGAGAAAAATATTTTGATCCAATAATTCGATTAAATTGAGCTTCTATTGTTGTAAAGATCACTTTCGGAAAACAGTAACTCTCTGAATCCAATTCCCCAGCTACGAAGATTTAGTTATGGTCGAAATAAAACAGTTTTTTTTAAGAAAAGACTTTTTTTTAATCAGAAAAAGTTAAAGATAATACAGGATTAATATGTCGTTTAAAGGTTAAGACTATAGTAGTTAAAGCAAAATTTTTTTTGATTGAGTTCAACGACTGCTTGGAAAAAAAATCTCTGTTCAAATCACGAAAGTCATAGAGTAATGAACTATATTAGTTAGGAACGTGGGAATTAGAAAATTAAAACCCTATATTAGAAGGTAAACTCGCATAGAAGCTTATGACTAATCCATTGCAATTATGCAGTCATGATGAAAGAGCCGATTAATATGGGAAGACCCGAATGTTCGAGTCCAGTGTTCATTCCTGAACACTACCAGTAGCGGCGTATTTATGCTTAGTTTTCCACTGCTTAATTTGATTGACTCGTACTGTCCCTTATTAAATGATCTGTTCACGATGACACTCCTTTTATTTCTGAAGGATTTCTTGGATTATTTCTCATAAACAATCACTATAAGGACAACGGATACGTATTTAAAATACGAAGTAAGATTCTTTCCCAATGCGGAGGCACTTGTCGTCAGACATTCGCCTACACTACGCCGCAATTTTTACTGCCCATTTTATTGTGGGGGCACCATATAGGCGGACAGCATTAACCCCTATGAAGGGACGACACGAACGAAGGCATTTTTCGTGGCGCGGCGTCAGGATTCGATCCGAGCACCCTCAGCACCGAAAACCAGCGTGCTGTACCACTGGGCCGCCACAAGCCCACTAAGGAAGATTAAATCCTCTAAAATCAATATAATTCAGTAACGGTTATCTACAAAACAGTTTTCATTTTGATGACAATACAATACTGTCATCCATACGTAGTCAATAAATTTTTATTAATATATATATATATATATACATATTATATATTTATTGGGATATATACATATCTTTGATTACCCAGTAAATACCCTTAATTTTAAATTTCCACACGTTCTTTGTTTTTAAAAAGAAATTTTATTGCACTTGAGTAAAATACGGTAACTCTTTATAGCTTAACAGCTATCAATGTTTCCTGATCTTTCTTTCAGATACGATAAACGTATTGCTGACCTATAAAACAGATTCTATAAGGCGATATTTAAATGCACGGGGTAGAAATATACTCTACAGCTATATCCAAGGTAAAATTAAATACAAACGGAAAATTGTTCTATAATCTTCTCGTTTTGCGATCCATTTTACAGTCAGTGTTCTAATTCTTAGATTTAGTTCATGTTTCTAATTCATTCATTTATTTTAAGAACCAGATGAGCAGATGAATTAAGCTTCAGTTAAGTTGAAAGTCATATAAAAAGATTCCAATCAAGTAAATGTGTGAAATTTTTCAAACGGTAAAAAAGGATTTTCATTCTTTCATGACATTAAATTTAATTTTAAAATATATGATCTAAAATAGATATGATCTAAAATATAGATGTGAAAATCGAGCCCTGAGAAGTAAGCTTCAGGTCTCAGACAATATGCTAAGAGCGAAAACAATCATTTTTTTTAATCAACCTAGTATATACCGCCCAGTGATAATCCTCTCAATACAATAAGTAACAGCGATTTATCTTTATCATCCAAATAATGATTTCATTAGCAACAAAAATGTCGTGTTTTTATTTCTCTTCTACGGCAATTCTATAAAAATCAAACACGAGAGAATGAAACATTTCTTTCGGAATCAATCACAGACACATTCAAAGTAAATGCGCCATTCTTTGAAAAACTTAATGAGTCCAGCATTTGCCAGATTACTGAAGAGTGACAATAGAAAAACGAAAGTGAATCCACGCTCCAGTAGGTTTTCGAGACAGGGAAAGGATTCACTTTCGTATCCTGGAAAAGTCACAAAGAAAATGACGTCGAGAAACTTGAATCAATTACTTCCTATTCCATTTTTTTGTTTCAAATGACCGTCTCGAACGCTGCCGAGAAAAGGTGCGTCTCTCTTTGAATTTGAAGATAAAAATGTGTTTTTTTTAGGAAGTACTTCTTAGTCGATACTTCCTGTAACTTTCAGTGGATTTTTTTTTTTGTGGTTAGATATTTGCGTAACGTAGATTATGAACGAAGGTGTATTGGAACTACAGGAAAAAGTAATTTGTACAAAAACTCTAGCTTCATTGGTTAAATTTAATCTAACTTGAGTTCATATTTTCTCCCTCAATCCTGCCTCAATTTACAATTGCAGTCTTTCGCGGATTAACAATTTTCTTTTCTAGTGTATTCTAGTGAAGACCACCTATACCTTTCTTTCTGGATGAAATCTCTGTCTTTAGAAAAATATTCTGTGCAAGTTATGATTACAGTTCGATGTGTGTGTTATTAATTGCGATACCTCTATGTAAGTTCATTGCTGTAGATATCTTCGTCATTCATGATTTTTCAAAATTTATATTCTCCTCAGCTTTCCTTCGAGTTGCTGGTCTTTGTGCGGTTTTTATGGGTGCGTTTGTAATAAGCAAGGAGAAAATTCCAATAAATCAATCAAAGTAATAAAATTTGAATTCTCTATTGCTGTATAGGTTCTTGTTATTTTCATAGTATTTTATTAAATTCTTACTAGCCTCAGTAGCTTTTTAAACAATAGTTTTATTACCTTCGTCTTTTTAATATTCAAAAAAAATTCTGTGCTATCATGTGCAGAGCCTAATTTTAGAGCTTTAAAATTCGGAAATAAATTTACAAGCACGAAACATCGGTCATTACTTTCTAAAGTCGACTGAATTTCTGACAAATGCATTTAAGTCATGATTTGGAACTCAGTATCTATGAAAGATATCGATAACGATCTCCTCGGTGACTTTTTTCATTAACGGGTCGATGATCTAACCTTTGATAATCCAATAGATATGAGCAAATAATCAGATTAATGTAAAATTGAGATGACCAAATTTGAAATGACCAAATTTTCTCATGGATTTTATGAAACTAGAAAATACATTCCCTCCTGTGTTTTTTTAAATTGACGTACCATAAAAATATCTTGATTATTTCAAATCTTGAACATATATGTGCAGGTACAATCAATATATATATATATATATATATATATATATATTGATTACACACACATATATACACACACATTATACACACACACACACACACACACATATATATATATATATATATGTGTGTGTGTGTGTGTGTGTGTATGTTAAGTCAACATTGTATTTTTTATTTCCTAACTTAATTAAATGCATAGCTTGTTGTATAAATTACTAATTTAATCTCTACAAAATGATAATTTAAAATGCTATTTTCACTTTGACGTGGCTACGCCATTGTTATGCAGCAAAACAATTTCAAAGTATTTTAAACCGTAGTATTACCTCTATTATGTCTGTAAAATTCCTTAATCTAAATTTGTCACACTTGATTCATACTTTCAACGTTTATTTCGCAATGTTTCTCGTCTTGCTCAGCAAAAGCGGCAATGAACTGGGTCATTCATGCTTAACGAAGTTTATCTATTTTGACAATAAATGCACTAACGTCAACAGTCAAAACTTGTTACATTTTTTTTTCGGTCAAAACTCTTTCTACAGTACTCACTTTTAAATGTCTCATTTGATTGTTTTGAGAATTGCCAATTTTAACCGGTTGTCACAGAAATTGCGAAAATTTGGGAATTCTCAGGAAATACGAAGAAAAGGAAGAGAATTTTTGTTGCTGTTATTTATTATTTCTATCCTAAACAGGTTAATTAGTTAATCCATACGACAATAGCTTATCGGTGTTAAAACTGTTGACTGAACTTAAATGGTTAGTATTTTCTCATTGTTAGGCTATGTCGCTCAGATTCCTAAGTTGTTTAAATATCTCTTCTTAGAATTATTGTACTTCCTATTTTGCATTGCTAAAAGAATGTGTCATGGATATGTAATGCAATCAGGGAAATTTTAGAGCTACGTTTTTGCTAACTTTGGGAATTTAAGATGTTTAAGAAGTTAACTTTCCTCTTGCTACTGATGTCATCTTATATATACCATTGTTAGCGCATTATACGCTCTGTTACAAAGGAAGCTAAATTATCTATTTATATAAAACAGTTCCGTAAATGACTGACTCACTGACTGACATACAACGCACAGACCAAACCGCTGGACCTAAAGGGCTGACATTGTGCATGGCGATTCTTCTTACAGTGTAGGGGTTCACTAAGAAAGATTTTTGAAAAATTCTACTTAGATTTTTTTAAATTAAATTTTTAAGCTGTTTTTGCAACATTTTTTTAAGTTTGCATTTAAAATGACAATTTGAGGGTTATAAAATTTATATCACGAGAAAGACCATAAAAACGTCTTTAAAATGAAATCTTTTTCGAATCTTTACCTCCCTTTTCTGATTTTTGGTGAATTTTTAAAGATTCATTTTTCATTTTTAGAATTTAGTTTATTAAATGCTCATCACGTGATTTCTCTTTCTGGTACTTTAAATAAATTTATCGTCAAGTGATAACAACTAAATAGACAAAAAAAAAATTCTTACTAATGCGGCAGACGATTGGCCATTATCCAAAAAAATATTAAAATACAGTAACAGATATGTTCCTCAAACTGTACTATATTAACTGTACTATATTCTTTATTATGTCCTATAAGATTTAATTTGAATATTTTCTTCTACATTATTTTGTCTATAAAAATATCCCTTACTATTTTTTTATAAATATATATATATATTTTTTTTTCATCAAATATATATATATATATATTTTTTGTATACATTGATCGTCGTATTTATTTATTATAAATATATAGATTTATTTTTTTGCCATTAATTGCATACATTGACCATTGTATTTAATTTGAATGTACTCCGTAGCGAAGTGCGGGTTTTCAGCTAGTTACAAAATAAAACAAACCATCTCATATATGAAATCTAAAAAACTGAAGAAGGAATGCGCAGTGCGGAGAAAATATATTCTTTTGGAAAAACAGATTGACTGATTCGGGTATAGCCATAAGCGAGAAATTTTGTTGTACTCTAATTATAACACCAACTAATTCTTGCAACGCACTTGTGTAATCAAACAAGATGAACAATAAGGTGTCAAGTAGTTTCAGGCCAACAAGCGATTAGACACGATTGTTCCACCTACCAAATCACAATGTCTTTGTGGTGAACCAACTGCAAACACGTTCGCCGTAGAAGGATTACTCCGATGTTACCCCGAAATCAACTGCCATTCCTAAAACTTACTGCAGATTAAGAAGCTTTTGTTATTTATTATCTTACAACACCCATCATCCTTAAGTATACAAAACGTTACTTTTTTCAGTTATGTTTTCTTCAAGTAACGATGTAATAATATTATTACTGTTGATTATTATTTTGCTAGATAATTGCTTATTTAACTCGAAACAAAATATTATTTTGTAAGTATCCATTAATTTTTTTAAAAAAATTCTATCTTATCTGATATTTGAAATCAATATATAGTAAATACCTAAAAAATAGGCGTTAAATACATATTGATTTCAGATATCAAGAACTTTATTTACTTCATGCGTTTACTAGCCAAAGTATTGTTCTACATGTGAAAAATATTTCCTCGTGAATATTTCCACCCGCTGGGATTAACCAAACTTAAAATTTTCAACCCTTCAAGTACCTGCCCTACTTTTTCTCTTTTTCGTGGAACTGCTTACTCTTTTCTCCTCTATCATTTTTAACCGGAACTCGACATTTCTTTTTTGCTTTAGAAGCAGATCCCTGTCAAAATGCCGGAAAACAAACTACGCATTTCTATACTTTCTTTTTCTCCCTCGGCGAAGACAAGATAATGACGGCTCCAGGTAGCATATATAGAAGTGAAGATTGACCTATTATTGTTACCAAATATCTGACTGAAGGAAAACATGTCGTCGGAAGAACCCTTTTTCTCGAATCATTGCACATTTGTAATAAGACTGCTGTGTTCTCCATATCCTTTCTAGGCGATAATTATAAATTTCATAACAGGAAGTCAAGAAATGCCATGAGGTAATACGTATGTTTCAAGCAATTACGAATACCTAAGTTTTTATGCTCATTTTTCTACAAAATTTGGTACTTTTCCGTTAGCTGGGCGCATTTGGCGTTTGTCCTAACAAATATCGCCGTTGGCGAGAATGAAAAGTTGCCAGCCCAATAACCTTACGAATATGATTTAATGGATAACAGACAGGCTACATTTTGAAGACGTATTGTAACACATGAAACGATGGACGAAGAGGACGGATCAGAGGGTTTAAATCTGAGAGAACATGAAGTTCAGAGACCCAGCTAAATAACCCCAAAATTCACATAAATGAAAATTGGAAACTAATTAACCACAAACTATATTTGCTTTCTTCCTAATCGTACAAAAGATTGAGCAATAGTGATGAAGTACCATATGGCGATATAACGCTGGCGATATAACTGGCGAACAGCACGCCACCATTTGCAATCGTACCTAGCTGAAGTTCTGTGGCGATAGTCCTTTTGATGACATCCTCAAAGATATTGACGATTTTTGGTCTCCTAATTAAATATTTACTAAATTAATAAAATATTTATGGTTACTTATATATTTTGTTTATTCACGCACACGTATTACAGTAGTTACAGTTAATTAAACAAAACAACAGACAATGCGACTTGTGAAACAAATTTGGCGATATATCACTTGCGCCCGACTAACGGAAAAGTACCCAAAAGGTTCTCTAACCATCTGTTCCTAAACAATGCAATGTTGAATATCAAGTTCAAACAGGCAGTGTTGAATAAAATTCTTTGCGCCAAAAACTCGATAAAAGGAAATGTAAGTTGTCTAAAGTTGGTGCACTATATCCACAAAATCCTTTGAAAACGTATTGCACATGACACCTTTAAAGCAAATCATACCAACTCACCCACAGTAAGGCTCTTAACCTTTTCCTTACGGGGTGGGATAGCATGTATCCCAAGAATACGGCCCAACAATGGATATATATATATATATATATATATATATATATATATATATATATATATATATATTTATATTTATATTTATATATATATATATTTATATTTATATATATATATTTATATTTATATATATATATTTAAATTTATATATATATATTTATATATATTTATAAATATATATATATATATATATATAACCCCCTTAATAGTCGTTCTAGAAAGGGAATCGGAAAAACGGGACCCGTAAGCTAAAGGTTAATGACCCAACAAACTGAAAGACAGCGCTGACAATAGAAGGTTGTGGATAAATTAATACTCATAATCGGATATTTTAAATTCAGGATTTCTCGGATAAATGAGTACTCCTCTCTACCTTTCGAAATTTCATTTTAGTAAAAACTTAATTATCCATTTATGAGATAAAGGTTATAGAAAAAAATTTCCCCCTTTTTTGCAACATACGTTTACTGCGAGCGGATTTCTCATATAGGTTATCTTCAACATCAAGAGATAACAACGCTTTTGTTCATATAATTTTGACTGGAGAAGTAAGAAATGAGAAACTCGAAATAAGTTTGTACTCAGTACGTTACCAGTAGTAATATCAATTTGATGTCTTAAACTGTAGATGCAACGAAAACGTGTAAATATACTGTCAAAGACAAAAAAATAGGTTAAAATATTTTTTCAAGCTAAGACTGGAAATTTAAGTATGGCTTACGATGGCCGCAAACATCGAAAATCCGGCTACGTTGGTGATGATAATTACAGTTTCACTATCGACCATTTCTTGAAATGAGGGTCACTTTGAGACAATGCTCATGCTACTGGCCTAACACATCACTGTGAGTGGCTCAAAATTGAAATATGCAGATTTTTCGGTTGGAATCTCTTTGTTGGGAAGCTGAAAGAATAGCTAGGAAGTCATCCAGGACACACACCCACATACATGCTTTCCGTAGGAGGAGTGTTTCCTTATTCTCCAGTCACAGGAATCCAAAGAATGTCCGTAATGGTATTGTTTGAGAATATAAGAGTTACTGCACGGGAAAACTATTTATATAAATTCTCATATTAGATTACGAAGTGACTGATGGGAGGAAATAGATTTATGATTTCTATATTGAGATTATGATTCTGAAATCTCATTATGGTTATAAAAGCCTATTTATAACTCACATGCGAAACCCCTTGGGCTAACTTAATCTATTTCTGATTGACAAAGTGCTTTTATTCATAGTTTTGGGGCGTTTTGGTTGATTGTTGGAATGTTTCCTCTACAGTTGAACAAAAACTGATAAAGTCGTTGATATCGCTTCCTTCCCATTTAAGATCACTCGACCTGAAATAATAATTTATAATCCTTTTTCGTTTTGTAAGAACACATTCTTATTTCTTCTCGTCCGATGTTCTTTTTGTTAATAAACATACTTTTCCTTGTATATAATAGCATGAAAGGAAAAGAGTCGCGATAAAATGTATGATAATATATATATATATATACACACATACACACACACACACATATATATATATATATATATGTGTGTGTGTGTGTGTAAGTAAGTAATATACCCATTACATCACGTCCTTAAATTATAACCTGAAAGGGCAAACTAGCTCATATTTACATGGCTAGATCTAGAATCAGCTTGAAAGGAATAAAAATTAAATTTGGAAGCAGTCGGATCGAATAGTTTATTAGAGCGACAAAAGTACATCCGTCCATTCCAGAAGAACGGCTCGGAATAATATAACCTTTCAAAATTAAGCGCGAGAGGGCAAAAAAAAAATTTGGCTATTAATTGTAGGGTCAGCGGATTTTGGGGTTCGTGATGCTAACCCACTCCTGAATTCGGAGATATACACGTGTAGAAATGCAAAGGCATGCGCTTCATGGGAAGTTCTGTGGCTAAGGGTTTTAAAGCGATAGATTAATATTACTGGGGATTGGATTTAGGAAAGAGAATTGAAATTCTAGAATGGAGGGCATAATATTTATTATATTACACACACACACACATATATATATATATATATATATATATATATATATATATTGCATTATGTATAAAAACCGTAATTAGAGGGTTCATTATATTATTCACGAAAGTGTCAGTCTTGGCTAAACCACAAATGACGTGACAAAAACATTTACTTCAGACGGAGAACACAACTTAGAAAATTTCATACGTGAAGGACTATATTTACAGTGCGCAAATGCGGCTCTTTGTTGAGTCAAGTGCGGCTCCCATTAAAATTTTAGTTTTATATTTTTCCCCTGAAACGGTTTGTAGGGCGCGTGTGCGCTAATCACACTAGCCAGCCCGCATGTTGAAGCGAGTACTATCAGTAGTTGGAATTCAGTGCTCTTTCATATTAATAAATATATTTTTATTATATTTGATTTTTATCATATTTGAATTTTATTACTAAAATTTCGAAATGATAATTTCTTTTCAGAATTATATTTTTCGTATGTGTTCTAAGTGATTTGTGGAAATATGCAATTACATTAAATGAAAAATTTTGAATTTGTGTATCTACGTGTGGCTCTTTAAAAAATATAAAAAACCGGATGGCGGCTCTCTTTGGCCTCATATGTGCCTAACGCAGGACTATATTTTGGATAAACAATGATTGACAGAAAAGGCCACTGAATGCTCCTCTCACCTTTTATATACAGATCTAGGAAAAGCTCTAGAATAACGTAGAAAAGACGGCTCACAAAAGACTCTAGGTCACGATTGTCCATTAAAGATTTCGTAATAAAATTGAAAAAAAATATAGTAATTAAAAGTTGGCCATCTTCCTTCCCAGGGGCCAATTATGGAGCACAGAGGTTTATAGTACATTAGGGTTTCAAGCTTAATCTTAGACAGACATAAAATATTTTAGTACTGCATATTTATATTCAAAAAAGGGGAAATTAGCCTTTTTGTGGTAGTTGTTGTTACATTTTTTGTTCCATTCACTTGGATTATCTACGAAACATTCAAAGTCTGCGATTTAAGTATTTATAATTGTAACTGTGAACATTTATACTAAACTAGCTGACCCGGCAATGCTTCGCTATTGCTATATTTGAGTATATATATATAGATTAAATGAACACAATTGAAAGTTTGATATCAATTATTGTATTTAGTTAAAATTAGATATTTACATACACATTATTATTTTTATGTTTCGGATTATATAAATTGTAATTACTATTTTATTCAATTTTACGTTCATTTCAATGCTCTTAGATATACAATGTTTTGGGGGGATTCCATTTGGCATATATACAAACAAATCCCTTGGTTTTCCTACACGGGAGCATGCAACGTATAATTGTCCATGAGAAAAACATGGATTCTCCAAATTCAATCCACATACTTCCAATGATTGACCTTGTGATTTGTTTATCGTTATTGCAAAAGCCAGTTTAATTGGAAATTTAAATCGCTTGAATTCGAATGACATATTTGTTAGTATCATTGGTATACGTGATATTAGCACATCCTCTCCTTTGAATTTGTCAATTAAAATTGCTGCTTCAAATACATTGTTTTTTGAAAATATTTTTAACTTTCTTTCTACTGGTCGAATCGAGGATTTCAATAGCTTAGAACCTTCAAACGCTAAAAACCTTCTCGGGACAACGCTGACCATTTTGCAAAAAACCGCGTGTAAATCGGTCCAGTAGTTTTTTAGTCTATAGCGGACACACATACGAACATTGCCTTATACATTACTAACATGGTATGATAGTATGTAGCCCCCCCTCCTTCTCCGTGGTAAACTGAAAAGAATTCCTGGTCTGTATTCAGAAGTTTCTTCTCTCCGCTTCCTATCTTCCAATGTTGGTTAGAAAAAAAAACTCACTTTGAAATGCAGGTATCTGTATACGTTTTGAATGGCGCTAGGGTAAAGTTATAAGTTGTACTTTTAAAAACCGCGCACTAAAATTATCAAAATGTTTCAGTATCCTCGAAATTTTTTAACTGTAAAGAATAAATACACGATGAATGTAATGCTAAACCCTTGCCCAAGATTAGAGTCAATATGGATAACTAATTTTATAAATTTTGCAAAATCTCCTGTTTTTGATCTACAATATCACATTTCTAATACAGTATATTATCTAAATAACTGTGTAACACGTACTTTACGATACTTAAACGTATTTATTGATCCCTTCAAAATTATGTTTAAAGTATATTTCATACAATTAAAAACAAATTAACCAAATTCAAGCGATGAAAAAATTAACGTGCATCTTTCCTATTCTTTCTATAACATTTCCTATAAAATAAATTCCCAGACGTATTTCATCTATCATACTATATTTCTATAACACCCTTCTTTTCTAATCAAACGAAAGCTCTTTTTGAAATGGTACACTATTAACCTAAATTAAATTTTTCTTAAATACACTGACCTAGTGTTGAAACCCATAATCTTTATTTTATATGACTAACACCGTGCTACTCCGTAAATCTTTGTCTATTACATGTCTTATACATCACGTTTTCTTCGAGGCCATAACATTGTTCAAGCGCTGTTAAAATGAGATTAAGGTATTAACATAAATTTGTAAAACATATATTTCTCCTAGGCCGTCTAAATCCCATAAACCGGAGAAGTAAAATAAGATCTTAACACCATTATGCATTAACTGCTTCTTTATACTGTGTATATGTGATTTTTTTAGGGCGCGGTGTTCCGGTTGGCAAGGGCATTGGGCCAGGGAACTGAACGTCGCTGGTTCGATGCCTGTTGTGACAAACCACCGACGTGTTCACTAATGGAGGCTGGTGCGCGGAAAAAAAACCTGTCGTATCTGCAATGTCCTCCAAGTTCCCAAAATACCTCTGGAGGTGCAAGGTCAAGTGTTCCGGTCTCGTCACTTGACTCGGTTCAAAATTATGGGACCGATGTTCTTCGAGGTCAAGTCAGATTTCAGACCTAGTGGTACCTCGCCTTAAGTGAAGCTGCTAACTTCCCTTCGCATGGACCTAAGTCCTTTGGACTTGGTGTATGCTTTTCTACACCAAGGGGATTGGAAACAACATATGTGATTTTAATTGCCATGCTTTTTTTCAATTCCTACTATTAGTTCACACTCTCTCTATATATATCTTGTTCAAATTTTCAATCGTTAATAAAAGTACTTTTTATTCATCCACTCAAGTTCAAATACATTTTTTTAAACTTGTAGTGGATGACACTTGATGTTAATACAGTTTTTTCAAATATTAATTCACTAATTAAATTTAATAATCAATTTTAGTTTTAGACGTAGAGCGTCTCTTGCTCTTGTATAGTAATTTCCCTCTTGTTACTGTGTAAACGGTAGCACTGCGGTATCGCGGGCTTCTCCCGTCCTGTAGGTTGCGAGATCGAATCCCCAAGCTGACAAACTTTTTCTCTCTCTTCCCCCCCCCCCCCCTCCTAATCTCGCACAGTAGGCAAGGTTCTGGCAGGCAATCCTTTTTTTTCAATTCCTACTATTAGTTCATACTCAAATTTTTCTTTGTTGACCTAAGTAGGAATTGACTTTAAAATTGTTTTATATATTATTCTCCCTTTAATCAACAAAACAACTTCATTAACTCACTAGAGTTTGCGGAAATATAATTAAAGACAAGTTAAGGGACAAAGTGCAGGGTGCAAAAACTTTTCCAGTAATTCAAGCGCTGTTTTATTTGATCGGGTACTCAATGACTTCTCTGACCTGTTTACACTTATAAAACTATGGTGAAAATATCTAAGTTCAGAGTTAAAGAATCAGCACGTTGTTCGATGATAAAATTACGGAAATTAAAACATCGCGTCAGTGAAGGGTCAGTAGGTATTGTTCGTGGTAATATTCAAATATAGACATTCGGTATAAAGAATTGGCATTATTTAGCATATTTTCTTCAGAGTTTAGTTTAATCACCTAGAAACACTATCTGATGAAACTGGTTGAATATATGCTAGTTCCTTATATTTTGTTCTTGAATATAGAGAATGTTCTCTTTATTGCAGGGTTATGCAATAAAATATACATTGAATGTTATGAGGATTGCCCTACATTGAAAAATTTCCATGGAATTATGGCTCACTTCCGCATGATGAAAAGTAAAGAAAAAAACAGAGTTGTTCTTAAATTCTCAAGGGGTCCCACGAAGTAAGTATTCTGACAATTTCTCTTATTTATCTACGTTTACCAACTAGGCACGAGTCTATTCTTTCTTCGCAAACGTTCTACGAGATGTATATTTGACCCATAAAAAGTATCTATAGATTAGAAAATGGTTTAGTTCATAGGAATCGCCTTCAAGAAAGTTAGTGGCTTAATAACCCTGCCAAGAAGATTCTATTGAAATCAACCAGAAGATATAAGTCGAATATACTGTATTAACGAAGTCTATATTTTTAAAGGTTTTAGTGTGTTAGATGTTAGATGACATGACTGAAATAAATAATAATTTTGTTCTTCCCTCTTCCTACAGGAAATCTAAAGAATAGCTTGATTATAAAGTTTTTATCAGGAATCCACCAGAGCATACTATCAAATTGAAACTAATTTTTGAAAATTTTGACAGAGTAGAAATTGAATAAGAATTTACAATTATTGCTGCAAACATTTTAAAAAATCTATGCGGTGAGTCAAGATTTTTCAGTCAAGGAAGTAACAGCAAAAGATTTTTCGGGACATTATAAGAAATGCCAGGAAACGTTCGTATTTTTAGTTTAATCTTTTTTTCCTTTTAGTTAACTCTTTCTAGCATACTTTCGTAAATTTTAACTAAGAACTGCTTAGTAACTACTCTGTTCTATGGGTATTATTTATAACTACTTCCACTAGTGTAAAAATTTCACGAAAGTTTGAAAAGTAAATTTCCTATAATTTTGTTGAATGTATATCATTACAATAATTTTTTTTAAATCTCTGTAGGAAATAGTCTCTTTTTACAACCCCGACCAAGAAACTAACATCGTTTTTACCATTAATAAAATTTGTAAATTTATTCAGGTTGTTCCAATAGACGCTGCTATATGCTTCTCTTGCAACGAATTTTAATTAAGTCTTAAAATTTCAGACCAGCTGTATTTTAAATAATAAGCACACTCTACTAAACTTGATTTTAAATTTATGTCAGATGATTATACATTTTGTTAAGGCTGCTATGTACTAACCCCATTGGATTCGTTCACCTCAATGTTAACTTATGGAGAAAATCAGTCCACGAATTGCCGACTTGGATTCAAAGACTTTTTTTAAAAAATTATACTTGTCATAGAGAAAGAAATTTTACATTTGTCTACATTTTTCGTTTTTCTTAAAATGCAATTAATATTTTGAAATTTAAATTATTCGGTGAAAAATCTGGTATAGTGTGTTTTAAACGCTCATAAATTCCTTCGGCGGACGAAATTTATAAAATGAATCCTGTAGCGCTTTGCAGAAAAGTTCGGGCTATCTGACAATACCAATTTCATTTGATTATCAGCATTTATGTACCTGTAAATAATTGACAAAAATATATTTTAAATAAAAATTTGGGGGCAGCGCTTAACCCCCCTATAGAGAGAGAGCCATTACAATCCCTCAAAATGTCAATCCTAAGGGGGGTGGAATTCTCGAACTGTCAACTGGACTCCTCCCGCCACAAGAGTCTGCAAGAAGAGGAAAAGGGAAATACGATGTTTTTTCTTAGTACATAGCAGCCTTAAATGCTGAGGAAATTTCCGAGAAACTGTGATTTAAACAACTAGAACACTCTAGTAAACTTGATCATATTTCGGATGGTTATTATTTTTTTTTAGTTTGGGTCAAAATTATAAGAAAACATACTTTATATAAAGCCTCTGCTCACTTTACTTTTCTTTTCCTGAAGTATGATATATGAATCAAACAATCATAACTTTAAAAGTTCAGCATGAAAATTTGAGAGTAAACTGTGTTACTACGAAACCCAAAAATAGGTAGGAAAAGTAGCTAAAATAAATAAACCAACTTTTTCTAGCAAATTAAGAGAAAAACAAAAAATAATAAAAGTATAACTAAAATAAATAAGATTAATATACACATATCATTTGCATTAGATCATAATTTAATATCAAAGTTCAAGTGCTGATGTGAAATAACACTAAAATATTATTCAAAATTATTTTATTCTATTTATTTCCCACACCAAAAACACGTTTAAAAAAATCATCAAAAGTTATTTAGTTTTCCCGCAAACACGCAACAAATTCTTTGAAAAAAATGAAAATTTAGAAAACTTGACTTCAAATTTAAAAGTTAAACATTAAGTTTGAAATTCTGATGAATTGGATCCATTTTGAAATAACTACGATTTTTTTTCCTTTTGCGAAAAATAATTAATTTAACTTTAAATGTAGCAATTTTTGAGCCAGCTTAATATAAAAATACTTTATTATATAATTTTAAGCGTTATTGTAATTCTTGAATTAATAGTTTTCGTGCATTAATTGTACATACAAAAAAAATAATTTGTACATACAAAATACAAAAAATAAAATCACTTTATCATTTTAATTATTACGTTAGTATATTGATAGTAAGTAAATTTGTTGACTTGGCTAAATTAAATTTGTACAAATATAAGTAATTAAAGACGAAGGAAATTTCTTAATATCTATATTCCTTAATGTAAGTACTTTTTAGAATGTTGTTCTTTTGTTTGCCAATCATTTGATCACAGAAAAGTCTGTAACATGATACACGACATTCAGATATTTTTTTCCAAAAAGTCTAAGTATAGCTTTAAAATATACGTATGTCTCCGTTTATAAATTTATATGTTTCTTGGGGGGGGGGGGGGTTATGCATTTTTTGTCGTCATTTATATGCTTATGGTTATTTATATGCTTATGCTACATGCTATGTTATTTATATGCTTATGCTACATGCTATGTCATTTATATGCTTACTAGCAGAAAACCCGTACTTCGCTACGGAGTACATTCAAATTAAATACAACGGTCAATGTATGCAATTCATGCCAAATATAAATATACATTATATGATAAATCCGACGATCAATGTATACAATTCATGTAAAATATATATATGTATATATTTATAAGAAAACCGTAAAGGATAATTTTATAGACAAAATAATGTAGAAGAAAATATTCATTCAATTAAATCTAATATAAAGAATACTAAAGAATATAGTACAGTTAATATAGTACAGTTTGTAGAACATTTCTTTTACTGTATTTTAATATTTTTTTTGTTAATGTCCAATCGTCTGCCGCATTAGCAAGAAAAAAAAAAATACTTTTTGTTTATTTAGTTGTTATGCACGTGACGATAAATTTATTTAAAGTACCAGAAAAAGAAATCACGTGATCAGCATTTAATAAATTAAATTCTAAAAATTAATCTTTAAAAATTCACCAAAAATCAGGAAAGGGAGGTAAAGATTCGAAAAAAAATTTCATCTTAAAGGAATTTTTATGATCTTTCTCGTGATATAAATTTTATAACCCTCAAAGTATTATTTTAAATGCAAACGTAAAAAAAGTTAAAAATAACAGCTTAAAAATTTAATTTAAAAAAATCTAAGAAGAAATTTTGAAAAATCTTTCTTAGTGCACCCCTACACTATAAGAAGAATCGCCATGCAAAATTTCAACCCTTTAGGTCCAGCGGTTTGGTCTGTGCGTTGTATGTCAGTCAGTGAATGAGTCAGTTACGGAACTGTTTTATATATATAGATTATCTAAGAGGCAGATGTACATTCGCATCTAAATATGACTAATATTCACTGTTCGTTAAAGCTATATCCTTTGATATCTTTTCTACCAATAGATGGAAGTAAAAAAAAAACTATCAAAAGTTGTTTCGTTTACCTAAAAAAATGCAGCAAATACAGTGAGAAATGGAATTAAATACACGCATGTATGCATTTACATAATATACATGCAGTTTTCCTATTTAAAGGAGAACCTGTCCGAAAGTTCTATCTGATTAACGAGATGAAAACCGAAACCGAAACTCACCCTGCGTGACTGTGTAACGAAGCTTTTTTCCAATCCTACCGCCTTGAGAGCACAAGCATCGTTTGAGTCCAGCGGTGGTTTCACTGTAGCTTTTTAAACACGGAAAGCTTTTGTTTTTACTTCCCGGCATGCCTTGCAGCGGCCGTGCGAGGGGGAAGGCAGCACTAATGACCACAAGGCCTCGCAGACGATGGGACACAGGGAACTCCACCCCCTTCCTTCACAAACCAAAAGTATCTTTCTCTTTTTCGGTATTTGGAGGAAAAATAGATTCATCGAGTTCACTGCCACTGTTTTCTGCATAGTGACGGTTTTTAATCGTGATTTAAATGCGGTTTCACGGAGAAAAAGGTTTTCCTCCTTTTCACGTCTTATGTAAAACTGAGTAGTATGTTATTTATTTTACATCTCCTTTCCAAACAGAATGCTGCGTTATCGAGGAAATGCTGTTTAATTTCTGTTTAATTGGGGTTCTTTACCGCTTGACTTCGAGATGTAATTGCAAAGATGCGATTGGGAGAGGACAGCTGAGTATGTTGACTTCGAAAATTAAGTTTTAATTTCTTGTAGTGGTCTGTCAACCATTCCCAGTGATGCAAATTATTTAGAATACAAACATCATTATTCTATAAAATCATTTTTTGTGTATTTAAAAAATTATTTTTAGTTGTTTTCCTTTAAAAAAAATCAGTGACTATCGGTCCTTAATGAAAATGTTAACACTGTTGATAAAGAGATGCATGTGGTCATTGCGTTTAATTTTCTTTAAATTTCTGAATTTAGTTTTATTTTATGATTTCAACTTTTGACTGTTATTGGATTTACCGGTTTCGTTTTTCAGCATGCAGAATTTGAAATGCCGTTTCTCAAGAACTTCTGTCCGTTTACATTAATGAGTAATTTTGAATTTTTCTTATTCTAATTTTTATAGTTGGTGTAATTCAATTTTTTAATCCCCTTCAACATATACATATAGTAAACTCACCACAATGTACTTTATCCGATGTGTTAGTGGTTCCATGATCTATCTGAATGGCTTCATTGGCCCAAAGTCTTGCGATCTGTGTATAACCGTAGGGATATTATTTGCAATCTCTTTAGAAACCCTTTGCTTTTGTTTAATTTGCTCACGTAATGGCTACTGATTACGATATAGGAATGAATGAAACATTTGGCGTCGTATTCCCATCAACGGTGTTTGGCCTGATGGTCAATAATTCAGTAGCTTCAATCTAATGAGCTGCACCTCGGTACGCGTTTGTTTGAAATGAGACAAACTTTTAATCTACTCATTTTTTATTCGTACCTATAACTTCCAATTTTTTCCCAGATTTTCATTTTATATGTCTACTAGCTGAAAACCCGCACTTCGCTACGGGGTACATTCAAATTAAATACAACGGTCAATGTATGTAATTAATGCCAATATATATATATATATATATATATATATATATATATATATATATATATAATAAATACGACAATCAATATATTCAATTGATGTAGAAAAAAATATATATATTTATAAAAAAATCATAAGGGATATTTTTATAGACAAAATAATGTCCAATCGTCTGCCGTATTAGCAAGAAAAAAATATATTTTTGTCTATTTAGTTATTATGCACATGACGATAAAGGAAATCGCGTGATCGGCATTTAATAAATTAATTTCTAAAAATTCATCTTTAAAAATTCACCAAAAATCAGAAAATGGAGGTAACGATTCAAAAAAGATTTCATTTTAAAGGAATTTTTAGGATCTTTCTCGTGAAATAAATTTTATAACCCTCAAATTATTATTTTAAATGCAAACTTAAAAAAAGTTACTAAAACAGCTTAAAAATTTAATTTTTAAAAAATCTAAGAAGAATTTTTCAGAAATCTCTCTTAGTGCACCCCTACACCATAAGACGAATCGCCATGCAAAATTTCAGCCCTTTAGGTCCAGCGGTTTGGTCTGTGCGTTGTATGTCAGTCAGTGAGTCAGTTACGGAACTGTTTTATATATATAGATATGCATCTAGTATCATGCATTTTTTTATACATTTCTATTTTTTTAAATAATATCACAGTGTTTAGCCAGATTATATGATATATACTTCATATATAATACCCAAATCATTTTGGCTTTTTATTCATTTATCGATTCTCTGGTTTCTGATAAAGAGACACGAGTAGCAGGAAATTTTTCCAGTTTTCATTCTATGGCTTCGCAAGAAGTTATAACGCTTAAAAAGACTTTGTGTTGTGTTTTATCTTATCTCTTTAAACGTATCGTTCGGCTTAGAACCTGAACCCAACAACCCCTACGATGCAAACTAGAGTACTCAGCTGTTACATCCCCGGGGCTCGGATACGCTATTATTTATGAACATCATAAAACGTCTTTTTTCCCTTTTCAGCTCCATTTTTGCATAATCTGCTTTGGCTCACGTTATGGCTGTTTGGTCACGTTAATATATTTAAAGATAAAAGTTTTTTAATACTCTTTAATATGACAATAAAACGGTTACTAACGGTGGAATTTTTTATAATAATTTTTATTTTATTTTATAAGGTTTTTTCAAAATTGTCTCTATCATTTATATGATACTAGCATTATTGCCCGGCGTTGCCCGGGTAGATATATAGATATAAAATTTTTCATGCATTCCATCAAAAAAATACTGGGCTGCACCCCCGCTCTTCATGTTCATCTGGCCAGTTGTGTTTATTTGGGGAGCCAGGACCAAAGGTCATTCCCAACCCTCTTCCTCCCGCGCATTGGAATTTGACCACCCCCCAAACCATCTCTCTTAACGCAGCTGGTTGTGGTGAAGGGGCTCCACAGGTGGTCACGCACCTCTTAGAGGCACAAAAATCATTAAAAAAATAATTTTAAAAAAACTAATTGAGCCCCAAATTTCGTTTTTCCTGATTTAAGTTTCTCGGGTCCTAAACATTAACTGTGCCGAATTTGGTCCCGGTGGGTGAAACAGTCTATGATTCTATAGCGGACAAACAAACAGACGAGCTCTTTTATATATATAGATTTAATACACCGTCATGATCTTTAATCCATCTATATAAGAAAATATATCCAGATTGTTATACGTTGTAAAAACCTCAAGAAACTCAGTACAAAAAGAATCAGAAAATTCCAAAAAATTGTTAAGAATGGAGACAAACAAAACTAACAATTAAAAACTAAGAATTGAATTTTAACAGTTTCAACCATATAATATAATATTTTAATAAGTGATTTTGATGGGATGTCGAACGGTCATAATAATATTCTTTTTATAATTTAGTGATAATATTTTAAGATTAATGGATATATATATATATGTATGTATTGTATTGTTCTGAATCATTAAAAAGCCTTTTAACCCAGAGATTAACCCTCGCTACTATACACTTCGTTGTCATTTGACAGCAGAAAAAGCTTTCATCCTGATATCTATAAATAAAAACAAATGTGCTTATAAAATCTATTTTGTGTACGCGTATTTAAATGTCTCTAACTGATTTTAATTTTGGTTTAATGTTATTCTTGAAAGTTTTATGATTAAAAAACATTTTCTCAAAGAAAATGGGGAGAATCACGCATTGTTGGGTTAAAATAATTTGTTAAGTAATCAGCGTTTAAATATATAAAAATTGTATATTAGTTTCCTATATCTTTGGTTCAGTAGCAAAGTTTATTCATATCTCAATTCACTTATTTTGAAGAAATGCATTGAAAGAAAGGGTGAAATACAGAAATAGTCTTATTATAACTGCGGTCTGTGAGTAATGAATTTCTGTGATGATTACCACATCATCGAGTATGTCAAGTTGATTTACATATTATTTACATAGTATACATTTTTCGATCGAGTCAAATTTTAAATACTTTTGTTTCTAAGGTAGTTTTATTTTATTTTAATAAAAATAAATTAGGTTTTTAGCTATTCATCTCTCTATGAACGAGCTCAAAATTCCTTTTTTTTAAAGAAAATAATAATTACGTTGTAAAAAATTAGTGCATTTTGTGTGAGTTTAAGGATTTTCATGAGGATACCACTTTTTTTATCCCAGAAAATTTGAGCTTTAGATAATTTTTGCAGTATGGGAAATGAAAATTTTTGAATTGTGATTCTGTTAAAATTTATGCACGATCGTGAATTAGCATACGGCGATATTTTACTGGGCTTCGCATGCATCCTGTGATGGCTTGCAGTATGATCCATTCGTTTGCTCTGTCGATGTAGTACCTCTAGCCGATTTCTTCAAACGCTTCTGTTAGTCTTAACCTTCAATCAGGTCGTTATGTTTAAAATTACTTCAACCAGTTTCTTATCGAAGAAGCCGCAAATATATTTTCAAATTTATTATGAACCGTAGATAGGAACTCACTTCCATAGTTCTTAATCAACTGGCTTTAAAACTTGAGGCTGTACATTAGATTAATTTCCAATGTAAAGAATGAAGGATGTATGATTTTCTTTTAAGATAATAATTTCGAGGCTGTCGTTTCGTGATTTAAATGAAAATTATATGAAAACCCGTACTTCGCTACGGAGTACATTCAAATTAAATACAACGGTCAATGTATGCAATTAATGCCAAATATATATATATATATATATATATATATATATATATATATATATGTAATAAATACGACGATCAATGTATGCAATTGATGTAAAAAAAAATGAAAAAGTGTATTTATAAAAAAATTGTAACGGATATATTTACAGACAAAATAATGTAGAATAAACTGATCAAATTAAATCTAATAGGACATACTAAAGACTATAGTACAGTTAATATAGTACAGTTTGAGGAACATACCTTTTACTGTATTTTAATATTTTTTTGGATAATGTCCAATCGTCTGCCGCATTAGCAAGAAAAGATAAATATTTTTTTTGGTCTATTTAGTTGTTATGCACGTGACGATAAATTTATTTAAAGTACCAGAAAAAGAAATCACGTGATCGGCATTTAATAAATTAAATTCTAAAAATGAATCTTTACAATTAATCCGAAAAATTCACAAAAATCAGAAAATGGAGGTAAAGATTCGAAAAATATTTCATTTTAAAGGAATTTTTAGGATCTTTCTCGTAATATAAATTTTATAAACTTCAAATAATTATTTTAAATGCAAACTTTAAAGAGTGTTATAACAGCTTAAAAATTTAATTTAAAAAAAATCTAAGAAGAATTTTTCAAAAATCTTTCTTAGTGCACCCCTACACTATCAGAAGAATCGTCATGCAAAATTTCAGCCATCTAAGTCCAGCGGTTTGGTCTGTGCGTTGTATGTCAGTCAGTGAGTCAGTCAGTTACGAAACTGTTTTATATATATAGATAAAAAATCGTATGCCGAAAACATATCAGAAAAAGAAATCATTGCGTTGACTTACTTTTAAATTCTTTTCATGATTTTTAACTGTAAGTTTCAAACTCGATTTGTATTCAACATTTTTTTTTAATTGTTCAATATGTTAATGTCATTTAACACAAGATCTTCTAATGGTATTTTAAATTTCCAAACCTATCGAGATATAGGAGGTTGTATAGCACCAAATATTATTAAACATTTGACGAAAATGTGAATTTCATAAGAAGAATTCTTAAAGAAAGTGAAGAATTTTGTCCAAGATTTTATCTAGCATAAAAATGCCTTTTCAAAAGGTGTGATCATTAACTTTTTCTTGCTACCTTTGTTGGCATATCTATCCGATGAAATCTGCCGCTAAGTTAAATTTTATGTATAGTAATCAACGGCTGGATTCTTTTACTCTGTTAACTGTACATAAATAGTGAAAAGGTAAAAGCCCAATAAAATCCTTTTTAAAATGAAATTATTTTAGACATCAGATAACAGGAATCCTGTTTAATTCAAATATTTTTACAATGGTACCTGACAATGGACAAGTTATTGTAGTGTAGAAATTATCCCCTACTCCCATTTCTGCAGAGAGTTCACTGCCATACTACTATGATTTAAAAATTATGCAGATGGAATTGAGGAATACTAAACAAGGTGCTTAGTTCGTATTCTTGCTCTAAATTGCTTTTAAAATCGTTATGGGAGGAAAAAATAGCAGTGCCTCGGGAACAAAGAAATGGTCCTGAGGCCTTGGTAAAATTATAAATAAGAAAAAAATTGCTCTATATCATACATTGACATGCTACTAACTAAGAAAGGGTCAAAATCATTTTATGCATTTCTATTTCCAAGAAGTTTCCCAGTACTGAAAATAACCATTGTCGTCGAAGTTCATTGTCGTCTTAGCAAATGAAGCAATGAGATCAGTATCAAGAATCAAGTATTAAAACCTTTGCGAATATTGAAAATCGTATTTCAAAGTGATTATTACTTTGAATGGGATAAGTATTCCTTTTTTTCTCTGACTAAACAAAGCCTCCCAGGAATCAAATAAATTTGAACTGTACCCATTGTTCTGGCAGATGCCAAAAATGTAGCAACCCTTCTACGAAAGCCCCATACCAAAAATGTAGCAACCCTATGAGGGACGCTTCCCCACCCCGAGAGAGGGGGAGTGTGTGTGTGTATAGCTCTGATGGTGCATCTGCATTCATGCAGAGTTCTCTGCATGGAGACCCCCGACTCCTGTCATCACATTAGTCACGGTAACCCTACCCGTCCAAAGCGATGTGAATGAACACGTGTCTTCCAGATATTCCCCCATTTAGAACCCCCCCCCCCATTACTGCCCCCAAGGTCCCTCGTGTTTCTTGATCTAGTGTCCTCCGCCCCCGCTTGACACCATTTGACCCCAGAGACCCCGGGATCTTTGATGCTCTGTAGCAGGACCGCGAGAGGAGGAGATCCACGCATATACGGAGTACGCAGTGAACATAAATCACTGGGCAGAGCAGAGCAGAGCACATGAATGCAAACGCAGCATGAGAGAGACAGAGAGAGCTAGCTTTATTCATTAGTGGAATAAAGAAATTAAATAGTATGAGAGTTAATTATTTTGTGTGAAAAATCTTGTGGAATAGAGCCCAAGATCTAACACTCATCGTTCTAAAACTGTCAAAATATTGGTCCTAATTATTTAGAACTTACCTTTTGTATGTCGCCGTTCTCAATATTTTCACATGTAACGGTCGTAAAATACATTAAATATCAGTCACTGTCACCCTGCAAAATGTAATATTTTACAAAAAGGCTTTTACAACAAAATAAAAATTTTACAGCGAGCATTTTAAGAAAGAGATTGATTGGTAGCGATATCAACTCTCCTTAGTCACGTACATCAAATTATCTGTATGTACGGTCAGTTTCCTAGGATGTGAATCTGAATGAGAAGAAAATTACATCAGCTTAATTTTCTCGTTCCGTAACTTGAATTTCACTATCGTGGACTTGAACATGCATACCGATTCATTAATTAAATATCGATGTTGAAAAACGAAAGCGATATGCCCTGCAGATCCTCTCCTTTAAATACTCAATACTAGGCCTGCCTAGATTTACAATACTAGATATTATAAATCTAAGAAATACGGAATATTATTATTATATTTTTATTAACTCGCTTTCTTGTGTGTGTGTTTGTCCAGTACAAATCTTGCAATCGATTTTTAACTAACTTCCCGACTAGCTAGACATTTCAAACTTTTATAAGAGCTCAGAACACGATGACAATGCATTATTTTAATACTTTTAGCCATCTTTAAACAGGATTGAATTCATTTTCAGTTAATTTTGTTTTGTAGACAGGTGCAGCCATCTATCGCCGGGACGGGAACGAAAAGTTAAACGCCAGTTAACTTCCAGTGAACTTCATTTTCTTTCAAGTTGATGGGTTAATTCATCAAAAAAAAATTTAAAAAGTATTTATTAATGCATAGAATTGTCAAGTTTATATGATTCAATAGAAAATTTAAAGACATCGCATAAAAAAAGTTCTTTTTATCTCGTAATTATATTTAGATTTATAATATCCCGAAAAGAATATATAATCAATGAATATCAATATTTATTTAATTTTCAAAATAATCAGTCATTTTTGGTTAAATAAAATATTTTTCACTTTCCTGTCCTACTTCTTTGTGGTTCGTAGCAACACCCCACGAATTTTTTATGCCCTTCATCAGACTTCGGGTTGTTCAGGGCTACTCAATACCACCCGCACTTGCCCGAAGCATCACACACGTGAAACTTCGTAATAGGAAATACATAAATCCCCCAAAACCAGAAAAAGATGACAAGAATCAGAAAACCCTAAAAAAAAGGCATATTTCCTAGCGAAGAAAGCTAAATTTGCTGTCGCAGTTCGTGAATCGAGTTTTATTTGCATCTTTTAATGGTGAATTTAGATTTTTCATATACAGGTAGCCCTCCTACAGCACGGCATCTTACAACACGGTATCGATCTAACACGATAGGATAAATTGCGGGAACCCTCGTATAACACTGCAACCTGTAACACGGTTTCGCTCTAACACAATAAAAAAATTGGGAAAAACTTTGTACTTCTACAGCACTAGATAACATGATCTTTGTTTAACACATTTGAAAACTAAATTACCTTAAAATAATGAAGGGAAGGAACAATAAACTATAGTGACTTTACATGAAAATGGATAAACAAATTATAATTTATTCATTTATAACTCTATAAAATTACAAGAAGGCCTAAGCTTAGCTGAAAATCTAGAATCGTTTTTCTTGAATGGAGACCCTTCCGCCGAAAGAAGCCGAAAATTCAAAAGGGAGCTGCAAAATTGTCTATCTCCATACCGTAAATTTACAATGACCTTGTAAGAACCAGCGAATAAACCAAAATTACAGATTTTTTAAAGAGGATAGAAGATGCAAAAAAATCTAAATGAAGAAAACGGTTCTGAAAGTGAAGGTGTATCATTCAATCGAAAAAACGTTCTCGTTTGATTGTGCTGAGCAGTGATGAGGAAGAAATTTATTAAATTAAGGTCGCATTAAATGAAAATAATATATTTTTATTTCTTTTCGTTTGTGTTATACATACATGTACATTTTTAATAAAAATGAAGTTGCTTATATGGAATTTTAAAAAAAAGTTTATTATTAATAAGTTTTTAGAACGTAACCCCCCTTTTTTGAACTGTCTCTGGGTCTCATATAACACGGTTGCACACGACACGGCATTTTCTAGGAACCTATCTACCGTGTTATAGGAGGGTTACCTGTACTTACATTTCAGACTTCTTTTAATGTTGAAAATTCAGTATCCCCATGTCAATGAATTTTTTACTTATCTTATCTCGCACAGGGATCAAACTTATAACACCACTGAAGTTTTGAAATTTTAAGGACATGTGTAAGAAACCGATTATTTGAATCTTAAGAAATCTACAGAATTTGTGATAGATTTTACCCTAATTTCTGTTCATTCAACTATATTACGCCCGAGAAAATAGTGGAAGATAAGCGAAAGTATAATATTTTGTTATACCTCTATTACTCAGCGCCGGAGTTCTTAAAGTATTGGTTTGGAGCTCAATTGTTGAATATAGAAAGCTACGCAGCATTGAATTTAATATGTAATACCACCGCTTATTATTTGATAAAATTATTTTAATCCAGTATAATGTAATAAATATATTCCTTCAGTTGTTTTCAAATTACTATATTTCTAGTCATAGTTCGTTAATTTATAAAGTGCAATTTATTTCGAAGAAACTTAAAAACTTATTTCTGAAATCTTCTGTCTTCAGTGTACATACTTCTTTAGAAAATATAAGGATCTTATCTGCATATGAAAGAGTAAGTATCTTTGCCGTTCCATCGGCCCGTAAACTTGTCGTCTGTACATACGATTATCATGGCTGGATGCTATCACTTAAAGCAATTTTATAATGGGACTAGCTGAAAACCCGTACTTCGCTACGGAGTACATTCAAATTAAATGCAATGGTCAATGTATGCAATTAATGCCATATACAGTGGGTGATCGATTTACGAACATAATCCGTTCCAAGACTATGTTCGTAAACGGAAATGTTCGTTAACCGATCATCGATTTACCATAGATTTTTATGGGACTTAGATAAATTCGTTCTGGAGGCCCTAAAAATTAAATTTAAAAAAATATATATATATTTATAATTTATTAGTAAGTTCATTTTTTTGCCAAAATAATACAGTCTTGCACATTAATCAATCATTTTTTTAATGGGCCGTTAAAGAACATGTCCAGTGTCGATTGCTTTTCTCTCTTCGTGTGACGTAGCGAGCAGCACCCCCACCGTTTTTAGAGTTCGACTAGATAGAACTTCAGCATGTAAGCATGGCTCTTAGATTAGTGGCAATTTGTAGACCCCCTTTAAGGGTTGTACATACATGTAAAATAAATGTTTATAACTAAAATTGTATCGTTTGTAGACCTCTTGATTACAATTATTAGATAAACTTACTGAACCAACCCTTGGTTGATCTTGGACTACTAGAAACTTCTTTCGACCTTTTGTGATAGAGGTGTTCGGTAGAATTCGTTTTAGTTCGTTATCCGAACACAAAAATCTTTCGTGAAGGTGTTCGTTAACCGAATTGTTCGTAGTCCGAACTGTTCGTTGACCGATTATTTGAATTTATTATAAATACCCACATGATTTATTACCCAAATGATTTATTATAAATACCCATTGTACTGTATTTATAATAAATACGATGATCAATGTATACCATTGATGTAAAAGAAAAACCAAAAAATATATTTATAAAAAAATCGTAAGAGATATTTTTATAGACAAAATAATGTAGAAGAAAATATTCAAATTAAATGTAATAGGAAATCTTAAAGAATATAGTACAATTAATATAGTACAGTTTGAGGAACATAATATCTTTTACTGTATTTTAATATTTTTTTTGGATAATGTCCAATCGTCTACCGCATTAGCAAGAAAAAAAAATTTGTCTATTTAGTGGTTATGCACGTGACGATAAAATTATTTATTGTACCAGAAAAAGAAATCGCGTGATCAGCATTTAATAAATTAAATTCTAAAAATGAATCTTTAAAACTTCACCCAAAATCAGAAAAGGGAGGTAAAGATTCGAAAAAGATTTCATTTTAAAGGAATTTTTAGGATCTTTCTCGTGATGTAAATTTTATAACCCCCAAATACTTATTTTAAATGCGAACTTTAAAAAAGTTACTAAAACAGCTTAAAAATTTAATTTAAAAAAATCTAAGACGAATTTTTTCCAAAATCTTTCTTAGTGCACCCCTACACCATAAGAAGAATCGCCATGCAAAATTTCAGCCCTTTAGGTCCAGGGGTTTGGTCTGTGCGTTGTATGTCAGTAAGTCAGTGAGTCAGTCAGTCAGTTACGGAACTGTTATATATATATATATATATATATATATATATATATATATATATATATATATAAGAGGAGCTTAAAGGGGACAGTGGACGTTTATTTGAGAAAATCTTTTTTATTGTAATTTTGATTGTGTTATTGTTAAAAAAATATTTCCGTAGGATAATAGTACCAAAATAGTTTTTTAAGTAAAAAAATCATTTAAGAAGCTTCTACGAAGTAAGTAATAAAGGTAAGTGTAGTAATAAACTTTAAATCTGTTTTTCTCAAAGCATGTTTTTCATGGTTTTTAAGATTTTTTTAAATGCTCCATGCAACTTATGTTCAAAATTCCTAAAACTGACAATGAAGAATACCTATACTGTCTACAAAGAAACTGGGTATGCATTTTACAATTCGACTTCATTAAGGTAATTAAATTTGATTTATAACTGATTCAAAGGCAACATTTTGATGAAAATCGGGATGAAATTCAGAAAAAAAATCTCTCAAAAATTAGCTATTCAAGGGATAATTGATGCCTAGATTTGTTTGTAATACAGTTTTAAATGATTAAAATACAAAATCGAGGAAATATCTCAAAAATTGAGCCGAAAGGAGCATTTTAATTTTTTTTTTATAAATTTTAAATTAAAAAAAAATCTTAAAATTATAAGATTGGTAACTTATTTTAAGGTATTCTATATACTTGTGGTGAAATGTATATATGTGCAAATTTTCATATGTCTATGATAAAAAGTAAAAAAGATAAATTTTAACATCCACCGTTACCGTAAAGAGATTGTGATTTTGTCGCCTGTCTTTTCTACTGACTGTTACGTTTTATTTCCTTAAAGCGGGTAGAATTAAGTTAAAATAATTTGTTAAGATTGCTAAAGCTTACATACACTTTTAGAGGTGATAAAAAAAATCCGTTACATGAAACATATTAATTCACTTACTTAGTGGTTAGTACATTTTAAAGACGCGGGTTGTGATAAGCAATAACTCATAAAATAAAATATCTGGTTCACCTGCTGATGCCCCTACTGTAGAGGGTTGAATCACGAAAGATATCTTAATTAACTTGATAATAGTTCACTGAAAAAGAAGGCTGAAATAAAATTTACCTAAAAGGGAACGAAGAAAACTACGAGGCAACTGAATGACATGACTAGATTTTTCATATAAAATAACATGGTTTATTAATGTACTAGCCGGGCTTCGCCTACCTACACTCAAGCCATCCGTGTAACATATTTATGTACTTCGGGCCCCACAAAAGAAAAAAAAGCCTACAAATGTATTAAATTCAAGTGAATAAATTCCTTTCAATTTTCAGTCCCGTCGCTGCCGACAGATGGCAGCACCACTGCACCAGATGATTTGGTTTCTCAGCAGTGAGTGATTTTAGAATGAAAATATCTCTAAAACTATTGAATTAACAGAATAAGTGTACGCAAAAAAAATTATCTGTTTTCGAAGCTCTTTCCAAATATGTAACATTTATGTACTTTCATGAGAAAAAAAATTGCACCGTTTCCTGTATATTTGTCGGCCATTTTTTTTCGAGGATCGGTGCCCGCCCGGATGAGTTACGGTCACGTGATCTCTCGACTTCCACTTGTCTCTTTATTAGTATAGATTACATTTTTCACAATTACAAAACCTTTTTCCAGTTAGGCCAATTTCGTTAACCGAGGAAACAATAAACTCTCATTATTTCTTGTTAAAAAACTCATTATATAAAAACTTAAATAAATGACTCATTGATAAAGTGGCTGGCGAAAAGAATTTAAAAAATAACAAAAAAACTAAACCATAATTGAATAATCTTTTTAACAAATAAAAAAAAGGGAATCATTAAATTTACCGTCTGCAGACAAGAAGGGTTATTGGGGAATGGGCGAGGGTAAGGTTGTAGACGAGGCAAGGCCTGTCGCAAGGAGATCTCTTCTTTTCATCCCGGATATGTCTGAGGCAGGCTGCTCGCACCCAGGGCCCAGGGTCTCTCTGTTCGGTCCAGCTCCAACCCCCACTTCCAAAAAAATCCTCCCCCGACTAAAGGCAATTCACCCTTTTGTAGTCGTCCGCTCGCAAGATGGTAAGGAAGGAGATTTACCCGGCGCCGAGGATTTAGGATTGTAGATCCTTCCACAACAGCTTGTGAGAGGTGATTTAACATATTTGGTGTTGAATACAACTGTATGTTGACCTTTTATCTTCGTTAATGACATAATTTGAACTCTTGTGGAGCAGTTTGAAATTTGTGGATCATGCTCGGCGATGCTGTTGGTCTTCTGTTTTTGAGATGTTTCTTGAAATGGATACTTTTGCTAATCCCTTTAACCGGTGTAGAGTCTGGGAATGTGCAAAAATGGCGATGATCTTGTGGATAGATTATATTGCCTTACCAGCTCAGTTCCAAACATGGGGAATTGAATAGGGTACGAAAATTTCTTATAAGAAAAACAAAATATTATTCATTAAAATTTAATATTTAATGTTGATTATTTAATCACCAGCCACACGAAACTATATATTTACCAGCCACTTTTACAAACTAAGGAATAAAATGCAAATAAATGTCACAGTCATATCTAGTTATTTAAAGTTAAGGAATCAAATATTAGTGCTTGCCGTGATCCAATATTTTAATATACTCTCATGCTACCTCCCATTATCAAAAAAATTGGGCACCTTTTTTCTAATAATCTTCAGGAATAATCAAGCAATTAAAAATTGGATCGCCGCTAGTTGGAACAAGTTGAGTAGAGGCTTACAGAGTTTTAACAATGCAAATATATTTAAAGACAGACATTGCAACGCGCGTTATTTATTAATTATATCCTATAATCTTAATTATTAAGTGTATTTTACCTACATCACACTGACTATGATACATCTTTACTTATATAAAAGCCTAGAGTAGAAAAAGTGTAGGTAACCATTCCGGGACGGACCAAGTCGCGAACATCTTAACATTGCGACGCCATTTTCTGAAATTCTTCTTGAAAAATAATACCATAAAAGTTACATATTTTGAAAGCTCTTTAAAAAATATAAAAATTTCGAGTGAACAAACACCCTAGCTCAAAACCGTTTAGTTTTTGAAATATCTTCAAAATTAAAATATCCATTGAAAAGAATCATTTATTCAATTGAGTCATTCACTCGAATTTCGAATTCATTCTACTCCATGGTTTTTCATATTCCCTTGAAATAACTACATTTTTAATGTTTAATTTTAATGTTAATTAAATTCTGTTTCACGTTTTATTTTTGTTTCATTTTATTGTTGTTTACTGCTGTTTAAGTACATTTTTCAGCAATGCCCGATGAAAATGATGAATCACCTCTTGAAACGCTGATCAACATTCCGTCATTTCTGACGGGGGTTATATACTGGTGCGTAAATAAAACCTTTGTATTCAGACTTTCTTGTGTCAAGTGTTAATAGGCATGTCATCAAATTTTAAAAATCTCCAACATATTGAATCTGTTAAGAGAAACAGTTCTTTTTTTATCTAATCACATAAAAGGCAAAAGAAAAAAACCAGGATTCCTATTCTTGTTTTAATTTAAAATCAAATCCGATAAATATTACATTTCTCATACTCTAGATATATTAAGAAACTAGCTGAAAACCCGCACTTCGCTACGGAGTACATTCAAATTAAAAACAACGGTCAATGTATGCAATTAATGCCAATATATATAATAAATACGACGATCAATGTATATAATTGATGTAAATATATATATATATATATAATCGTAAGAGATATTTTTATAGACAAAATAATGTAGAAGAAGATATTGAAATTAAATCTAATATAAAGAATACTAAAGAATATAGTACAGTTAATATAGTACAGTTTGTAGAACATTTTTTTTTACTGTATTTTAATATTTTTTTGGATAATGTCCAATCGTCTGCCGCATTATCAAGGAAAAAAAAAAATTTTGTCTATTTAGTTTTTATTCACGTGACGATAAATTTATTTAAAGTACCAGAAAAAGAAGTCGCGTGATCGGCATTTAATAAATTAAATTCTAAAAATGAATCTTTAAAAATTCACCAAAAATCAGGAAATGGAGGTAAAGATTCGAAAAAGATTTCATTTTAAAGGAATTTTTAGGATCTTTCTCGTGATGTAAATTGCATAACCCTCAAATTATTATTTTAAATGCAAACTTAAAAAAAGTAAAAAAAAAACAGCTTAAAAATTTAATTTAAAAAAATCTAAGAAGAATTTTTCAAAAATCTTTCTTAGTGCACCCCTGCACCATAAGAAAAATCTCCATGCAAAATTTCACCCCTTTAGGTCCAGTGGTTTGGTCTGTGCGTTGTTCGTCAGTCAGTGAGTCAGTTACGGAACTGTTTTATATATATAGACAATAAATTATTCTCTTAATTATGTAGTAGCAAAAAAAAAAAAATAGAAATAAAAAGGTGTGACGTATCCGCGAGTTCATTGCCACAGTACCCGAGTTAAAAGTGATACTTGAATGATTAAAAAGGTGATTACTCTTTTTAAACTTTATTGAAAATGTGCAAATACTTTCCTCGTAAAGGCAGTTTTTATATCATGTTGAATCCAATTGTAAAAAGATTCTGATATAGGATTTTTTTTAAAATTAAGAACGATAAAGGAAGCGCACTTTTCTCCTCTAAATTTCAAGCTTAGGAATGTGTTTCGTTAAAACAACACTGTTTTTTAAACATTTCCTTGCTATTTTCTTGACAATCTTGATTACAGGGTGAATATAGCAGGCTTGAGTATTTAAATGTGATTATCAAAATATTTTGAAGGTATATTTATATTTATACGTGTAAATTAGGAAAAATAAATGTTTTTTGGATTATATATGTTTAAACTCCATAGAAGAAAATTACAAATTCCTGTAGAAAGTTAATATTATGATTAAAAAAAATTTCTTAATAAGTATCCTATAACGTGCTTTAGCAGGCCAGAAGCATTTTTGATTGAATCATATAAAAAAGATCTGAATTATTTACCCTCAAAAGTTTAGTTCCTTTTAGTTTAAAATGTCTATTATATTTAAAAATATTAATGAAACACTCCCCAGTTATTTTTCTTTTTGTTTAAATCATGTTTTTCGTACACTATTTTTTTTTTGTTTCTTGATCTATTAAAACAGAGAGGCTTTGATTCTTCGTTTTGATTTGTTTCTTATTTGCTTCCTGCGTACATAAGAAAAATATACAGTAGGACCTTTTTACGATGAGATATAAAATGTGAAAAACATTATTATTGAACCCAAGTTAGACAATTTTTTAAGTAAACGATTACACTAGACAGAATCGGATGAAAGTGAGGCTCCAATATCCCTTCTGACATGTTTGATATTTAATGGGTTTTTTTAAAAATAATATCAACTGTATTTATTTTTCTACACCTTCAACAGTGAAGTGAAAAAATGAATGATTTAATTTGAATAATTTCGTACTGGGATCTTGCTTTGTGTTTCAGTAATTATCAAATTTTGAATTTCACATTTTGTTATATTTATTTCGTGTGTTCCTTGTAAGAGGAAAGAAATAATAATTAAAAGATAAAAAGAACTTTTTATATACCATGTTTTTAAATTTTCTGTTGAATCCTATAAACTTGACAATTTTATCTATATATATAAAACAGTTCCGTAACTGACTCATTCATTCACTGACTGACTGACTGACTGACATACAACGCACAGACCAAACCGCTGGACCTAAAGGGCTGAAATTTTGCATGGCGATTCTTCTTATAGTGTAGGGGTGCACTAAGAAAGATTTTTCAAAAATTCTTCTTAGATTTTTTTAATTAAATTTTTAAGCTGTTTTTAAACATTTTTTACGTTTGCATTTAAAATAATACATTGAGGGTTATAAAATTTATATCACGAGAAAGATCATAAAAATTCCTTCAAAATGAAATTTTTTTCGAATTTTTACCTCCATTTCCTGATTTTTGGTGAATTTTTAAAGATTCATTTTTAGAATTTAATTTATTAAATGCCGATCACGTGATTTCTCTTTCTGGTACTTTAAATAAATTTATCGTCACGTGCAAAAAAAAATGAACAAAAAAATATTTTTTTCTTGCTAATTCGGCAGACGATTGGACTTTATTTTGTCTATAAAAATATCCCTTTCGATTTTTTTATAAATGTTTTTTTTACATCAATTGTATACATTGATCGTCGTATTTATTATAAATATATATATATATTTATTTTTTTTGTAATTAATTGCATGCATTGACCGTTGTATTTAATTTGAATGTACTCCGTAGCGAAGCTCGGGTTTTCAGCTAGTGTATTAATAAACACTTTTTAAAATTTTTTTGGATGAATTATCCCATCAACTTGAAATAAAATGAAGTTAATTGGAAGTTAACTTTTCGTTCCCGTCCCGGCCGATAGATGACTGTACCAGTCTACAAAAGAAAATTAACTGAAAATGAATTCAATGCTGTTTAAAGATGGCTAAAAGTATTAAAATAATGCATTGTCATCGTGTTCTCAGCTATTTTAAAAGTTTCAAATGTCTAGCTAGTCGGGAAGTTAGTTAAAAATCGATTGCAAGATTTGTACTGGACAAACACACACACAAACAAGAAAGCGAGTTAATAAAAAACATGGTAATAAAAACAAGTGGGTTGCTTGTTGTTGTTGAATAAATAGTAGGATATGGCAATTTTTTGTTAATAAATCTGCCATTCCCGGTAACATACTGCTCAAGAATTTAACAGTACTTTTCGGAAATACCACTCTTGTGTGCAATACCTCTAGAATCTTTGGTATTACAGAAGCGGAATACCATGACATAGCAGAAACCGAAAAAATTCCATACGAACGCGAAATAGTACATATGAACGCGAAGCACATTATAGAGTAAATATCTCACTTCTACCCAGACTTGGGTGTATATAATTTGAAGTGGCACTCTAAATGAATTTGATGCAAACACAGTTTATACATGAAACAATGTTTATTGAATTCGTTGCACGTATAGAATTTGCTTTTACAGCAATAAGCATGCGTGCTACTTGTACGGAATATATATATTAACATTCAATAAAAATACACTTTGCAAATACTCACAAACCAGCAGAGAGTCAAACCAGCAGTACTGCCACGTAAACTTTGGGCCCCCTAAGCACAAGCGTAGGATACTACTGCAGCTACTTACCCCGTAGCTCCCTCTCGCTTATCTATCAACCTTAACAACCTTTTTTATTAATGACGCTGCATGGTATTTATACTAAGCGCGTATGCCGAAATTAGCATATCTCAAGCAGCTTCTTTAATTCATTCACTCAAAAGTTTGATTCTTGTGAATCGAATCTTGTGTATACCTTACAACATTTAAAATAGGATTGTGTAACAGCTAGCAATGTGTAATCTTGTTTAAAAGTCGTATTTAAGTTTCTTGTCTTCGGTAAAGCGTACACACGAGAAAACACTGCACACGCAAAACACTCTATCTACTAGAATAGAATTATCTCAGGTGATGATCTGAGATACTTCTATTCTAGATCCCGACATTCCCTAAGTATTTGGTTATTTGCTCCGGTTTAAGATTTTGCTCCGGTTATTTGCTCTGGAAGGCATAGTTGCTACGTCGAGCCCTGGTTGGTGTACTGGAGTCTTTGGGCACTTATCAAACAGTTGCCACATGTACAACAGGCGATAATCATTTGCTTCCAAAAATGTCCGCATTTCCCTCAAATGACTTTAGTAATCAGCAGTCAATGGTTCCAGTGTTTGCAGAATGAAAGAGACATTTTAATTTCTTCCAGCCAAAGCGAATCAATATCAAAAACAGTTCGCTGACAATCTATCTATATATATATATATATATAACAGTTCCGAAACTGACTGACATACAACGCACTCAGTGGCGTAGCGAGAGGGGGGCAAGGGGGTCTATCATGCCCCGGGCGCCACTTGCAGAGGGGCGCCAAATGGTACCTTGACCATTGGTGGTACCTAGGTACCTTGGTCCACTGTACCTCGGTACCTTGTCCAGTGGTACTAAGACCATTGGACCCTTTGGTCCCCAAGACCATGAGGGGCGCCAAAAAGGTATCGTGCCCCTGGCGCCAGTTATGCTCGCTACGCCACTGAACGCACAGACGAAACCGCTGGACCTAAAGGGCTGAAATTTTGCATGGCGATTCTTCGTATAGTTTAGGGGTGCACGAAGAAATATTTTAGAAAAATTCTTAGATTTTTTTTAAATTAAATTTTTAAGCTGTTTTAGTAACATTTTTTCAGTTTGCATTTAAAATAATTATTTGAGCGTTATAAAATTTACATCACGAGAAAGATCCTAAAAATCCCTTTAAAATGAAATCTTTTTCGAATTTTTACCTCCATTTTCCTTCATTTTTTTAAAAGATATTTTCCTCAAACTGTACTATATTCTTTAGTATGTCTTATTAGATTTAATTTGAATATTTTCTTCTACATTATTTCATCTATAAAAATATCCCTTGCGATTATTTTATAAATATATATATTTTTTTACATCAATTGTATACATTGATCATCGTATTTATTATATATATATATATATATATATATATATATATATATACAGTGGAATCTCGATCTATTGTTTTCCAAGGGACCGATTGAATTGAACGATAAATGCGGGAAAACGATAGATGTGGGAACATAACAAAGCAATATGATCGACGGGACTGGGTGAAATAAACGATACATACGGGAAAACGATGATTCGGAGAACGATCGATCGAGATTCCACTGTATATATATATATATATATATATATGTGTGTGTGTGTGTATATAAGTTTTTGGCATTAATTGCATACATTGACCGTTGTATTTAATTTGCATGTACTCCGTAGCGAAGTGCGGGTTTTTAGCTAGTATTAAATAAAACAATTAAGTAGAATTTGTAGTCCAACAGTCATTGGATTTTGGTAAAAAAAAATCATGATTCTCATGTTGGTGATTTTTTCCACGGCCTTTAACATTGACACTAGTTTATGTTTGGAGAACTCTTCACAAATCTGACCGTTAAGAAGTTTGAATCTCTTCATAAAATTTGAGGGGGAGATAATCACTCACGGTGTCAAAGAAGTTGGTTAATATGTCACTACTAAAGCGTTAGAGAAACACAAGGGCGCTTACATATTTTCCAAGGGCGCTTACATATTTTATTTGTCGAATTTCAAAATTTTTTCATTTAATTAAACAGAAATATATACATTTTAATTTTGATTCACCATTTTTAAAAATATTAATTTTTGAAAAAATTAAAACTATTTAGATGAAAAATTACCAAAAAAATTATGTAACTTATTTATAAAAAATCATATTTTCAAAAGTAAATAATTTTTTTCAAATTTGCTGAATCAAAATTAAAGTAAAATAGTCGAAAAAGACATGTTCCAAGTTTCAGACATTTATCTTTAACGGTTCTTGACTTATAACAATTTAAAGACGAGAAATGGGGAAAAACACATCATGCAGAAAAACGCACTTACAGGTTTAAACAACAATTGACTACTATTAGAATGTTGCAAAAAAAAATAAAAATAATTTCTCCTGTTCTAATTAAGATAGAAACATTATTTAACCGTCATTTTAAGCGTAAAAGAACACAAAAAATTTTAATGCAATAAATTTTTTATCGAAAATTCGAACAATTTTGTGTCCTGGACCCCCTTAGTGTACTCCGCAAGAAAAAGAAATTTTTGACTCTGGTATCTGTTTCAGTCTTTAAAAGAAACGCTAATAATATTTTTTAATTGGAATGACTCGGGGAGAAAATGGGGTACACTGTGTTTTAAATGCGTATTAGTTCCCTGGGCGAGAGAAATTTCTGAAATGAACAAGGAGGCAGAATGAAAAATTTCTCTCTTTATCAAATCTTTCAATCCAAGTCAATAATCATTGGAAAAATGTTCCCCACAGATTAACACTGAGCTGTAAGGCTACTACCAGCAATCTAAATAAAGATTCTTAATTTAAGAATTCGTTTATTTAAAAGTATTAACTTTCAAACAGAGTGCTCTCTAAATCAGCCTGGAACTTTCTACTCCTGGCTCCTTTTCTACTTTTAAATCCTTCTAAACCGTAAGGATCCTGTCTCACGCGGCTGGATATACGGGAATCCTATAAGTACCAGAGATTGAAACTGAACCTCAGACTTCCTTATTTATTAATACTCCTTAATAACTAATTTTAATTTCCTTTTAATACTTAGATTCTTATAAAATACTAGCTGAAAACCCGTACTTCGCTACGTTCAAATTAAATACAACGGTCAATGTGTGCAATTAATGCCAAAAATGTGTATAAATTTATTTATAATAAATACAACGATCAATGTATGCAATTGATGCAAAAAAAAACGAAAAAATTTATTAATAAAAAAATCGTAACGAATATTTTTATAGACAAAATAATGTAGAAGAAAATATTTAAATTAAATCTAATAGAACATACTAAAGAATATAGTACAGTTAATGTAGTACAGTTTGAGGAACATTTCTTTTACTGTATTTTAATATTTTTTTTGATAGTGTCCAATCGTCTACCACATTAGCAAGAAAAAAAAAATTTTTTTTGCTATTTCGTTGTTATGGACGTGACGATAAATTAATTTAAAGTAACAGAAAAAGAAATCCCGTGATCGGCATTTAATAAATTAAATTCTAAAAATGAATCTTTAAAAATTCACCAAAAATCAGAAAATGAATATAAAGATTCGAAAAAGATTTCATTTGAAAGGGATTTTTACGATCTTTCTCGTGAGATAAATTTTATAACCCTCAGATTATTATTTTAAATGCAAACGTAAAAAAAAGTCACTAAAACAGCTTAAAAATTTAATTTAAAAAACTCTAATTTAGAATTTTTCAAAAATCTTCCTTAGTGCCCCCCTACACCATCAGAAGAATCGCCATGCAAAATTTCAGCCCTTTAGGTCCAGCGGTTTGGTCTGTGCGTTATATGTCAGTCAGGTACGGAACTGTTTTATATATATAGATATTCGACAATTCTCCTGGAGGAACATCATTGCTTGTGCAAAAGTTTTTCATACGTTATTATTAAAGGGGAATCGAGTAGTTCCAAGCATGTGCTGGCGTGAAAAAATAAATAAATAAATAAAAGTCACAACGAAGGCGTGTGCGTGTTTTTTTTTTCCTTTGTAGAAAGATACGTATCAAGGAAACTCCCTTCGCACTTGCACAACGCAATTTAATGCCGCGTTTTTCGAGCAACTCCATTCAACAATGGAACAATGACAGTGAATTCGCCGCTGAATCTTTCCTCTTTATGGGAGGAACGAAGGGGCCCCGAGATAGGAAAAACTGATTTCCATAAGTCCATTATTGATCGAAATAGTACCGAACTTTCGCTAAAAGGCGACGGGAAGGAAACGTGCGGTCGATTAAAAGAATGAAATGTGCCCAGAGATGTAATTATTCACACATGCGTTACATATCTTATTGTTCATCGATATCTTATTTCATAACATTCTTTTCCGACGTGGGATCGAAGGCACCAAGATTATCTCTCGGATTTTTCTCATGCACACTTTTTTTTTCGCTTAACATAAGCGCTAATTTTAGCGGTTGAAATTAACTTGTGTTGCCGATTGTTGAAATGCTCTCTACCGGCTATTATTAAAGTAAGAGAAAACAAACACTCACAAAATTTAATGTAATTGGTTATTCAGTTATATTTTGTTTATAAATGGTTATAGAGAAATTAGCTCACTTCTACCCAGACTTGGGTGTATATAATTTGAAGTGGCACTCTAAATGAATTTGATACAAACACAGTTTATACATGAAACAATGTTTATTGAATATTCTTGCACATGTAAGCTTTGCTTTTAACAACAAGATTCATACGTACTACTTGTACAGATATATAAATACAGCTTTCAAGAACAATATATTTTTCAATACTCACGAACAATAAGTCAACCAGCAATTCTGCCACGTAAACTTTGGGTCCCTAAGCACTAGCGCAGGATAGCACTCGAGCTGCATACCCTCGTAGCTCCCTCTCGCTTATCTATCAACTTTAACAACCTCTTTCAAACCCCAAAAACCTTTTTTATTAATGACGCTGCATGGTATTTATACTAAACGCGTATGCCGAAATTAGCATATCTCAAGCAGCTTCTTTAATTCATTCACTCAAAAGTTCGATTCTTGTGAATCGAATCTAGTGTATACCTTACATGGTTTATTAGTCTCATTATTTGTGTTATTTTATTCCCCATTAGCGTGACAAAATACATTACATTCTAAAGCATTTTTGTTATTTGAGCTACCGCTTAACTTATTTTAGAAGTTCAAGTCCCATCAGAAGTCAATTGATATATATATATATATATATATATATATATATATATATATATATATATATATGGGGGGGGCAGATTGTATTGACCTACGACGCCTGCTATGAGTTATGTTACCACGCAGACAACAGCGAAGAGTGCGAAGGATGAACGAGACAGATAGATACTCTCAACCAGACGTGGTCTAGCGCTGCGAGAGAGGGAAATTGACTTTCGTCGAGGCAAGACGTGCCTATATTAGCAGACGCGCTGCGACCCACTTTTTCATTTGTTTGGGCATGACAAAGCATTAAATGTGATGATGTCTTTACTGTAACTCTTAACCTGCATATAATTCTTCCAAATGTAAATATAGTGTTTAGCTAAATGAGACTCTACCTTTATTGAGTACTGCTATGTTCTAGTATGAGAGTGTGCGTTCGCTTAAGTGCGGCCTTGATAATATATGTGTGTTTGTTTGTTTGTTTGTTTGTTTGTTTGTTTAAATGTGACAATGTTTTGAAGAAATTGGTTTTCGATGGCAAATATTAAATTCTCGAA
>OU015498.1:8491324-8496324 GCA_907164885.2 Dolomedes plantarius | reverse complement strand
CTCCGTTGTAATTTCAATAATTTCGGATGCAATATTTATATTCAATGTAATACTCATATTATCAGAGAAGTGGGGCATAATTTATAGTGTGCTGGTTCGTGCCAATAATGTGAATAATATTTTTTACAGTAAGTGACACAATTTCTATATTTTATTGATTTACACAGCCTGTGATGTTTGAAGTTCAGCCTACCAATATGACCTAATACAGAGGCTGTTCACACATTTTTTAGACGATGTATATTGTATTCACAAAACTAAATTACATAAAATTCTTGTGTTTTAAATGTTCTATTTGACATCCCTAATTCTGAACTATCTTTCGACACCGCAATTTCCAGGATAATAATGCCTTTTGAAGTGTCAGAAGAGGTATTCTATCCCATTCCTCCTGAACAGCTTTCCAGAGTCCTGTAAGGGTTTTGGGACGACGTTTGGATAATGCAGATTTTAAAAGTCCGAAAGCGCAAAAATCCATAGGTGATACATCGGGAGATTTAGTAGGGATATCAGTGAAGGGTATGGCCTTGATACCAGTTTTTTGTTCCATTTCTTTTAGGAAATTTACAGTGCATTTTGATGTGTGACTGCAAGCTTTGTCCTGATGGAGTCTCACAGATTGATGGCACTGTGGGTAAAGCGATGGTATTTCATTCAGAAAAATTGGCGATAAAATATGTTCCTGATAGTATTTGGAGTTAATCTTGACATTTTTTCCACTCTCTTTATTTTTAACTTGCCATTATAAGATAAACCAGCAACAATCATGAATCCCTTAGAAAAACTTTCTTTCGATTCTTTGAACCATGTACTTAAATTTTTTTCTTCCATTTTATGATAATAAATGGCTCTTTTTTTGTTGCAATCATTTAAATACACCCATGATTCATCTATTGTGACAATTGTTTTCTATTTTTCTTTGGATAAGTGTTTCTCATATAGAATTCTGCAGCGTGTCCTGCGTTCAGCGATATGATTTGGAAGAAGACGGTGCACATTGCGTTTTTTCGCTTTCTTAAGATTTAAATCAACGTTTATCATTTTGTTTACAGTGGACACCGAGCATTTTAATGATTTTGCAACTGTCCTTTGACTAGGGGGATTTTTTTTAACATTAAACAACGTACCTTTGCAATAGTCGAAGATGTCCGTTTTTTCCTTCGATACTTGTTTGGAATTTTTGTCCCACTTGAGGCTCCAATTTGACGTTTATTCCTTTCTTGTTGACGATATTACCTATCGACGCTTTAGATATCACAAAACCATGACTCTCACATCGTTTTTGGATAACGGAGTATGCATATTTCTCTTCGGAAAGAGCATAAATGTAGCCTTCGAACCACCGCTTTGTTAAAAACGCCATTTTGAATAAAAACAAAACTTTCAAGCCGCAGACGATAATTTTGACTTTTAAAAACATAGTACAATTGCAATTATTTCTTTTGCAGCAAACGAGTTTTTATTACCGCTTACCAAAATCGTCTAAAAAATGTGCGAACAGCCTCTGTAAAATATTTACTAGATTCCTGCACCTGAGATTGTTTGCACGCTTGATATTATATTTTGTATTATTCGTATTTTACAATAACTGAAGATGGCAACTTCTATATATTATTAGTCAATAAGGCGAAACGTCGCAACGTCACTGGCTACGTCAGTTTTCGTCTGCTATAGATGACGTCATTATCGGGTGGCAGAAAACAGAAGCAGTTCCTATGCGTTTGCATGTGTTTTTGGACGATGCCTTCATTTTGAGTTAAATAATTTAAGTTTATTTATAAAATTCCTCATATTAGTTGTATGTAACAGGTATTTTAACATTTTTTTCAATATTTCGCAAAGTTTAAGAGAATATAATCATTCTTTCGTCGAGAATGATTATTATTATGTTGAGATATGTATAGATATCGGGATAAGTTACTTCAGGCCAGCGTCTCGGATCTTAATTCCAGTCTTCCTCTGTCAATAAATTCGGGTCACATACCGAATAAACCTCTCCGGGCTGTACCTGAATGTTTAATTTAGTGATATACCTTTGTTTAGATACCGTATCTAAAGACTTTGCGTCATCTGAGAGCATTTTATTCAACAAGTTGTAAGAATGCTCATCGAACGCCATGTTAAATTACGCAATTTTTTGCCATTCCTCGCCAAACAAGAAGTAAAATCTGGAAGAGTTGAGATGTGACATGCTGCGAGACATTGCCCTATATGATGGAATACTTTTTTAAGGTTGTATTTAGGACAAGGAACCAGTTATGTACAATTTAATTTCACTGGGATCACCGAGTAGGGCATCTCAGTCTCTTGTGGTAAATATTTTGTTTTTAAATTCTTAATAAATGATCATATTGTTCAACACATGAAGTCTATAATGCAAAAGAACCAAACGCCACACAGCCAACGCACGCAGTTGTTCCCATTGTGTCCGTCAGCGTCACTGTTACTCGTATCGAAATATTTTTGACCAGTCGCAGACCAGCATAGGGATGCGACATCGATGTCGATGTTTTCAAAACATCGATGTTTCGATAAAAACATCGATTTTTAAACATCGATTTATTGAAGCCGATTTTTTTTTAACATCGACGTTTTGTTCTCGATGTTTTTTTTTTAAATGAAAATGTACCATAATAAAAAAAAATTAACGTCGTAGCATAATTTTCCCACTCAGAAAATGTAAGTCTGAATTCTGAAAAGGACGAATACAAAAGGGGGAACGATTAGAGACAAATGGCAATGAACAACCAATGAATAATAATTATACGCCCCAATAGCCCCAATGGCTGTTTGTTATTTACAGTAAAGAAAAAATAAGCTCGTTCAGTTTTCCCCCATACGTTGGTTTTGCATCAGTACTTCAAATTGGTGTAAATATATGTCATTTTCTTTTGTATTATTTAATTTGAAAATAAAAGATTTGTTAATAAATTGCAATAATTTCTTCCTCGATTTTCTGGTAAAAGTAATAAAATGTGTAGTGGAAATTCTGCGATATGCGCCGACTCTAGCAACGAAGTTTTTGTCATTTGTGTCAGCCCAACCTAAGAGTAAAATTCCCCCCCCCCTCCATGACTAACCGCAGTAACATTCATCTTAGAGGTTACTAAACCAGTTTTAAAAAATGAAAGTTCATAAACATCGATGTTTAAAAACATCGATGGTTTTAGGGCGATGTTTTATTAGCATCGATGTTTTAATATTGAATATCGATGTTTCAAAACATCGATGTTTTGTTGTCGATGTCGCATCCCTAGACCAGCAAACGATTTGCTCCGAAATTGTTAAAGTGTGAGAGTTGTTTAAAATATTTCGATGCGAGTAACCCTGACGAACTCAATGTGACCTAAGCCATACAGTTATGCATTTCATTAGAAGTCAAGAGGGGAAAAACAAATTCACAGTTGAAAGAGAGAAACGGTCAGGTATTCTCTATTTATTCCCAAAACTAGAGAGAGAACGATCAAGATCTGTATAATGAAATATACTTACGCGGAGTACACGTTCTAGGAAAAATACTGATTTCGAGGTTCAAGCAGCTACGGTTGAACAAAATACATCTATGCGTTTTCTATTCCAATCGTCTAAGAAACATCTGAACAAAGTCTGACTACTACTTAAAAGATATTCAGGTCCGTAAACCTTATTAAATATATCCATGCGTATCTTCAGTCTTTTAACGTGATAACTTGTGAATGGGTTTTAAATAATCCTTCCACGTATTGTCAAGAATCCCCTGTCAAGTACACCGGGATATAAACCCGGGTCTTTTAACCTCGAGTTCGGAATTCTACCAGCTGACCCTCGTGCTATGAGAAATTCTTATTTTGGATGCCTTTTCATCATAGCCTCTTTCTCTAAAATACACAACCTACCCTCGATTTTTGGATTTAATTATTTGTCTTATTTATTTTCTGATTTTAATTATTTGGATTTAATTATTTAAAAAAAAGGGAGTTTTTTGGAGTTTTGTACCGTGCTGCTATATTAAAACTAGGGTTTGACGGTTTTTCAAACCCGGTTTTAAAAAACCTGTTTTTTAAATAAATTTGTCACATTTGAAAACCGGTTTTTAAATTAAGAAAACCGGTTTAAAAGAATTCAAATTATTATGTAAAAATTCATTTTTAACTTATTTGATTTGTTATTCATTCTATGCAACGGGCAGCAGATCACATTTTTTTCAGCGTTGCGTGTTGCGTTGGCCAGTGCTTGTGGCATTGTGCACTGCGCACGTGGAAAAGAAGTGCCTAACCCACTTATTTTATGTTAGTACATAAGTGCAATCCGTCACGAGTCACGACAGGTTCGCTTAATCTTGTAAAGGGAAAACTGGAGACAAAAATATAAAGTTGCTATAGTTATCTGGAAAGATATTGTCTAGAATACTTCCAAATTCTTTTCTGGAAACCGATTCTGATGAAGAGCAAATCGAAGAAACTACTCATCAGAGTAATGCTTTTTTAAAGGAAGCCATGGAAAAATAAATTCATAAGAATCTTGAAGATCCTGAAGAAAAACTTACAAATCCAAAGGCACTGAAAGCTGAATTTTCATTATTTGAGGCAACGAATAAAAGAACCCAAAACTTAGATTTGTTATTTGATGCCCTGAAAACTATAAAACCAAGCTCAGTAGCTAGTGAACGAGTATTTTCAATTTCAGGCAATATTGTGTCCAAAATAAGAACAACACTTAGCCACCGTTCAGTGGATATTTTATGTTTTTAAAAATCCTATTTTCTTAGGAGAAATTAAAATTAGTGAAATAAATATAAATATTATTTGAAATTTGGTTTGAGTTTTAGTTATTTTGTGTAAGTAATGTGTAATCTTTATTTTTTTTTATATTTTGACTTTGATATTGATTTCATTTTTTGCTATTTTATATAAATTAAATACAATATTTTCCCTATTCTATTTTTTTTTTTTGACAAAAATTCGAAAACCGGCTAAAACCGTTTTTTTGGAAATCTGGAATTTGAAAACCGGTTTTTCAAA
>OU015498.1:8478824-8486324 GCA_907164885.2 Dolomedes plantarius | reverse complement strand
TTTTAAATCGGATAATAATAGATACAGATTATATGAAAAATACGTTAAAAATTATATTTATAGGAAAAATTATAGAGAAAGTTAAAATCAGATTACAAATAGAAGTTGAGATTTTAACGAGTCACTAAAAAATACTGTATTTATTAATTATAATATAATGGTCAAAAATAATTCAAACGATTTGAAATTTTTAAGTATATGTTAGTGATATCATTCTACGAAAAATTTAAGCAGTTATTATAAAATTTTCATAAGTCCTTTTGGTAAGAGTTATCATTTAATACATTTAATATCTGGAGAATATTTTTGTTCAATTTTTTACTTACATAATGTATTAATATTTATTAACTGGTTAGAGAGAATGTTCTTGTAGACACCGTAGTATTAGCTATTTGATATGTATTAATTTTAAAGCTGCACTCATCAGTATCACTGTTCACTGTTAATCCGCTATTGCATAGAAAGTTAAGCTCTGGAATTTTTTTAATTGTATTATTTTTGTTTTTAATGTTTAAAGTGCTGTAGATAGTTGGGTAAGATGGAGAGTTTTTTCGTAATTCGATTTAGAATCACACCAGCTTTATATCTGTGATAAATTTCTGATGGTTGATAATTACGTTAGTAAGTGTATAGATCTGCTATAATATTTGAACAGCTACCTGCCATAAGGTATCCTTTGTCTTTTGCTGTATTTATTATAATATTTTGTATGCTGTAAATCTTGTATACAGAAGTTTATTTATCACAAATGCCAGGCTTTAACAATTAAGTCATTAACCTTCTGGCTTCCCAATATTTCTGAACGGTACATTTAAAACTATTAAGTGCAGGGCACGTGTCAATGTGGCAACTGTCCATCGGGCGTCCAGAATTACAGAGAAACCAGGCCGGGGAGTCCTTTAGTCCAATTTTAAAAAAGATGGGCATTGAGACAATCGTGTGCTGTTAAAAGAAGGAAGGTGGCAACAGCAGAACTACGAGGAAGGTCCGGGACCGGCGTTCCACGATTACAGAGACATTCCCAGCCCCCCCCCCTCCCACCCCACCCATACCCCAGGTAATGTAGAATAGAATTAATGATGTAAAACAGAAGTTATAACTCTAGGTTTTTAAGATCAGCATTATTCAGTATATTTATAAATTTATAAGTACTGATTACCTGAATGTTAGAGAGATTTTACACAGTAGATTAAAACTGTTTTTACGCCATTGTTTGTATATTTTTTTATCTTTATTAGCAAGACAGTAAGTGACCATAATAGAGTCCGTACTCTAGTTACGGCCTTTGAAGAGAAAGTTTGGATTTATTTGGGAAATTTGAGCATCAAGGTAACGATAAGGCAGCTTAGAATGAATTGATTTTACTATCAATAACTTGCACTGAGAAATTGTTTTTTTTTAACATTATAGTTGGACTTTCATTTCAGGTTTTGATAACTATATCAGTTGGATTAGTTTATTTTATGTTTTATTATTATTACTTATATTTTATTGTAGTATTAAACATTAGTTTTATATTTAATTATATTTATATTTAAAAAATAAATTTTATTTATTTTTTAATTTTTATAAAATGTCTTGCAAAGTGTCAAAAAAGTTGCTTGGATTTTTATGAATCTTAGAGATGACAGAATTGAAAGTTCATTTTGTCTACTAAACCTTCTTATGTTGGGATCGACCTGTTTAAGGTGTGTTGTATTGGTCACATTTTCATAAATATGAGTAGGCGAGGTGAGAGGGACTTAGCACGTAGACTATTAACGTTTTAATATATTTATTGTTTTTGTTAAACACTGCCGTACGCAAACTTAATTCATTTTCAATCATAATCGCAGTATGAAATTTCATAGATGAAACTATACCTAATTCTTATCCATGTAAAAATAAATTTAATTTCATCATATTTACTCTTCATCGTACGTAGATTCGTCAAATAGGTCGGAATAATTCATCCTATTCGGATGAAAACTTTAAACTTAAGTATACCCTACTTAAATAACAATAAGATTGTTTTCCATGCAAAAAAAAATTAAATTTTAAGAGGCTTATGAGATTACGCTTTAATGCAAAGATGATTATATTTGCTAAGTGGGAATTAATTAAAAGGAATGTTCATCTGTATATAATTAAAAATATACACATAGAAGCATACACATGCACATTTGGATATAAAACATCCGGTTAATAATCCTTTATCTTTTGATCCTCTTTCAACAATCGAAAAAATTCCGGAACTTGAATTTTCTTTAAATAAATTAAAAAGAATAACTTAACAAATAGATTATACAAACAGTTTTACTGTTCGATTTAACTTTCTTTTCCTTTGGATCAAAAGCCAGCTATTCATACTTCGTGTATTAAGGAAAATGCTTCGCTTAAATATGTAGAAAAAAAATAACTTCTCTTATTAGTATTAAATGAAGCATTTCTTATTAGTACGATGAACGAAATGTAAAAAAAGAAACACGGACTATTATCTTCCTCCGATGTCATAATTCTTATAGTTGTATTTTCAAATTTCCTTGTCTTCCGTTTAAAAAGAACAGCCAATATTCTGGCGAACAATTCATATATTTCAAGTTCCAGTTGACTGCATTTAAAAGATGAAAAATATCTTTTAAGCCTATGCCACTGGTTGTCAAAATACCGAGAGAAATTGCTTTTTTAATGGTGTTTTGAAGGCACGGAAATTGCGTGTCGTTAATAGTTTACATATGCCTAGATAATTAGCTATTGTAACGGGCTTAAGCTTAAGATTGAAGAGGATATGATTTCTCCTTCAACTTCCTAAGTCCTCCTTAGATGGTATTTGTCCGATGTATATGACGGTCTTTATTGGATGGTATGCATATAGGATGACATTTATCCGAGACGGAAGTACGGTATCTATTGTACTTCCATCTCCGAACAAAATCGATCCTGTATGAAATAAAAAAAAACAAGATATCCATTGCAAAAGGAAAATTCATTCGTATGAAGACTCATTTTTACTGTACACAATGAAATGAGTCGCATTATTAATCTATATATATATAAAACAGTTCCGTAACTGACTCACTGACTGACTGGTGCACTAAGAAAGATTTTTGAGAAATATAGGATGACGCCATTTGCATTTAAAATAACAATTTGAGGCTTATAAAATTTATATCACGAGAAAGATCCTAACATTTCCTTTAAAATGAAATCGTTTTAGAACCTTTATCTTGATTTTCTGATTTTTGGTGAAAGATTCATTTTTAGAATTTCATTTCTTAAATGCCGATCACGCGATTTCTTTTTCTGGTACTTTAAATAAATGTATCGTCACGTGCATAACAACTAAATAGACAAAAAAAATGTTTTTTTTCTTTCTAATGCAGCAGACGATTGGCTATTATCCAAAAAAAAAAATATCCCTTACGATTTATATATATATATATATATATATATATATATATATATATATATATATATATTTAGATCAATTGTATACATTGATCGTCGCATTTATTATAAATACATATATTTATTTTTTTGGCATTAATTTCGTACATTTAATTTTACGGAGTACATTCAAATTAAATGCACCGTTGTATTTAATTTGAATGTACTCCGTAGCGAAGCTCGGGTTTTCAGCTAGTTAATATGCATAAAATTATGCATAGTTTTTCCTTGTGTTTAGTTTAACAGCTCCCAAGACAAAATTATCAGCTTTATAAGTAAATATATATCTATATATATAAAACAGTTCCGTAACTGACTCACTGGCATAGAACGCACAGACCAAACCGCTGGACCTAGAGGGCTGAAATTTTGCATGGCGATTCTTCTTATGGTGTAGGGGTGCACTAAGAAACATTTTTGAAAAATTCTTCTTAGATTTTTTTAAAATTAAATTTTTAAGTTGTTTTTCTAACTTTTTTTAAGTTTGCATTTAAAATAATAATTTGAGGGTTATAAAATTTATATCACGAGAAAGATCTTAAAAATTCCTTTAAAATGAAATCTTTTTGGAATCTTTACCTCCATTTTCTGATTTTTGGTGAATTTTTAAAGATTCATTTTTACAATTTAATTTATTAAACGCCGATCACGTGATTTCTTTTTCTGGTACATGAAATAAATTTATCGTCACGTGTATAACAACTAAATAGACAAAAGAATATTTTTTTCTTTCTAATGCAGCAGACGATTGGATATTATCCCCAAAAAATAAATATCCCTTACGATTTTTTTATAAATATATATATATATACATACATACATATATATATTTTACATCAATTGTATACATTGATCGTCGTATTTATTATAAATATATATATTTATTTTTTTTTGGCATTAATTGCATACATTGACTGTTGTATTTAATTTGAATGTACTCCGTAGCGAAGCGCGGGTTTTCAGCTAGTGTATATATATATTTTTAAATGGAAGGTTATCATCACCTGTATTATAATACGAACTGTCGGCTACTCGAAGGTTAGCAATTTCTGTCCTCACTTGCGACACCTAACGTGGGAAAGAAAATCTTATCGGATCTTACTGACCATTTAGAAATCACGTGCCCGGAGAATCTACTACTCCCCCACCACCATCTTGTCGGTCAATAACAGTGGTTCCCAACCCGTAGAAGTCTGCGGACCACTAAGCCAGACAATGAACCATGTGCGGACCACCTCCACCACACACCGACTTGGGGGGGGGGAAACCCTCTCCGGGGGTATAGAATATCCCTCAGGCAAAAGGGATACAGGATCGACGTACTCACATTCTAACTATCATATTCTAATAATAAAATACTTAGGTTAAGGGGGTCCAGGTCACATTTTAAAATTTTTTTTATTTATTGAGTTAAAATTCTGAATTTTTTTGTGATGGTCAACCATATAATTCGTAAACAAAATCATATCATAAAACTTCTCATAAACTTTAAAAAAAATTTTAAAGTTTAAAATTTTAAAAAAAAGTGGGGTAAATTAAAATCGTAATAACTCGAAATATTATTTGTCGAATTTCAATTTTTTTCCATTTAATTAACAGAAATATATAAATTTTAATTTTAATTCAGCGTTTTTTAAAATATTCATTTTTTAAAAAAAAATTAAAAATATTTAGATTAAAAATTTAAAAAAAAAATGATGTAAGTTATTTTTAAAAAATTATATTTTCAAAAGTGAATATTTTTTTTCAAATTTACTGAATCAGAATAAAAGTAAAATAATTGAAAAAGACATGTTCCAAGTTTGAACTATTTATCTTTAACGGTTCTTGACTTATAGCAATTTAAAGACGAGAAATGGTGAAAAAACCAATCATGCGGAAAAACGCGTTTATAGGTTTAAACACAGATTGGCTACTATTGGAATGTAGCAAAACAAAAAAATAATATATCCTGTTGTAATCAAGATAGAAACATGACTTAAACGTCATTTTAAGCGGAAAAGAACACACAATTTTTTAATGGAATAAATTTTTTTTCGAAAATACGAAGAATTTTGTGTCCTGGACCCCCTTAAGCTTTTAAGAAATTTGAATTCAACACCTGATAGTCATTGGATATATTCGGCCCATCTATCTAGTTCAGCGAACATTGCTTTGAAATTCCCCATTTATTTGGCAATTTTTTTTTTTTTTTATGTGATGCCGGACCACCGGTTGGAAATTACTGGTCTACAAGTTTAATAATCATTTTGGGTGTTATCTTACGTACTTTATTAGCATACGTCCAGATAGTCGAGAATAGGTTAGCAAGATTCCAGGAAGTGGTTTGCAAACTGTGGGCCGCGGGTAGCTTGAAGTAAATTTATATCATTAAATTACTTAATTAAAAAATATGCTTTAATTTTTCTACACCGTATTTATAATGTTTATATTTATATTTTCTTATATGATGCGATATTTTTATATAAAATTATATGATATAATATTGTTACATAAGGTGTCAAACAGTCTCGCAACTCTATACAGTAACCACCGCTTTTCAGCTCCACACAAATGCACTCATTAAGACAGAATCGAAGAAATGTAACTATTTACTAGCTAAATATTTATATATTTATAAATATACAGTAACCACCGCTTATAGTAATCAGTGGTTATAAAAATCAACCGTTTATAAGAATCAATATCTCGAAAACAAAAACAAACGTACTATTTCCATGTTAAAATTTTCGCTTTAAAGAATCAATCCACCGGTTTTAAGGATCAGTTTATACTCTTCGCTTACCTTTCATTTTTCTAAAAAAAGCCACTCAAACCCTCAAAAGGCACGAAGTTCTTTCTTCTTTTTTTTAAAAGAAAGATTGATAAGATGGGATGGAATATAGTCGTAAAATTCACCCTTTTCTTTGTTAGACATAACATAATAGTTCCCCCTTAAACGCTTTAGCACAACACTGTCCTATTAGCTTGTCCCAGGGGTATCTTTACCCGTCCGGGACCAATTTCACTTTTCTCCACTGACAAACAGAAATAGGGACTCTTTTTTTCCCACCTCCCACATCCTGGTTGCGGCTTCCTGGACCCTGAAACACATAAATCTTAGGCGAAATGTCCACTATCACTTAGTCAAACGTGACATTAGTAGATTCAGCACGTTATCAAACCGTGAAACGTAATCTAGGTGAATCTTCGTCTGCGACTATTGGCATTGAAAGAGGTATAAACAGCCTCCTGAAAACTTCATTACGTCAAACTACCATAGAAAATTTTTTCTTTCACCCTTCCTGTAGTTGAAATGTTAAAACTGTTAAGCAGGTATGTTGTAACAAATATCGGATTTTTTTTCTTCTCTTAATATAATCATGTGTATCTACTTATAGGTCTAGAAATTAAGTAGTATTTTTAAAATTTTAAAAAATAATTTTAATAAAAGAATTTGCGTAAATTAAAGAGTATTTTATGGTAAATTATCTAATATATGTATATATAGTTGTGTGTGTGCCTGTCCAAAAACCTTAATTCCGGCTATAAGAATCAACCGCTTATAAGAATCAAAAACAGTAATAACAAACGTGATTCTTATAAGCGGAAATCACTGTACTTGCATTGCTTACATTCGCTTCTACCTATCTGTGGAAGAGTGGCTTTTCAAAATGAGTCGCCATAAAAACCCTTCAAGGATCGAGACTTAACACGAAAGAGGATGCAAGGTTAGCGCTTAAAATATTTCAACTAATATTGAACAGATGTTATTCGAATTCCAGGCTCAGCCTTCTCATTTTTTTCCCCATTTTAGTTTTATGTAAGGGGCCCGGGGTTGCCTCAATTGGATGTCAGATCTGTACTGTCCATCCGGCGCCCAGGCCTTCAATAATGAAAAATGTCACCGAACTTTGGAAATTAACCCTCGGCTGCGAGTACAGGGATTGCTGCGTAGCGACCGGTCGACAGTTTGACAAAGGCGCATCAGCGAAAGCTGTGGTCGCTGTAATTTTCGAATACTTTAGTTTTATATAAATAAATGCAGTTTATAATTTTCAATGTTTCAATGTGGATCTTAGAATTTTGAAATCA
>OU015498.1:8403824-8473824 GCA_907164885.2 Dolomedes plantarius | reverse complement strand
AAACTTGATGATATTTTTTCATTAAAATATCAGAGCACCTCACTAGAATCAGCAGAAATCCATCAAATATGCCTCATTATTTACAGTGGCTCCCAAAAGTGTTCCTACACTTACGATTTTCAATGAAATAGGGGTCTATCCATTAATTAAAATGAATATTTCAGAATGCGTATTTAACAATAAGATGTATAATCTATTCTTAACAAAACTACATGAAATATTTTAAAAACATAGTAAAACTTTATTTTTAAGAAACCAGTAATCAAAAAGTAACAAAAACTTTATCCCACAACAGTCATCGAACACTTGTAAAAAAATCTCTACTTATAAGAAAATATTCTAATTTTTCGTTAAATTAATATTTAGTAGGATATCCTTTAGCATCAACAACAGCTTTTAAACGTCTGGGAATGGATTGCACTAGTTCTTTTGTAATTTCTGCATCAATGTTCATCCATTCTTCCATCATAATTGTTTTTAGTTCGCTTTTTCTTTTAAAAATGTCGTGTTTTCGTACTCGAACCTCCAGTTCTCTCCAAAAATGTTCTATTGAGTTTAAATCTGGCGATTGAGGTGGTGTTTTCAAAACTTGTGGACAATTATAGAGACACCAGAGGCGAACGTTGAGAGCCGTGGGCTTAGGATCGTTATCTTGATTAAAAAAAATTAAAAATTTCAAATCCCAAATTTTAGGCTGATAATTTTAAATTGTCTCTTAAAATATTTATATAAACAGCAAGATTCATTATGCCATCAATAAATACCAAATTACTTAGTCCTGATGTTGACATGCACTCCCACACAAGGACACCTCCACCGCCATGCTTAACTGTTTCTACTAAGTTCTTAGGATTAAGTTCCTCATTTTTTCTTCTCCATACAATTATACGCCCATCGGAACCAAAAATGATAAACTTGCTTTCATCGGCAAATAAGACATTATTCCAATAGGTTTGGGGCTTATTAATCATTGATAGTGCGAAGGAAAACCCGAGCTTTCTGTTTTTCTCACTCACAAAAAAAATTCTACGGGCAGAACGCCCATATAATCCAGCTGCTCTGAGAACTCGTCGAACAGTTTCAGGTGAAATTGAAGTAGAAAATGTTTCATTAAATTCTGCAGAAAGTTTTACAGCACTCAAACGTAGATTTTTCACAAATTTTCTAATTAAAAATCTCTCATCACGTTTTGTTAACTTTGCCGGACGACCTTTTCTTATCTTGATTTTGATCGGATTTTCTTCTTTAAAGCGTTTTATCACATACTGCACAGTATAATGGGATAAATTAAGTAATTTAGCAACACTCCGAACTGATTTACCACAACTATGATGAAAAATAATCAATTTTCGATCAATGCTGTTTGTTGTTTCTTTGCAAGCCATTTTTAAATAATAAATAGAATATTACGGAATAGTCAAGCAAAAATTAAAGCCAATTGATATTTTAAATGCCACCACAATTCAAAAATAAAAATAAAGCGCCAGGCGATAATTTTAGTTATGAATTTATCCGAAAATATTTCTGTGTACGATGACTTTTGTGAGATAGTTTTTGTTACTTTTTGATTATTGGTGTTTTAAAAATAAAGTTTTACTATGTTTTCAAAATATTTCATATAGTTTTGTTAAGAATAGATTATAAATCTTATTATTAAATGCCCATTCTGTAATATTCATTTTAATTAATGGATAGATCCCTATTTCATTGAAAATCGTAAGTGTACGAACACATTTTGGAGCCACTGTAGGTGTTCATATTCAAAATGAACTATTTCCCTTTTGGAACAAAAAATAAGACATGAAATAATATCACTCTTAAAATTTTGTAAATATTATTCTACTATTTTAGATTCCACCCCTGATCTAAGCAACCAAGACCGACTTACTCTTGTAGTAAGATTTGTTCTATTAAGTAATAAATCAAAGCAAATGGAAATTAGGGAGCATTTTTGGGGGATTTATTTCAATATCAGATTTCCTTGAAACAGATAAATCAAATAGGTCTACAAAATGTAAATATGTGGAAAGTATGTTACATGATCCATTTAAAAATGAAAAATATATTATAGCTGAAGATTTATGCAATGAAACTGACAACATTGCCCTCTATATTTCTCTTGAAATGAACGCGTTAAATGTGATTCAATACCTATTTACAAACAACCTCATCTATCTGTGTCCAAATTTAGTGATTACCATACAAATTTTATTAACATTGCCTGTGACTGTGGCTAGCGGGGAAAGAAGCTTTTCAAAACTTAAAATAATAAAAAATTATTTGAGGTCTACAATGGGACAAGAAAGGCTTTCAGACTTATCTATTATTAGCATCGAAAAGGACATTTCGGAAGATATAGATGATCAGATATTATAACAGAATTTGCATTAAAAAAAGCAAGGAAAGCAAAGATTATCTTTTTGACTGACTTATTAAGTATATGTATTAATAGATATGTGTTGTATGTATTTAATATAACGTATTCATTTAGTTGTTATATCAATACATTAATAATTATTATGTTAGGTTATAAAATTAAAAAATAAACTGAATTTATAATATTTTCTGTAATTCGTTGTTTCATTTAAGGTAAAAATATTCCAGAGAAATTTCAATTAATCCATACGGTATGAGGGGGGGGGGGGATTATTCTCGCACACGTATGGCAGCTACCCTAGAAACTGCCCTGTATTTACTAGCACATTAAAAGCTACTAAATTACTGTCAACATTTACATACATACAAACACACACTTTCTAATTTTATCTCTGATGAGATGGAGTTTGTTTTTATGAAGCATATTCTAAAAATATAAATACAGTTCATATCAATGGGTGTTAAAACTTATAAAGTATTTGTACCTACATTTACATATACGTTGGTCTGCTATATGAAATTTATTTTCAGTCATCAATTATTTTTATTTCATTTCCTAGATTCATTCTTTATTGTTCTATACATCACTAGCTATAAAGTATGCGAATAAATACTGTAAAAATGACGAATAAAATTCAATGTACCTCAATATTTTAATAACAATATTATGACTGTATAGAGGTTTAAAAATGTATGATATGTTTTTAGTGTTTAATCTGTTAAACATTTATTGAAATGCATTCGGACGCAATTTCATTTAAAAGAGAACTGTCACTCGAAGTATTTTACTTTATGCTATGAATATATCTATCTTCTGATAAATAAAAACGGTCATGTTATTCATTACAAAATCAATTTACTAACCCCCCCCCCCCCCCCGCGAAAAAAAAGTGGAGAAAATAAGCTAAAATGGTCATGTTTCTATAAAAAAATGGCTCCAATTCCTGCGTCACGAAATATTTAAATCATGAAATAATTATCAACACCATCACCGAAAAATTTGAAGTCCAAATAAGTGTAACCCAGCGGTCTACCAAAAAACGAAATGTAGCGCCTAACGAAATTGATATTGGCCCAATGCAACTGGTGGTAGGGTTGCCAAGTAAATCGCAGAGAACCTGAGTATGAAATGAAGCGCCAGATAGATACCCGCTTTGGCATCCAAGAGAGTCTGCCGAAAAGTCCGTCTTAATCAAAATGAAAAACAAATTTAGGCAGGTACTACTCTTTACTCTCTTGTGCATAAACTCTTGATCGAAAAAATTATCCATTTGTAAGTGGATGTTTATTTCATTTCTATATAAAAGCCAAAAATAAATTAATATAATCTAACAATAGTTGATGTCTGTCAAAACACGACGGCTAGATAGTAAATGAATGTACTAATACACAAATTATATTCAACACATCATTGTCAAATGTTGAAAATCATAATAATGCGCAGAAACAAATTGTGATTAAGCGGCTTCGCGCTTAGTGAGTATCTAAAGACAGATTTAAAAATGTCACTGAGCATGTGCAGAAAGCAATTTTTTTAAATTGTAAATTATCGCTAATTAAACAGCATGAAATAAACAATTTCCATGAGGTTTACTGTTGTATTTCACAAATATAATTATCATAAAAATAAATAAGGCAGAGATAGAGACTTCTCGGAATAAACGTGTTTACCATTAAAACATGTCACTGAGCGTGCGCGGAAACAGTGAGTTTCTAAAGACAGATTTAAACATGCCACTGAGCATGCGTAAAAATCAATTGTAAATTGTAAATTATCGCACATTAATGGAAATTGCTGTCACAAAAGCCAAATTTAATAAATCTACAGATTACAATCTTTCGTTTAAGACCAAAATGAAGTAAATTGATGCAGTAGTTTTCTCTCACGGACTGCCCAAAAAGTCGGCTTAGCAAATTAAATATATAGATGATATATATTATGCATATATCACATAGTATAACCGAAAGATTATATTATGTCAGCCGTATACTTCTGATATAATTCAATCTTTTCATACAAGGAAAATTATGTGAATTTTTCGTGCAAAAGAAGTTGAGAAAGTTCACAAAAGTGAAATAAATATTTATGAAAAGTCTGTTTAATCTAATCTTCGCCTTCCCTTTCAAATCCATAATTCTGATGCAGATTTCTGTTACTTGTGGTTACGAATCGGACTATCGATTCCGGGACGTTACAGGGAGAGCGGTTTCGGGTAGATTCCTATCCAATCATCACCGGCCCTCAAACGGGTACACGCTACGGGATTCTGCGTCGGAGATTCGTAAATCACCCGGCAACGGTACGGATCATTTTCCCCGAGCCTATCGTTCTACCGGCGCCTCCAGAACCGGCCCGTCAAGTTGCCGTCAGTCTTGTGTTTGTTGGGTATATATATATATATATATATATGTATATATATATATATATATATATGTATATATATATATATATATATATATATATATATATATATATATATATATATATATATATATATGAGGACGTGGTGTCCCAGTTGGCAAGAGCAGTGGGCGAGTGATCTGAACTTCTCTGGTTCGATGCTCGTCGGTGACAAATCCACCGCCGTGTACGCTAATGACGGCTGGTGCACGTAAAATCTGTCGTGGCTGCATATATATAGCCCCCTTAGTGGCCGTTCCTACAAAGGGGGTTATGAAATTTCCCGTCCTAAACAGGGAATCGGAAAAATGGGCCCCGTAAGCTAAAGGTTAATATCACGAATGAAATCATAGGGTATTCAATTTCGTTTTTCAGACTTCGTAGATTTATTCAGTGCTTATTTCTATATTGATGGTCAATCGTGTTACGATATGAAGGTGAACACTGTTGTTCTTGTTGTTGCTTATGCCCCTTGACCGACACGTAACATCAGGTCAAGTCCCGAAGGCTATGGGCTCCGGTTTTTAATAGCACCGCAAGGGTCGGAGTCCGACTTGGCTAAATGACCGGTCCCGTCATTTTGAACCGAGTCGAGTGACGAGACCGGAACACTTGACCCCGCACCTCCAGAGGTAAATTTGAGAACTTGGAGGACATTGTAGCCACGCCCTATTTTACGTGCCCCGCCCACCATTAGTGAACACGGCGGTGGATTTGCAGCGACGAGCATCGAACCAGGGACGTTCAGATCACTGGCCCGCTGCTCTTGCCAACCGGGCTACCACGCCCAGGTGAACACTGTAAATTATAGAAACATTTACCTATACTTAAATAGTTTTTAGTTATTAGTGCCCTATAGCGCCCGACATTTATTGGCTCTTAGACATCTATACATTTAAGTTGCTCAGCCGACTTTTGGGGCAGTCCGTGAGAGAAAACTACTGCATTCATTGACTTCATTTTGGTCTTAAGCGAAAGATCGTAATCTGTAGATTTGTCAAATTTTGTTTTTGTAACCGCGATTTCTTTTAATGAGCGATAATTTACAATTAAAAATTGCTTTCTGCGCATGCTCAGTGGCATGGTTATATCTGGCTTTAAAAACTCACTGTTTCTGCACAAGCTCAATGACATGTTTCAATGATAAACACGTTTATTCCGATGAGTCTCTCTAGATCTCTCTCTCTCTCACTCCCTCTCTGCCGTTTTTATTTTGATGATACTTATGTTTGTGAAATATAAGATTAAACCTTAATGGAAATTGTTTATTTCGCGCTGTTTAACTAGCGATAATTTACAATTAAAAAAGAAATTGCTTTCTGCGCATGCTCAGTGACATTTTTAAAGCTGGCTTTAGATACTTACTAAGCACGAGGCCGCTTAAACGCATTAATTTGTCCCTGCGCATTTTTATGATTTTCAACATTTGCCATTGATATGTTGAGTATAATTTGTGCATTAGTGCATTTATTTACTATCTAGCCGTCATGTGTTGACGGGTACCAACTAGTATGCATTATCTCGGAACGATATTTATTAACGTTTTTAGGCGTAGTGTCGGTGGGGCATCGAAATCTCGCGTGAAAGGTCCACCTCATTCACATACCTCCGATTCTGAACACAAACGAACAATGCGAACGTGTGCATTCGAGAAGATTATTTCTGAACAATATAATTACACGAATCAGCGTAATTGATGGTTTTTAAATTCTTCGGAGTATGACTCTCCTACTTTTGTAAAATATAGATCACCAGGCGCGTGTGTAACAGGTGTTCTGCGGGTTTAATCCCGCCCAGCCTACTTCATTGAGAGTCCGTGATGCGATCCCATTACGCGAACGCTACAAGCCACTTCCATTGACGACAAGAATCTATTTTTTTCTCTTTTTACTTACTATGTCATAAACGCTTGGCCAGTCTGGTACCTCCAGATACGGGTATCCCTAAAGCGCGGGATTCCGATCATACTCAAGCGAAGAGAATCTTCTTATTAGAGGATTCTCTCACGCTTGTGCGGGCTCCGATTCCCCTTCCTTCCTTCCTTCCTCTACGCAAATCTGGAAAATTACCGCTTTTCGGGGATAAACGGAGTAGTTTGTCATTTGCCTCGTTTGGGAGCGTCCAGTAATTACGTGAGGCTTTTAGGGGGGGGGGGGGGAGTAGAGCCGAATTATTTTTATTTAATACTAGTCTTAACTAGTCTTAAATAAAAATAATTAAACAAATTATGTTTTTTTAAATAAATCCAACGCAATCAAGCACACATTAACGTATTTACACTAAAAATACGCATTTTGAAAAATCTCACGTGAGATTAGGCGGGGGAGGAGGTCGAGCCAAATCTCACGATATCTTACCAGGGGGGGAGAGGGTCGAAAAATCGCCATAATCGCCTCACGAAATTTATGGACGCCCCCTTTTGACGCGTTTACCACCAGGTTTACAATTACAAGATACTCGAAGGAGTTATGCGGAGTATTTCGTGAGAGATAAGTTGACGGTATCAACTTCCAGAGTGATGTGACCTCGATTAGATTGATGCAAAGTCTAGATCCCATTGAGATCTAGACTTTGTATTCCTTTGTAGACGACATAAGGCTGCTATGTAATAAGAAAAAAAAATCGTATTTCCCTTTTCCCCTACTTGCAGACTCTTGTGGTGGGAGGAGTCCAGTTGACGGTTCGAGAATTCCACACCCATTAGGATTGACATTTTGAGGGTTTGTAATGACTCTCTCTCTCCATAGGGGGATTAAGTGCTGCCCCCCCAATTTTTTTATTTAAAATATATTTTGTCAACTATTTACAGGTACATAAATGCCGATAATCAAATAAAATTGGTATTGTCAGATAGCCCGAACTTTTCTGCAATGCGCTACGGGATTCAGTTTATAGATTTCGTCCGCCGAAGGAATTTATGAGCGTTTAATACACACTCTACCAGATTTTTACCCGAATAATTTAAATTTAAAAATAATTGCATTTAAAAAGAAAACGAAAAATGTACACAAATGCAAAATTTCTTTCTCTATGACGGAGTACAATTTTTGAAAAAAAAAATCTTGACATTGAGGTGAGCGAATCCAATGGGGTTAGTACATAGCAGCCTTAACACGAGGAAATGCATCAAATTAAAATAAAACTTAACATAAGGGAGGGACTTTACTCCGGCCTACAGATTTAACATGGCACTCTGTACGATCCGACCACTTTCAGTACCTAATCCCGACGCGCTAACCACTAAGTGCCCCGTGCATTTTCTACCTCATTTAATAAATTTTAAGGACTAATAAATATCTTTTGCGGTATTTTTATAATGTAAAAATTAAACTTAGTTACAACGTTAGAGTGTATTATCCCAATTTTTTACATGTTTTTATTAACTCTCTTTCTTGTTTGTTGTGTGCTTGTTTGTTTGTGTGTGTTTATCCAGTTCAAATCTTACAATCGATTTTTAACTAACTTCCCGACTAGTCAGACATTTGAAACTTTTAGAATAGCTCAGAACACGACGACAATGCATTATTTTAATACTTTTAGCCATCTTTAAGCAGCATTGAATTCATTTTCAATTAATTATGTTTTGTTGACTAGTGTAGCCATCTATCGACTGGTACGTGAACGAAAAGTTAAACGCGAGTTAACTTCCAATTATTTTCATTTTCTTTCAAGTGGATGGGATAATTCATCAAAAATTTTTAAAAAGTATTTATTAATACATAGAATTGTCAAGTTTATATGATTCAACAGAAAATTTAAAAACATGGTATATAAAAAGTTCTTTTTATCTTGTGATTATTACTTTCTCCAGAATGGATCAATCAATAAAATTACTAACCCTTTTATGTAAGAAATGTATGCTGATGCAATAGGATTAAGAACACAACGCCAATTTTGCGAAGGAATAGTTAGTTATCTATCGCCTCATCGACCGGAAATCGTCCGTAGGTCGTGCGAGAAAGTCATCGAGTGTTGTTGCGTTATTTTGGGAGATCTTGTTGCGCAAAATAGAGCCCCACCTAGTTCCTTGACAATCGGACGGACTATTTCCCGTCACTCTTGGCCCTATACCACTTTCTTTCGTGATGCGGATCTATTCTGTGTAATATGCGGTCACGCCTGAGCAGTAATACCCAAAAGAATGGAAAGCCGAAAAGAAAAGTCAATGCACATCAGTTGGGGCCGATAGTATCTCGATAGCTATGTAGGGGCGTGTTATGTGTTCTTGGTAAGACAGCGCACGTTGTATGAAATTACGAAACCTTTAGTGAAAAGAAAAAGGAAGTCCCGAGCATTGTTTTTCCCGCTCATATTGATTTCTTTTTACAGAGTAGCTTTTCATCCTACATTTGGCAGAGAACTTGAGGTGGCATGAGCAACCGCATTTAGATAAGAATAGACTTTAATCTGGCAAAGAGTGTCTGATGAACACGCTGCTTTAAAAATTTAAATTCTTGTATCCAAAATTTTTTAACTCCAGTATCATTAGAAATTAAATAAATCATCTTCATGATACTAGCATTAAAACATCGCTAATTATATATATAATAGCCGTTGTCTCTGTATAACACTTCCGGGCTGTACTCATCTTTCAATTGAAACCCTCGGTAAACAAACAGCCTGTTAGTCTTAATTTCAATTTCAGATGTGGATCAGAATTTTTTCTTACCTAAAAAAGTAATATCTTCTCCATCAAATCACGTTTGTTCAGCCTTTTTTTCTATAAAACATTCAGAACTTTAAAAAATTGGATGCTTTTAGCTGTATATTTAACAGTTTTTAAAAATCTGTTTACTTTTGCGATGAATTCTGAAAGTAAACAAACTTGAATGTGAATGAATCAAGTAGCTCAAGTATTCATATCGCGTAGTGAGCTGTAAATAACTGTATGGCAGTCTACTACTCCAATCGCATGAAAAACTAAATAAATAAAAAATAATGAAAGGGTTTGCTTTTAAAAGGTGTGTATTAAATGCAATATTGTTAGATGATTCGGGATATTTTTTAACTTTCATATACTTTTTCCATTATTGCGTCATTATTAGTATTATGACGTCAAAATGACGGGTTACCTTCTAGTAAGGAATAATTATTGGAATTTCTTCGATATCATATAACAATTCTGATCATTCTGTAGAAGGATTAAAGTTGTAGAATATGAAAGTGTTAGTATCCCTCTTTCGTTAACCATCGTAACCTGCCAGAAGGAAAAACAGATCTACAAATTTTTTGAATGCGATAATTGTTGCGGTGCTGTTATTCCCGTTAAGATTCTTTAACTCAGTGCTCAGTCCTCATACATCTAGAGCAGTGATTCCCAACCCGTAGAATTCTGCGGACCACTAAGCCAGGAATTAAACCATGTGCGGACCCACCCACCCACCGACTTAAGGGGGGGGGGTCTTATGGGGTATAGAATATCCCAAAGGCAAAAGGGATACAAGATTAACGCACTCACTTTTTGTTTCAACATTGTTTTCAATCTTTAGAATTAGATATCAGCCTGAAACACCTGACATCAGCCTGAAATTGAAACGTATTGATTCATGGGTGATTAAGTAAAACAGTTTTTTAGAACACATTATTTATTATTGTTATTGTACAGTGTACAGTACAACTTAACTACAAATTCTTTAATTTTAATACATAAAATTACATAAAAATTAATTCAACACCTGATAGTCATCGGATATATTCTGCCCATCTAGTTCAATGAACATAGCTTTCAAAATCCCCATTTATTTGGAAACTTTTTTTATAGGTGTTGCCGGACCACTCCCGAGGACCTCCGGTTGGGAACCACTGATCTAGAGACATCTACGATTCAAAATGAGGTCAAACCGCAGGTGTTGTACGCAAAGTTATATCAGACGAAAATCTTCCTAGACTGCTTTAAAAGGTGAATAGACAAGACTCCTAAACTAATGAATTCCAGCACATCTATCACTCGCTCAGATCTCGTGCAAAAATCGAAAGATGTTTATACAATCTATATTTCTCATTTATAGATTTTTATGAAATTGCGTTTTAAGTTCAAACTTGATAGAAATCTATACCAAAGTTTCAATGATAAAATTTCAGGCTTTAACGTCTATTGACCTTGGGTAAGAAAACTAGATATGCACCCTTGGCTCTCCTTGTCTTCGCTAGTATTTGCTTTAAAATTATTCGATACGGTATACTGAGGCATATATATATATATATATACAGTGGAATCTCGATTGATCGTTTTCGGATCCATCGTTTTTCCGTATGTGTCGTTCATTTTGTCCCGTCCCAACGATCATATTGCTTTGTTATGTTTCCGCATCTATCGTTTTCCCGCATTTATCGTTCATTTCAGTCGGTCCCTTGGAAAACGATAGATCGAAATTCCACTGTATATATATACAGGGTGGTTATAATTAAAGTTCCACTTTGAAATGGTCATAAAAGGAAAACTACTGGACCAAATGTTATCAAACCCGGTAATAGTATAAAGGAGGTTATGGGAATTTCTTTTCCGCTAAAAAAAAAAAAAAAAAAAGTTCAAAAATTCACCACCAGGGGGGGAAATCGCGCTGTATGCAATATTGTTAAACGATATAACACATGATGACATCGGTTTAAAATGTGTTTAATCGTTTCTGAAACGTGTTACAAAGCATGTTCAATGTGGCATCCACCATTTTCCGAAAGCAAGTTAAATCGCATTACTGCGTTCTCTACAGTAGCTCTTAGCATATCAGGAGGAATGTTACGGACATGTCAGTGTAACGCATCTTTCAGTTCCGCCAAATTCTTTAGGTTATCACCATAAACAGTGCTTTTGAGATAACCCCATAGCCAGAAGTCACAGGGGTTGAGGTCTGGTGACCGGGGTGGCCATTTTGTGGGGAAGTTTCGGCCTGTAATCCGTTCATTCGTGAAATGTTGCTTAAGTAACAGTGTGACACATGTACCAATGTGCGGTGGGGCCTCGTCTGCATAAAAATCGTGGTGTCAAAAATGCCACGTTTGCTGGAGTTCAGGTATCACGAAACATCTTAACATTGACTCTAAGCGAGCTGCAGTCACAGTGCATGTAACAGCTCCAGCTGTCGACTGCTCTTCAAAGAAAAAGGGTCCAATTATGAAACTAGCTGTCATACCACACCAAACGATGACATTAAGAGAATGCAATGGAACTGGGTAGATAACATGAGGGGTTTGTTTGGCCCAAATCCTACAGTTATGGGTGTTGACATCGCCATTTGGGTGAAAATGGGCCTCATCTGTCCATAAAATGTTCCATGGCCAATGTTCGTCCATTTCCATCCGTACAAGGAATTCCAAAGTAAAAGATTCTCTTGCAGCAGGATCGTTTCGTTTAACTTCTTGAACATGTTTGATTTCGTATGGGTAGAACTGCAGCAATTTACGGACAATTTTGTACACTGTACTCCATGGTACGTCCATTCGACGTGTGAGAGCACGTACCATGTGTGCTTTCCATTGTTGCTTCCTCCACTGTTAATGCAACAACCTCCTCGGTTTCCACAGAAGAAGGTTTCCTTCCCCTCCCCCTCCCAGGTGCAACAGATAACAAACCCGTGGCTTCAAACTTTGCCATCATTTTCTTCAAACCCTGCGGTGTGATTGGCCCTCGGCATATTCCTCTTACTGAACGATACGTTTTCAAAGCATGCCGTTCATTGCTATCGCAATCATAACATTTAACAAGAAAAGCACGGTCTTGCAGGGTTAGAGACATTGTCGATTCGTAACAATGAGAACTCTGACAAACAGGCTCACTTTTATCTGGAAAATCAAATGACGTGTAAAGCGCATCTGCATAAATCATTTGCTCCTTCCTGTCGTAAGCCAATTACAAGCCATTGCGGTTTTGCATAACCCCACAAACAGTTTCGTTTTAGAAACGACTAAAAACGTTTTATACCGATATCTTCATGACTTAGGGCCGAATTCAGGCTTCAAAATTCACAAATTAGCGATCTGTAAGGAAACGATTTCCGAAATGCGCACACTTTAAATGGTAATTTTGTTTAGGTCAATGTTTCTTAAGGGTATACAAAATGTTAAACCCGTGTAACAAAAGGTTAAGTTAGATTCCAACCCTTATTTCGTTTAACAATATCGCATACAGCGCCATTTCCCCCCCTGGTGGTGAGTTTTGAACTTTTTTCTTTTTTTTGCGGAAAAGAAATTCCCATGACCTCCTTTAAACTATTACCAAGTTTGATAACATTTGGTCCAGTAGTTTTCCTTTTATGACCATTTCTAAGTTGAACTTTAATTATAACCACCCTGTATATATATATTTCATTTCATCAAGATATCCTGGTATTAATATTGCAATAACATTTTGTTGTTTAAATTTGTGTTCAGGGGAATCATTCCTTTGTTTCTCTTGTGCTTTCAAAACATAAAGAAATAAATCTTTTCATTTGATATCCTGACAAGAAAGTGCTATTCGGAGGATTTCTTAGTTACTGTTTTAGTTCGTTCAAATGAGTTGCATCAAATACATTGTGGGAGATTTTTAAATAGGATATACCTCGAATGTTCGTTTCTTGAAATATGGAAGTTAACGATAAGAAATTCTTTTCCAATCTGAAACATTGTTAATGCTTCATCATTATTCAACAAACGTACCTAGATGTCTCACAGAACAAGGAAAAAAATAAACACAAATTTCCCTCTTTAATTTAAACTTTGTCATTTGAATTTTTAAAATGTGCGCTATGAATATTTGAGCTGCGTTTGGAGCACAATATTCTATTTCTATCACTAATCACAATGCAGAATTTCTCTTTCATACCTTTATCATGCCGTGCACCTAACAGCGTCTGACATATTTCCCTTAATACTACCTCGATTTGCAAATTATAATTTCGGATGAGTAATAACTCCCAGAGTAGTTACAAAGCTGGTTAATGCCTAAAAATAGCCTCGTATTGTTTACGGAAAATCGTTTCGTGTGTATCATTCAGATATTACATTTTCCCAAAGAAAGGGATAAATTACAACAAAAAAATGGGAATGCATTCGGCTGGATATATTTGAATTTGTATCATTACTGTCGACAAAGCATCATCAGTCAAAGGATATTTCACAACTTTAATTTGAGAATTTTTTTTTTCAAATGATAATCTCATGAGTGAAATCCCGACTGGGCACTTCAAACAAAAGAATGGAAATTGAGACATTATCTCTGGGAGCATGTTTGTTTGTTTTCTTTAGAAACATACTGTAAAGTTTTGTATTAGCATTGCAAAGTTTACATCATTCAACTGAATTTTTGGAAGTTACGATTGATATTTTATTTAGAATGTCCATTCTAAATTACATGTTGTACCAGTAAATTTGCTATCATCTATAATAATATGCCTCACACAAAATTGTTCGCCAGTTCTTTTACTATCAGTAGATTTAATTTTGGCTTATTAGTGATTTTCTTATAGTGATTTTCCATTTTTTTTTCCGTATTCAATCAATTTTTCTCCAATTCTACCTTATTTGCCAGAAAATTTTCTTTTCTTCATTATTAAAGTATCGGACTTTAAGACATTTTCAATTCCTACTATTAGCTCACACTCTCCCTTTATATATCTTGTTCAAATTTTCAATCGTTAATAAAATACTTTTTATTCATCCACTCAAGTTCAAATAAATTTTTTTAAACTTGAAGTGAATGACACTAGATGTTAATACAGTTTTTTCAAATATTAACTCATTAATTAAATTTAATTAATTAATTTTAGTTTTATATGGGAGAAAATAATTTCTCGGCAATAATGGTGTTCACAGAATCGAGCCAATATCACTGCAATTCCCCTCCAAAAAGTAACTAAAATAAATTTTTTCTTTATTGACCTAAGTAGGAATTAACTTAATTTTTTTTTATATTACTTGTTTATTGTGACTTCATTTTTATAAAACTATTCGTGCTTGCTGTCAGTTACCTTCATTTCTATTATTAGGTCGGTAAAGTGGGCTGTATCTATAATTTCCTAATTAAAAAATGCAACGTCTTTGTGATAGTTTTATTTGCACACACAAGCAAACATGACAACTGAATGGTTTTTGCCCCATGGCAATACAAACGCAGACCATGCTGCGATGAACAACTATTTTGCGCAGATCATAGTTGCTCGACAAAGACAACCTTCGACTGTGGTCGGCTAGCTACTCCTAGTGCTGGAAACAAATGCGTATCACGAGATCACACGGGGGGAGCGCTCGGACAACACCTTCTCTCAGCGGAGAAGGTGTTGGCTCGGCCCCTAGTAGCGACAAGACACAACTAATATATTTACGCAACGTATCCGTGGAATCTGAAAAGCCGTATGAATGATGCAACTAGACTGATCTAACGGGGTGGAGAAGCTGTGAAAGCCCGGAATCTGTTGTTGCTTATGCCCCTTGACCGATAGTAATAAGCTGGAATCTAAAGCAAAATATTACATATAGCATTTTGCCTCAAAAGCTTAAATTTCGCTTGTTTTTAATACAGCTGGCTCTCTGTTTAACGACTTTCAAGGGACCATTAAAAATCGTCCTTAAGTAGAGATCGTCCTTAAAGAGAATTTGTGAAAAGATAACATTTCCCATAACGTCGGAGGGCCAGAGACTGAGAAATATCGTCTTTACATAGAGATCGTCGTTAAGTAGAGCGTCGTTAAACAGAGAGCCAACTGTACTTTTAATTCAGTGAATAATTTGAAACAGTGGGTAAGCATAGTAGACGCTTTCATTTACTTGATAACCCCTGCATCTCCATCTTTGCCGACACAAGCATCAATGCGGCACTAGTACCGAATTCCATTCGGCCAAAATGACGACATCAAGGCGTACATTCGGAATATATACCAATTAACGAAGTTGTTAATTAGATGTGCCCATCAGATTACTTCGATTAGAAATATCTGTCGCGAATTTCGTCATTTATTTTAGGTGGCCTTTTTGGGTTGTTTGGAGACTCCGTAGGATTAGTCATGTCTCTGGACCGGTAGTGTTTTCTGGAGTCGTCTACGCTCGGACAGAACTGTTTTTCCTCTGTAAAAATAGCAAATTATAATATTACGTATACTAAGTTTTACTATTTTTCGGACGTTCAGAGCGTTAGATGATGTGTGTCATACATCATGAAACAATACCAGGTCCTTATTAATGTCAGCAACAATTTTCCCTGCCTTTCACCCGCGAAGAAAGTAACTTTAAAAAAATGTTTTATTGAAAACATAATTTAGGAATAGGATATATTCCATTTAGTATCTTGGTATGATATGTATCGAGTTTTTAATGTAAGGTATATTTAGGCATACTGATGTTAAGCTAGAGGCGGATTAGTTGTTTTTATTTTTTTAGGTTCCGTTTAGCCTTTCCATCGACGTTCTTCGGTAGGTTTATTCGAAACGAACCTCTCAACCTTTTCAGACTAATGCGAGACCAAAAAAAAAAAAAAAAAAAAAAAAAAAAAGAGTCAAGGTATGGTCATCAGGGAAAGTGACGCAAGCAGCAAAGCGAGTCGCTTAAAAGCTCTTAATGAAGTGAGACAAGTTAGACTGCAGTAAAAGAGATGTTCAATTAATCTCACCGGAACCGATATCAGTATCTCTAAATTCAGGAAGAAATTCAGATTTGAGCTCAGCCGGGATTGTGCAACAGATCGATAAGCTAAATTTTCGCGAGGTTTACTCAACTGCGGTGAAAATTCATTCAGTTGTTTAATCTCTCGTTCGGCAACCAGAATAGAAATAAATGCTTTTTGATATTTTAATCTGCTACTTAAAAAAACCTTCCTAAATTGTTACCTTTGTATAGAAATGAATGAACCTTCAAACTTTGAATTAGTATTTTAAATATTATCTCTCTAAAATCTTAAAGCCCCTTGGTCAAAAGTAAGATTCTAGTATTTTGCTGAAGACCCAGTCGGTTGTGATAAAATGGCTTTGGGGATCATTTAGCACTACAGAGCACTCAGAACTAGTGAATTACTACAACATTTCACCTCGCACATGAATCAAAGTTCGGAGCATTCGTTGCCGGAAGTGACGCAGCGAGGATGGAATTTGGGGTAAAGTACCCCAAACGGTTTGTTCATATAATCAGTAAAGCCTTAAACGTTTTGTTCCGAAAGTAGATTGAGTATATAAGAAGTTAATCTCCCCCCCCCCCTCCAAACAAAAGTCCGGGTTAAGCCACTGCTTCCATCACTGCTCTTTGTTCGGGATCATTTCCTCTCTTTATTACCATGTTTTTATTAACTTGCTTTCTTGTTTGTTTGTGTGTTTGTCCATGTACAAATCTTGCAATCGATTTTTAAGTAACTTCCCGACTCGCTAGACATTTGAAACTTTTAGAATAGCTCAGAACATGATGACAATGTATTTTTTAATACTTTTAGTCATCTTTAAGCAGAATTAAATTAATTTTCAGTTATTTTCAGTTAATTTTGTTTTGTAGATTGGTGCAGCCATCTATCGGCCAGGACGGGAACGAAAAGTTAAATGCAAGTTAACTCCCAATTAACTTCATTATCTTTCAAGTTGATGAGATGATTCATCAAAAAAATTTTAAAAAACTATTTATTAATACGCAGAATTGTCAAGTTTATATGATTCAACAGAAAATTTAAAAACAAGGTATATAAAAAGTTCTTTTATCTTGTAATTATCAAAGATGTATCTGTAATAATTTAGTCATACCTAAATCAATCCCCAACTGTCTCGTTTCGACGCACTGCGGTTATGATGTTGTTTTCTTCGTCATTTCGGTAGCTACCGAAGTATGTTTTTCTTGAGTGAGGGTGGAAGTGAAGACCTCAATTTTGCACACCAGTTAATATTTAAGACATGCGATAATAAAAAGCAAAAACTCCAGATAGCATACGTCACTATTACGCGAGTCGAAGCAGGGATAAGCGTTTTCTGAACCGTTATTAAATATAACAGTTAAGTGAGCGTAAAAAGAATATTGATACATGAATTTCTTCTCATTCATTTTTAAAAGACCTTGTAGGGTTCGCGTGTTGCTCAGATGCAAATTTCGGGTAGCAGCGCTGTACATGCCAAAGTGAGTTCGGCGCAGATGTTTGATCTATTTAAAGGGCACACGCTGAGTTGGCAAAAGCCCAAGACTGGAGTAGCGATACGGAGAGAGCGAGGCAAGCTTGATGGAAGGTGATAGCGGTGTTTAAATGATAGAGCGTGTATTGGTATTTAGCCGAGGTGGCTGCACGACTTCGAGAATTAGCTCAGAGCCGAGGTTTACGTGGATTATTAGTAAATGCCTACTCTGCCTGAGGGATTCATTGCGACCTTTAGTTTCTTAGTACCGCGGGTTGCGGTACTGTTGTGTATTATTTTGGAAGCCCGAAGTCTGTATATGTTAGTCTGCCTCTACGTAGAGAATAAAGGAGTTATTCAGAAGTAGCCCTCGTACTTTATAATGTGCCTGGACCGTTAGAGATATAAAAAGAAAGGAAGAACCACATAACCTCAGAGGAGAGTGATTGCTCTTGGTTCTTTCATCTACTCTGCTTCAATCGAGTGATATTTAAACATTCCACTCCACCAACCAGGGCCTTTTTATCGCATGGGCAAATCGGGACTTTGCCCAGGGCCCCCTGATGCTAGGGGCACCCAAAAACCCCTTGGTGTATGCACCTAGTACTTCTAATAGTATGTATAGCCCATGGATAGTTCTTATTTTTATAAATGTTTGTAAGGGGGGGGGGGGCAAATAGCATCTGCCCAGGGGCCCCCAGTGTTCATAATCAGGCCCTGCCACCAACGTGGTAATTTTTACTGATATCTTTCATGATAATTTTTGCTTGGCAATAAGATGAAGCATTTAAGGGGACCTTGAAACTAGAATTTTTTAATATTCAATTTTTAACTCTATATACGAAATGAGAATAATTCTTCTTCTTTTTTACTACATCGAAAACCCTTAGAATTCAAAATAAGAATTTTTTTGTGGAATAATGACTGTTTTTCAAAAATTTTCAAAATTGCTAATGTTATTCAAAATGCTCTGTGCGCATTCTATATTAATTAAAGTCTTTAGATTTTTTATTATAAGTTTACAATATGTATATAAATAGAAATGTGCATTTAATTTTTTTTTTGTAGGAATCTAAAGTCTTAAATAATTTTTTTGTATTCTGCCTGTTATTTTTTTATGTTTTTTTTCATGTTTTTACCTTATTTTATGGTCTCTAAATTTGAAAAATATTTGTGATTTCAAAGAATTATGCACAGCTTTGTGACAAACACTTGAATTAACAATTCTGAGAAATTTGGAAGATATCAGAAAAAAATGAATACGCATGAAGCATTTTGAAAAAATTCTAGCATTTTTGAAGAATTTTTTTGATAAACAGGTCTAATTCCTCCACAAAATACTTATATGTGAATTCTAAGTATCTTCAATGTAGTAGAAAAGAATATTAATTATATTCATGAGGTATATAGAGTAAAATATTGAAAATTAAAGAAGAACGAGATTGAAGATCCCTTGTTCCCATATGATTTTATTATTTAATCATTTATTTTAGTTACGATGTTTATCAAGTTCTAGATTTTATAATTTTCCATTTTTTAAGGGGGATACCATTTGAAACGATCACCTGCACCGGACAAACGTAGGATATTCATCCTTCATTTCCGCTCGGGAGAAACGATCTTTAATGCCTATCTGAATGGCAGATGTTTAACAACAGTGTCGATTCAAAACTATCCATTTGCAGTAAATTCGCATTAAGGTTGCTGTGTACCAACTCAATTGGATTCGCTCACCTCGATGTTAACCTATGAAGAAAATGTGTCTACTATTTACAGACACATAAATGCTGATAATCGAATAAAAATGGTATTTTCAGGTAACCCGAAATTTTCTGCACCTTGTATCAGGACTCATTTTATAAATTTCGTCCACCAAAGGAATTTAGGACCGTTTAAAACACACTATACCAGATTTTGTTCCGAAAATTAAAATTTTAAAATATGATTTGCATTTTTTTTAAAAAAAACGAAAAACGTCCCATGGTGTAAAATTTCTTTCTCTATTACGGAGTACAATTTTTAAAAATACCCTTAAATCCGAGTTGGCAATCCTTGGATACAATTTCTCCATAAGTGAACATTCAGGTGAGCGAATCCAATAGAGTTAGTGCACAGCAGCCTTAAGTGTTGCCAGGATGAATGCTCATGTTACAATAACTGGCAAGTGTATTTTAAGTAAATAGCGATAATACATATAGTCTCACACACTTAAAACAACTTTTTTTGTCAGGGAGAAGCTGTATACAAAGTGTTAGGGCCTGTTCACATAGGAGTCCGTTGCGCTGCGTTAAGGAAAAGATGACGTTGAGACGAAAATAAACCAATCATAGGCGTTAAAAATTTCATTGCTAATCGTTTGGAGGCCTATGATTGGTTTATTTTCGTCCCAACGTCATCTTTTCCTTAACGCAACGCAACGGACTCCTATGTGAACAGGCCCTTAATCTTTCTGTCAGAAGCATAGGCGTTGTGTGCTTCTAACTTTTTTTTTGGGGGGGAGGGGGGCACGAATTGTATTCAGTTAGGGCCCTCCTCAGCGCATTGACTGCTGGACGCTCCTTAAAATATGAAATATTATGATTTTTTTTAATTGGATAACTAAAGAATTGATGTTTGATTAGTATTCAAAAGTTTTACAATGAGAAAATTAAATATAATATAAATAAAATGAGAAATAAAATATAGCGTCGAATTTTTGCTCTGGATCATATCATTGTTAAAAACTATGTTTTGGCTAAAGACATAATCGGGATCTTCAGTTTCACAGTTTGAAAAAGCGGGAAAAAAACCAACTTACTTAAAAGTTTTCTACAATTTTTCCGATTTTAACTGAGTTTTTGTTAATGTTTTAATTTATTTGAAGTGAAGTCGACGCTACGCCTATGGCCAGAAGTTACGTTGGCTCAAAATCATCGCGCGAGACTGAGAATCAATTAAATCCATGAATCAGTCCAATGTTTTTCTCATCACCACTTACGTTTTACTAGTCACGGTGTCGTTTCTTTGTCATTATAATTAGATAAAAAATGGAGAGGACGATTCGTTTGTGCATGTATTTTAAGCAGGGTCATCTTGTGCTACTGGATGGCTTAACAGACCGCCTGGGAAAAAGGGAAGACTCAAGATAAAACCCGAATTAGTTACGCTTGGTGGTGCTTCCTCTGGTGAATTTCCTGCTTTTCGAACAACGCATACATATTGATTTACAGAAGTGAATAAATAAGACCGGGTGACAACAACTAAAAGTCTCTTATCTGATGTATTAATATACGATAATGTCAACGGCATGTGTACTGAAGAGGAAATACAATTAGTCACACGTAATGCTTAAAAACTGAAAATGACAGCGTAAACTCGAAACATATGCGACTTTTTCAAACAGTGCGTAACAATACAATATTATAATGTTTTATATGACTAGAAGAAGAAATACAAGTCATTGAAATAAAAACTCCATTCTAGAATTAGTCAAAGGAAAGAAGAGTTTAAAAATCGCATTTAAACATTTAATTTCGTAACATGATTTTAAAGAGCTTTCATGTCTGTTGAATTACGTAAAAAAAGAAAACACGAAACTCAAATCTTTTTATAACACTTGACAATGTTGTGAAATGTGATATATAATGCATACATAACTAAAGTATTTGCAAAACCGTATAGTTTTACATTGTAATTTATAACAAAACAATTAATATTACTGCATATATTTGTAAAGGTGTCAAGCGACAAGGCATTATAGCTTCACTCTGGTAGCTTCTTTGAGAATTCATTCTGAAAATTTTTTCACGGAGGTCAAACAGAACTCGCGATTTCTCTCAGAGACGAAGAATTTTGGTCATCAATGAGGAATTGAGAACATGTCTACATGAATTTCGAACGAACTGAAGCGTTGCTTCTTCACTTTCCAGCTCTATTACAAACTGGAGGTTCGTATTCTTGAATAATTTTTTCTTCAAATACCGCATAAGATAGCCTTGTTTGCGCAATCTAGAAGACACTGGTAGGGCCCAGAGAAGTATGTTTCGAAAGGACATAAATGTACCAATAGGTGTTATCATTGTATAATGTAGATTAACTAAAACTGTAATTTGATTATAAATTTCATATCTGCCTCCAGAGTTTTCAAATTAGCCCCCTCTCACTTTTCAAGTCTTTATATTTACAATCCCTTTCCTGTATCAAATGCGAACTTAATTTTGCGCATGCACTCGCATAATAAACAGATTCATTTATCAATAAATGCGGAGCACTTCAAAGCGATCACGAAACATAAAAAAAAAATTCACATTTTATCAGGTGTACCTGCAAGATTTGTTACCTGCAAAAAAATCGCCTGTCTTTGATTTTTATCCCCCTGAGCAAATATTTTCACTTACTCCTGAATTTCTCGTGAAAATGAAATTGGACCCGTGGCTGTAGAATATTTTAGAAGGTTGTGAGAAAATTCAGAGATGTATTGCTGAAACTTAAAAATTCCCAAAATCAAGGATCAACACGTGCTGCAAGAGACGCCGCATGACTGGAAAATAAACGGAATCGGACCATTTCTAAGAAAGTGTTTGGACATTTTTTTTATAGTTTAAATTTTTCATGAGTCGTTTTTCTTTTTCCATGGGTTTTTGTTGCGACTATCACATTTAAAACAAAGTTTGTAATCGGAGGTCGGAAATTTATCCGTGTTCGTTGTATTTAAGGAGACGTTTTGTTAGCTATTCAGGTGTATCTTATTTGTTTGTGTAATGCAAGATTCAATGTTTTAGCACTGTTTATTCTCTTGAAAAATAAAGTTAGGTTGAACATCGTTTATGTGCTTCTTGATGATATGTTTCTGTTATTATACAGGAGTTTACGAATCCCCGGAACACTCCGATTTAAAATAATACTAAAGAGAGTTATTTTTATCAGCATAAATTTCACTTATGCGTATTTTTCCTTGCAAAGTGGCGAGGAAATTTTTTTTCTCTCCACAGATTCTTGATATATTCCTGTGAATGTTTTCAAATGCAATGAACAGTGTTTGCATCTACTCTTGATGATGGTAATGTTGAGGAGTATGTTGCATCCAGTTCGCATCTTCTGACGTCATTGCTGTTATTTTTGATGAAATCATAAAGATAAAACATTGAGGGAGCAGTAGTGAAAATGGAAGAAAGACGTATTCTTAGCTCTGCAGCAGCTTAATTTCGGAGATCTTATTGTCGCTTTAACTCTTCAAAGTTGTATTTGTAAGGTATACATAAGATTCGATTCACAAGAATCGAACTTTTGAGTGAATGAATTAAAGAAGCTGCTTGAGATATGCTAATTTCGGCATACGCGCTTGGTATAAATACCAAGCAGCTTGATTAATACAGAGGTTGAAAAAGGTTTTGTTAAGGTTGATAGATAAGCGAGTTGAGGGAGCTACGAGGAAAGCAGCTGCAGGTGTTATCCTGCGCTAGTGCTTAGGGGGCCAAAGTTTACGTAGCAGTACTGCTGGTTTGACTCTCTGCTGGTTTGTGAGTATTTGCAATGTGTATATTTATTGAATGCTAATATATATTCCGTACAAGTAGTACGTATGCTTATTGCTGTAAAAGCAAATTCTATATGTGCAACGAATTCAATAAACATTGTTTCATGTATAAACTGTGTTTGTATCAAATTCATTTAGAGTGCCACTTCAAATTATATACACCCAAGTCTGGGTAGAAGTGAGCTATTCTCTATATATTAACTGACCAAAGTTTAATGAAAATGCAAAATTAGCTCTATTAACAAGGGGCAGTGATATTTTCGTAGCGTACTCTAAAACATAACAAACAAGCCAAACATACAACTATCTTCAAACAAAGTTAGCAATTTTTTTAATCAAATTTTCAAAACATTAGCTTGGGCATGGATATCATGTGCTTATATAGGAATATTAGCTGAATACCCATGCTTCGATACGGAGTACATTCGAATTAAATACACTGCTGGCCACCCAAATTGCAACACCAAGAAAGACAAGAGATATCACAACAAAATTTATTTTGTAGATAACATGTTGACCAAGTATCAAATAATTAAATTTATAGACTTCTGTGAAGTGTGGTTCCTGCCAAAATCAGTAGCCAGAGTAGCCGCCATTGTTGGAGATCACCGCTGCCACACGCCTCGGCATTGATTCAAAGAGACTTTGGATGAGTTCTTGGGGTACAGCAGACCAAGCAGCTTCCACACGTTGCCAAAGTTGATCTGGTGTGGCAGCTGGGGATGGAATCTGGGTCAATCGTAGAGCAACCATGGACCACATGTTTTCTATCGGCGAAAGATCCGGAGAGCGAGGCGGCCAGGGAAGCAATTCAATCTGGCGATTGACGAAGAACCGTTGGACAATGCGTGCCACGTGTGGTCGCGCATTATCCTGTTGAAATATGGCTGTGGGCAAGCCCTGAAGGTAAGGAATGACAACTGGCTTCAACACCTCGGAGATGTAGCGCTGGCTGTTTAAAGTACCGGCAATGCGTACTAGAGGTTTGCGAGAGTGATATCCAATACCGCCCCATACCATAATACCCGGTGCAGGACCAGTGTGGCGGTGCATAACGCAGCTGTTCAGCATCCTCTCTTCACGTGTCTCCAGACTCGAATGCGACCATCGTGGTGTTGCAGACAGAAGCGTGACTCGTCAGTAAAGACAATTTTATTCCATTCTGCCGTCCACATCCTTCTGTCATCGCACCATTGGCGGCGGAGACGTCTGTGGTTTTGCGTCAAGGGTAGGCAAAGCAATGGACGTCTTGCGGACAGACCACTCTGCTGTAAACGGCGCCGAATGGTACGCGCAGACACTGGATGATGCGTTACAGACTGCATGTGCTGTGCTATGGTTCGTGATGTGACTGAGAGATCCGTCACTGCCATGCGCACAATTTGCCTGTCAACACGTGAAGTGGTGCGCTGAGGTGGATGCGATCGAACACGCCGGTCCGTCGTACCCTCCTGCATCCAACGATCACATATCCGCAGTTGTTTGGTTTCGTCCGCAGTTGTTTGGTACAGTTGTTTGGTTTCGTCCAACACGACTACCGATTTCCCTGAAAGATAATCCACAATCTCGGTAGGCCACTATCCTTCCTCTGTCGAACTCGGATACTTGATCAAAAGATGATCGCTGTTTTCGACGAGGCATAATTGGTCGTTTTTTTGAAAAAAACCACAAGAAAAACACAATTGCCGAACTTGAAATCGTCGAAATCTCCAAGCCTTAAATAGCGCTTTGAAGTGGCGCCACAGGCGCGCGTGATGTGCGTCTGCGCTGAAATTCTAATCCTTTGCATATCTCACCTCCGCTAATGCATGTTGTAAATTTCCTGTTATTTGCATGTTTCCTTCAGTTGTTGCATTTACAGTGGCCAGCAGTGTACAACGGCAATGTATGCAATTAATGCCAAAAAACAAAGAAAATAATATATTTATAAAAGATCGTAACGGATATTTTTATAGACAAAATAATGTAAAAGAAAATTAAATCTAATAGAACATACTAAAGAATATAGTACAGTTAATATAGTACAGTTTGAGGACCTTTTGTTTTACTGTATTTTAATATTTTTTTGAATAATGCCCAACCGTCTGAACCATTAGAAAGAAGGAAAAAAAAATTTCTCAATTTATTTCGTTATTATGCACATGACACAAAATTAGTTTAAAGTATCACAAAAAAAAAGAAACCACTTGATCAGCTTTTAATAAATTAAATTTTAAAAATAAATATTTAAAAATTCACCAAAAATTAGAAAATGGAGGTAAAGATTCGAAAAAGATTTTAAAGAAATTTTAGGATCTTTCTCTTGATATAAATTTTATAACCCTCGGATTATTATTTTAAATGCAAACTTAAAAGAATGTTACAAAACAGCTTAAAAATTTAATTTAAAACAATCTGAGAAGAATTTTTCAAAAATATTTCTTAGTGCACCCCTACACTATAAAAAGAATCGCCATGCAAAATTTCAACCCTTTAGGTCCAGCGGTTTGGTCTGTGCGTTATCTGTCAGTCAGTTACGGAACTGTTTTATACATATTGATAATATATTGGGTATATTTTAATTCAAATAAGTATAGAAACTTTTATTTTAGTTTTAAAGGGAAATCATGTATAGAATAGTTCAGAAAATAAATTTGAAATCTAATGAATTAATAGGAATACACTTAGTCAGTGGCTGTTTTATTTTTTTACTTTTATAGGCCATCACAGGGAAGAAATTTCATATATGAATTTTAGTTTATCGAATTCAAATGTCAGTGATTATTAGGGACTTTTTTAGGTGGGAAAAGTGACAGAGTTCATGTTTAAATTTTTTTGCGCGAATTTTCCAAAAGTTGTTGGAGATGGGCCCTTTCATAAGTCCATCGCAAAATATATATAGATGCAGGTTGTGAGTTTAATAATTACAAGATAAAAAGAACTTTTTATGTACCATGTTTTTAAATTTTCTGTTGAATCACATAAACTTGACAATTCTATGTATTAATAAATACTTTTTAAAATTTTATTTTGATGAATTATCCCATCCACTTGAAAGAAAATGAAGTTAATTGGAAGTTAACTCGCGTTTCACTTTTCGTTCCCGTCCCGGCCGACAGATGGCTGCACCAGTCTACAAAACAAAATTAACTGAAATTGAATTCAATCCTGCTTAAAGATGGCTATAAGTATTAAAATAATACATTGTCATCGTGTTCCGAGCTATTGTAAAAGTTTCAAATGTCTAGCTAGTCGGGAAGTTAGTTAAAAATCGATTGCAAGATTTGAACTGGACAAACACACACACAAACAAACAAACAAACAAGAAAGCGAGTTAACAAAAACATGGTAAAAAAATCATTCAATCCAAGTCGACAATCATTGATTCAATTCATTTCAATTCATTTTCAAGGAATTGAAATATCGCATCGAATTTCATTGATTCAATTCATTTTAATTCATTCAATTCAATTCATTTTCTCCGTAGGTTAACATTGAGATGAGCGTGTCCAGTAGGGCTACTACGCAGCAACCCTAAACCGTCTGCATCCGAATGGTGATCTATGACAAACTCACACACACAAACAAACAAACAAACAAGAAAGCGAGTTAATAAAAACGTGGTAAAAAATAGGATATAGCACTTATTTTCCGTTGTATATGCTGTAGAGATACGACCCTTTTCTTTTCATGAATATTCATCTACATTATAGATACAGTTTATAGGTTTCAGGACGACAACGAGCTATCATACAAGCTGCCTAGAACAGAGTAATCGGATTCTTCTACAGGTTCTCTATAGATTGCAAGATTTGTACATGGACAAACACACACACACACACAAACAAAAAAGAAAGCGAGTTAATAAAAACATGGTAGAAACTAACCCTGAATTTCAAAAAAAGTGCGCAAAGCAATCCACCAATGTGCTTCCAATCACAGTCTCGCTCCATCGCACTGTTTCCCCGCGGACATTTCCTCCTCCATTCCGCATGCCCCGAAATGAACAGATATAAAAAGAAAAAGATGGCGATCTCTTTCCTTTAGTGGATAGGAAGGCAGCTTTCTATCCCGAAATGGATAGAGAATTCAATCTCCCCTCGAACCGCTTTCTCTCTCGAGCAAAAAGAGCGCCAAGCGGTGACAAAAAAGGTGATTTCCTCGTCGGCCGAGAAGGCGATACATTTTGTTGTTTCGTTTAGTAAGCGGCTGAAGATTAAAAGACAAATCCCGATAAAACCCTAATAAAACAAAATGACGGGATTGGTTCCCGGGCGGCACAATCAACGCGCGAAAAGAAGGGGGAAAGACATTAAAGAAAAAAACCTGTTGGGAAAAGAACGTTTGTGTGAAAAAGAGAGCTGTGGTATTCGACGAAGCTCTCTACTTTTGTTTATGAGTCAGGCACACGGGAGCCCCTAACATAATGGCCTGACAAGCGAACATTAGAAAATCATTTAGAAACACTAAAAAGATCTTGTCTAGAAAAATTATTTAGTTTTTCATTCGTGGAATTACAGGGGGAACTTTGTCGAATGAGTCTGCCCCGAGGCATAGAGAGTGTATAAGTTTTTGATATAAACTTTCGATGGCATCCGTTTTTTTAACAGAATTCTGCGGCTCGTTCATCTAAAAGTCATTATGTTTTACATGTCGCGTAGGTGTTTGCAGTGATGTTTCAATGGCCTGAGAGTCAGGGCTGCCCAGAGACTTTACGGGGCCCGGGGCAAACTTCTGTTGGGGGCCCCAAGAAAAATAAAAAATGGAAAGAGACGAAAACACATTCATTTTAAGTTACACATACTTAAAATTTTATTACAGGAATGATTAACATAATTATTATACATTTCATTGCACTACACTCTTGTTATATTCTCCAATTAATATCATATCTTCCACCCACAAAGCTTTTTTTGCTATCTATTTTGGTAGTTAGTACTGTCTTCGATTTATTAGAGAGAATGTAATTTTATAGCAGTTAGGACTAAACAGTTATATTTTTCATTAAAACTAAATCGCGTATTTTTTCAGAAGAGATTTTGGAGTAAGAGAAATCTAATTAATCGAATTATTTAATTTTAATTTTTTTTTTTTTTGGGGGGGGGGGGCCTTTTTTCAGGAGATTATTTTGAATTTTGAAGTACGGTACAAGTTTCAGAATTTTCTTTTGGATGAAATCTAGTAAATTAATTTTTAATTTTTTTTTTGGGGGGGGGGGGGCACTCCAGCAGTTAGGGGTCTGGGGCAAAGTGTCCCAGTTGCCCCCCCCCCCTCTCTAAGCGTCCTTGCTGAGAGTAGCTGAGTTACTTGGACTCGTGTCGTACCTCTGCCAGAAGAGTGTTACATCTCAATAGTCATATTTTCAGGAAGAGCCATTTCATTTCTTCTTCAGCTCTTCCTGAAAATATGGCTATTTTGAGATGTGACACTCTTCTAGCGATATCATCGAAACCGTAGTCTGTGGGTTCGAATCCCGCTGATGATATGGGCATTTGTAGCCGTCCGTAATCGATCTTAAATTGTAGTTCCGGATCTAAAGAGCCCTCGTGTCCCAAAAGAGATCCGTACCATCGAGAGACAGCATATGATATGACTAGCTGAAAACGCGCACTTCGCTACGGAGTACATTCAAATCAAATACAAAGGTCAATGTATGCAATTAATGCCAATATATATATATATATATATATATATATATATATATATATATATATATATATATATATATAATGACGAGCGTCGTATTATGCCCGTTCACTAATTTAGCATTTCTTGTCTTCTTAGTTTACAGTTCGTCACACCGAAGCAAGGCAGACGCAAGTAATGACGACATATTACTATCCAAGTAAATTAAGGTTTATTTTCTCCAACTTCGTGAAAACCATCACTCCAACGTTCGCACATCTTAGCGCTCGCCATTTTCAAAAACGCGGAGCTTCCCTAACGTATATCTACTGTCAGTGAATTATCATCCCGGTCTAAAAACTAACCTACCCTTTGTCTTAAGGTATACGTGACGCAATTCATGACGCTTGCACCGAACATGAGGCTTTGGCGTGGCCTCATTAAGGGCATGGCGTCCTTAGAATTCAATCCGTAAGAGTACTTTACTCTAGAGATCACATTCCCTTTTGTTCCGGTTCCGATAGAAATATTTTAGCCCTTCATATTTCTATTCAGTTCGGAGTGGTTTAAATAGGAGCAAAAAGGATCCGTTCTTCGGATAGATACCTTAAAGCCCTGCTTTCCAGATGACCTTCCTGTCTGCCTATCGTTGTAATATAAAAATTATCGTGTCATATGAAGGGAAAAGCTCGTGTTTTCTACATGATCATATTTTCTCATGGTCAAAATAAAATAATAAGTGTAAGCCTTCACGTGAAAAACATACTTCAAATTGGATGTCTGGACAGGGTACCAAAACTAAATGAAAAATGTTTTAAGCGTGCATTCTCGAAAACGTCAAAATTAAGGGATGATGAGCTATTTTAGGACTGTGTAATGCAAAGAGAACCTTATAGAAATCGTGTCATACCTACAGCAGTAGTACTAAAACGATGATATATGTATTTCCATGTTATGTGATCAACTCTGAAAAAAAAATCAGTCAACATGCTAGTTTCACTAATTTGATGATGCGAAATCTTTTCTTTAAAATACCTGGAAACCTTTCCAAAACTTTATTTTCTTATCGAAGTTAGCACGCGTAATTTTATTCAGACTTCGTCCTCTTAAATTTTTCCTTAACTGAGAATGAGCGTAACAGCTTACTGTTATCCAAAGTAAATAAACCAGCGTAGACAATCTGAGTGCATTCACACCATCGTTGTCTATTTCATCTAGAACTTATATTGACAAAATTCTTCAGCTATTCCCAAAAACCGGAAGGCACTCATTCAAAGCACATTTGCCCCTATACACCATGAAAGCCGCAAACCATTTTATGGCAGCTCTCAACAGGTTGACTAAAATTACTTCTTGTGAGGTTCAAACACAGGGACATCCTTGTCTTGACCAGGATTTGAGCCCAGGTCCACTTGAGAAGCTTTAAACACAAACCACTGAACGATGTAGGTGATTCATTAATAAATACACTGAAGTGCTACTGAATTAGGGATATCTACCTAGTAACGAGTTGGGCCTCCTCTGGCCTTGATAACGGCTGCCACACGACGAGGCATAGATTCAACAAGTTTCTGGAAACGTTCCACGGGAATGGCTTGCCAAATGTTGGCTAAAGCTGTCCATAATTCAGTAAGGTTCTTTGGTGCTGTGTGATGGCCTTTCACGCCTTGTTCCAAAACATCCCAAAGATGCTCAATAGGATTTAAGTCTGGGCTTCTAGATGGCCAATTCATGACAGAGAAGTCAGAGGAATGCTCATCCAACCAGCCAGTAGCCAACCGGGACTTGTGAGAGGTACAGTTGTTTTGCTGGAAAACTCCATTACCGTGCGGATTACAGAACAGCATAAACGGATGGAGGTGATCACCCAGCAACTCTACGTACCGAATTGCATTGAGGGAGGTTGGTACACGCACCAAAGATCCCAAACTGTGCCACGAAAAAACATCCCAGACCATGATTGACCCACCATGCCCTTGTACAGTTCCAGCCAGGCATGCAGGATCCATGGCTTCATGAGCCTGACGCCATATTCTCAGCCTCCCGTCGACGTTAAGTAGTCGGAATCGAGACTCATCACTCCATGCTACTCGTTTCCAGTCCTCTACACTCCAATCTCTGTGCTCTCTTGCCCAGGCAAGACGTGCAGTCCGATGGCGAGTATAGAGCAATGGTACTCTCGTAGGTCGACGGATCCCGAAACCCATACGGTGAAGCGAGCGTTGCACAGTCCGTTTACTAACTGTACGACTGGCACCGTCATTAAACTGGGTGGTAATTTGAGCTAATGTTTGGCTTCCCTGGCTACGTACAATACGCCTGAGCAGTCTCTCACCACGCACTGTCAAGGCTAATAGTCCTTTGCAGTTTGCCCGATCGCTAGTTTTTTTTCCACCATCCATGTATGCTTGGTATACTCTTGACACTGTCGACCTTGAAAATCCTAGCTGTCTGACGATTTCGGAAATTGAATGGCCCATGCGTCGCGCACCTACGATTTGTCCGCGATCGAAGGCGTCTAAATCAGGCAGTTTACCCATACTGGCAATTCCAACAACTAATTCAGAACAACCACAGTACGCGCTATATATGCAGTTACCACAGCGCTCTCACTTGCGCATACATGATGCGCAGCGCTACACAATTTGCATAGGCTTTGCTATCCCTAATTCAGTGGCACTTCAGTGTACTTAACATGCCATGCTGGTACATCAGACGCTACATCTATAATTTGCTAGAAAGTCATAAAAAAGTTTATGAAAATTGGGAAATATTTAGGGAAATCCTCAAAGCGGAACTTAAATTTTTAGTGGGGGGATAAAATATTTAAAACGTTTGAGAACCACTGATCTACAGTATAGTACTTGGTCTTATACGGCAACTCTGTGGAATGGTTTTGCCGTCCTCCCTTCATCAGGTCTACTTCCCGATTTCTCACTTATTGAGCATATTTGGGACAAGAAGGGACATCCATTGTAATACGCACGAAATGCTCAACAACTGGATAATGTTTGGAATAACTTATTTAGGAATTCTGTTAGAGAACCTGTAGGAGAATCCGATGACTCTATTCTAGGCAGCTTGTACGATAGCTCGTTGTCGTCCTGAAACCTATAAACTGCATCTATAATGTAGATGAATATTCATGAAAAGAAAAGGGTCTTATCTCTATAGCATATACAACGGAAAATAAGTGTTATATCCTATTTTTACCATGTTTTTATTAACTCGCTGTCTTGTTTGTTTGTTTCTGTGTGTGAGTTTGTCATAGATCACCATTCGGATGCAGACGGTTTAGGGTTGCTGCGTAGTAGCCCTACTGGACACGCTCATCTCAATGTTAACCTACGGAGAAAATGAATTGAATTGAATGAATTGAAATGAATTGAATCAATGAAATTCGATGCGATATTTCAATTCCTTGCAATGAATTGAATCAATGATTGTCGACTTGGATTGAATGATTTTTTTTACCAAGTTTTTATTAACTCGCTTTCTTGTTTGTTTGTGTGTGTGTGTTTGTCCAGTACAAATCTTGCAATCGATTTTTAACTAACTTCCCGACAAGCTACGCATTTGAAACTTTTAGAATAGCTCGGAACACGATGACAATGCATCATTTTAATACTTTTAGCCATCTTTAAGCAAAATTGAATCATTTTCGATTAATTTTGTTTTGTAGTCTGGTACAGCCATCTGTCGACCGAGATGGGAACGAAAAGTGAAACGCAAGTTAACTTTAAATTGGCTTCATTTTCTTTCAAGTGGATGGGATAATTCATCAAAAAAATTTTAAAAAGTATTTATTAATACATAGAATTGTCAAGTTTATATGATTCAACAGAAAATTTAAAAACATGGTATATAAAAAGTTCTTTTAATCTTGTAATTATTTTATATACATCCCCTGTGTAATATAAGTTTTTATAGCTACGTCTGAGTGCTTTACGGCGTTTTTAATGTGTCTGCGTATAGGATTTTAATTAATAAATACGAAGCAAAATTATTTTCTTAATGTTTGCGCAATCCATCTGCATGATTGGGTCTGGTATAAAGCAGTGCAACTAAAACATTAAATTATTCCTTATACTTGTTAGCCGTGTTTAGTTACCGAATAAGGAAACCAAAAAAAAAATTATGTCAAATAACAGTTACCTTATCGATTACGTTACTTTTTTGGAATACCTTATCGGCAGGTTTAATTTACACCATCGGAGAATTCTTCTTACCGCTTCATGCACCATGATCCATAGCCAGGGGAAAGACGAATGCTCTTTATATAAATTGAGTAGACTCATAAAAAAATAAAGTCGTAATCTTTAAAGACCTCGATGTTTGTTTTATGTAGTTTGCTGCAGTGAAGTGGAAACTTACTCGTATCCCTTCGAATCCAGACAAACTCCAAAAGGCATTTTCTGACGAGGGGCTTATGACAAGCCCATTAATGAAAATTTCCCTAAAAATTTAACAATTTCTTAAGAAAATTAATTATTTTAAACTAAATTAATGAAAATGGATTTTTTTAAAGAGCCTGAAAGCCGAAAAAATAATTCGTGAATATTTTTTCTCTAACAAAAAACTTATTAATACTGATATTTTTATGAGCGCACTTGATATTTTTTAGACTTACAATTTATTGTTTATTAATAGAAAATAACTATATTGCTTCCGTTAAAGCTTCTGTGTACTGACCCTATTGGATTCGCTCACCTCAATGTTAAGGCTGCTATGTACTAAGGAAAAAAAATCGTATTTCCCTTTTCCTCTTCTTCCAGACTCTGTGGTGGGAGGAGACAGTTCGAGAATTCCACCCCCCTTAGGATTGACATTTTAGGGATTGTAATGGCTCTCTCTCTATAGGGGTGTTAAGCGCTGCTCCCAAATTTTTTATTTAAAATATATTTTGTCAACTACTTACAGGTACATTAATGCTGATAATCTAATAAAATTGGTATTGTCAGATAGCCCGAACTTTTCCGCAAAGCGCTACGGGATTCATTTTATAAATTTCGTCCGCCGAAGGAATTTATGAGCGTTTTAAACACACTATATCAGATTTTTTCCCGAATAATTTATACTTTATAATATTAATTGCATTGTTTTAAAAAAACGAAAAATATACACAAATGTAAAATTTCTTTCTCTATGACGGAGTACAATTAAAAAAAAAAATCTTTGAATCCAAGTCGGCAATCCGTGGACACATTTTCTCCATAGGTTAACATTGAGGTGAGCCAATCCAATGGGGTTAGTGCATATCAGCCTTAACCTATGGGGAAATCTCAAAGATTACGTCGACCGGGACGTTCAGTCCATACGACAATGTCAGTCCATACGACAAGCAAGTCCTGCAAACTCAGCCGAAGGTAGATTTCACCTGTTCGGTTTATGAATAGTATAGGACTGGGCGCCGGACGGACAGTACAGATCTGCCGACCCATTTGAGCAATCCGGGGCCCATAACCTATGGGGAAATTTTGTCTACCATTTACAGCTACATAATTACTGATAATCCCATAAAAATGGTATTTTCAGATACCCTGAACTTTTCTACACCTTTCAACAGGATTCACTTTATAAATTTCGTCCATCAAAGGAATTTATGCGCGTTTAAAATACACTACACCAGATTTCCCCCCCCGAATAATTTAATTTTAAAAATATTATTTGCATTTTAAAAAAAACGGAAAATGGCCCAAGGTTGTAAAATTTCTTTTTGTATTATGGAGTACAATTAAAAAAAAAAAATCTTTCAATTCAAGTCGGCAATCCTAGTACACATTTTCTCCATAGGTTAACATTGAGGTGAGCGAATCCAACAGTGTTAGTATACAGAAGCCTTAAATGCCTGCTTTCGTTAAAAATTTAAATGATCATGTACATGTGAAAATGACTGATATGCTATATGCTTCTCAATGACTTTATATCTAAACTAGCTGAAAACCCGCACTTCGCTGCGGAGTACATTCAAATTAAATGAAACGGTCAAAGTATGCAATTAATGCCTATATATATATATATATATATATATATATATATATATATATATATATATATATATATATACAGAGGCTGTTCACACATTTTTTAGACGATGTATATTGTATTCACAAAACTAAATTACATAAAATTCTTGTGTTTTAAATGTTCTATTTGACATCCCTTATTCTGAACTATCTTTCGACACCGCAATTTCCAGGATAATAATGCCTTTTGAAGTGTCAGAAGAGGTATTCTATCCCAATCCTCCTGAACAGTTTTCCAGAGTCCTGTAAGGGTTTTGGGACGACGTTTGGATAATGCAGATTTTAAAAGTCCGAAAGCACAAAAATCCATAGGTGATACATCGGGAGATTTAGTAGGGATATCAGTGAAAGGTATGGCCTTGATACCAGTTTTTTGTTCCATTTCTTTTAGGAAATTTACAGTGGATTTTGATGTGTGACTGCTAGCTTTGTCCTGATGGAGTCTCACAGATTGATGGCACTGTGGGTAAAGCGATGGTATTTCATTCAGAAAAATTGGCGATAAAATATGTTCCTGATAGTATTTGGAGTTAATCTTGACATGATTTTCCACTCTCTTTATTTTTAACTTGCCATTATAAGAAAAACCAGCAACAATCATGAATCCCTTAGAAAAACTTTCTTTCGATTCTTTGAACCATGTACTTAAATTTTTTTCTCCCCTTTTATGATAATAAATGGGTCTTTTTTTGTTGCAATCATTTAAATGCACCCATGATTCATCTATTGTGACAATTGTTTTCCATTTTTCTTTGGATAAGTGTTTCTCATATAGAATTCTGCAGCGTGTCCTGCCTTCAGCGATATGATTTGGAAGAAGACGATGCACATCGCGTTTTTTCGCTTTCTTAAGATTTAAATCAACGTTTATCATTTTGTTTACAGTGGACACCGAGCATTTTAATGATTTTGCAACTGTCCTTTGACTAGGGGGATTTTCTTTTAACATTAAACAACGTACCTTTTCAATAGTCGAAGATGTCCGTTTTTTCCTTGGATACTTGTTTGGAATTTTTGTCCCACTTGAGGCTCCAATTTGACGTTCTTTTTCTGTCTTGTTAACGATATTACCTATTGACGCTTTAGATATCACAAAACCATGACTCTCACATCGTTTTTGGATAACGGAGTATGCATATTTCTCTTCGGAAAGAGCATAAATGTAGCCTTCGAACCACTGCTTTTTTAAAAACGCCATTTTGAATAAAAACAAAACTTTTAAGCCGCAGACGATAATTTTGACTTTTAAAAACATAGTACAATTGCAATTATTTCTTTTGCAGCAAACGATTTTTTATTACCACTTACCAAAATCGTCTAAAAAATGTGCGAACAGCCTCTGTATATATATATATATATATATATATATATATATATATATATATATATATATATATATATATATATATATATATATAATAAATGCGACGATCAATGTATACAATTGATGTAAAAAACCAAAAAAATATATGCTTCTCAATGACTTTATATCTAAACTAGCTGAAACCCGCACTTCGCTACGGAGTACATTCAAATTAAATACAACGGTCAATGCATGCAATTAATGCCAAGATATATATATATATATATATATATATATATATTATATATATATATATATATATATATATATATATATATATATATATATATATATATATATATATAATAAATGCGAAGATCAATGTATACAATTGATGTAAAAAAAACCAAAAAAATATATTTATAAAAAAATCGTAAGGGATATTTTTATAGACAAAATAATGTAGATGAAAATATTCAAATCTAATGTAATAGGACATACTAAAGAATATAGTACAGTCAATATAGTACAGTTTAAGGAACATAACATCTTTTACTGTATTTTAATATTTTTTTGGATAATGTCCAATCGTCTGCCGCATTAGCAAGAAAAAAATATTTTTTTGTCTATTAAGTTGTTACGCACGTGACGATAAATTTATTTAAAGAAGTACCAGTAAAAGAAATCACGTGATAGGCATTTAATAAATTAAATTCTAAAAATGAATCTTTAAAAATTCACCAAAATTCAGAAAATGGGGGTAAAGATTCGAAAAAGATCTCATTTTAAAGGAATTTTTAGGATCTTTCAGCGATATAAATTTCATAACGATCAAATTATTATTTTAAATTCAAACTTAAAAAAAGTTACTAAAACAGCTTAAAAATTTAATTTTAAAAAATCTAAGAAGAATTTTTCAAAAATCTTTCTTAATGCACCCCTACACCATAAGAAGAATCGCAATGCAAAATGTCAGCCCTTTAGGTCCAGCGGTTTGGTCTGTGCGTTGTATGTCAGTCAGTAAGTCAGTCGGTTACGGAACTGTTTTATATAGAGAGATGATTAATTACAGCTGTCAATGTAAAATATTTACGAACTTCGTAAGCATGTTTAATAATATTTCAGAAATCACCTTCACGATGACTATTCTAAGTTGTATGGAGGAAAGGCACACAAATGAAACAGATAAACAAATGACTTTCTTTGTTGAGAACAAATAAACGTGTCATAAAGATTTGTGCAATTAGGTGTATGTTGAAAAAATATATCATAGTTAATGGGTATTCGTATTTCCAATCGTCATTCAAGATTACAAATGTCTCCCAAAGATGTCACTTGAGGCAGAGACGTAACTGCTGCTTGAAAAAAGTTCACCGAACACGGCCTTCTAGATCAGCGAAATTCACAATTTTAAAGGCTCATGAAAAGAAAAATTTCACTACATGACGAAATAAGACTTAATGCACAGATTTTAGCAAATACTTTTATGGGGTATGTTTTAAAGAAAATATTTTATAATAAACGAATGAAATAAGAAGGTTTAAATATTCACCTGTGGAATTGAGATTCATTATTTATCAAACATTTAAATGCAATGGCATTTTGCTTTCTTAAGACTGGTGCTACTTCATTTGAGTTCAAAACCGTAAGTACATAGCTGAGACTCAACAAAAGGTTATTATAATTTAAATATGTACTAAAATATATTTGCTATGAAACTTTTAACCGAGGAAATCAAAAGTTAAAAGGGTATGTGCCTGACAGTTTATTGATTACAGCTTTCTTTGATTTTATTAACACAAATTAGAAATCATATCAGTGGAAATGCAGGCTAGAATATATTTACATATCAGAGATATATCGTCAGTTGATGTTGCTATTTGTGTATTCAGAAAAACGAAAACTACAGATCGTATAATTTTATACGAAAAATTAATATCCGTAGTCTAAGGTTTGAATTTTAATGTGTCTAGTTACTATTACTAGTTGCTTTTGATGAAATGATTTTTACTCTATCAATGGAGCCATAGATTATTATTTTTTTTACTGCTACTATACCTTTGGTGTGTGCCAAAAGCTATCATTCGACAAAAATGTGAACCGTCAACCCGGAGGGACGCACAACTTCTAAAACCTATATTTACTTCTTTTATAGATAAAATTTTTTAACAATGATAATGAATTCGATGCAAATTTAGAACTGCGATTTAATACGATGAAATATTTTTGCTTAAGAGCTATAGGAAAATTCTTCTCCAAGCAATAAAAGTTCATCAAAATATCTCACCAGGGAAACTTTTTACAAATCTTTTTATAAATCTGTTTCTAATGAAAGCAGATTATTTGATGATACTGCTCAATTCTCACAGTAACGAGTCATATTTTTCTCCAATTGGGCCTATTCAATGTGCAATCGTGTCGACTAGCACTGCTCACTTTGAATTTTTTTTTTTATCCCTTTATTAACCCAAGTACTTATCTTTCAACAGCTTCGGTCTATTTTGATGAATATCTTAGACCTCTGAAAAATCGAAAAACTCCAAACCGCCAAGAACTGCTATGAGAAAAGGATGTATGCCAAGTTTAAGAGCCTTCAGCTGCCATAAATACTAAGCTGCTAATTCGTGTTATTATGTTAAATCAAGGTAAATGTCGGACAGTTTTTATCTAACTGCAACTACGAACAATACAGTGTTCACCTAAGAACATTGACTTAAACTAACAAGGAGAAAGTTTCCCCAACTTGTACCAAATGTTCCAAAGGCCAAGCCTCTCCGGATCATATCCTAGTGTGCTTGGGCCTTGAAAAGGAAGATCTTCTGGAGCGGCCATTGTTGGTCATCGACTTCTTGAGAGTGTGCGGTATCATGGACCTAATCTAGCTATGCTGGGTGACAGGGATCAGCAACAACAACAACAACAACGAATAATAATCTTTTTTGTGAGTCCGCTAGCATTATTGGACTACTGAAAGGCAAATTAGGTAGAGACTATGCGCTGGCGTTTCCATTCATTGGCCTTTCAGAAGAATATATAGACATCTAAATATGTAAAAGAGAGAGGAGTCGCTACCTCGTAGCAGACACTGGAAAATAAACGTTTGAAAAAGTAAGCGCCACTTTGCTTTTGAAAAATAAAACACTCAGTTACTGTAAAATCTCATTTACCGATTAAATACAATTGGAATTAAGAGAGAGAGTGCATAAAAATGGCTATATCTGCTGACAGAAAGGGGGTACTGTGAAATAAAATTTGAATACATTTCTAAGCTATTTATTGCAATTATAATTATTAGTGGTAGTACAAATATTAACAGTAGAATTATCTTCTATATTTCAATAATTATTGCTTAATAATTCTATTTTTTCTGTATACTTACTTACACCTGAATATTTTTGTAATTATTTACTTATAATTTCAGTGATAAGTTTTAAAATATATTTCTAAATACTTATTGATTAAATTAATGGGAAATTTATTAAAGCAAACATCTTAGAGTTATACCTAACACCTAATCACTTTCTGGTTATCTTATTAAGGATAAGGACGAAAAAAAGGTCCATGACTGTTTTTAAACATGATGGACTATGCCAGAGGTGGGGAACGAGCGACCTTGAGGCCGCATGCGGCCTGCGTGATCTTCTTGTGCGGCCTTCATAAAAGCTATCACTTGTATTAATTAATATTTAATTATATAGATAACAATTTGCAAATCAATGGAATTAAATAAAGAATGGTATGAATGTATATACAGTATCAGCCAAAATAAAGTCGATATTTTGAAATTGTTGTCTAAAGTCGCTACAATTGTATATTTGTCCAAATGAGCTTCGTTTACCTCGATTGTATGATACTTTAACTACACTTCATATGTAATTTAATGCTCAGATTTTCTGAGCAATACTACCAGACATGTTATAGGATCTCTACACAAAAACTATTTTCTTACTATTATTGTCGTGACTGACTCCATGTACTTTTTTAAAACGTATTATTTTTTTCTGCAAAAAAAATAATAATTAATGATTAATGTTATAACAAGTTTTTATCCTTATGTGGATTACAAAAATATTTTATATCGTAACTTTTTATGTCAAATAATAAATAAATAAGGACTTAATTTTTTTTGTTATTTTTCTATATAATGCACCAAATTGTTAAAACTATACCTAACTCTAATAATTTCATGAAAATCGCATTTATAGGTACATCAACTTATGCGGCCTCCTATATTACTACCTAATTTACACGTGGCCGCTAATGGTAAAAAGGTTCCCCACCTCTGGACTAAGCCATTACTTTTGCATTTAATGCTTTGTCCTCGAGGACAGTTCTTGCATAGTTGAAGTCTTACGGTAACTTTCCGTCCGTGTAGAGTCCATAGATATAATATAAGAGATCGGAAATTTATTTATACTCACCAGGTCGCAGTTCAATGCGTACCATTGTCTTATTCAACAGGGAAAATATTTCGTGCAGATATTACCGAAGAACCTTTTGCCACGAAAGGGATGATTTCTTTTCCCAGAATTCGCGTTATAGGAAACTGTAAATTTGTAAAAAATAGTCAAATAATGAACTTACTAAGCGACTCCGAGCGTAATTCGTTATGCTTCATTTCCTCCAGAAGAATACCAAAAGAGTCGAACACTTTTCTCAAATTTTCCTCCTGATTCTCGCCAAAATTTCCCAATTAGCATCCCGTGCCTCGTTGGTAAAACGAGAAGATATCTTCCAGAACAAAAGATTCAGTAATCGTTGCATAAATGTGGGAAATGCACTCTCGAGTATCTGTACAGGATAATAGCGAAGGTTTCGTAAGGAATTCAGAAAAATCGTTTCCCCCCCCCCCCACAGATAATTTAGAGTAATTGACCTAAATGTTAAAAGTTTTCAACGAAACTATTTATGCATAAAATAACGTCATGTTAAAATGTCACCGAGGTTTGGAAAAGTTTTACTCAAATTGGGTAATTCTGATGTGTGTATAAATGTATTCAATACGTGTATAAAAAGTTCTGTAAAATGCACATTTCTATGAACTGTCTAGAGCAGAGTTGGGGAACGCGCGGCCTCCGTGATCTTCTCTTGCGGCCTTCTTAAAAGCTAGCACTTGTATTAATTAATATTTAATTATATAGATTACAACAATTTCCAAATCAATAGAATTAAATGAAGAACGGCATGAATGTATGTACAGTGTCCGCCAAAATAAAGTCGACATTTTCAAATTGTTGTCTAAAGTCGCTACAATTGTATATTTATCCAAATGAGCTTCGTTTACCTCGATTGTATGATACTTTAACTACACTTTATATGTCATTTAATGATCAGAGTTTCTTAGCAACACTACCAGACATGTTATATGATCTCTACATAAAAACTATTTTCTTACTATTATTGTCGTGACTGACTCCGTGTACGTTAAATCGTATTATTTTTTCTGCAAAAAAAATAAGAATTAATGATTAATGTTATAACAAATTTTTATTCTTATGTGAATACAAAAATATTTTATATTGTCACTTTTTATGTCAAATAATAAATAAATAAGGACTTCATTTTTTGTTGTTATTTTTCTATATAATGCACCAAATTGTTAAAACTAGATCTAACTATAATAATTTCATAAAAGTCGCATTTATAGGTTCATCAACTTATGCGGCCTCCTTTATTACTACCTAATTTACATGTGGCCTCTAATGGTTAAAAGGTTCCCCTTCTCTGGTCTAGAGGTATAAATAAATGTCTATTAAAATTAAATTAATTTATCTCCTGCCTATTTCAACAGAAAGATAACCATCTTACTTAACCTCATTTTGACATACTGCCTGGAAAGGACAAATTCCCTCCATCCCTTTTTTCTTTTGTCTTGACATCTATTCAATATCAAAAACCTCATCAAAATCGCAGATTTATCGTATTTGTATTCTGCCGTTATTCAAAAAAATTTGTTGGTCTCTCGTTGTCATTTTAAGGGAAATCGACACGTCTCAGTTTTCATCAAATATATTTAGGCTGTACAGTTTTCGACATCAAACAATCAGAAGGGTATTATTTTTTCGGATTTACACTTGAGAAACTAACTACTGTTCCAGTTTCTGCAGTCGACACAGACAGCTATGAGACAAAGAAAAATAAATTAGGAAATTAAAGGGGGAAAAGGGAACAAATTGTTGTGGTCAAAGTATTTGTCTTTCAGATTCCCTCTTGCGTCATAATTGAAATTAGACTCATCGGTTCTTCATTAGTGGAAAAAGGAGATTAATTAAAAGTGGACTTCCTATAAAAATAAAAAGACGGAGAGTTTCAGGAAGCAGTTCACTCGGAACAATGGACGGAGAGTGTTGGAAAATTATTTTCAACAGCATTTCCGTCAATTCAAATTGAAAAGTCATCTCAGAACCTCTAATTATTATAAAGTTTTATTTTTTTCTCATAGTATAAATTAATATTTTAAATACCTCTTCAAGTATTTAAGTCAAGTGTGATTGACGTCAGTTTTTTTTATTTATTTATTTGCATTCGAGGATTACTTTTTTTTATTTGTATTAATAAAAAAAATGCAAATGTGATTTTATTAAAAATGAAATCCCTTAAAAAGATATTTTTTCAATTTGTAATAATTTATAACTCACATAAAATTTTCTCACGCTTATGATATTGTTTATCTAGAGACTTCGCAAAGTGTTCTCTGTGATTGAGGATAGATTGAAATTAGACAGGCATAATTCTTGGTTCGTATGCATAAATAAACAAAATATTAAAGTAGTTAAACGAAATAGATACTCCTAATTGCATTTAATTTACTAAAAACTTACGCGATATGTGCAAGATTATCTCGCTATAACACTCCCTATAATAACTGTATTAAAGGTTATGGGAAATCGTTATTCTGTGTTTACTTTCAACATATTTATTTAACTAAGGTTCTGTGAATTTAAATTCTACATATAAATTGTCTATTTATTTTAAGTTGTCATCATTCCGGAAAAGTTTCCAAAAATGTACCGATATTTACCTATTTTTCAAATTCAGAGCCGGTCAGACGCCGAATTGAAAGAGGCGCCAAAATGAGACACAGTCAAAATACGAAATTTTTAACGAATAACGAAAACATATTAATCAACTAAATGAAAAAATTCATAAAAATATACAAACATAAACGAATATTTTTTTATATATAAACTCCTGAATTTAGAATCATGAGAATTAAATTTTGATTGCATATTTCCTAAAAATATTTTATACTAGCCGGGCTTCGCCTAGCTACGCTCAAGCCATCCGTGTAAAATATTTATGTACTTCGGGCCCCACAAAAGAAGAAAAAAAAGCCTACAAATGTATTAAATTCAAGTGAATAAATTCCTTTCAGTTTTCATTCCCGTCGCTGTCGACAGATGGCAGCACCACTGCACCATATGATTTGGTTTATCAGCAGTGAGTGATTTTAGAATGAAAATATCTCTAAAACTATTGAATTAACGGAATAAGTGTACGCAGAAAAAATTATCAGTTTTCGAAGCTCTTTCCAAATATGTAACATTTATGTACTTTCATGAGAAAAAAATTACACCGTTTCCTGTATATTTGTCGGCCATTTTTTTTTCGAGGATCGGTGCCCGCCCGGATGAGTTACGGTCACGTGATCTCTCGACATCCACTTGTCTCTTTATTAGTATAGATGCAATTTCCTAACAAAGCAATATACTAACTATACCTGTAATTGCACTACTTTTTAAAAGTTCTGTAATTTTTAAAAAATTTTATGTTTTTTTATGAATACGTATTTTCCTCAAAATATCGGTCATTCTATTAAGTAGACCAGCGGTTCCCAACCGGTGGGTCGCGACTCGATCCTAAAGCTATTAAAATGGTCTTTGTGTACTTTTATAATTGTAGTTTTAATTTTCAGCTAGGAAAACTTGTTAGTGAGTATGAAACCACTTGTTGCATGTATTGCAAACATATATCTATTGCAAAATAATTAACTGTTTTGCTACAAAGTGCTTATATTTTGTCAACCATTTTCAAATCAGAGCACAAATTGTTTATCAATAATCAATCTGTAGCTTCAGAAAAAGCATATATATATATATATATATATATATATATATATATATATATATATATATATATATATATATATATATATATATATTTATATTTATATATATATATATATATATATATTATATTTATATATATATATATATATATATATATATATATATATATATATATATATATATATTTATATATATATATATATATATATATATATATATATATATATATATATATATATATTATATATATTTATATATATATATATATATATATATATATATATATTTATATATATATATATATATTATATATATATATATTTATATATATATATATATATATATATATATATATTTATATATATTATATATATATATATATATATATATTTATATATATATATATATATATATATATATATATATATATATATATATATATATATATATATATATATATATATATATACGAGGGTAGGCTGAAAAGTAATGCACACATGCTTGTAGAGCGCGAACAAAAAGAAATAGCGAGATCGGGCAAAAAGAACATTAAAGTACAATTCTTAAGCTTCAAAATCATATATTTATTTTTCAACATAGTCACCGTTAAGGCTAACACATTTCTCCCAACGTGTAACCAGGGCCCGATTATGAACGCTGGGGGCCCCCGGGCAGATGCTATTTGGGAGCCCCCCTTACGAACATTTATAAAAATAAGAAATATCCATGGTCTATACATACTATTAGAAGTACTAGGTGCATACACCAAGGGGGTTTTGGGTGCCCCTAGCATCAGGGGGCCCTGGGCAAAGTCCCGATTTGCCCATGCGATAAAAAGGCCCTGCGTGTAACAAGTTTTCTCATTCCGTCACTGAAAAATTCTTCCGACTTTTCTCGAATCCACGACTTGACAGCTGCCTTCACCACATCGTCCGAGGTCTAATGGTTACCCTTTAGGTCTCTCTTGAGTAGAGGAAAAAAAATAAAAATTGCAAGGCGCAAGATCGGGGGAATAAGGAGGGTGTGGAATCGGTTCAAACTTCAGGTTTCGCAGAGCCTCTCCAGTCCGACGCTGTTCTCGCCTGTGAGACGGCGTGGTACCCATCGAGCACAGATTTTACGGTATCCCAATCGTTCTATAATGAAGCAGACACATTCCTTGGATACTCCATTATGGTTTGCGATACGCTTTTGAGTGATTCGCCGGATTTTTGAATCAAATCATCGACGAGTTTGCGATGTTCATCGTCTGTGGCAGTGATCGGACGTCCGTTGCGTGTTTCATCAACAATTATGGCTTCTCCAGGCTCGAAACCACGAAATTTTACTACCCATCGATTTACAGTACCCCTATCAACAGCATCGTCACCTTAAACAGCCTTTAAACGACGATGAATCTCAGTAAGACTCACTTTTTCAGCTGTTAAAAATTCGATAACAGAGCGCTGTATAACTCGCCGTTGACATAGCACTAGAACACGTCTCCATACTACCGCTTTTCAAAACACACAGGATGAACACAACGATTTCAAACCTGCGCATGCGTATTGAGGAGGGATGGAACTTCCAAATGCCACTTGGCGCTGTTTTGAAGGTCATTTCGTTCGAGCTCTACAAGCATGTGTGCATTACTTTTCAGCCTACCTACGTATATATATATATATATATATATATATATATATATATATATATATATATATATATATATATATATAGTATATATATATATATATAGTATATATATATACATTATGTCTGCGTACGCATAACAGCGTACGCAGACAACCCGTGTCTTGGAATTGTTTATACCGTCGCCTACTACTCTGAGAGGTAGGAACTTCGATCTACCGAGCTTTTGTCGACGAAAATCCTGCTGAACAGCTGTTACGGACTCGCACTTCGCAATGCGTAGAACGCAAAATGATTTCTATTGCGCAATCGCCATCTTTACAAACACTGAAGTGGCGGGCGAAGGAAGAGCGTTAGCGCTACTTGTCGGCAACTGCTTGAAACTCGAGATTTCCTTCTTTCTGCCTATACATTATTCGATCAAAACGGATCAAAAGATGAATAGTTATGATTTTTTTAAATCGTATGATTCATTTTGAAACACTTTGTATTTCATTCTATTGAAGTCGAGAGGGTGTACAGAAATAAATACGCTCTTAAGGGGACAGTGGACTTTCAAAATTGTGAAATTTATCCAAAAATTCGATTTTTTTTATTTCATTGAATTGTGAAACTACGGACGAGTAGGAATGTGTCGCAAAAAGAATTTTTAATGTCTGTGATTACTTTCCTAGTTATAGGCATTTGCATTTAATTTAGATATTATGTGGTTACTAATAGCAATAACTTTAGATGTGTTTTTCTCAAAATAAACATTTTCATGTCATACCACTATTAAAACTGCTCCGGGCGCATTTCTAATGATCGTATTGCTTTGAAATTTAAGTTTTATATACTTAACTGTATATGAAATAAATCTTACTGAAAAAAAGTATGCTTCGTAGCTCAGAATTTCTAAATTTTGTACTCGAAAAGATGATTTATAGGTATTTTGGGTCATAAAAAGGGTGTTTTCACTATTATTACTTTTTTTTCTTTATATTTTTAATGAATGCTTAAAATAAGTAATAAGTTTCATTGTCAGTTCTATAAGGTATCCCGTAAATAAAAATTACCATATTATATGCGAATGAAATGCGCCTGGAACATTTTTAATGAGGCCAATTTTTGATATAATTAATAATTCCTAATTCATAAATTATTAATATTTCATCTTTAAATTTTAACCACTTTTACATATCTATGGTACTAATCACATATTCAAATTTCAAGCAAATCCATTCAAACAAAAAAAGTTAGGTTCGAAGGTACACTGTCCCCTTAACAAACAAATATTTTTCTATTGTGTGTGTGTGGAGGGGGCGGGGTGTCACTCAACATATTCACTATCAGAAAGTGGGGAAGAACGATGAACTTAATTACTTTACATTTTCTGCATTTTGTTTAATATCTTAAGCTTCCTGTATGGTTGGTTGCATTTTTTCTTGTTAGCATCTTTCCATAGCTCTTTTTGTACTGATGTTCAAGATTTTGCCCGCTATGTCCGAGACTATTAAGGCTTGAATGCGCCGGTCAGGGTCCGACATAACCTCGAAACCACCCAGGTGAATTCTCCGTAGGCGGAGTATACCACGGAATGCATTCACCTCCCCCCGCACTATACAAGCAAGTTAATCTATATAAGCTTCTGTTTGAGTCATACGTGGATTTTCTTGCAAAGTTCTTTGGTATGTCTTTTGAAGCCAGTCAATGCATTTTAAATAAATTTTACATCGTTAGGGATATACTAATTTTAAAGTAAATCTGTAAAGTGCCTTAACAGAGATTTTTTTTTGTTATATTATCTATTAATCACTGTCTATTCCATTAACAAATTTTACACTACAATACAATTCTCCGAACTTTAAAACTTTGAAAATTAGAAATTGAAATTATTTAGCCTTTGATTATTTTCCCACTTACTAAACTATATTTCCAAAATAAATCATCAGATGTGTCATTAATTTTACTATGTATCTACTCTACTTTCCAAACGCAAGTATCAAATAAAATGTATTGTGCTATGCCTTATGGATTAATTCTCAGTTTAGAAGATTTAAAAAGGTGTTTGTCCTCTATATTGCATTTACTATTTCTTTGTGTTTTTATATCTATTTTTCGAACACTGAATAATTTCTATAAAAAAATTAAAGTAACAAATATGCAGCAGATAATTAACACAAAAGATTAAACTGTAGCTCATTTACATTAGACTTAAAACGACTTACCCGAATTTTGTTTATCATTGTATAGCATAATTTTACTAAATATAAAATCTCTCTCTCTCTCTCTCTCTATATATATATATATATATGTGTGTGTGTGTGTGTGTGTGTGTGTGTGTGTGTGTGTGTGTGTGTGTGTGTGTGTGTGTGTGTGTGAGTGTGTGTGAGTGCAGCAACAAAGTCACCACTTGGGAAGAGAACAATCTTCACCGGCTTTTGTTTTTCTATTATAAGTACAAGGCTTCACCATAATGAATAGTGGCGAACTTTCGCTACCACAAATCTCTACCAAGCAATATGCGCGACTCCAGTTCTCACTCCCGGATCCGAACTACGTATATCAGGATGTTTTTTTCCGGAATCGAGGTAGATTTTTAATATTTCAATACCGCTTGGTAACAAATACATTGCACCATCTACTTTCCACGTTCACACAAGCTTAGCCACACTACCATGAATAGTCATAGTAGCTGTCTATCAGAGGTGTCCAAGGTAATCACAGTTCACCCACACAGTTGTACTGTGTGAGGAATAAGGGCCTGTTCACATAGGAATCCGTTGTGCTGCGTTAAGGAAAAGATGTCGTTGAGACTGTAGTGATAACTTATTTCATTTAATTTATAAGTGCATTTCATTCATTTACTGTATAATAGATGGCACCACCATTCAGTGTCATTTTATGTTGCACGACACCGATAGGTGGCGTGGCAGTATTGTATCCCGAGAATTCTCTCGATGCTCGCACACTTCGCTTGCTACTGTATAACCGAGAGGTGATGTTCGGAGATTGAATAAATATTACTTTGTTAAGTTTTAAAATCTGTTTCGTCAATATTTGTCTAATTCGGACATCAAACTAGATAATAATGGTGACCCGGCAATACGCCCAAATAAAATAACTGACGCCTAGATTTATTTTCGCCTATATCGAAAGACAATATTTTCGCTGACCACGTGCTCACCAGTTTTCAACTATGACGCAAGAAGTCGGAGCAGTGAAAATACCGGTCTACAATTTCGCTGATCCGGCACTATGGTTCCTGATGTGCGAAGCCACATTCGAATTAGGCACTCCGAAAGCTATATCGGAAAGCAAGACAAAGTTCAATTACATAGCATCGAATTTACCACCGGAAGCAGCTACCGTGGTACGGGACGTTATCGTCAACCCCGACACGACCGACCCTTACGGTGTGTTGAAAAGGGAGCTGATAAGAAGAAGCGGTGAGTCATCCCATCAAGAAATCCGGAAACTTCTCGTCGGTGAACAGCTGGGAGATCGCAGACCTAGCGAACTGCTACGCGTCATGCGGCGGCGCGCCGAATCTTACAACGTGCCGGAGGAATTAATGATGGAACTTTTTCTACAACATTTGCCGACGCCCGTACAGTCAATCATCGCAGCAGTAACACCGTTAAGCCTAGAAAAGGCAGCGGACATCGCTGACAGAGTAATGGAAGTGACACCTATGCCGGTAAGTGCTTGTTCTGTTTCCTCAGTTCATTCCATTGAAGACCGATTGCTTGAGGAAATCAAAAAAATTAATACGCGGATAGATGAAATTTCGTTGCGTAGAGGTCGCAGTCCTCATCGCAACAGTGCGTCGCGTGCTCGTAGTAAATCACGATCCAAAACTTTCGCTAACTGTTGGTATCACCATAAGTTTGGCCATAATGCCAAGAAATGCGTTCCCCCGTGCAATTTTGGAAAAAACGACGACGGCCGGGTGTAGCGGCGACTACCACCTTGCCATTAAACTCTCGTCGCCTGTTCGTGCGCGATCGGCGTACCAATGTTAATTTTTTGATTGACACAGGAAGTGATGTTTCCATCATCCCTGCTTCAAGGTTACAAAAAAGAAACGCATTACAAATGACACTTTCGGCAGCTAACACCTCGCCAATTCAGGTCTATACAACTCAAACCCTTTCTTTAGATATTGGTCTTAGGAAAATTTTCAAATGGACATTTTTAGTTGGGAATGTATCCAACCCAATAATTGGTGCTGATTTTTTATATAATTTTAATCTAATGCCTAACTTAACCTCCAAAAATTTAATTGACTGCCAAACTAATATTACCTCGCCCTGCATACTAAAGAACAGTGCGATTCATTCAATTAAAACTGTATCAGGCGATAGTGTTTATCATAAATTATTATTGGATTTCCCCGAAATCACTACCCCCCCTCGTCCAGACCAAGAAGTTAAACATTCGGTTGTGCATTATATACAAACAACTGGTCCTCCTGTAACAGCAAAAGCACGCCGTCTCGCACCTGACCGTCTGCGCATTGCTAAGGACGAAATTCAAACCATGATCGAACTAGGTCACATGCGTCCTTCTAAAAGCAATTTCGCATCACCTTTGCACATGGTGCCGAAGAAAGACAGCGCTGAATGGAGACCAGTTGGAGATTACCGAGCACTTAATGCTCAAACAATTAAAGACAACTATTCAGTTCCAAACATTTTGGACTTTACGTCTAACTTACATGGTACAAAAATATTTTCGCACATAGATCTGATTAAGGCTTATCACCAAATTCCAATCAACCCAGCAGATATCCATAAGAGTGCCATAATAACACCTTTTGGATTATTTGAGAGTACTCGAATGCAATTTGGCCTCTGCAATGCTGCAGCAACGTTTCAAAGGTTCATTGATGAGGTAACTCGTGGACTTCATTTTGTTTATGCCTTTGTTGATGACATTTTAGTAGCTTCAAAATCTCCAGAGGAGCATATCGAGCATCTCCGCATTGTATTTGAGCGTTTACAAAAATATGGACTCAGTTTAAAACCCTCTAAATGTATTTTTGGCGTGTCATCAATTCAATTCTTAGGCTATAAAGTTTCTGAATTTGGAATTGAACCCTTAACAGATAGAGTGGACTGCATATTAAAATTTCCAAAACCAAATACAATAACACAATTGAGACGATTCTTAGGTCTTCTAAATTTCTATCGGCGGTTTATACAAAAAGCAGCACACATTTTAGCACCTTTAAATAAACTGTTAGAGGGAATTAAAAATAAAAAGAAATCTAAAAGACCCACTCGCAATAATCCCCAGGATACACTTCAATGGAATGAGGAGGCTGAACAAGCATTTAATGATGCAAAAAGTGCTTTAGCAGAAGCAACTCTACTTCACCATCCTATTCCAGGTGCAAAATTAAGTGTATGGGTTGATGCCAGCGATTTTGCTGTTGGCGGTTCTCTTATGCAAGTGCATGAAAACAGATGGGAGCCAATTGCATTTATGTCTGTGAAGCTTTCAAAAAGTCAGCAGAAATTCTCTACTTATGACCGAGAACTGTTGGCAATATACACAGCTGTAAAGCGATTTCAACATATGCTAGAAGGTAGCAGCTTCACAATATACACGGACCAAAAGCCTCTCATCTATGCTTTTAAACAGAAACCTGAGAAATGCAGCCCTCGTCAGTGGCGGCATCTTGACTACATATCACAATTCAGCACTGACATTCGCCATACTAGTGGAATCAACAATACAGTAGCTGATGCTCTATCTAGAGTAGAAATCAGCCCTATCTCCAATTCATTTTTTCTAGATTTCAATGCTTTCGCAGATGGCCAAAGAATTGATCCTGAATTAAAAAAATTGCAGACTGAAAATTGTACTTCTTTACAATTTAAATACATCCCCAGTCCAGTGACAAATACCAAACTTTTATGTGATGTCTCTACAGATGTACCTCGACCATTTGTACCAGAAAATTTTCGCAGAACTCTTTTTGAACACTTTCATAACCTTGCACATCCAGGTGTAGCAGCAACTACACAACTAATTTCATCCAGGTATGTTTGGCCTCAGATGAAGAAACATCTTAAGGAATGGGTGAAAAGCTGCATTGCATGCCAGCGATCAAAAGTGATCAGGCACACCAAGACACCTTTAGGCACTTTCGCATCACCTGATGCAAGATTTTCTCACATCCACATCGATTTGATAGGTCCCTTACCTCCATCAGAAGGGCAGACCTACTGTCTGACAATCATCGATAGATTTACAAGATGGCCTGAGGTAGTGCCTATAGCTGATATTACTGCAGAAACTGTATGTCGTGCTCTGTTCAGTGGTTGGATCTGTCGTTTTGGATGTCCTTCCACCATAACAACAGACCAAGGTCGACAATTTGAGTCCCTTCTCTTTCGAGAGTTGACAAATATGCTTGGCACGACCAGAATTAGAACAACTGCCTTCCACCCTCAGTCGAATGGTTTAGTGGAACGTTTCCACCGTGTCCTAAAGAGTGCTATAAAGGCTCATGAAAATCCTAGATGGACTGAATGCTTACCTGCCATTTTACTTGGACTGAGAGCTGCTGTGAAAACAGATATAAATGCATCCAGCGCTGACTTAGTGTATGGTGTTTCACTCAAACTTCCAGCAGATTTGTGTACAGAATCTTCACCGAATAAAATTTCACAAAACAATTTCATCCAACAATTGCGGGAAAGGATGAATCACATCAAACCCATCCCTACATCCCATCATGTGAAATCCAAGGTTTTTGTGCACCCAGAATTAAACACTTGCTCTCATGTATTTCTAAGAGTGGATAAAGTCAGTCCACCCTTGTCACAACCCTACACTGGTCCTCATGCAGTACTTTCACGAGAGACCAAAAACATCACCATAGACTTAAATGGGAAGAAAAGTTGTGTCTCACTTGATAGAGTCAAGCCAGCTTTTCTATTTAATGACTTACCTGAGACTGATTACCCTGAAACCCAACCAAACGAAAAGAAATCACCAGAAAATCCTGAGACTGTAAAAACTCAAGTAACTAAATCTGGTAGACGTGTAAAATTTAATAAGAGGTTAATAACAGAAATTGGTTAAAACATTTTGTATATATTCATTTTGTGAAACATTTGAAAATTGCATCACATATATTTCATTTTTGTAAACATTTTGAAAATTTCATCATATATATTACATTCAAATTTTGACAGGTATATACATATTCATATTTTGTAAAGTAAATTATTTCTCTTTAACCTTTGCAGCATTTTGTATTCAGGGACATATATTAATTATGGTATATACAAGTGAAATGTTTATTACATTCAGATATTACCCAGACTGTTTTCTTTACATATTAATATGTCGAATTTATATGCCATATATATTATTTTTTTTCATTTTATTTGTCTAGTAAGTTTGCATCAGGTATCTCCCAAAGAACAATGTATGTGAAAGATATTTTTTTTTAATCATTGTATATTTAATACTTATTTTTAACATTTTGTCGTTCCTTCACAAGTTCATCACTGGAGGGATACTATTGTAGTGATAACTTGTTTCATTTAATTTATAAGTGCATTTCATTCATTTACTGTATAATAGATGGCACCACCATTCAGTGTCATTTTATGTTGCACGACACCGATAGGTGGCGTGGCAGTATTGTATCCCGAGAATTCTCTCGATGCTCGCACACTTCGCTTGCTACTGTATAACCGAGAGGTGATGTTCGGAGATTGAATAAATATTACTTTGTTAAGTTTTAAAATCTGTTTCGTCAATATTTGTCTAATTCGGACATCAAACTAGATAATAAGACGAAAATAAACCAATCATATGCCTCCAAACGATTAGCAATGAAATTTTTAACGCCTATGATTGGTTTATTTTCATCTCAACGTCATCTTTTCCTTAACGCAATGCAACGGACTCCTATGTGAACAGACCCTAAATCTTCAGGAGGCCCATATCTGATTTTAATTCATAATTATTAACAGCATAGTATGTCAATGTTTAAATATGAGATTAGAATAGATATTTGCCTACAACTTATAGTAAGCTAAATACAGTGTTCCGTCTATTAATTATTCTTTTGAAACATTTAATGATAGAGTCTGGTTATCCATATCTAAGATATTGTTCTTTTAATCAGTCTTAAGACACAACTGAAAAAAGGAAAAAAGATTTTCCCACAAACTTCTATTTCTCAGACTAAAAAAAAGTGTAGGATGGTATTATCTGAGCCTTAAGAGAAATATTTCTAATTTCTATCGTAACTGAGTCTCTTATACAGTTTTTTTACAAGCTTTAAGACCTTTCGAATACGAAGGTTAATGTACATCGTCACAAGCCTGAAGCGAAAGCAGATGTTGTCGATGGAGAGAATGTAACAAATGTGTCTGGAATGGTTGGCCATTATCTCGTTAGTGATTGCTACAAAATCATGCCTTAAAAATTACTCTGATTCATTCATTACGAAGCTTATTTTAAGAATTTAGATCGTATCTAGTTAAATAGATCAGGTAACTTGTATCTCAAATACCCTCTTTGGCAGTAGAACCCTTCTGGTTTAAATATGTTGGTGTTGAGGAATCGAAAGTAGGTATGTAAATAGTTTGTATTGAAATACAAATGATTTGAAAACCAGCTCAATCCCTTAGTACTTTTTACTGGTAGTGAGACAGTTCTGCGTCGATGACATATTATGACCTATCAATGTACTATTTTTACAGTTACCAGGTACCATTTTTCAGAAGAATAAAGTATGTAGTCGTCTGGAAGTTTTTTTGCGAATGAACACATCTTATTTATCTATGTTGAAGTACCTGCATTTCTCTTATCACGGATATCTTGGTATGGTCTAATGTCTTTTATAGTATCATTCACCTGTAGTATCATTCTTTTGTCCCTAACATCCCATGTAGGGCACGTCTGTCCTGAATAGAAAAAAAAAAGCTTTAAAAATATTTTTTACATCCATATAATACATTTAACCATGAAGCTAAAGCTGTAGCTTCATGCATTTAACTTTGGTTCATGGGATTCAGAAAAATCGAAAGCATTCGTGACGCTGTTGCCTCTTGAAACGTTGGTTTTGTGTGGCAACACACTGTTATTTATTTCGCGATAAGTTTGGCGCGAAGCGTAATTCAGCTTCTCATTTGTTTATGTTTTTAAATTCATCTTTATTTCCCTAAAATACCTTCCCTTTTATGATATTGATGTTCGGAATTGTGTATATCATTCTGTTGTCGCAGTGTTAAATTACACAGATCTGTTAATTTACACAGTCTTGGAATAAAATAATGAATTTATGCTGAATTATTCACCATACGATTAAAAGTAACTAATGCTTTAAACAGGTTCATTTTGAAAAGTTTCTATATTTAACAATGGCGCTGATCACTTTCATGTATATAGATATATTTCTCCGTGATAGAATTTATTAAATCGATATCCCTGTGATTAACAATTAATACAAAAAAAAATCTTTGATGTGATAACATGTAGAAAAAGTAGATTGTTAATAAACAAATAAGATCTGATTATTTGCTTTATGTTTTTCTTGTTTGATAGAGAGTTTTTAATTGGGTTATATTTTCTATTATTTTTATGCATTTTAACACAACTATTTGGTTATAAATAGTTAGGCATATATTTTCTATTATTGATTTTGTAAGTTTCACTAAACAACTAGGAAATAGCATATTTATTCATGCAAAGTGAGCACCTTTGTTTTAAATTAGAAATTTAGGAAACTATGAATTTTTCAGACACTTTTTAAGTTTATTGAAAGGCCCCTTTAAACTAAGAAAGATAATAGTTTTCCGCAAATGCATTTAAATTCCTCAAATGACTGTTTAAATAATTAATTTTCTTTGAATATTTTCAAAATTCCTGCATAGGCTACTAAAAACTACAGCTGACATCAAGAAGAAAGCTTTACATTGCATTTAAAATTTTTACACTAAACAAATACACGTAAATAAACATAAAGTAGATAGTTTTTAAAGTCAACAAGGGAAGCTAGTAATTTTATTACAAGTCTTCACATAAAAAGTGAAGAAATAGATAAATTTTGCATGTTTATAAGATTGTAATGTGCATTTAGTTGCACCTAATTTAAATATGACACTTACTCATATTTTTCTTGGTGGGAAACATGTTAAAGTACTTGAAGAGTTTAACCATTTATCCCCTTTGTTCTTTCTTATAAATTTCTGTATTTTATATTTTGAAGTGTAGGGTAATGCTACTTGAAACATTTTGTTTGAAAATTAAACTCTGATATCGTATAGCTGGATCAGTGGTGCACCCAGGGGGGGGGGGGGGGGAAGGGGCCCTGCCCCCCGATAAAAATAGAAATTGCATTTTGAATATTGATTTTGCATTATAAATATTTTTCTTTGCTCATATCGCCCCCCCCCCCCTCCCAAGAAAAAATCCTGGGTGCGTCATGGAGCTGGATGGTTTAATATATACATCAGAATTGCTAAATACTTGTAATAAAATTTTCTTCTAAATAATGTAACTTTTAAAATTTTTTAAATTACGTATAAAAACATACAAAAATGTGAAAAAGTTAAAAAAAAAATTTTCTCCATAAATTTCACATGCTTTTATTCAGTGATACATTATATGAAAAGAATTAGTATTTTTCATCATTTGTTAAGTAGTTTTCCTGTTTCACAACTATTAATCTAAAAATTAAGGTCTCTTCTGTACATGAATAGACTGGAAACTATAATGAAATATTTTTTGAAGAGAAAGTATTAATTTAGAATTTTGAAATTTTAACTATGTTATATATATTATTAAAAATATTATTTAGTTGAATAATTGTATTCTTTGATGCAAATTGTTTAGCAAAAATTTTTTACCTTTACAGGGGTCTATTAATGGCAGGAGAAGATTTTCCATTTCCATTTCCTCCATATGATGTTCAGAGAGATTTCATGAAAAATCTCTATAATGTATTGGATGCTGGAAAAATTGGAATATTTGAGAGTCCAACTGGTACAGGAAAATCTCTAAGTATCATCTGCAGCTCTTTAAAATGGCTGAAAGATTTTCAAATGAAAAAGAAAGAAGATCTTGAAAAAGTTATCAATGAAAACGTTAGTGATTCTGGTGATGACTGGTTTAATAATTTTCTAAAGGAGCAAGAAAAACGTCATGCATTGACAGATGCCAAGAAAGAATTTGAAATGCTTACATCACATGAAACTCGTATTAAAAATTTAAGAAATAAGAAGACTGTTAAGAATACTGGATTTTCATTGCAGGGGGAAACGAGAAATATCAAACGTGCACGACATAGTAATACTGAAGACAATTCTGATAATCAAGTTGATGAGGATTTTTCCATTGAGAATTATGAAAGTGATGATGAGGCATCAAAAGAAGAAAATGATGAAAAGGAAGAGAAAACAAATATTTTGAAAATATATTTTGCAAGTCGTACACATTCTCAATTAGCTCAGTTTTTAGGGGAAGTTAAAAGGAGTCCTTACAGTAATATAATTACTGTGACTAGTTTGGGTTCTCGTGCAAATTTGTGCATCAATGAATCAGTTTTGAAATTCAAAAGTATTAGTTTAATTAATGAACATTGTGTAGAATTACAGAGAAAGAAAAGTAAAATAAAAAAATGTTGTCCATTTATAAGAATTTATCAGACATGGAAGAAAATATTTTATCATCTGTCAATGACATTGAAGATATTGTACAACTAGGCAAGGAATTAAAATCATGTCCTTATTATTCTACCCGGAAGAGTATTCCTGATGTAGAACTGGTTGTTTTGCCTTATAACATTTTACTTCATAAACCTACACGAGATGCCTATGGAATTGTGTTGAAAGATAATGTTGTTATAATTGATGAAGCTCATAATTTAGTTGAAGCAGTGAATAACATGTATAGTGCAGAAATAACTGGAATTTGTTTGCAGCAGTCACTTTGGCAGCTTGAAACCTATCATAAGTGTTATAACAGCAGATTTTCACAAAAGAATTTAAAATATATCAAAATTTTGCTCTCTGTGTTAAAAGCTTTTATTCAGTTTTTGAAAAATTCATCTATCAAGAATAATGAGCCAATATCAAGAATTATGTCCACTAATGATTTTATTATTTCATCTGGTGTAAGTAATGTTAATTTTTTTGAATTATCTCAATTCTTTGTTACTAGTCTTATTGGGCATAAACTTCATGGTTTTACTGCTTCTAGAGTTGCTAAAGGTATAACGCCATTAGATGATCAAAAGAAAAGCAATTTATTGGAGAAAAAATCATCTACATCTAGTTTTCTATCTGAGATCAAAAATATGCAAAAAAGTGTAAAGGAAGAGCATCCTGTAGAAAATAAAAATACTAGCAATATTCAGTATAAGCCTTCAGCATTTTTTACTTTTATTGAATTTATGAAAACCTTAACTTATCCCACTGATGATGGTCGTGTCTTAAGTTGCAAATCTAATACAATGCAAAAATCATTTTTGAAATTCCTTCATTTAAACCCATCATCTCATTTCCAAGATATTGTGGATAATGCTAGATCAATAATTCTTGCTGGTGGTACTATGCAGCCAGTGTCTGAATTCACCGATTTATTTTTAAATGCTGGTGTAGTTAAGGAAAAAATTTCATACTTTTCTTGTGGACATGTTATACCACCTGAGAATCTTCTTGCTATTGGTCTTGGTGCAGGACCCTGTGGAAATGTACTAGATTTTACTTATAAAAGTAGAAAACTTCCAGACACAGTTAAAGAACTTGGAAGCATTCTCATCAATTTATGCAATACTATTGAAGGAGGAATAGTTTGTTTCTTTCCTTCATATGATTATGAGGAATTCATTTTTTCTGAATTACACAAAATTAAAATGTTGGATTCAATCAAAAAGAAGAAAAAGTTATTTAGAGAACCAAAACTCAGCAGTGATGTTGACCAAGTACTGTCTCAGTATGCGAAATGTATTGACTTAAGTCTACATAACAGGTCTTCAGATTCCTGCAGTGGAGCTATTTTATTCAGCATTGTTGGTGGTAAAATGAGTGAAGGCATAAATTTTTCCGATAATCTTGGTCGATGTGTCATTATGGTTGGTTTGCCATATCCTAATAAATTTTCTGTAGAACTCAAAGAAAAAATGTCTTATTTAAATGCAAAAGCAGCTGAAAAAAATATTAAAAATGCTGGTGATGTGTATTATAATAATTTATGTATGAAAGCTGTAAACCAATCTATCGGCCGTGCTATTCGCCATAAAAATGACTATGCCACAATTGTGTTATTAGACTATAGATATAGAACTTCAGTTGTAAAAGATGCCTTACCAGGCTGGATTTTAAAGAGTTTCAGTTATTACGACAAATTTGGTCCTGCTTTTTCTGCTCTTCGAAAATTTTATTCTGTTAAAAACAAATTATAGTTTGTTACAAAATTACTAAAGTTTGTTCCTGTGGTAATAAAATAAATTTGAATGAAATAAATTCTGATGGAGAGAGTAATATATTTTTTATCATTAGTAATTATTTCATTCAAGTTAGAAATATTAATTTTATATTGTAAAATTAATATTGTTTTTATTTAAGTTGGTACCACATAAACTGTTTGAAGTGCCAAATGATAATTCATGATTTAAAATCCGTCCAGGGCTTCATTGTTTTTGTGAAGTAAAATAGCATAATTCATACTGTAGTTTTCTCTCAATTTCATCATGATATTCTCTTATGTATATGTTATATATTATGTATAAATGTGAGATTTATTTTTTATAAGATATTTATGCTTATATAAAAATATTTAATATTTGTATTTTTCATACATTTTGTTAGAAATATCTATGTGTTTGAAATTTTCCCTTATATGTATCCTTAAAGAGGCTTAAGAAATTTATAAGTTTTTAACATTCCTGTTTTGTTGAGGAGGAATATTTTTTCGCATAGAATTTTATATATTGTGTTTTAATATTGATGCAATTTTAATAATTTCTACAAATTTGTATAAATGCCAAAAAACAAAAAAAAACAATTAATTTACGTTGTGCTCTTGTCAGTTTTGTTTTCTTCTTCAAAGTAGAAATGCATACAATTTTTATTTAGGTTTTTAAACTTCTATAGATAAGATAATGTTGATGTGTTTACTTATCAATACTATAGATATGAATGTTTGTAAATTAGGAGCCATCAGTAAAACCTTTTTATGCAAACAAACTACCTCAATTCAACTTGTACTAAATAAACTGTATAATTCTTTTATGTAAAAAATCTGTTTCTCTTACCTCCACTCTTTAACTAGAAACTCATAAGATACAAGTCAAGTTAGAACAAGGTTTTATGTATGTAAAACTAATGTCCATATCCCACACATTCCTAGTCACTGATTTTGTTATTGTTATATATTTACAGCATACCATAATTGCTGTTGTGTGCAGTGGATATGTATTTAAAGGTTTGTCTACGGAGGTTTATATAAATGTTTTTTTTTATATGAAAGTTGGTTCATTTTTTTTGCTAATATATATAGTGTTTCCCAAAGGCATTTTTGATGAAGTCATACTCTCTTTCTGGGAGGGATGGATAGGTAGATCAAAGGAAATTTGTTATCTTTAAAGAGTCAACTTCTGATTCATTCAGTCTGCATCATGCAGAAAAGGCCATACCTTTGATCTGAATGAATGATTATTATAAACATTGCACAATCTTAAAAGACAGTTTCGGCAACTAGTTTCAATTTAAAAATTACAGTTCTTCATCAGACTGGGTGGCATTGGTTATGATGGTGTGATTATCTTTATAATTCAAGAGTTTATGGTAGATGTGATTATCTGTGGCGACAATCACGGTAATGCTCTTAGACTTTATAATTGTCTGTGATTATTAGTTTGGAACTAATTCCCAATCTGAATTTTTACTGTGGTTATTATACTTTGACTAAGAGATTATTGCCATTTTAATTTACTAGACAAAAAGCTTTTAACTTTGTTACTAATTTGTGTTCTTTAAAAATAATCTGATTGAAATCTCTTTGCTTGATTAGTTTTCTTTTGAAAAAATTATTCTATATTTTAGATGTCTTTTAAGTTTTGTTCTTATTTTGTTGATGGTCATCACAACTGAATACTGCTGGTTGTAATTGTTAAAAGAGGAGTTATAAGCAAATGGTCGCAATTGTAGAAGGTTTCATGCAATGTTTTCTGGCAAAGTTTGGTGTGAATTTGACTCTTGCCTCTTACATCCTTCTTTTAAGGCATGTATCTCTTACATTCTTTTAAGGATGATCACCCTTAATTATTGGGTGATACTTTAGGATCTTCAATCATTTTTCTTAAGAAATAAAATGTCATTTTTTTTGGATCATTGTTGAAACTTAAAATCATATTCTATAATGCATATACACAGGTACTGCCTAGTTTATTATAGACATAGATCTCTAATCACAGTATACAAAATTATTTTGTTTATGATATTTATTTTCAGTATTTTTTTTTTCCTTACATGACAGAGCTAAACTGATTGCAGTGCTCTTTTGGTCCTAATATCAAAATACTATCAAGATAATGTCAGATTTGTAAATGTACAGGTGAATAAATACAGATTACTCTTAGTGTCTTATTTTGTTTTCTTGCAATCCCCATAAACTGAATTTTGGTCATTATTGATCAGGTACTTAATGAGGAAGCATTTGTTGCTGGGTAAAAGAATCAAATGGATTGAAGCAAGGTAGTTGGAAACATCTACTGAACACTGAGTATCCCACAGTGTCATTTGCAGACTTTGGAGAACATTCCAACTTAAAGATATTATATTTAATAACTGGAGAGTTGCCTTAAAGGCATTGCAAAACTGCTATCTAGAATTAATTGTGTTAGCCTTCAGTCAGGTGCAATGGTCAAAGTCACATAAGTCGGTGCAATTAGCCCAGTAGGTACTTTCTATAAATAAGCTTTTTGTTATTATAAAACTCCCTTTATTTTAATTAAATCATCCAGAAACAATATTTTAAAGTGTGTTTTATACAAATAAAATGTGTAGTTCTTTGAAAACAATGACATTTTATTCACAAAAGCATTATTCTGAAACTTTATTTTGAAAAATTTTAAGCTTTTTCAGATTTTCAGACCTAAAAGACATATTCTTATAAATATTGACTTACTCTTACAGTATTAAATTATGAATGAGTTAGAAAATTTGTTTTAATCAATATATATTTTAAAAATGATTTCCTTACAAGATGTTAGATCAGGTGCAAAGTGCCTGGCAGATTACTTTGGTCACTGTACCCACTGGGGAAGATTTTGAGTAAATTGACTTATATGCAATCAAACATTATTACATTAGCAATAGCTACACTATGGTGCTAGTGGCTCTGCTGTCTAGTAAGAAAGAAGGGGGAAAGAATGCCTGTTAGATCAGTTGCTTCCAACTGAAGGGTAAAACGTAAGAATGCTTGTCATCCAACTTTCAGTACAGTTTATACTCTCCTCTGCAAAGTGTTGAAAATACTGTTTAAAGTAGTCTGTTGAAACTGGATCTAGAAACAATGTTGGAATGTATTTTTATTTTAATGTTGAACAAATCATCCCATAAAATCTAATAACAAGTTGGAAATTGACCTATCTGGCCATGGCAATGATAGACATGTTGCCTTGAGGAAACAAAATTCAGTATCCTTTAATGCTCAGAGGTGTAGAGACAAGAAATTCCACAGATGTACTATACTTTCAGAGATTTTATATTCATAGGTGTTTGTGTGCTATACTGATTTCAGCTGGTGGAAAAATTCATTTTATGTAGAAATTAACAGCATATAGAATGGTGTGTAAAGTTCTTATATATAAATTGCATACATGGTTACATTTGAAGGGCAGACTGCAAGCTTTAAGTCTCCATCCACAACCATTTTGGAGGTCTAAATTGCTCTTCAGGAGTAGGGCACAAAACTTTTGGATATGTTAAGGTATAAGAACCCTGAGAATTTGATGTGAATGTTGCTTGGTTGCAAGGAATTAATAGTTATCTTTAAGAATAATAGCCTTATCTGTTTGACTAAAATCACATTTTGTTAATTTTTTTAAATATCTATCTTTATTGCTTTAAATGTTTTTGTAAATTGTTCTTTCTTCTGTTGTATTATGTTGTTGTTATTACTAAGATCCCTGGTGCTTTTGACTTTATAAAACCCCAATCGGGTGTATGTATGAACACAAGGCAGGATATAGAAGCATAAACATATGCACAGAATTTTTATTTTCAAATGATAACACTGGCAATGGGCAGTGGATTGCAGCTTCTCTTTCCAGACAGTGTGGCTCTTTTTGCAGGCGGAAGACTGACAAGTACTCCAGAATACAGGGTGCAGGATACCTGGAAACCATTGAAAAAGGCCACAATTCGAAAAAGATTAGGAAACACTGCTTTAACCACTTAGCCACAGGGCGGCAAATTTTGTATTATGATATTCCTGAAGCTTACCAGTTTTTGTATCATTTTGATTTTTGATGAAACTGGTACAAAAATGTAGTGTTCACAATTATATTAATTCTGCAAAACTTTTAAGACACCAGTGTCCAAACAGTATCATCATAAAAAAATTATATGATTTAGCAAAAAATTTGTGCTTCAAAAGCTTGGAAAATTTTCTCTTTCAGTTGTGTAACAGTTAAGGAATAGTAACATTGTAAATAATATATTGTGTTATCCTCAATTTTTAATATTCCCGTATAAGGATAGAAATACAATATTTTGTGTAATAGTTCATGTTTTTTGTTCTAGTCCTTTTATTAAAGGGGAAAATTCATTTATTCATTTTTTTTTTCTAAAAGGAACTAGAATCAAATATTGGATGATGATGCTCACTTCATTCAGTGTTTGTTAGCTGTTATTCATTACACAACTGTCACCTCTGATACTTTTAATATATCAGGCAGAAAACTTCATATTAGATTAAGAATAAAGAATGTATTTAAAACATCACCTGTATTATTTACCATAACCTGGTATGTATTTTTAAAATTATTGATAATCTTGTTCAACCTTGGAATTCAGATGCTAATTGTATTGTGTAGGTTGTGGACTTCTGTGCGTAGTGTTATATTATAGTGATCTTGTGTATGTCGTATAGTGTCGCCATCTACCGATGATCGATAGGATCAAATTCATTTCTTCAAATTTAAAAGATAGTTGTGAGTGTGTTGAATTTTTTAGGATCGTGCGAGATGTTTACTTACGGAAAGAAATTTGGCAATTTTTAAGCAAATAGCTATTCCGTATAAATTAATTTTGATACCTTATGAAGGGGAATAGTTAAAAGATGTCTAATGTACTTTTAATGTAAGCAAGGTTGGTGTGAAAATGGTCTCGTTCGTTACGTAGAATCATAGAGGAACGCTTTCTCTATGCGTAGGATGATCTACATGAACAACTCGCTGTACGATGAATGGAGCAATTTTATTATTTGTGGTTTAGAACTCTGATTGATACCAATTAAAACAACTATGTATTTTAATAGTTTTCGGTTGTATACTGCGATAGGGTACTATTAAGATAGCAGCAGATGAATAAAGAATGAATCTGTAGTGGTGCCATCTACCGAGTGTTCTTTCAACTGAAAATCATCAGATTTGATCTATATTATACTGTTGCGGTTATAAACAGGCCCCAGGGCCCGATTTAGGACTGTAATTCTTGACTGTAGGCACAACTCGGGATGGGGGCATAACATTTTCAAAATTGACACACAAAAAAAATAACGAATCATTGTGAAAGTACCATTTTACCAAGAATTGGCTATTTGAAGTGTAGAAGTCTAGAACACTATCAAATAACAAAAAGTAATACAACATATTAACTTCATCATTAAAACACCAATACAATGCAACCAGAAAAACTTTTTAATCCCTTATATACACTATAACACACATATGAGGAACTATACATATAACTATACATAAATGATGAACCAATCAATAAAATTTGAAAGGATATATATAAAAAAAATTGCTATAAAAAAGGTAAAATTTAAAAATTATATTAAATTGGGAATTTTCTTTTTTTTTCTTTTAAAATAAAAATTTGAGGGGGGAGGGGGGCTAGGCCCGGGCCTAATGGCAAATCCGGGCCTGACAGGCCCTTCATACTTAAATGAAATATAAAAAATACTGCTGTGCAAAAAGAAAAGAAAAGTAATTTTTTTATTTCATTAGTAATCTATATATATAAAACAGTTCCGTAACTGACTCACTGACTGACATACAACGCACAGACCAAACCGCTGGACCTAAAATTTTTGACATTTTGCATGGCGATTCTTCTTATAGTGTAGGGGTGCACTAAGAGAGATTTTTGAAAAATTCTTCTTAGATTTTTTAAAATTAAATTTTTAAGCTGTTTTAGTAACTTTTTTAAGGTTTGCATTTAAAATAATAATTTAAGGGTTATAAAATTTATATCGCGAGAAAGACCATAAAAATTCCTTTCAAATGAAATCTTTTTCGAATCTTTACCTCTATTTTCTGACTTTTGGTGAATTTTTAAAGTTTAATTTTTAGAATTTAATTTATTAAATGCCGATCACGCGATTTCTTTTTCTGGTACTTTAAATAAATTTATCGTCACGTGCATAACAACTAAATAGACAAAAAAATATTTTTTTTCTTGCTAATGCGGCAGACGATTGGACAATATCCAAAAAAATATTAAAATACAGTAAAAGATGTTATGTTCCTCAAACTGTACTATATTAACTGTACTATATTCTTTAGTATGTCCTATTACATTTAATTTGAATATTTTCTTCTACATTATTTTGTCTATAAAAATATCCCTTACGATTTTTTTATAAATATATTTTTTTGGTTTTTTTTACATCAATTGTATACATTGATCGTCGCATTTATTATATATACATATATATATATATATATATATATATATATATATATATATATATATATATATATATATATCTTGGCATTAATTGCATGCATTGACCGTTGTATTTAATTTGAATGTACTCCGTAGCGAAGTGCGGGTTTTCAGCTAGTTTAGATATAAAGTCATTGAGAAGCATATAGCATATCAGTCATTTTCACATGTACATGATCATTTAAATTTTTAACGAAAGCAGGCATTTAAGGCTTCTGTGTACTAACCCCCTTGGATTCGCTCACCTCAATGTTAACCTATGGAGAAAATGTGTACTAGGATTGCCACGATTTCTTTTTATGGTACTTTAAATAAATTTATCGTCACGTGCATAACAACTAAATAGACAAAACATATTCTCTTTCTTTCTAATGCGGCAGACGATTGGATATTATCCAAAAAAAAAAATAAATATCCCTTACGATTTTTTTGAATTCGCGAAATTTGAAAAAAAATTTTCTTTTGGAATCCTGCGTAGACAAGTTAGGATGTGACCAGGAGAGGCCTGCGCATTAGTGGGTATGGGGAACAGCTTCTGTTGGTCAAGCACCAGGAGCACCCGAAGGTAGAAGATTGACTTCTACCTTCTCCAATTGCCTGCTAGCTTTAGCTGGACATAACGGAATGGCCCTACCAGGAATAAAATTACCGACCTACATCACCCCCCCTGCCACGATGAGGCAGCATAGCGGGACTTAGGGGGGTGACGATGAAGCATCTTCCAGCAGGATTGAAGCAGCCTTTCAATAATAATCTCTCTTTACCGTAATGCGTGACAGTATAGTTAACTTATTAAGATCAATACGTTTATATTTCTGATGATGGCTGAAGTTACTTAAACTGACATGCATCTTATTCCTTTCCCCCAGTCAAATAAATACAGTAACCACCGCTTATAGTGATCAGTGGTTATAAGAATCAATATCGCGAAAACAAAAACAAATGTATTATTTCCATGTTAAAATTTTCGCTTTAAAGAATCAATCCACCGGTTTTAAGAATCAGTTTACGCTCTTCGCTTTCCTTTCATTTTTCCAAAAAAGCCACTTAAACCCTCAAAAGGCACGAAGTTCTTTCTTTTTTTATATATACAGTCGTAAAATGCACCCCTTTCTTTGTTAGACATAACATAATAGTTTCCCCTTAAACGCTTTAGCACAACACTGTCCTATTAGCTTGACCCAGGGGCATCTTTATTCGTCCGGGTCCGATTTCACTTTTCTCTACTGACAAACGAAAATGGGGATTCTTTTTTTCCTACATCCTGGTTGCGGCTTCCTGGACTTTAAAACACATAAATCTTCGGCTACGTGTTCACTATCACTTAGGCAAACGTGACATTAATAGATTCAGCACGTTATCAAACCGTGAAACGTAAGCTAGAAGGTGAATCTTCCTCTGAGACTATTAGTATTGAAAGAGGTATGAACAGCCTCCCGAAAACTTCATTACGTCAAACTACCATAGAAAACTTTTTCTTGCTCCCTTCCCGTAGGTGAAATGTTAAACTGTTAAGCAGGTATGTTGTAACAAATATTGGATTTTTTTCTTCTCTTACTATAATCATGTGTATCTACTTATAGGTCTAGAAATTAAGTTGTATTTTTAAAATTATAAAAAATAATCTTAATAAAAGATAATTAACGAAAATTAAAGAGTATTTTATGGTAAATTATCTCATATATGTATATATAGGTGTGTGTGTGTGCCTGTCCAAAAACCTAAATTTCGGCTATAAGAATCAACCGCTTATAAGAATCAAAAACGGTAATAACGAACGTGATTCTTATAAGCGGAAATCACTGTATATGCAACTGATGTTTTATCTTCTTTCTACTCGTAGGTATAAGAATTTGAGTTCCGCAAATGAAACCTTCATTATGAAATTTTTAAATTTGATTATAACTCAGTGTTTGAGTTATATTAATGTGTTTCATAATTTCAATTTGGCCAGCACGTGAATGGTCGTTGTACTGAACGCTGAAATTCTGTCTATTTCAAAGTTTTCAAACTTCGTTTCGTTGGATCCAAGCAGGTTTTAAAGTCTGTACTGAGAACCCGATTTAAAAAAAAAATAAAATTCACTGTACGATACTTTCTCAGTTGCAGCTTATCCAGCAATACTGTAGCTAGTCATCTCTATCAAAATCTTGTGCGAGCCATTCTAATCTATGCGTCGTCTGTCTGCCTTAACAATGAAGTTAATTTGGACCGATTTATTCAGTCTTTGCTCGTTTTTTTTTTTTTTACAGCTAATAATTTAATTAAATATGAAGAAAAAAATGCAAGAACGATGAAAAATGTGTCGATTTCATTCAAACAATTGAGAAAATATTTCTTAAAAGAAATTTTTAAAAATGACTAATGGCATGCCATTTTATTACTTCCAACTTAAGGGGACAGTGGACCTTCAAACCTAACTTTTTTTTTTTGAATGGATTTGCTCGAAATTTGAATTTGTGATTAGTACCATAGATTTTTAAAAGTGGTTAAAATTTAACGATGAAATATTAATAATTTATGAATTATGAATTATTAACTATATCCAAAAATGGCCTCATTAAAAATATTCCAGGCGCATTTCTCTTACATATAATATGGTAATTTTTATTTACAGGATACCTTTTAGAACTAACGACGAAACTTATTGCTTATTTTAAGCATTCATTAAAAATGCAAAGAGAAAAAAATAATAGTGAAAACACCATTTTTATGACGCAAAATACCTATAAATCATCTTTTAAAGTACAAAATTTATAAATTCTGTGCTACGAAGCATAATTTTTTTCGATAAGATTTATTTGATATACAGTTAAGGATATAAAAATTAAATTTCAAAGCAATACGATAATAAGAAATGCGCCCGGAGCAGTTTGAATATTCGTATGACATAAAAATTTTTATTTTGAGAAAAACACGTTTAAAGTTATTGCTATTAGTAACCACATAATATCTAAATTAAATACAAATGCCTATAACTAGGAAAGTAATCGCGGAAATTAAAAATTCTTTTTGCGACACATTCCTACTCGTCCGTAGTTTCAAAATTCAATAAAATAAAAAAAATCGAATTTTTGGTCAAATTTCACAATTTTGAAAGTTCACTGTCCCCTTAAGTATGTTTGTTACATTCTACGGGAGAGATGAGCATGTATCATGAAATCCAAATTTCAAACTTAAAGCTATTTGAGAAGATAATTAGAATTCTCCAAAAGTTTTTACTTTAAATGACCAACCACGAAGACTTAAAGACCCAGCAAGGATACATCCAATGTGCTCCAAGAGACAAATTGAAATACGAACTACACTTGACCCAGCACTTCTATTACTGCCCTGTAATACTTCTCAGCTTAGTAATATCAATTGTCACCTAGATCTTTGCAAATCTATACTTATATACAAAGAGAGAGCGATTTTGTACGTGGAGGGTAATCTCCGGAACCACTGCACCTATTTGAAAAATTCTTTCACTGTTTGAAAGGTACATTATTCCAGATGGACATAGGCTATATATTATGTATATCTGATCAGTAGAAATAAAGTTAGGGGCTTAATCCTAACAATCTCCATTGTTACCGCTACTGTCTTCTACCGCTTTTTGTTCCGAAGATTTCAACGATCCTTATCGCGGTGGGCTTCTGTTCTGACGCTAGCGGTTCGAACCTAGCCGTTCTCCGGCACGCCTTTTTCTTTAAAAAACTTTATTTTAATTATTAACTAACGTAAAATTAATTTAAGGTATTATTTAGGTTATTATTAAGGTAAAAAAAGATTTACAATTTATTGGCTACCAACAGGAAATTTATTGGTATAATATTTTGTTCAACCCGGACAAAGTCGGGACGGGCCGCTAGTCTATAATAAAATCAGACTGTGACCCAAGAATTTTATTTTCCATAGCCATGGATACGATTGAAGAAACGTTATCCAAACAGCGAATGGCTGCATGTTTATACAGATGGCTCTAAGCTTAACAACGAGAGTAGAGTCGTTGCTGGTATATACAGCTCCTTCTTTTCTCATTATCTACCACTAGGTTATAACAACATAGCCTTCGATGGAGAAGTCGAGGCCATTCGGATAGCCCTTGTCCTTTCGAAACGCAGACTTCCTGA
>OU015498.1:8386324-8398824 GCA_907164885.2 Dolomedes plantarius | reverse complement strand
GAGTTCGGAGTTGGAAAGCTAAAAATAGCAATACAGTGAATTTGGAAAAGTATGACACTGGCTGGGATCGAACCCATAACGTGATTTACAAGGAATGATGGTGTATGAGGATCATTTCCGCCGAATCATGTGACGGCCTTTACTTCCGGTAAGACGGGTAATAGCAGGGTGAAAATGTGGTCCCATGTAAACGGGCTTCGAAGGTTTTCCCTATTAGCGGGTAAATCCCGGGTATTATTGTTGTCCATGTAAACGCAGCTAGTGTAAGGGCTTCAAATTTTGTACATGGGGAAACGGATTACATGAAAAATATTTAGTTCCTGAAATCACCGATTGAGGGCGCTATACAACTGGGCATATGCTGGAAATACACAAGAACACATTTTAAACGCATTTTATTTGAACGTACCAAACATTCACGTTACAAACACCTTACCGACGCAGGGAATGCTGCTCAATATGGTTCCCTTCTTGTAGATGTAATATCTGCAGTCTGTGAACAGCTTGTTCAATTGCGGATCGTAGCTGATCGACTGAAATGATTCTCTCATGCAGAGTTATACCTTCTTTCAAGTTTACCAAGGTTACTAGACGTCCTCGAAAAACAATTTTTAGCCAAAAATCACTCTGATTAAGATGCGGAGAACGAGATGGACAGGTTGTCGGAAATGCATGACTGATTATTCTGTCGTTAGTGAAACGTTGCCGAAGAAACTGCTGTACACAGGGTCCAATATGTGGAGGCGCTCCATCTTGCATAAAAGTAACAGAATTGAGACATTTTCGCTGTTGTAAATGGGGTACAACAAAAGTTCCAAGCATCCTTTTGTACCTGTAGGCCGTCATGGCGCATGTCACAAAGCCATTGCGAGTAGCCTCTTCGAAAAAGAAAGGTCTAAGAATGAACGTGGCTGTGAATCCACAACAGACTGTAGCTTTCGGTGCGTGGAGTGGAATTTCTTGGAAGGTACGGGGATTTTTCGTGTCCCAAATGCGACAGTTATGGGTGTTCACTGTTCCACTGAGGTAGAAATGGACCTCGTCAGTCTACAGAATCTGTCATGGCCACAATACATCCACTTCAACTCTAGCAAGAAATGTCACTGCAAAAGTCAGTCGCTTCTCCTTGTCGATCGATGGCTTGCAACTGTTGGTTATGACTGATTTTGTACGGGAAACCATGCATCATTTTTCTCAGTACGTTCCACACTGCAGGCCCTGATTTTCCAGTAAGCCCGGGCCTAGGGGCCCCTAATTGTTGGGGCCCCCCTAAAAGTATTAATTTTAAAAGGAAAAAAGAAAAAATTCCCAATTCAAATTTTTTAAAATTTTACCTTTTTTAATAGCAATTTTTTTTATATATCCTTTTAAATTTGACTGATTGATTGGTTCATCATGTGTATAGTTATATGTATAGTTCATCATAAGTATGTTATAGTGTATGTAAGGGATTAATAAGTTTTTCTGGTTGCATTGTATTGGTGTTTTATTGAAGAAGTTAATATGTTGTATCGCTTTTTGTTATTTGATAATGTTCTAGGCTTCTACACTTCAAAGAGCCAATTCTTGGTAAAAGGGTACTTTCACAACGATTCCCGATTATGTTTTGTGTGTGTCCATTTTGGAAATTTTACGCTCCCATCTGTGTTAGGGCCCCCCCCAATCCTGAGTTGTGCCTATAGTCAAGAATTTTCTAAATCGGGCCCTGCCACGCTGTGCTGTTGGGAACACCGAAGTGTCGTGACGCTGAACGTACACTACTACAGCCTACAACATATCTATTGACTGTTCAACAATAGCGGTGGCAACATATTCAACGACATCTGAACGAACCGGTTTTCATCTTCAACACGGTTGAACTCCAAGATGTCCAGTTTATAGAGTAAATATAGCTCACTTTACCCAGACTTGGGTGTATATAATTTGAAGTGGCACTCTAAATGAATTTGATACAAACGCAGTTCATACATGAAACAATGTTTATTGAATATTCTTGCACATGTAGGCTTTGCTTTTAACAACAAGATTCATACGTACTACTTGTACAGATATATAAATACAGCTTTCAAGAACAATATATTTTTCAATACTCACGAACAGTAAGTCAACCAGCAATTCTGCCACGTAAACTTTGGGCCCCCTAAGCACTAGCGCAGGATAACACCTGGAGCTACTTACCCCTTAGCTCCCTCTCGCTTATCTATCAACCTTAACAACCCCTTTTCAACCTTAACAACCTTTTTTAACCTTTAACAACCTCTTTTTTATTAATGACGCTGCATGGTATTTATACTAAGCGCGTATGCCGAAATTAGCATATCTCAAGCAGCTTCTTTAATTCATTCACTCAAAAGTTCGATTCTTGTGAATCGAATCTTGTGTATACCTTACAAGTTTTCTCGAATCGAGCGATCATTCTGCTGAGACCTTGGGGAAGAAATGGTCCCTTGCTCAAATTCTTAAGTCGGCGAAACTCTTGAAGATCAGTTGCAGCATTTCCTTTGTGTTCATTAAACATCTTCACAGGCAAAGCGCGTTCTGGCAGCGGGACAGCCATCACTGATAGGAATGAAATTCCCCAGTTTTTATCCTCCTTTATACCCAGAATATGGCTGCAAACCATGGGTTTATGCAAGTACGATGAGGCATAGGCAAAACGGTTGGTAAACAACCAGAGTAGGTTATCTGTGCATAGTCGAAAGTGTTAAAAGAGACTAGCAGTTAGATTACGCCTTTGGGTTCCAAGCACTCTCTACTTAAAATAGATCATTTTGAAAAGATCATCAAACCTTACAAGCAAAATATTGCTTCCTTTTTAATTATATTTTGGTTCAAAGCATCGAACTGAATTGTTTTTGAGTCATCAATCCTGGTCACGGCACCAATGTTAATGATTATTGTTGTGGCCGTGATTATAAAAGATCAGCACATTGCATTTAAAATAAAAGAACAAAACTAGAATTCACTTACCACACTTTATTTAAGCTAGGAGAGCACAAAAATTATTTGCACGTGGACATCACAATTCTTAGCACAAAAATTATTTGCACGTGGACATCACAATTCTTAGCACAAAAATTGTTTGCACGTGGACATCACAATTCTTCCTCAAAAAACCAAAAAAACATTCGGATGTCTTTGGTTTTTTGAGGACAGAATTGTACAAATGCGGAATTGACCCATTACATAGGTCAATTCCGCATTTGTACAACTCTGTCCAACACATGCGCAGGAACTTGGCCTACATAAGCTCGATTCACTTCTTCGTAAAACCCTTCTTAGATTAATTACATTTCCTTTGTGCTACACATGCAACCACGTGCTTCAGAAAGCCTTCTGTATTATGAACATCGATGGACACTCTTGCCGAAGAAAATTCGAAGACTGACTCCACATAACGTTCTTGAGCCGGAAAATTCAAAATTCGCCACACCTTTTTTGTTGCCATCGTTTTTTTTAAAACTTTGTAAGAAGTTCTGGAGAATGTTCATGGGCACGCATTCATTGCCGCGCCACCGCTTTTAATTGGTCGAGCAGGAGCAAAGCAAACCAGTTCCGTCTAGTTTTAAATCGGATGTTCCTTCTAGTTCCGTCTTTTAAATCGGAACTAGTTTTAAGTTGATGGTTTCATAACGTTTGGTGATAACGGTTCATCCAAAGGAGAATAAGGATTAACATCGTATTGAAAAACCACTACTGATTAATCAATCAGTGTGCAAGTCAAGGCTTGAAATTCATATTAACCAACATGAAAGGTTCTGATCGAATTCGTTTACGTGGATGTACTTAATTGTTTATCTACATGAAATCATTATTTCAGGATGGATTTGATTTTGCTCCTAAATATTTTAATCGTTCCGGATATTACATCCCACCCGGAGCAATTTATTTGCTCCCATTATGGAATTGTTCTGAACCGGAACAAAAAAAAATCTCTCGCAAAGAGTTTTTGCACCTTTTCTCTTTTAGCAAATTTTCAACAAAATTTAAACCATTCCGATGAGGCTAAAGTTTTCAAGTTTGGAATTTTCACGAAACTTCTTTACAGAAATTTGTTTCAAGCGTCCCAGATCCCAAACTTAAGCACAAAACTTGTAGCTATAGGAGATAAAGCTAAGATTTACAGCGAAGAGGTTCGTGACAGTAACTGAACAAATACAACAGAACGTGGAAAGCAGACGACTAGATCGTTCTGTGCAGTAAAGTTACGAAACAGACAATAGCGCCCTTTACACGTACGCTCTTTCCCGCATGAAACCACGATCCCGCGCGATTGAGTGCACGTGTGAAGGTGTCGGAGAGGAAGGGAAAACTGCTTTGGAGCGTACTGCAAGTTTTCCCGCGCGCAATCCAGTACTCTCCAAGCACTCGCGAAAGAGCGTACGTGTAAAGGGCGCTAATGATACTTAAGACTTTTTCCATTACGTATAGGTACATACAATTTCATGTATAGTATTGATTTCTTTTCTAAGATATATTTAACTCCTTCACGACATGGTCTAGGGCAGTGGTTCCCAACCTTTTTCAGCTGGCGACCCACCTTTCCTTATCGGAATACCTCCACGGTCCATCGGTCCATGGATTTGTATCGAATCCCTTCCTTATGTATACATAATTTACCATCAAATATTGCAAATATATATATATATATATATATATATATATATATATATATATATATATATATATATATATATATATATATATATATATATATATATATATATATATATATATATATATATATATATATATATATATATGCTTTTTTGAAGGATACAGATTGATTATTGATAAACAATTTGTGTTCCGATTTGAAAATGGTTGACAAAATATAAGCACTTTGTAGCAAAACAGTTAGTATTTATTTAACAATAGGTATATGCTTGCAATATATGCAACGAGTGGTTTCATACTCACTAACAAGTGTTCCTAGGTGAAGATAAAAACTACAATTATAAAAGTACGCAAAGTCCATTTTAATAGCTTTAGGATCGAGTCGCGACCCACCTGTAACCCTTCCGTGACCCACCATTTTAATTTTTCAGGCAAAAAAAAAATCACACAGCTTTGATATAATTACAGTTAAGAAAATTGTTATAGCAATCTACCAATATGTCAAATTGCTGTTTTTAAGTAAGTTTCGATTTTTCTTATCTTTTTTGATGGTTTATTCGATGGTTTCTGATAGTTTTAGGATCGAGTCGCGACCCACCGGTTGGGAACCGCTGGTCTACGTTATTAATTTGGACGAGAGAAAGGAATTAGTCCTGAATTTCTATATCATTCTGTCTTTTTTCCTTTTTTTGGGTGGTACACGTTAAAAAAAAGACACCTTAGATCGGTTTTTTCGTGTCGCGACTCCCTTCAATGGTTCCCCAACTTGCATATTTTCATCGGAAAGACCCTTTAAGACATAAGGGGGCAAAAAACCCCACGAAAATGCAGTTTAAATGATTTAACTCCAACTCAATGTTTCATTTAGCAAAAAAGAAATTTGTAAGAAAATTTAAGAAATGGACAGCTATATAAGAAAACGTCCAACGCTCAGCCTAAAAGCGAGAACAGAACAGAACCTCAAGAAAAGTGATGCGCAGATCGTATTGGTTCAGAATTATAAAACAATAAAAAATAGAATAACTCTTAGCTCAATAAAATCGCTCTATTCCGATGGTGAAACTACAAAAGTGACTGAGGACAGGCAAAGTGATTTGTGTGCTGTACGTAGTAAGTAACTGCTATTTTCATTTATCACCCAATAAAGGGTGATAAATGATCGTTTCATTTATCACCCTTTAAATGAATAAAATTGAAGGGTGTTCATTTCATTTATCACCCTTTAAATGAATAAAATTAAAAGAATAAAATTGAAGGGTGATCATTTCATTTATCACCCTTTAAATGAATAAAATTAAAAGAATAAAATTGAAGGGTGATCATTTCTTTTATCACCCTTTAAATGAATAAAATTAAAAGAATAAAATTGAAGGGTGATCATTTCATTTATCACTCTTTGAATGAATAAAATTAAAAGAATGAAATTGAAGGGTGATCATTTCTTTTATCACCCTTTAGATGAATAAAATTAAAAGAATAAAATTGAAGGGTGATCATTTCATTTATCACCCTTTAAATGAATAAAATTAAAAGAATAAAATTGAAGGGTGATCATTTCATTTGTCACCCTTTAAATGAATAAAATTAAAAGAATAAAATTGAAGGGTGATCATTTCATTTATCACTCTTTGAATGAATAATATTAAAAGAATAAAACTGAAGGGTGATCATTTCATTTATCACCCTTTAAATGAATAATATTAAAAGAATAAAACTGAAGGGTGATCATTTCATTTATCACCCTTTAAATGAATAAAATTAAAAGAATAAAATTGAAGGGTGATCATTTCATTTGTCACCCTTTAAATGAATAAAATTAAAAGAATAAAACTGAAGGGTGATCATTTCATTTATCACCCTTTAAATGATAAATGAATCCCCCTGCGATTTTCATTTATCACCCAATGAAGGGCTCTTTCTAACGAACTGGGTTTGCGCTTTCAAAGAGACTTTTTCCTTTAAAAATACATCACTGCCTCACGGTTTTTTCGCTAAAAATTTATTTTGATTGAATAAAACCGCGGCGACCCCCTGGAAAACGTTTCGCGACTCACACGTTGGGGACCCTTCCTTAATAAATTGACGCGAATTACTTAAATCCCATTTGAGGATGATGAAACAGACTTCTGTTAAGAAATTTTTTGCTCTCTTTGTAATCGGAGCGAACTTTTAAGGAACGACATTTTTTTCTCTCCGAGCTGGATTCATTCAGAAGCATAAAAAATTATCGAGGTTTAGGTTACAGTCCGCAAGGAACTTTATCCTATAGTGATCAGTTTACTTTGTTCCGATTAGGACAGAAATCGTTTCAACCTTGATATTTCTATCCGGTTCGGAAAAATTTTAAAAATAACAAAAAGGATTCGTTCTTCGGATAGTTATCTTCAAGCTCTGCTGGCAGCATCCAACGGCCAATCGGTGACGTCAAAGGCATGCTACTTTTATTGAGTTTTACTATTCTCTAAAGAAATCTATAATTCTGAGTGTTTTTAACAGAGGGTAAAACCACCAAAAGTCATTTTTGTTTTGATAAATGTGCTTTTCTCTCCTTTAGATATTTAAGGGGACGGTGGACCTTCAAACCTAACTTCTTTTGTTTTGAATGGATTTGCATGAAATTAGAATATGTGATTAGTACCATAGATATGTAAAAGTGGTTAAAATATAAAGATGAAATATTAATAATTTATGAATTAGGAATTATTAGTTATATAAAAAATTGGCCTCATTAAAAATATCCCAGGCGCATTGTAAGGTATACACAAGATTCGATTCACAAGAATCGAACTTTTGAGTGAATTAAAGAAGCTGCTTTAGATATGCTAATTTCGGCATACGCGCTTAGTATAAATACCACGCAGCGTCATTAATAAAAAAAGGGGAGGTTGTTAAGGTTGAAAAGGTGTTATCCTGCGCTAGTGCTTAGCGGGCCAGAAGTTTACGTGGCAGTACTGCTGGTTTGACTTACTGTTCGTGAGTATAAAAATATATTGTTCTTGAAAGCTGTGTTTATACATTCCGTACAAGTAGTACGCATGCTTATTGCTGTAAAGCCAATTATATGTGCAACGAATTCAATAAACATTGTTTCATGTATAAACTGTGTGTGGTTCAAATTCAAATAGAGAGCCACTTCAAATTATATACACCCAGGTCTGGGTAGAAGTGAGCATAGAAACTCTATAGCATTTCTTTTGCATATAATATGGTCATTTTTATTTACAGGATACCTTATAGAACTGACAATGAAACTTATTGCTTATTTTAAGCATTCGTTAAAAATATAAAGAGAAAAAAATAATAATAGTGAAAACACCCCCTTTTTATTACGCAAAATACCTATAAATAATTTTTCGAGTACAAAATTTAAAAATTCTGAGCTACGAAGCATCATTTTTTTCAATTAGATTTATTTGATATACGGTTAAGTATATAAAACTTAAATTTCAAAGCAATACGATCATTAGAAATGCGCCCGGAGCAGTTTGAATATTCGTATGACACGACAATTTTTATTTTGAGAAAAACACATTTAAAGTTATTGCTATTAGTAACCGCATAATATCTAAATTAAATACAAATGCCTATAACTAGGAAAGTAATCGCGGAAATTAAAAATTCTTTTTGCGACACATTCGTAGTCGTCCGTAGTTTCAAAATTCAATAAAATAATAAAAATCGAATTTTTGGACAAATTTCACAATTTTGAAAGTCCACTGTCCCCTTAAACATTTATATTTTGTTCAAGCTTGAGTCAAACCGGTTGCAGCAATCCTGCTGGAAAACTTCCAAACCGTGACAAACAATAAGTTGCGGAAGCCTACGGGAGTGTTCTAACATAAAAATGTCGATCGAATGCGCGTATTGTATTTGAAGATAATCTATTTTCTATTCACGACGTAAATTTCTCTTTTTCATTTTCTTACAAAAAAGGTGGAATAACTTTTCGGGTGAAACAGCTTTTGTTAAAGACACCGACGCGTTACTGCGTCTCCCTATAGTTTCAAAAACCTACTATTTACATATCATAAATTATATCACTATTATTAACAATACAGAGAGCTATTTGGAATGACATCGGGAAAATACGAATTAGAACGATCTATGGAAAAAAAAAAAAGCAAAACTGCGTTTTGTTCTTAAACGGCTGTACGTCGAAAGCGGACATTTTCGTAACGATTTCGAAATTCGTGAATGTAGTATTTGGGTGTCGAGCGGTCAACTGCGATCTTCCGAATTCGCAAGAAAGGAGGACTGGAATCAGTTGTTTACAAATTACGAGGTCAGTAGATGATTGTTTTATAAATATTTACGACAGACGTGTTCTTGTTTTTGGCCACTTATTTGTGCCGTCGGTAACGGAGTGGGTATAAATAATTTCTCATCCTACTTGGGTCTTATCGTCCGGATGGGGGTTCGAATTATTTCCTACTTCCGCATACACTGGCATATTGAATTTGCTCGCTTACGTCATCTCGACATTCAAATGTCTTGATTATCGGTCTCTGCGCAGTGTTTCATGGGAATTACTAAATGGAATGGCTTTGTGCCGTTGCCGAACTCTCGTGGTTGAAATGCAGGGCCGCCCAGAGAGGGGGGGCAACTGGGGCAATTTGCCCCAGGCCCCTAACTGCCGGAGGGGTCCCCCAAAAAATTAAAAAAATTAATTTATTAGATTTCATCCAAAAGAAAATTCTGAAACTTGTACCATACTTCAAAATTCAAAATAATCTCCTGAAAAAAGGAGCCCCCCCCCAAAGAATTATATATATATATATATATATATATATATATATATATATATATATATATAAATATATATATATATATATATATAAATATATATATATATATATATATATATATATATATATATATATATATATATATATATATATATATATATTTATATATATTTATATATATATATATATATATTTATATATATTTATATATATATATATATATATATATATATATTTATATATATTTATATATATATATATATATATATATATATATATATATATATATATATATATATATATATATATATTTATATTTATATATATATATTTATATATATATATATATATATATATATATATATATATATATATATATATTTATATATATATATATATATATATATTTATATATATATATTTATATATATATATATATCTATATTTTTATATATATATATATATATATATATATATATATATATATATATATATATATATATATATATATATATATAAAAGAAATTATTCGATTACAGTGGAATCTCGATCGATCGTTTTCGGATCCATCGTTTTTCCGTATGTGTCGTTCATTTTATCCAGTCCCAACGATCATATTGCTTTGTTATGTTTCTGCATCTATCGTTTTCCCGCATTTATCGTTCATTTCAATCGGTCCTTTGGAAAACGATAGATCTAGATTCCACTGTAATTAGATTTCTCTTACTCCAAATTAGTCGTCTGAAAAATACGCGATTTAGTTTTAATGAAAAGTATACCTGTTTAGTCCTAACTGCTATAAAATTACATTCTCTCTAATAAATCGAAGACAGTACTAACTACCAAAATAGATAGCAAAAAAGCTTAGTGGATGGAAGATGCCACATTTATTGGAGAATATAACAACAGAGCAGTGCAATGAAATATAATAATTATGTTAATCCTTCATGTAATAAAATTTGAGTAACTTAATTTGAATGTGTGTTTTCGTCTCTTTCCATTTTTTATTTTTCTTGGGGCCCCCCAACAGAAGTTTGGCCCGGGCCCCGTAAAGTCTCTGGGCAGCCCTGTTCAAATGGATTGCTATCGATTGATTTTCCGAAATGTTTATCCACGTATGGGATGTATTTACGACGCCCTTCCAATTAGGCAGTTCGATTTTTTTTCCCGCAGATAAGCCTCGAATTATTTTCTTCGAGTCATAAAAATAAAAATCTCCAAATGCGATAAGATTCTACTAGACTTTCTAGCGATTATTCTTCGCTCACAGTCCTAAAATGTTAATCACCTAATACGATAATACTGCCACACTTCAACATCTAATGGGTTTTCAGTACACATACGGTGGCTCCCAAAAGTGTTCGTGCACTTACGATTTTCAATGAAATAGGGGTCTATTCATTGATTAAAATGAATATTTCAGAATGGGTATTTAATAATAAGATCTATAATCTATTCTTAACAAAGCTACATGAAATATTTTGAAAACATTGTAAAACTTTATTTTTAAGAAACCAATAATCAAAAAGTGACAAAAACTTTATCTCACAAAAGTCATCGTACACTTGTAAAAAATCTCTACATATTACTAAATATTCTAATTTTTCGTTAAATTTATATTTAGTAGGATATCCTTTAGCGATTCGAATGCTGTTTGTTGTTTCTTTACGACTACGAGCCATTTTTAAATAATAAATAGAATATTACGGAGTAGGCAAGCAAAAATTAAAGCCAAACGATATTTTAAATGCCACCACAATTCAAAAATAAAAATAAAGCGCCAGACGATAATTTTAACTATGAATTTATCCGAAAATATTTCAGTGTACCATGACTTTTGTGAGATAAAGTTTTTGTTATTTTTTGATGACTGTTTTCTTAAAAATAAAGTTTTACTATGTTTTCAAAATATTTCATGTAGTTTTGTTAAGAATAGATTATAGATCTTATTATTAAATACCCATTCTGAAATATTCAATTTAATTAATAGATAGACCCCTATTTCATTGAAAATGGTAAGTGTACGAACACTTTTGGGAGCCACTGTATAGCAAAAAAAAAGAGTGCTAATCACCGAATATGATATCAAGGCCGTACTTCGAGATCTAATGGGTTTTATATACAGCGAAAGAAAAATGGCAATAGGATATTCGATTCGGTAGATTTTAATAGATGCGGTCCACATGGTATAGTTGTTGGCATTCTGGGCTTGGGTTCAAATACCGAATAAGGCTTGGTCGTTCCGTAAAATAATAATAATAATAAGAAGAAGAAGATAAAAGGAACTTTTTATATACCATGTTTTTAAATTTTTTGTTGAATCATATACATTTGACAATTCTATGTATTAATAAATACTTTTTAAAAATTTTTGATGAATTATCCCATCGACTTGAAAGAAAATGAAGTTAATTGGAAGTTAACTCGCGTTTAACTTTTCGTTCCCTTCCCGGCCGACAGATGGCTGCAACAGTCTACAAAACAAAATTAACTGAAAATGAATTCAATCCTGCTTAATGATGGCTACACGTATTAAAATAATGCATTGTCGTCGTGTTCTGCGCTATTCTAAAAGTTTCAAACGTCTAGCTAGTCGGGAAGTTAGTTAAAAATCGACTGCAAGATTTGGACTGGACAAACACACACACAAACAAACAAGAAAGCGAGTTGATAAAAACATGGTAATAATAGTAATTGTCGTGTTAGTAATATTTCCGTTGTTAGTACAATTTTTCTCTCTTGAATAGTTTAAGTAGCATGCCTATTTTTGGGCGTTCAGTTTCATGTCGGTATGATCACTAATTATCGAGAAAACAAAACATCGATTGGTAAGCGGATTCATCAAATTTGGTTTAGGTTTGGCTTGGAGCACTGCGGTCGACTTTTTGCTACACGACGGCTCATCAGAGCGGGACCTACAGTTTAAAGCCGATTCCGAAAGGCTGCAAACATCCATGCCAACAGTGGGACTCGAACCCACAGGATCCGAACCGAATGCCAGCGCCCTTGCCATCACCTGGCAAACTCGGTTTAGGAATTTTTCGGATTCTTTTGGATTTGAATGTGCGTATTTGTCAATATCGCCCTTTACACGTACGCTCTTTCCCGCGTGAAACCACAATCCCGCGCGATTGAGTG
>OU015498.1:8338824-8383824 GCA_907164885.2 Dolomedes plantarius | reverse complement strand
TTATTTCTGGGCATTGTATTGCTAACAATTAGGATAACCAAGAATTTTTGAAGGATGCGATTCTCGATTCACAAATGAGCAATAGATGGCGCCACTATTTTAAACATTTAGTATTCCATAAACTAACGCCTTCTAAACGTTCGTTTAGGAGGTGTTCCTAAACGAACGGTACATTCAAATTAAATACAATGTCAGTGTATGCAATTAATGCCAATATATATATATATATATATATATATATATATATATATATAATAAATACGACGATCAATATATACGATTGATGTAAAAAAAAAAAAATATATATATTAATAAAAAAAATCGTAAGGGGTATTTTTATAGACAAAATAATGTAGAAGAAAATATTCAAATTAAATCTCATAGGACATACTAAAGAATATAGTACAGTTAATGTAGTACAGTTTGAGGAACATATCTTTTACATTATTTTAATATTTTTTTTTGAATAATGTCCAATCGTCTGCCGCATTATCAAGAAAAAGTCTCCGAACTATTATCTTTTATTGACAATCCAGAGAAACGCAAAATATTTTTCGATAACTTTTTTTACATCGTACAGTCTGCTGACAGATTTATCTAACAAAGGCTTTAAGGCAATCGGCACAGTGCGAGATTCCAGAAGGGGACAATGTTCTCTTAAAACAGCAAAAGAAATATCGAAATTTCAACGTGGAGAGTTTGATTACCGATGCGATGGAGAAGTTTATATGTGCCATTGGAACGATAGTTTTGTTGTAACTATTACATCAAATTTTATCACTCACGAACCATTAGGAAGAGCAAAAAGATATGTCCGAGCTAAAATAAAAGTTGATTTTTCTTAACCTTACATTATAAAATTATATAATAAAGGAATGAGTGGAGTACACCTGTTGGACCGACTTCCTGGAAGTTATCGACCAAAGGTATGCAGCAAACTATGGTACTTTATTCTTTGATCATAGTGTGGCATGTAAAAGGTTAAATTCTAAATATTAATCTTTAAAAATTCACCAAAAATTATAAAATGGAGGTAAGATTCGAAAAAGATTTCATATTAAAGGAATTTTTATGATCTTTTTCGTGATATAAATTTTATAACCCTCAAATTATTATTATTTTAAATGCAAACTTTAAAAAAGTTACTAAAAGAACTCAAAAATTTAATTTTAAAAAAATCTAAGAATTTTTCAAAAATCTTTCTTAGTGCACTCCTACACTATAAGAAGAATCGCCATGCAAAATTTCAGCCCTTTTATTTCCCGCGGTTTGGTCTGTACGTTGTATGTCTGTCAGTCAATTAGTCAGTCAGTCAGTTAGTTACGGAACTGTTATATATATATATATATATATATATATATATATATTATTATTACTATCTTTATATCGTAACGTTAACTTCATGCGCACGCATTATTTTCCTATGCTTTTTTATTATTATCTTTATAATAGCGTAATTTTCATATGATTTTAAACAACAATAATTTTTAACTGGCAATCAATTCGCTGTTAAAACTTTATATTTACACCCTATTTAAAAGAAGTAGGGTGTAAATTTTTCAAAGAGGCTGTTTCAACACCCTACTTCTTTGAAGTTGGGTGTAAATTGTAGGGTAGAAAGTTGGTAAAATCAAAACTTTGCGCAATGTATTTAATTTCTCGATTAAAAGTAGTTTTTTTTTCTAAAAATTAATTTATTTCGCTTGAAAAGCTAAATATTTTATGCACGCGGTTTATATTATTATTACTCTTTTTATATCATAAAGTTAACTTCATACGCGAGCATTATTTTCATATGCTTTTTTTTATTATTATCTTTAATAACATCTATCGTTTTTATTCATATTATGTTGGTTTTTTATTAATTAAAAATTAAGGGTAATTAATTTCGATTCCGGAAGTTCTTATTATTTTTTATTTTCATATGCTTTTTCATTTACGAATTATTCAAATGTTGGTTAAAAAACTTATGTAATTTATACATTTGAGTGAGTTTAATTATTGTAATTAATAAATTTATATTTCTAGAGAGGATGTTTCAGGTTTTAGTGGTACTATCATGAAAGGCTGAATCTACCAAAATTCTGAGGAGTTTATTATGGAGAGAAAAGGAATTTAATATGTAGAGGATGTTTATAGGAGTTTAATGTGGAGAGGAGTTGAATGGTTTGCAGCCCTCAATCAAACACTTCATTTTTTAAGAGGCAACGCTAGAGTCATATCATGGTTCTATTGGAAATTTCAGCTAAACCTGTAATTTCAGCTTCTTTTTTGCCCAAATGATAAAAGGCTAAATCTAGCTGAATTCTGAGGAGTTTATTATAATTTTATATATTTTTTTATTGGGTTTTCATTTTATTCATGTGTATAAGATTTCACATGTTTTTTCTATGTTATTTATAACGTGTTTAGTTTTAAATTAATTTTGGTTAGCAAACATTAGACAATTTGACATTTTACTTTTCAGATTTTAGTGCTTCAATGATGAAAGGCTGAAATTCCTGAATTCTGAGATGTGTATAACATTTCACATATACTCTTTCTATGTTATTTATACTGTGTTGATTTTGGTTAACAAATATTGTTAAAATCCCGGGCAATGCCGGGTACTTCAGCTAGTATATATATATATATATATATATACACACATATATATATATATACATATATATATATATATATATACATATATAGTATATACATATATATATATATGTAGTTATATATATATATATATATGTATATATATATATATATATATATATATATATATATATATATATATATATGTATGTATGTATATATATATATATATATATATATATATATATATATGTATGTATGTATATATATATATATATATATATATATATATATATATATTCATTCATGGGGCCGTATTCTTGGGATACATGCTGTCCCACCCCGTAAGGAAAAGGATAATATTATCTATTTTTATGCGAATTGAGAGAATTTTGTATTTATACTTAATGTATTTAAAAAAAAAAATTAACAGTTTTTATTTCGGAAAAAAAAAATCCTCGTATTTATTTTACGATTGTAAGAGATAACGTGAAGCGTTGAAAGATTTCCCCGATAACGTGTATGGTCGACTTCACATCCGTTTGATCTTCATCTGTCAGTGCTAAGTTCACGCTCAGAAAGGTTTGTTTTGTTTGAAAGGATGCGATCTCTTGTACCTTTTAGGCAGAATAATAGGTTGTGTTCACTCTCTCGATTCATTGACCTTTATTGCGCATCTAACTTTGCGCCTATTCTAAGGTGTTTAGGATTTGGGAGTTCTTTGCAGACTTCAAAATAAATTGCTTTTATTTCGATATATTTAGATCGAACTTTAAAGGGAATGCGTTCACATACTAGTGTTATAAAACATTATGGAGTTAAAATTGTCTTTTTCCCAGAATAAAAATTACCTGTAACATCTTTTATCACCTGTTAACCTTTAAGGTCGTGATCCGACAAATCATTATCATGTAGAAGTAATCATAACTGTAGCACCAACTCTTATTTACATCTGGTTTATTGACACATTAAAAGCTTGATTAAATAAGTCATTTACAAACTTTCGTTCCGACGAACGTTAATATACTCGTGAGAGCCGGGCTCATTATTCAAAGTCCGTACGAGACCCTCTCTCCGTACGTGTGTTGACCCTTCAACAGTCCAAATCTATCTTCCCCCCTTCGTTACCGGCGTCTGTATTTATCCATTCTTCTCAGCGCCTCCTCGAACCATCCATGACGAATTTTCTTTCCTGCCGACTTTTCCAAGGTAAAAACGCGCCGCTAATCGATTTCACAAATCATTCTAAATGATTTGCGTCCTTTTCAACTATTGTCGCCCTTCTCCAAAGGTGTATATCGTTCGACACCTGTTTGCGTTTCTTTTGGGCTCATTGAAGACGCTATTACTCACGTTCATCAATTCCACTTAGGAATGGGAGACGGAAGTCTGACATCACCTCAATCGCAAGTACAGAGTGATCCAAACGGCGCTTTGCCCAAATATTTGCAAATAACTTTTTGACAAATGAAGCCACGAACTTGTAGTTACAGGTGCACATAATTCAAATCCCACAGCTAAACGTTAAGGAAGCATTCTCGAGGAATTTGTGCCGCAGCTGGATCATACTGAATACCAAGATGGGTACTTTCAACAGAAAGGAGCAACTGCACACACGGGCCCGCGTTTCAATGGAGAGGAAGCTGTGACGATACTCCGTGGGACTGCAGAGGTCCGCAGTCCGATGCGATAACCATTCAGCCACAGAGTCCTTGAGAGAAAGCTCTTATGAAAGGGACATAACGCTTTTTCGTTACGTGACGATTCCTGCCAATTCATTCTAGTGTAAGCCGCGTAAAAGAACTTCGTTCCAAAAAAAAATAAAATCATAGAAAGTATTCTTAATTTTTTTCCCCCGGAATTATCGTGAAACGCCAGCCGAGAAGAAAAGTTATATAATCGAAGCAGAATGCAATTTGAACAACCGCGCAATTTCTGGGTGGACTGACGTCACTTTCCCCCCACTCCCCTAACTTTCACAGTAGTCCTTGATTGACCTTGCGACGGTCAACATTCGCAACCATTTCGTCGATCACCCAATAAAACGTTTATAACTACATGATACTTGTTAAATTTTTATGCCCTTTTTTGAGTTTATTTATATAAGTAACTAGCTGAAAACCCGCACTTCGCTGCGGAGTACACTCAAATTAAATACAACGGTCAATGTATGCAATTAATGCGGATAAATAAATAAATATATATTCAAATTAAATCTAATAGGACATACTAAAGAATATAGTGCAGTTAATATAGTACAGTTTGAGGAACATAATATATTTTATTGTATTTTAATATTTTTTTGGATAATGTCCAATCGTCTGCCGCATTAGCAAGAAAAAAAAATTTTTTTTTTTGTCAATTTCGTCGTTGTGTACGTGACGATAAATTTATTTAAAGTACAAGAAAAAGAAATCGCGTGATCGGCGTTTAATAAATGAAATTCTAAAATTGAATCTTTAAAAATTCACCAAAAAACTGAAAATAGAGGTAAAGATTCGAAAAAGATCGCATTTTAAAGGAATATTTATGATCTTTTAAAATTTCTCTCGTGATATAAATTTATTACCCTCAAATTATTATTTTAAATGCAAACTTAAAAAAACGTTACTAAAACAGCTTCAAAATTTAATTTAAAAAAATCTCAGAAGAAAAATCTTTCTTAGTGCACCCCTACACTATAAGAAGAATCGCCATGCAAAATGTCAGCCCTTTAGGTCCAGCGGTTTGGTCTGTGCGTTGTATGCCAGTCAGTGAGTCAGTCAGTTACGGAACTGTTATATATATATATAAGAATTATGAAATGAATTTAGTGTATTAAAAATCTGAGAACCATTCGAGTACTGCCCCCAAACGAAATGTTGCAGTGCATTTCTTTTTGTAGGCACCGACTGCAAACTTTTGAGGACCTTGAGAGAACAGTTTCACCACATTTGTTACTAGTTATTTTCGTCAGAGGTAAGGCACTGTGAAGGCTACTCAAAATTAATTGTCTGAAACTCTACATACTGGACTGAATGGCGTCGATATTCTAAATGTATTTCAGTCGTAGAAAGAGGTGGCCGGAGGCGCTAAAAGGTATTCTCGCTAAGATTTGCCTGAGACTGCATTAAATTTTTAAACTTTAATTTGCTTTATTTTGAAATTAAATTAATTTTATTTTTGAAAATAAATTTGTTTTATTTTGAAATATAAAAACTACGCTAGAGTGGCTCATCTGGTAAGTACACTCTGATCTTTGTCGTCCTTCTGCAGTTATTATATTGCCCCTTTGTTGACAACCACTTGATATAGTTACGTACAGTTTACGTCCCCGAACTATTATACAAAGTTCATTCCTTCAGTGTTTGAGTGCCTGTGTGATGCTGCTGTCATGGATGCTTGTAGCCGCCCAGAATCCGCTTTAAACTGTAGGTCCCGGTCGAATGAGCCCCCCGTGTAGCAAAATGGGGTCGTAACGTTCTCAATCAACGCTACTCAACTCAACCCCTTCAGTGTTGGATAGCGTTCATTTTTCTTTCAGGGGACTCACTACCCTTAAACCTTTAAAACATTTTTGACAATATATAATGACATTTTTTGACAAAAATATATGTTAAAGCCTGATCATTTCTGAACAAAATAAAGCAATACCGCGTGAAAATATTCCGCTTAGTTACGGAGATGTTGATATTCTAAATATTTAATTACTGATCAAGTTTATGGTAAGAAAAATTTTAAACTCATTTTTTTTCGAAATGTAATTTTGCATCATTCCGCAACTGATATGTCAAAAACTACGAAACATGATTCCGTGAAATTTTTATCACTGCATAATCGTGCTATTTTATTGCGTCTGAACTAGAATTATTGCAATCGCTGCACATTTTGTTATTTTTTCGGGGGTAAATGAATGCAAAAATTTAAGGAAATTTTAAGTATATTTTGAGCAGTTTAAAAAAAAAATTGAAAAATTTTTTTAACGTTGAATGTTTTATGTTCAATTGTAATTTGAATTATTTATTTTAAATATAAAACAGGAATTATACATTTAAGCGTAAAATTAATTTCATAGTTCTGCGCGCGAGCCAGTATACAATAAAAATGCTTAAAAAACAAGGCGTACCTAAAGCATTTTAAAAAAAAATTATTCAAAATTATTTGGAGAGTTGAAAATTTGCGTATTTAAATAAATATATCAATTTATCATATACACAAAATTTGGAAAAATTGGGAGTCAATTGAAATAGTTACAAAGAGTCAAAAAGTATTAAAATATGCCTTATTTCCTCGACTTAAGAGTCGTGAGTCCCCATAAATGTTTTTTTACGTCGAAAAAGATCAGGTAGGAATAAGGTGCTCTTCCGACCCAAGCCAGGTACCTCTGAAAACATAAACTATTCTAAAAATAAGCTCAGTCTTTTTTTTACATTCGATCTAGGTAAGCGTTTTGAGGAGTAAAAGTCGCAGTTATCCGTGGACTTGTAGTTCATGACATGCAATCAGGGCATCAGCTAATAATGTTGCAGTTCATAGTGTTGCCGGCTAATCAATACTCACTCCAACCTGTCCGTTTGAACTGGGTGCTATACGACTGACGTGCAACAATAAGTGAATTACTTTCGAAGTTCTTTACCCGCCGAGATGTGTTCTTGTTCGGCATTCATTGACGTTAAACTCGGTGTATATTGTTCCAGTTTACGTACCCAGAGGTTTCGTTACAATTCACTCGCAGTTCGATTACAATACATCGAAAAAGTCACTCATTTGTATCTCTCTCGGGTCATCTACCCACTAGTTTAATGTCTCGGGTTTCATGGAAGATGCGTTTTTCTGCTCCACCGGTTTACTCTCCCGTCGGAACACTTTGTGTCGGTTACTTTCTTCGCTTGCGACATGAAGCAGACTTCTAACTTACTTTTCCTTGAATTCTGTTATACCTTACGTTTTACTGCATGTAAGCTCTAAGTTGTGCAACTATGGAATATTAAGGGGACAGTGGACCTTCAAACCTAACTTTTTTTTGTTTTGAATGGACTTGATTGAAATTTGAATATTTGATTAGTACCATATATATGTAAACGTGGTTAAAATTTAAAGATGAAATAATAATAATTTATGAATTATGAATTATGAATTATATCAAAAATTGGCCTAACTAAAAATGTTCCAGGCGCATTTCTTTTGCATATATTATGGTAATTTTTATTTACGGGATACCTTATAGAACTAACAATGAAACTTATTGCTTATTTTAAGCATTCATTAAAAATATAAAGAGAAAAAAATAATAATAGTGAAAACATCCTTTTTTTACGCAAAATACCTATATATCATCTTTTCGAGTACAAAATTTAGAAATTCTGAGCTACGAAGCATAATATTTTTCAATAAGATTTATTTGATATACGGTTAAGTATATAAATCTTAAATTTCAAAGCGATACGATCATTAGAAATGCGCCTGCAGCAGTTTGAATATTCGTATGACATGAAAATTTTTATTTTGAGAAAACACATTTAAAGTCATTGCTATTAGTAAACACATAATATCTAAATTAAATACAAATGCTTATAACTAGGAAAGTAATCGCAGAAATAAAAAATTCTTTTTGCGACACATTCCTACTCGTCCGTAGTTTCACAATTCAATAAAATAAAAAAAATTGAATTTTGGACAAATTTCACAAATTTGAAAGTCCACTGTCCCTTTAAACTCTTTTCAGTTAGGTTATTTATTAAGGTGTATTTTGGGTTCATCACAAAATCAGATATTTAGTAGCATGTTGAATCTTATAAAATTCTTAACTGCTGTCCCCAGAAACACGATAGAATAACTTCTTGAATTGCGGAACGTATAAGTTTTCCTTTCGCATAAAGGATCTCTTGCTTTGAGTATTAAAAACCGATTGCTTATAAACCAGAATGTTTTCTAACAGAGATGTCTTCTAAATGGACCCATAGCGTTTTTTTCCACTCATTACAGAGTGGTCATTGGTTATAGAAAATTTTCTGCATCAGTGAAATGTGCCCAAGATCACCTGAAGACATACATCTCCTACCATAGTGGGTCCATTCATATTGAAACTTGTATGATGTGTGTACTGTCCCATCAACTTAAGATTGGGTTAAACGTTAGGTTGGAGACGGTCAACGGTTTCAACCGACGGTTCTGTTGAACATTTGGGGAGAAAGCTACTTATCAAAGCCTTATCAAACGTTGTTTGTATAGAACTAGAAAATTTTCAAGGGTTCACCTTTTTTTTTTCTCTCTGTTAGTGAACGTGGGAATGCAGCCATTATTTGAGCTAGCTTTGTTTCTGTTCGAAGGTAAACTATAGTCAGGTTTGTTGAGAGGGCCATGTAATTCAGGTAAGCCAGTTTGATTATAATAAATGGCATAAAACATTTTGTCTGATTAATGGTCCTTCTGCCAAGCTGTGCTGTATTAGACGTACATTTTTTGCATTATTCTTTAAGTTTCTATTTTCCTTCACACTGTATTAAGGTTGCAATGTACTAACCCCATTGGATTCTCTCACCTCAATGTTAACCTATGGAGAAAATGTGTCCACGGATTGCCGACTTGGATTCAAAGATTTTTTTTTTTTTAAATTGTACTCCGTCATAGAGAAAGAAATTTTACATTTGAGTACATTTTTCGTTTTTTTTTAAAAATGCAATTAATATTTAAAATTTAATTATTCGGGGATAATCTGGTATAGTGTGTTGTAAACGCTCATAAATTCCTTCGGTGGACGTAATTTATAAAATGAATCCCGTAGCGCTTTGCGGAAAAGTTCGGGCTGTCTGACAATACCAATTTTATTTGATTATCGGCATTTATGTACCTGTAAATAGTTGACAAAAATATATTTAAATAAAAAATTTGAGGGCAGCGCTCAACCCCCCTATAGAGAGGAGAGCCATTACAATACCTCAAAATGTCAATCCTAGGGGGGTGGAATTCTCGAACTGTCAACTGGACTCCTCCCACCACAAGAGTCTGCAAGAAGAGGAAAAGGGAAATACGATTTTTTTCTTAGTACATAGCAGCCTTAACCTTTTCCTTACGGGTTGGGATAGCATGTATCCCAAGAATACAGCCCAAGAATGAATGAATGAATATATATATATATATATATATAATTATATATATATATATATATATATATATATATATAATATATATACATATATATATATATATGTATATCTATATGTAATATATATATATATATATTATATATATGTATATATATATGTATGTGTATATATATATGTATATCTATATGTATATATATATATATGTATGTGTATATATATATGTATATATATTATATATATATATAATAATATATATATACTATATATATTATATATAATATAATATATATATATATATATATATATATAATATATATATATATATATATATATATAAATATATATACATATATATATACTATATATATATATATATATATATATTATAAATATATAATATAATATATATCTAATATATATATAATATATATATATATATATATATATATGTATATATATATATATATTTATAATATATATATATATATATATATATATATATATATATATATATATATAATACATACATACTATATATATATAATATATAACCCTCTTAATAGCCGTCCTTACAAAGGGGGTATGAAATTTCCGTTCTAAAGAGGGAATAAGAGAAATGAGTCCCGTAAGCTAAAGGTTAATAAACATTTCAGTCCCCACTCCTTGTCTTTAAATCTAAATTCTGTAACGTGTCACGCGCCGGAGTGCAGGGCTATCGTCAAAGAATGAAAACACATGTTTACACTATTCCTAGAAGGCATTTTTCTGCCTCAATGAAACTTTCCTAGTGTGTCAGTAGCTAAAACGTCGCGAACGCCTCTTTAGAATTTCCCCTGTTTGGTGTTGAAAGATCCTGCTGTTTAACGATGACGCTCTCTAAAAAAAAATACGCCTAGTTAGCTTTCTGTCTGACCGAGAAATTTGATTTCTGACAGCTCGCGATTAATTGCGTCCAATTATCCTTGGTTAAATATTCGTTACTTAGGCGAGACATTGAAGTGATTGACGATTCCTACATCCTCCGCAGCATATCGGATAAGTCTTTAGTCAATCCTCTTTAGTGAATATTTATGAAGCAGGAATCACTTTCCTCTAATGAGAGCTCCGTAATTGAATAATATATGATTTTCTGCGAGTGGCGAGATTTCCTTTTGTCGTAGAAAGAGAGGGTAAAAAAAAAAAAAAAATAGTTCTACATCCAGAGTAAGAAAAAAAGTTCAGATGAGCGTGATATGTCACGTCGGATATAGATATGGACAGACGAACGTGTGAAAACAAAATCGCAAACGTGTGAGAGGCAAGAAATTTTTTTTTCCTAATCAGGACTAAAGGTATTAACGATATCAGTTAAAGATACCATGATACAGATATAGCTACAGACAGAAAAAAAACTACGCTATGGCAATAATCGTTGAATTAAAATACGCATGTCTGTTAAATATCTAACAAAGTGAATACGGGATCATTGACTGTACAATATGGATCATTGACTGTATTAAAAATTCTCTAAAACTTTTCATAGTATTAAGGTGATGTACTATTTGAAAGGATTATAAACTTTTTCTGGTGTTAAATGCCCCGAATTAGGTCACTCTTTAGACCAGAGGTGGGGAACGCGCGGCCTTGAGGCCGCATGCGGCCTGCATGATCTTCTTGTGCGGCCTTCATAAAAGCTAGCACTTGTATTAATTAATATTTAATTATATAGATTTAAACAATTTGCAAATCAATAGAATTAAATAAAGAATGGTATGAATGTATGTACAGCGTCGGCCAAAATAAAGCTAACATTTTGAAATTGTTGTCTAAAGTCGCTACAATTGTATATTTATCCAAATGAGCTTCGTTTACCTCGATTGTATGATACTTTAACTGCACTTTATATGTCATTTAATGCTCAGAGTTTCTTAGCAATACTACCAGACATGTTATATGATCTCTACACAAAAACTATTTTCTTACTATTATTGTCGTGACTGACTCCATGTACGTTAAACGTATTATTTTTTTCTGCAAAAAAAAAAAAATAATAATTAATGATTAATGTTATAACAAATTTTTATCCTTATGTGAATACAAATATATTTTATATTGTAACTTTTTATGTCAAATAATAAATAAATAAGGACTTAATTTTGTTGTTATTTTTCTATATAATGCACCAAATTGTTAAAACTATATCTAACTCTAATAATTTCCTAAAAGTCACATTTATAGGTTCATCAACTTATGCGGCCTACTTTATTACTACCTAATTTTCATGTGGCCTCTAATGGTTAAAAAGGTTCCCCCACCTCTGGTTTAGACCGTTAAACTGAGTTTTAATAAATTCGTTTTAGAGATTGAAATTGTTACATTTATGTAACCAGAGAATTATATTACAAAGCTTGGTTGTACAGAGGCTGTTCACACATTTTTTAGACGATGTATATTGTATTCACAAAACTAAATTACATAAAATTCTTGTGTTTTAAATGTTCTATTTGACATCCCTTGTTCTGAACTATCTTTCGACACCGCATTTCCAGGATAATAATGCCTTTTGAAGTGTCAGAAGAGGTATTCTATCCCATTCCTCCTGAACAGCTTTCCAGAGTCCTGTAAGGGTTTTGGGACGACGTTTGGATAATGCAGATTTAAAAGTCCGAAAGCACAAATATCCATAGGTGATACATCGGGAGATTTAGTAGGGATATCAGTGAAGGGTATGGCCTCGATACCAGTTTTTTGTTCCATTTCTTTTAGGAAATTTACAGTGGATTTTGATGTGTGACTGCTAGCTTTGTCCTGATGGAGTCTCACAGATTGATGGCATGTGGGTAAGCGATGGTATTTCATTCAGAAAAATTGGCGATAAAATATGTTCCTGATAGTATTTGGAGTTAATCTTGACATTTTTTCCACTCTCTTTATTTTTAACTTGCCATTATAAGAAAAACCAGGAACAATCATGAATCCCTTAGAAAACTTTCTTTCGATTCTTTGAACCATGTACTTAAATTTTTTTCTCTCCTTTTATGATAATAAATGGCTCTTTTTTTTGTCGCAATCATTTAAATACACCCATGATTCATCTTTTGTGACAATTGTTTTCCATTTTCCTTTGGATAAGTGTTTTTCATATAGAATTCTGCAGCGTGTCCTGCGTTCAGCGATATGATTTGGAAGAAGACGATGCACATTGCGTTTTTTTCGCTTTCTTAAGGATTTAAATCAACGTTATCATTTTGTTTACAGTGGACACCGAGCATTTTTAATGATTTTGCAACTGTCCTTTGACTAGGGGGATTTTCTTTTAACATTAAACAACGTACCTTTGCAATAGTCGAAGATGTCCGTTTTTTCCTTGGATACTTGTTTGGAATTTTTGTCCCACTTGAGGCTCCAATTTGACGTTTTTTTCCTTTCTTGTTGACGATATACCTATCGACGCTTTAGATATCACAAAACCATGACTCTCACATCGTTTTTGGATAACGGAGTATGCATATTTCTCTTCGGAAAGAGCATAAATGTAGCCTTCGAACCACCGCTTTGTTAAAAACGCCATTTTGAATAGAAACAAGCCGCAGACGATAATTTTGACTCTTAAAAACATAGTGCAATTGCAATTATTTCTTTTGCAGCAAACGATTTTTATTACCGCTTACCAAAATCGTCTAAAAAATGTGCGAACAGCCTCTGTATACATAAGGCCCTTCCTCTTTATTCATTGAATTATAATAGGGCATTTTAAATATGTTTGCAAATAACCGATAGCTATCTACTAAGTTTACATGCATCACGCAAATACGCAAGAGAAAAAGTAGTACATATCCTCTGCCACCGTATCGTTTAATCTTTGAAGAGAGTGAATTTTTCTTCTGCGAAATTAACAGATGATTGAGGTTGTAAACAACAATTCATACATCCGCAGCCTCATCTGAAATGTTTGCATTAAACGTGCCACTCTTTGAGTAGAGATAAGATGCAATTAGGGCATCCGTCTTTTTACACTACAGATGTTATAGATATTCGTCTACACCGAGGTTTTTAGTATTATAAATGAGAGATTAACATGGCTGGGAATCGATTGCTGTTTTGGCGAAGTGAAGGTTAACACATACTTTGGCAATGGCAAAAAATTAAAGGAGGCTGAACTATTAGAATATCTGCGTCAAATTACGGGGACCTTCAAACCTAACTTTTTTCGCTTTGAATGGATTTGCTTGAAATTTGAATATGCTATTAGTACCATAGATATGTAAAAGTGATTAACATTTAATGATGAAATATTAATAATTTATGAAATAGTAATTATTAACTATATCAAAAATTGGCCTCATTAAAAATGCTCCACGCGCATTTCTTTCGCATATAATATGGTAATTTTATTTGCACGATACCTTATAGAACTAACAATGAAACTTATTGCTTATTTTAAGCATTGATTAAAATTATAAAGAGAAAAAAATAATAATAGTGAAAACACCCTTTTTATGACGCAAAATACCTATAAATCATCTTTTCAAAGTACAAAATTTAGAAATTCTGAGCCACGAAGCATAATTATTTTCAATAAGATTTATCTGATATACAGAGTATATAAAACTTAAATTTCAAAGCAATACGATCATTAGAAATGCGCCTGGAGCAGTTTGAATATTCGTATGACACGAACATTTTTATATTGAGAAAAACACATTTAAAGTTATTGCTATTAGTAACCACATAATATCTAAATTAAATACAAATGCCTATAACTAGGAGAGTAATCAGAGAAATTAAAAATTCTTTTTGCGACACATTCCTACTCGTCCGTAGTTTCACAATTCAATAAAATAAGAAAATCCCATTTTTGGACAAATTTCACACTTTTGATAGTCCACTGTCCCCTTAAGCACCAAACTGGACTTAATTACGGTTAAGAGGTCATACGACTGTTAAACCGAAAAAAAAAATCAATTTTTTGAAAAAATATATATGAAAGATTAACCTTTTCTTGTAAGGTATACACAAGATTCGATTCACAAGAATCGAACTTTTGAATTAATGAATTAAAGAAGCTGCTTCAGATATGCTAATTTCGGCATACGCGCTTAGTATAAATACCACGCAGCGTCATTAATAAAAAGGGGGAGGTTGTTAATGTTGAAAAGGTGTTATCCTGCGCTAGTGCTTAGAGGGCCAGAAGTTTACATGGCAGTACTGCTGGTTTGACTTACTGTTCGTGAGTATAAAAATATATTGTTCTTGAAAGCTGTGTTTATACATTCCGTACAAGTAGTACGCATGCTTATTGCTGTAAAAGCCAATTATATGTGCAACGAATTCAATAAACATTGTTTCATGTATAAACTGAATTTGTATAAAATACAAAATAGAGTGCCCCCTTAGTAGAAACTCTATACTGGAGCCCGGAAAATATATATGCCCTGGTTGTTAGCGTTACATTTGTAACGAACAACATGATTGAAATTAAAAACTGTGTACTGTGAACTTATATTGATAAAATTGTTGCAAGTACTTATATACTATTTAAAAAATGAGTGTTGTAGAACAAAATCCTGCTGGAAATTTTCCTCGGGTAATTATGGTTCAGCATTTTGCGCCATTCGAAGCCACCTTCAATGGCGGCCCCTCAAGCCAATTCCTAAAGAAAATTGAGCATTACTTTCAGCAACAATGCATCCCAGAGGGGGATAAACTTAAAATTGCTCTAGCCGCTTTAAGAGGTAGTGCATATCAGTGGTACACGTGTATGAAAAGCAGTAATCTGATTTTTGACTATTTGTCATTCAAGCAACAGTTTCTTAGCGTTTTTCCAAAGACCTTTAATCAAAGTGAAATTGAAGCGGAAATTTATTCGCTAAGGCAACGTGAAGGTCAGTCTGCATTAGATTTTGCTACGGAAAAGATTTCCAAGTGTGAGGAATATTTAGAAAGGGTAACGGAAGCGGTAATCTTAAAAATAGTTATCCAACGTTTGAAGCCAAGTGTTCAAGATTTTTTAGATAATCAAACAATTACAAGCAAGGTTACCCTCCTTCAAGCTTTGGCTAAATATGACAATAGACATTTCTTCGCTACCCCTCACCGTCATTCAGGTACGAGAAGTTTTATACACCCGCGCCAAAATTTTTCGCGAGTTTCAAACCAGCAGCGTAAGCAGTACCGCAGGCAAAATAATAGAAGCGCACGGCGTTATAATGAAATTAGTGCTCTTAAAGTAAATAATATGGAAGCACCTTACTTGCACTGGCAAGTTGATTCACATGATATGGTTCAACCTGTTGAAACTGTGTGGTCAAATGTATTATTTTGTCCGAGCAGTAATCATTATTTTGAGAATAGTGAAAGTCGGGGTATTTTTGTGGCTTATAAAGAAAGTGAGTCCAGCTGGAATAATGCGGTAATTCCAGTACAAATTTCTGAAAATAGGGCCGATACTAATGCTAGTGGTTTAGAAAATAAATCATCGGACACTTCTATTAATGCTATACCTGATATTATTAATGCTATACCTGATATTATTGATGCTATACCTGATATTTAGATGATATTCACACATCTGTTAATGAAGGAAATTTAGTAGATGACGAAGTATGCGTTACGGAAGTTAGTGAATACTTATTAGTTGACGACAATAAAAATTCTTTAAACGATAGTAGGAACTCGCTAGGTAATGATGATATTATTTCAAGTTTCCATCCGAATGAGGATGCTGTAGGCCAGGTTGATAATATGGTTTTAAATAAAGTACATGAAAACCATACTGAGAGTCAGGATGAAAAGTTGACACAGAGTTATACTGTAAGTAGTTTAGCTGATGCTTCGGAAGTTATAGACGCAGGTTGCATTAAAACGCACCAGTACGAAAAGCTTAATCTTCCTAAAACTGAAGCAGTGTTAAAGAATTTAAATGATAACGATTCTGATATCGCAAGTTTCAAAGAGACTTTTTCGTCAAAAGAGGATAAAACTAAAGTTAAGGGGGATAAAAAACGTGAAAAAGCGCCTTCAGGTTCCAGCATTAAAACTGCAAATACTGAAGTAATTAAGGCGGTAAACAAGAAGTTGCATAAGCACCAATACCAAAAACAGAGTCAGTTTGTTGAAAAACATGACACAAGTAGAGAGATAAAGCCAGTAACTAAACACGTTGGTGCGGCGTATAAACTTGACAAAATAGAATCTGCATTAAAATCTAATACCGATACAAGCAAAAGTACGAAGAAAGGTAAAGTGTGCACTACAAAAACTCCATCAAAGGATGAATGCGTCGCTGATAAGGTACACAAGGTTATCAAAAGGAAGAATGACAATTTTAAAGTTCCTTTGCATAAGTACAGGAAACGGAAGATTTCAGCCGCCCAGCAAGGTTGGCCTCCTCCCAAGAGACCTCCTGTCCATCGTCAAGCCGGACCAGCGCCTCAGGACCTACGACCTGCTGCACAAAGGATGCCCACACGATCAACGAACCCCTTTACTAGGACTGCGACCATCAAGAGAGGTCCCACGGATTGGACAGACTGGTGCAAGGAAGTTGCTGCATTCATGAACAAGTCTTGTATCAATTATCTTTTTCTAACTCCCACCCTTTAATAAAACCGAACCAAATTGGTTTGCAGTTCCCCCAGTGTATATACTGTAAACATTTTGAGGGGAAGTGGTGAGCCACTGAAAAAAAATACGGCATACTGTTGTTTTATAAATTTTTGAAGGGGACATGTAGTGACTAGAAAAAAAAATACATACTGCACAATATACCAATTAACCACTAATGTACTAACTTCACAAAAAAATAACACATGTACATTATAAATTGGGGGAGATCAGATACAGTCAAGAAATGTCATGCTGTGCAATTGTGTTGTCACTTTTAATTAAAATAGATATTTTAGGGCGCAGTTGGCATCCCAGTATCCGCAACTCTGCAAATCCTTTGTTTGATGGTGTCACCTGGACCCTTCGGGGTTAGTTTTGTAAAATGGTAGTGGCGTTTTTCCCCCACACAACGTGTGGAAGGTTTTTTGGCTTTGCCACCCATTATGTAAAAAGTCAGACCAGCACGCGTTTTCAATTAGTTAACTGAAGCCGTTCAGACCTCAGTTACCTAATTTTTTTTTTCGAGGGAGGCCAGTGTAAGGTATACACAAGATTCGATTCCCAAGAATCGAACTTTTGAATTAATGAATTAAAGAAGCTGCTTCAGACATGCTAATTTCGGCATACGCGCTTAGTATAAATACCACGCAGCGTCATTAATAAAAAGGGGGAGGTTGTTAAGGTTGAAAAGGTGTTATCCTGCGCTAGTGCTTAGCGGGCCAGAAGTTTACATGGCAGTACTGCTGGTTTGACTTACTGTTCGTGAGTATAAAAATATATTGTTCTTGAAAGCTGTGTTTATACATTCCGTACAAGTAGTACGCATGCTTATTACTGTAAAAGCCAATTATATGTGCAACGAATTCAATAAACATTGTTTCATGTATAAACTGTGTTTGCTTCAAATTCAAATAGAGTGCCACTTCAAATTATATACACCTAAGTCTGGGTAGAAGTGAGCATAGATTCTCTATATTCTGAGTATTTTAAGACAATTCGCTTGAAAAAATTCCCATAATTACGGAAGTTATGAATAAAAACGTGTCAGATGTTTACTGTAAACAGATTTAAAGGGCAATATTTCAAAGGGATTTATCTCAAAATGTGTTTTTTTCACATAACGCACTTGTTATCTCTAGAACTATTTCGTGTTTTTGCATGAAATTTTCACATATGGTACATATTATCATTTGCTTGAAACTGAACCTAAATTCGTTTACAGATCTCTAGAGAATGCATTTTTCATGCATAGATACAATTTAATTTATTAAGAAAAAAATGCACTTTTTTCAGTTTCATAGTAAAAATAGAAATATACCTTAAATATATACAAATTTAGGTTCAAATTAAACTTTAGTTTCTGCAGTATTTGTTAAAAGCAGAAAATTTGTCTTAAACTCAATTTGTTTTATTATTTATATGCGTTAGCTTTGATATCACTTCTGACCAAAGCAAACTGCTTATTATTTATGACTATCTAACAAAAAATATTTTTAACTATCAATAAAGAAACAGGTATATATTCATAAATAAAACATTGTTCTATTAACACAATCCAAATTTCAAATATTATACTTTTCAAGATATAGAATGTCGAATGTGACACAATTTTTATATTTTTCGAATTTTAACAGTCGTATGACCACAATTATTTAGTCCAATTATTTAGTCAAATCTAAGCTACGCCACGAACAACCCTAAATATATAAAACGTGACCCAACATTAAATATTAATATTTAGAGTGGTTTAATGTGAGAATTCTTTGTAGTGGGGTTCTTTAAAATGCTTTTGTTGTAATAATGCCCCAGTGTTAGAAAAATACATATTGGATAATTTCGTTTGAAAATATCTTTCGTTATAACAAAGAAAAGTGTTTTTTCCTTTTAAAAATTCCTTTTTAGTCATTAAATTTATAATACATCATATGTAGAATACATCCTTACAAAAAAAAATTGCATGTCTAAGGTAAAGGCGAAATTTCATTATAAATAAAATTAAATTACTTTATGCACCGGGGGAATACATACTTTCTGATAAATTTTCCGCTTTGAGTGTGATTGCAGCAATATTGACAAGTGAAGGTGATACGGTCACAACAACTGGAGTTATACTGCATCACATGATCTGACGTAGGGATGCGACATCGATGTTTTGATAAAAACATCGATGTGTTTAACATCGATTTATTGAAGCCGATGTTTTTTTAACATCGATGTTTTGTACTCGATGTTTTACGTTTTCTCAATGTTTTTTTTTAATGAAAAAGTACCATAATAAAAAAAATTTACCACGTAGCATAATTTTCACACTCAGTAAATGCAAGTCTGAATTCTGAAAAAATACAAAAGGGGGAACGATTCCTTAGCAAACAGACAAATGGCAATTAACAACCAATGAACCAATCAGAGTGCTTGGAATGTTCCCGACACTCCAAAACCTTCCATGGGGTTTTATTTTACAAATAGTATATACACGAGAGCAGCCATTTAAGATTTTGTTTTGTTCTGGTTTTATATAAGTGGACGTTAATATTATTAGTAAGATGCCTCCCAAAAGTACAGTTTGGAAATATTTTTGCAAAACCTCTCACAAATTGGCAAAATGCAATATTTGCCTTAAGTCCCTCAAAACTTCTGGCAATACCACGAATTTATCTGGACATTTGAAGGCAAAACATGGCGATATTTATAACGAGAATTTTGAGTCATCAATGAAGCCCAACGCAAAAGCAACCAAGTTTTTGTCATTTGTGTCAGCCCAATCAGAGAGTAAAATTAAATCCCCCCCCCCCCCGCCCCACGACTAACGGAAGTAAAATTAATGTTATAGATTACTAAACCAGTTTTAAAAAATGGATGTTCTAGAACATCGATGTTTAAAAACATCGATGGTTTTTGGGCGATGTTTTATTAGCATCGATGTTTTAATATTGAATATCGATGTTTCAAAACATCGATGTTTTGTTATCGATGTCGCTTCCCTAATATGACGGCAAATATTATTTCGTAGTCAGCAAAATGTTTTCATATCTCTTAAGATGTGAGGGGTTACCATGATTCTAAAGTGTTCGAAAGGGTTTTTACTGTCAATTTCCACCTTCAAATGATCCGAGTTTCTTTTAAGAGGGTGGTAACGCCCTGTAGTTTGACCAATAATGGCATACTAGATCAAAGTAAGATAATAGGAGTCTAAAGTGTCCATACGCCGGATGATGGCCGAATGGCTAGGACGCTGACATTCGGTACCAAAGTCTGTGGGTTCGAGTCATAGATCTCTGCTGCCGTTCGGAACTCCCTTTAAGCTGCAGGTCCCGATCTAATTAGCCCTCGTGTAGCAAAAGATAACCTTATTGCTCCAGGGCCCAATTTAGAAAATTCTTGATTGTAGGCACAACTCGGGATGGGGGCCCCCCTAACACTGATGTGGGTGTAAAATTTCCAAAATTGACACACAAAAAAATAATCTTGAATCATTGTGAAAGTACCATTTTACCAAGAATTGGCTATTCGAAGCGTAGAAGCCTGGAACATTATCAAATAACAAAAAGCGATACAACATATTTACTTCATCATTAAAACACCAATACGATGAAACCAGAAAAACTTGTTAATCCCTTATATACACTATAACATACATATAATGAACTATATACATATAACTATACATATGATGAACCAATCAATCAATCAAATTTGAAAGGATAGATAAAAAAATTGCTATTAAAAAAAGTAAAATTTAAAAAAATTGAATTGGGAATTTTTTCTTTTTTTCCTTTTAAAATTAAAATTTTTTGGGGGCCCCCAACAAATCCGGGGCCCCTAGACCCGGGCCTACCAGGCCTCATGGAAAATCAGAGTTTGTATTGCTCCCAATGAACACAACTCGACTTAACTCAACTCTAAATCGGTCGAAGGGGATTTTCTGTTTACTTCCAATGACCCGTGTTCCTTATAAGAAGAGATTAGTCCGACGTCGTTTGACCCACAATGACATACCCATTGAAATTAAATAGACAATCTATATTCGTATATAAAACAGTTCCGTAACTGACTGACACACTGACTGACAGATTGACTGACTGACATACAACGCACAGACCAAACCGCTGGACATAAAGGACTGACATTTTGTACGGCGATTCTTCTTATGGTGTAGGGGTGCACTAAGAAAAAAATTTTCAAAAATTCTTCTTAGATTTTTTAAAATTAAATTTTTAAGCTGTTTTAGTAACTTTTTTAAAGTTTGCATTTAAAATAATGATTTGAGGGTTATAAAATTTATATCACGAGAGAAATCCTAAAAATTCCTTTAAAATGAAACCTTTTTCGAATCTTTACCTCCATTTTCTGATTTTTGGTGAATTTTTAAAGATTTATTTTCAGAATTTAATTTATTAAATGCCGATCACGTGATTTCTTTTTCTGGTACTTTAAATAAATTTATCGTCACGTGCATAACGACGAAATTGACAAAAACATATTTTTTTTTCTTGCTAATGCGGCATACGATTGGACATTATCCAAAAAATATTAAAATACAGTAAAAAAAAAATGATCCTCAAACTGTACTATATTAACTGTACTATATTCTTTAGTATGTCCGACCAGATTTAATTTGAATATATATATATATATATATATATATATATATATATATATATGTGTGTGTGTGTGTGTGTGTGTGTGTATAATAAAGACAATTGATTCAAGAACTTTCTTACATTATTACGATATGTATGCTTTTACGATATGTATGCTTACGATATGTATGATTCAAGAACTTTCTTACATTATTAGGTATGTATGCTACAGTGTTTGTTAGTTTTAGTTATATATGATTAAAACTGTTGTAATTATCGTAACACTGTGTTTAATAAAGATTTTCCAGTTTTGTGTTTTAAAATTTTGATCTAATTATTCATCTACCTTTTTAAATACTATTTGACGAAAGTCTAGGTTGCACTGAAGTTTCGGGCTTCTGGGAGTGTTGCCGCGGCATAAAACTAGTTAACCGGAGTAGGGGGGGTCACAACTCCCCCCGCCATTAAAAACTTCAGTTTCAGGATTTGGTTGTTGTTTTCCTGGATTAGTTTTCCACCAGTTTTCTGTTTTACACTTATTTTAATGATTAATATATAACTATATATATATATATATATATATATATATATATTGCATTAATTTCTTACATTGACCGTTGTATTTAATTTGAATGTACTCCGTAGCGAATTGCGGGTTTTCAGCTAGTATTTTTTATAAAACATGAAAGAAAAAAGAGCGCCCTAAACCCTTTTCTCAACCAAACATGCCTTTTCCCCTCGGTTGCATACAGATGAGAGGTCGCAGAGACAAGCGCGGGAGTCTTGTTCGATTGTCATGGCTGGTGAGCATCGATTTTTCCCCTCTCGAGTCAGCACCAGATGTTTCGCGGGTCTCACCTGGAAGAGAAAAAAGGGAGAAAGTTTCTCCGGGAAGCCGGCCTTCACCCAAATCCATCCGCCATCGAGTTTGAAAAATCTCTTCTCATCAAAATCCGATTAATCCACTTTCGGAATAACTCTTGCCTTTCACAAAACGCTTGACGCAACAAAAACAAAAATGGCCAAATGGGGGTTAGGAGTAGCAGTTCGATCTAACCTTCGGAGTATTTAAGATTTTTTTTAAACGCTGAAGGTCAATTATAAAATGGGAAGTTGCAAATCTGATTTTTGAACTGTTCGCGTGTGTTTAAGGGGGAGAGAGAGAGAGAGAGTGAAAAAAAAGGTAAAAGCGTGACGCAAAATCGAAGCTTTTGTTTTCAAAAACAGGAATGTGTTGAATTTTCAAACAACAGAAATGTTGGGACACGACAGACACGTGTTCCTCTAAACCGTTGAAAGGTAATGCAATTAGTCGTTGTGAGGCAATTAAGAAAAGGGCGGCGGTCTTCCGGAATGCTGTTTTTAGAGAATTTCTCGTAGATGTGCCGCGTTATCGGTGGAATTAAAGTACACTGTATATTATATCAAATTATTATATCAATACGACTTATTATATCAATAATAATCGATAACAATCAATAATCAATTATATCAATAATAGCAATCAATTAATAATCATAATAAATAATAATAAATAATCAATAATAATAATAAATTAATAATCAATAATAAACAATAATAAATAATCAATAATAATAATCAATTAATAATCAATAATAAATAATAATGAATAATAAATAATCAATAATAATAATAATAATAATAATAAATTAATAATCAATAATAAATAATCAATTAATAATTATCAATTGATTATTATGATTGATTATTGATTATTATTATTGATAATTATTATTGATTATTATGATTGATTATTGATTATTATTATTGATAATTATTATTGATCATTATTATTGATCATTATTATTGATTATTATGATTGATTATTGATTATTATTATTGATAAATATTATTTATAATTATTATTGATTGTTATTATTGATAATTGATTATAATCAATAATGAATAATAATCAATTATATCAATAACAATCAATAATATTATTATTAATTATGCCTTATTATATCAATAACCACAAATTATTATCTTCATTCACATTTATTCATTCCATATCTTAAGGTTGCTGCGTACTAACCCTATTGGGTTCGCTCACCTCAGTGACTCTACTATTGACAGCTACGTAAATGCCGATAATCCGATAAAAATGGTATTTTCAGATAGCCTGAACACCATTTTCTGCACCTTGCGACACGATTCATTTTATAAATTTCGTCGACCAAAGGAATGGATGAGATTTTAAAACACACTACATCAGATTTTTCCCTGAATAACTTAAATTTTAAAATGTTATTTGCCTTTAAACAAAACGAAAAATTCCCCAAGGGGTAAAATTTCTTTCTTTATTACGGTGAACAATTTAAAAAAATAAATCTTTCAATCCAAGTTGGCCATCCTTGAGCACATTTTCTCCATAGGTTAACATTTAGCTGATAGAATGCAATATGGTTAGTACACAGCAGGCTTATATGCAAGGAATTTTCTTCTCAGTACTTTTCTAACCACAAATTTTGCGAACACTTACGTTGGATTATTTTTCTTGAATTTGAAAAGAAATCGTACGATGCAATGCGTGTTTTCTCGAAAATCGTTTTCAACTTTTTCAAAAAAAAAAAAAAAAAATTCAATTTTATCGCGATAGACATCAGTTTAATGTTGTCTATGAACTATGAAAAAAAAGGTATAAAACTACGCACATTTTTTTTTTCAAACGTTTACCTTCATATGCAAAAAACACGGTTCAAAAATATGCGTTTGCTAACCTGTGATTAGTAAAATATTTGCGAGGGAAAATACCCAGTCCGCTTAACTTTGGTATTGTAGGTCAACGCCTGAAGGGATAATCGACAGAGGATGTAGTTTAAGACGTGCACACATTTCTAATCGCAGAGTACCTTGTCGATTATATTTTGCCTTCAAGTATTTGCAAGACATGCAGACATTTCTAATCGCAGAGTACCTTGTCGATTATACTTTGCCTTCAAGTATTGAATGAGGGCCAACGCGTACTCAAACACTCTTCCTTTGCACTACTTGCAGAGTAATTATATGCTCGAAACTTGTATCGAAGGGTAACGAATGTAAAAACAGGCATTTTCTACGCGTTAAAGAGCCATGGATTCACAGCATTCATGAGCAGAATTCACCATTTAAGCTACTTAATGGGCATCTTAGAAAGTCAGAAGCCGACGAGTACGTTGAGGGCAAGAAAACTGACTTGTTGAAGAGTAGCGAATGTAAAAACGGGCATTTTCTGCGCGTTAAAGAGCCATGGATGCATAGAATTCATTGCATAATTCACCATTTCAGCTACATTATGGGCTTTTTCGAATGGCATAGTCTACGAGTACGTTGAGGGCAAAGTCATTGGCTTGTTGAAGAGTAACGAGAACGAAAAAAACAGGCATTTCCTGCGCATTCAGGATCCATGGATTCACAGGATTCATGAGCAGAATTCGGCATTTAAGCTACTTAATGGGCATCTCAGAAAGTCGAAAGCCGAGAAGTACGTTGAGGGCAAGAAAACTGACTTGTTGAAGAGTAGCGAATGTAAAAACAGGCATTTTCTGCGCGTTAAAGAGCCATGGATGCATAGAATTCATTGCAGAATTCCCCATTTCAGCCACATTATGGGCTTTTTCGAATGGCACAGTCTACGAGTACGTTGAGGGCAAAGTAATTGGCTTGTTGAAGAGTGACGAGAAATGCACAGAATTCGTGATCTGAATTTCCTATATCAGTTACATTATGGGCATAGCAGACGAGAACGTTGAGGGCAAAATAATTACAAATGCGGAATCCGACTAAAATTTTTTTTTCGGGTTCACAGTTATTTATTTATTTATTTTTTTCATGGGCTGGATCCACTGACGATTTTCTTTGAATCCAATCCACACGGGAAAAAAATAACAAGAGATCTTCCCCAGATTGAGAAAAAAAATTGTACACCACGCTAAGAAGCTCATGAAATATAGACCTATGACTACTCGGTTGTCAGAGATGCTTATTTTCTCAGATAAAATTTATTAAAACCAAAGAAAATAATAAAAGGACTTTAGGCTGCTATGTACTAACCCCATTGGATTCGCTCACCTCAATGTTAACCTATGGAGAAAATGTGTCCACGGATTGCCGACTTGGATTCAAAGATTTTTTTTTTTTAAATATTGTACTCCGTCATAGAGAAAGAAATTTTACATTTGTGTACATTTTTCGTTTTTTAAAAAAATGCAATTAATATTTTAAAATTTAAATTATTCGGGGAGAAACCTGGTATAGTGTGTTTTAAACGCTCATAAATTCCTTCGGCGGACGAAAATTATAAAATAAATCCCGTAGAGCTTTGCGGAAAAGTTCAGGCTATCTGACAATACCAATTTTATTTGATTATCGGCATTTATGTACCCGTAAATAGTTGACAAAAATATATTTTAAATAAAAAATTTGGGGACAGCGCTTAACCCCCTATAGAGAGAGAGCCATTACAATCCCTCAAAATGTCAATCCTAAGGTGGGGTGGAATTCTCGAACTGTGAACTGGACTCCTCCCACCACAAGAGTCTGCAAGAAGCGGAAAAGGGAAATACGATTTTTTTTCTTAGTACATAGCAGCCTTTAATAATTCATACTTTGAATTATTCCCAGTCTTTAAATTCCCCTTTCAAACGATCAACGTAAATTTTGAAGTGAAATTCTCGCTAAACTCTGCCTCTATGTAGCCAAGAGTGTCAAGAGTTTTCCTGAAATTATTATTATTATTTTTTTTTTTGGGGGGGGTTGTCACAAAAAGAGCGGTTGTATCTCCAATCGAAGAGTAGATTGAGCATCCTCTTTCAGACAATCATGGACGATGCTGTTGGAGAAATGTGGGTGTAGCGTCACGGTGAATAATTAAGGAGATTATCTGAGGCGTTGCTAAGAATTATTACTATGGGATCCATAACAAAGCAAAGACAGAGTCCTAATTAAAATGCGAAGCCAATTTTTAAAACAGAAACTTAACAAGTAGATTTACTTACAAAAAAATTAACATTTAACCAGTGCAACATTTTTAATTAAATCCCGTGTAGATTTACAACGTACGGAGCCTAAAAAACACACGTCCACACAGCGCGGATTCTATCAAGCGTCTCTCCCTCAGAAAGGGGTCGGCAATCTTTGGTGACAGTTTCTTCGTAACTTTATTGCATTCCAGAATCGGTAGGACGACAGCTTTACTGGCTGCATCTGTGGGAAAACGTGTTTTAATCCCCCACGTGTTCAGAACTGGTGGAAACTCGCAAAACTTTTCCCCGATAAAACGCAGCTGTGTTTCAAGCCCTCTGGGGTTCTTGGGAAAAAATAAGACCATATTTCCAGTACGCTACAAGGGAGAAAGCTACCTGAAAAGGTGAGAAAAAGTGACCGTACGTGATGCAAAGTAAAATTCCAATGGTTTCATTTTCTCTTTCCTCGGCTGTGGGTCAAATTGCTCTTTGCTTCGTGGGAGACTTCTATAAAGAAAGGTTTGGTTTCGAGCGCTACGGTCAACTTTTTGCTACACGAGGGGTCATTAGACCGGGACCTACAGTTTAAAACCGATTCCGAACGGCTACAAACATCCATGCCAACAGTGGGACTCGAACCCACTGAATCTGAATCGAATGCCAGCTCCCTAGCTATTCGGCCATCAACCTAGCTCTCCACAGAAAGGAAATGCCACTGTATCTCGATTTCAGAGTGGGTGAACTTTACTATCGTAATGATCATTGCGATAGCCACGCTGTTTTTCAAATAGGAAATAAATGAATGTTTGGTAACTCACTCGTATAAATAATAGCGAGAGTGAAACAGAATGTACGTTATTTATATTTGCTTCAAAATATTTCAGTAATTTAGTACAATATACTTTTTGGAAGTGGGAAGTATATAGAGAATTCTCACTTCTACCCAGACTTGGGTGTATATAATTTGAAGTGGCACTCTAAATGAATTAGTTTATACATGAAACAATGTTTATTGAATTCGTTGCACATATAGAATGTGCTTTTACAGCAATAAGCATACGTACTACTTGTACGGAATATATATTATCTTCAATAAAAATACACATTGCAAATACTCACAACCCCCCCCCCCTCAAGCACTGGCGCAGGATAGCACCTGGAGCTGCTTTCCTCGTAGCTCCCTTACGCTTATCTATCAACTTTAACAACCTCTTTCAACCCTTTGTATTAATCAATCTGCTTGGTATTTATACCAAGAACGTATGCCGAAATTAGCATATCTCAAGCAGCTTCTTTAATTCATTCACTCAAAAGTTCGATTCTTCTGAATCGAATCTTATGTATACCTTACAAGTATTTTAAAGAAAAATTTTATGGCTCTCTTATCTAGAATCTCGGCATCTGGAAATTCTGTCAGTAGTAAAATCAGACGAAGGTCCTCAAAAAGTTATTTATAACTAGATAATGAATAATGACATTGAGAGCTAAAAATAGTTTTCTTCTCGGAAATAATTTATTTAAAACCGTCTCAAATTTATATATAATCTGTCCTATCCTGAGATGAATTCTAATATGGAAAAAAAAAGCTTCTTCATTACTGCACCTGCATACTTAATCACGTCTTTTCATCGTTAATCAAAATTATTCATTCGCACTTTAGTTTAGACATTCCTTTAATCCTATAGACTAAAAAAAAATCGATTGTAAATAACAGCTGTTGGTGATAAGACTTCGCATCTCCTCGGTGACCCCGCCCAGCAATACTTTTGGAAGGCCAAGTTGTATGACAAATTATCTCTTGTAGAAGGTTACATCCGGAGCTCTGTGCTTCGCCGATCCAAGGACTGATAGTGTCTGCGACTTTTACTTCCTGGACGGGGGGAGTTTTCGTTGCATTTCCGATGACGGAAACGGAGCGATATTGATTGCTGTGCGATATTTTTTTAGTTTTATCCTATTCATTGTATGTTAATTATCTTTTAAAATTCAAAATATCTTGTTTTCGGTCGAGTGGAGAGCGATGCAATCGTCTAAGGTCGTCCGGTTTTGTTGAAAATATTATGGGCATTTCATGATTTGATGGTAATACGATTGATATGAAAATATCAACTCACGGACTTTACGGATTATAATTGGGAACAACCCGAATTTTCGGTGAGGGGAGCTGTGGAATATTTAGTGTATAATTGTATAGTTATTCACGTTGGCGTAATAAGCGTCGTTAATTATTACATATCATCGACAATATCACGTATTAAACAATGTGTATAAAATGTTTATTTATTTATTTATTTTTTGTCTAATGCGGAGGTAATTTGTCTCAGACATTCGCTTTTCGTTGTTCACCGCGATTTTACTGGTTTCTTTATTATGGGGGCACCCTATGGGTGAGCCAGCATTGCTCCCTATGAGGGGACATCATAGTAACGACCAAGCCTTATTCAGGATTTGGACACAAGCCCACTGCGTGGCAGCTCATAACAGCAACCACTACACCATGTGGGTGGCATGTGTATCAAATGTAATAAGTAATAATTAGTGTAGTAGGACCGTGGCGGCCTTGTGGTACAGCGCGCTGGTTTTCGGTGCTGAGGGTGCTCAGATGGAATCCTGGCGAAGCGCCACTAAAATGCCTCCGTTTGTGTTGTCCGTTCATAGGGGGCAATGCTGGTCTGCCTATATGGCGCCCCCATAATAAAATGGCCAGTAAAACTGCGGTGAACTATAGGCGAATGTCTTCGTGACAAGTGCCTCCGCATTGAAAAAAAAATAATAATTAGTATAGTAAGTAACAATTAAAGCAAAGCCTATAAACCGCATAAAATATATTTATGTTTTCTCCGGAATGTTACAGAATTTTTTTTTTCTTTCTGAAAACGATGACGTCCGCCGCATACTTTTGAACCATTCAAACTTGGAAAACAACCCAAAACTAATCTGCCTACATGTGTAATCTCTCTCTCTCTATTTTATTTATTTATTATTAAAAAATACACATAAAATTCCCGTGTACCATAAAGTATCACACGGGACTTACAGAGGTAAGTATAAAACACTAAGAAAACAGAAGAAACAGACAAAACAAATGAAAAAAAAAAGAAACTAAGAACTACAAATATTTACAATGAATTTACAAAATAAGCCGAAAGCACACTTCCCAGAGACGAGCAGAAAAAATTTGGGAGGCCACTTAATATTTAAGTCCTTAAGCGCCAATTTAAAAATATTTATCTCCCTGCGATATTTCGAACACAAAAACAGAACATTTTCAGCATTTTCCTCGCCACCAACGCTGCAGTCACAGGGGGTCGCCGAACACAAGTTGAATCTACTCAAATAGCTCTTAAAATGTCCATGTCCTGTGAGGAACTGAGTCAATTTGTAGTTAACAAAGATGTGATGGCATGAGAGTCGCATTCTAATGGACGGGAAAAATTTCTTGGTTAAGATACCATTATTTGAGCTGTTGTATTCTTGGTTCCATGACTCTCTCTATATTACCAAGCCTTGTCACTATCTCTGCTGACAAACGTACCCTCGGCCGTGCCATAGAGATTGTTAACCTTTAAGGTCGTGGTGTGACAAATCATTATCTTGTAGAAGTAATTATAACTGTAGAACCAACTCTTATTTACATCTGGTTTATTGACACATTAAAATCTTGGTTAAATAAGTCATTTACAAAGTTTCGTTCCGACGAACGTTAATATACTCGTGAGAGCCGGGCTCATTATTCAAAGTCCGTCCGAGACCCTGTCTCTCCGTACGTGTCTCGACCCTCGCTACGCAGACCACCTATCGTGAATTTCATTGTCCACGGCTACTACCTTGGAAGTGCTGTGTTTCCCTAATCATTCTAGATGACCTGACTACCTCACTATTGTCGAGGGTTTCCAAAGGTGTATATCTTTCGACACCTGTTTGCGTTTATTTTGGTGCTTATTGAAGACGCTATTACTCACTTTCATCAATCCCACTTAAGAATGGGAGACGAGAGTCTGACAGATATATTATAGGTCGGGCAATGGCATCCCAGTCAAAATTCCTTTTATTTTTTTAGAGACGGCACTTTCTACACTGTTTTTACTCCTATTCTTTTCCTGCATCTGGTCATCTGAGGCCTTTAAAGTTCGGCTTGTGGGCCTCATGTGCTGTGCCACTCGTCTCCACTCTCCCAAGATTACATCTCGAATTCAATTCTCGAGTCGTTTTTAAAAAAAGAAATGTTTCCAGAACCAACACCTAGCAGCTGATTACAGCACGAAAATAAAATAGTTTATAAAAAAAACTTTCTACAGAGAGCTATTGTTTTTTAACGTGGATCAATAATGGGCTACACGGCAACAGAAACAAATGAACTTTAGCTCGGGAACAAATATTGGAAATTCCTGTTATCTGAAATTTTATAATCTCTAAGTTACACCGCCCCCACCAGTTGGTGATACGGCCTTCTTTACCTGCAGACCGGTGACAACCTCACCCATCACATTGCGGGGCACCAAAGCAAAATTTTCCTAACGAAACCTATACATTACTGTCCCCATACCTTGATCCATTGACAACCCTCCTTAGTTTATTATGAGCTGTGTGTGTTACAATTTGCACTCCTAAATTCCTTGACTACTTCAAACAATCTTCTATCATTAGTATTCTTGACATTTCTACATATTCATCACATATTCATCACATATTTCATATATTCATCATTCATATATTCATCATTCATACATTCATCATTTCATATATTCGTCATTTCATTCATTCATCACATATTCATCACCTATTTCACATATTCATCACATTGCGGCACCGCGCTCCAAACCAAAATTTTCCTAACAAAACCTATACATTACTGTCTCCATACCTTGATCCACTGACACCCCTCCTTAGTTTATTATTAGCTGTGTGTGTTACAATTTGCACTCCTAAATTCCTTGACTACTTCAAACAATCTTCTATCATTAGTATTCTTGACATTTCTACATATTCATCACATATTCATCACATATTTCATATATTCACCATTCATTCATCATATATTCATCATTCATACATTCATCATTTCATATATTCATCATTTCATTCATGCATCACATATTCATCACATATTTCACATATTCATCACGCATTTCTCATATTCATCACATTGCGGTACCGCAGCCCCAAACCAAAATTTCGTTACGAAACCTATATATTACTGTCCCCATACCTTGATCCATTGACATCCCTCCTTACTTTATTATTAGCTGTGTGTGTTACAATTTGCACTCCTAAATTCCTTGACTACTTGGACAACAATCTTCTATCATTAGTACTCTCGACATTTATACATATTCATCACATATTTCATATATTCATCATTCATTCATCATACATTCATATATTCATCATTCATATATTCATCATTCATACATTCATCATTTCATATATTCATCATTTCATTCATTCATCATTCATATATTCATCATTCATACATTCATCATTTCATATATTCATCATTTCATTCATTCCTCACATATTCATCACATATTTCACATATTCGTCACATATTCATCACATATTTCTCATATTCATCACATTGCGGCACCGCGACCCAAACCAAAATTTTCCTAACGCAATCTATATATTACCGTCTCCATACCTTGATCCATTGACACCCCTCCTTACTTATTATTAGCTGTGTGTGTTAGAATTTGCACTCCTAAATTCCTTGAAGGCTAACTACCTCAAACAATCTTCTATCATTAGTATTCTTGACATTTCTGATAAAATCAACTTATACTTAACATTTCATTATAACTAACTATCTTACAGATATACTTGCATATATTTTCCATAACAATCAATACGACTTATTTACAATTTCTAATTTATGTACAGTTTAATCTATATATATAAAACAGTTACGTAACTGACTCACTGACTGACTGACTGACATACAACGCACAGACCAAACCGCTGCACCTAAAGGGCTGACACTTTGCATGGCGATTCTTCTTATAGTGTACGGGTGCACTGAGAAAGATTTTTGAAAAATTCTTCTTAGATTTTTTTAAAATTAAATTTTTAAGCTGTTTTAGTAACTTGTTTTCAGTTTGCATTTAAAATAATAATCTGAGGGTTATAAAATTTATATCACGAGAAAGATCCTAAAAATTCCTTTAAAATGAAATATTTTTCGAATCTTTACCTCCATTTTCTGATTTTTGGTGAATATTTGAAGATTAATTTTTAGAATTTAATTTATTAAATGCCGATCACGCGATTTCTTTTCCTGGTACTTTCAATAAATTTATCGTCACGTCCATAACAACTAAATAGACAAAAAAAAATTTTTTTTCTTGCTAATGCGCAGACGATTGGACATTATTTTGTCTATAAAAATATCCCTTACGATTTTTTTTATAAATATATATATATATACATACATATTTATGTAAATATATATATTATATATATTATAGTACATATATATACTGCGCTATTCCAAGAATGATTGGGAATAGAAACGGCCAGCTCTTGTGCGGGGATTTGTACCAGGGGCCTCTCGCTCCGTAGTGCGATAGTCGGATACTCCGTAATCCGATGCGATCACCATTCAGCCACAGAGTCCATTGAGAGAAAGCTCTTCTGGAGGGAGCATAACGCTTTTTCGTTACGTGACGATTCCTGCCAGTTCACTCTACTGTAAGCCGCGTAAAAGAAGTTCGCTCCAAAAATTGACAAATATGAACGAGATTCTGGGCAAATGTTATAGAAGTGATTACCCAAGGGTGTGAAATAGACTCCCCATAAAAAGACCAGGAGAGTTGTAGAACCAGTCGATTAATTAAAAGGTTACGCTCAGCAATGCTTTTAGCAAAGAACGTATTTTCCTAAAAAAAAGTAAAAACGTTACAATATGCGTCAGGAATAGATGTAAGGTCTGTATCAAACGCTCTCGAACCACACAACGAACGCTGGGAACTGTTAGATATAGTACATAAACCAGCCTGTCCTCAAGTTGTTAAGATGCATCCCTTTACTTAATATCATATCGTACAATACGTTCCAAATGAAAACGTGACCATGCGTTTTCACAAAACACTCCTTTACTCAATGCTGTAGAAGGCTTTGAAACTGAAAATTATTTTATTACTAGCTGAAAACCCGCACTTCGCTACGGAGTACATTCAAATTAAATACAACGCTCATTGTATGCAATTAATGCCAATATATATATATATATATATATATATATATATATATATAATAAATACGACGATCAATGCATACAATTGATGTAGAAAAAAATATATATATTTTTAAAAAAATCGTAAGGGATATTTTTAACAAATATAGACAAAATAATGTCCAATCGTCTGCCGCATTAGCAAGAAAAAAAGCATTTTTTTGTCTATTTTGTTGTTATGCACGTGACGATAAGTTTATTTAAAGTACCAGAAAAAGAAGTCACGTGATCGGCATTTAATAAATGAAATTCTAAAAATGAATCTTTAAAAATTCATCAAAAATCAGACAATAAAGGTAAAGATTCGAAAATGATTTCATTTTAAAGGAATTTTTAGGATCTTTCTCGCGATATAAATTTTATAACCCTCAAATTATCATTTTAAATGCAAACTTTAAAAAACTTGCAAAAACAGCTTAAAAATTTAATTTAAAGATATCTAAGAAGAATTTTTCAAAAATCTTTCTTAGTGCACCCCTTCACTATAAGAAGATTAGCCTTGCAACATTTCAGCCCTTTAGGTCCAGCGGTTTGGTCTGTGCGTGGTATGTCAGTCAGTCAGTCAGTCAGTTACGGAACTGTTTTATATATATAGATATGCATCAAAGTCAGTTTTTGAACCTAGAATACAACTTTTTCCTCAGAGAGGGGAAGTACGAAGAACAAAAATAGATATAACGATTACTGATTATATAACAACTGGGACTCCATCATCGTTTTGCCAGGCTGTGCAGGTAGCACTGGCTGCTCTCTTTTGATTCGCTATTAATTAAAAGCAAAGCCTCCGAAAAACCAGTTCTAATCGGTAGATACACAACCCTGACAGACGGTTTTATACACTGCTTATCCGATTAAAAGCTTTTCCTTTCAAAATGAAATCTTGAAATATCTGTTTGCAGAAGGACGTTCCGGAAAGCTGATTATGTTGTTCCGAACTAATTTATGCCGCCGAATTGACACCCGACCGAATCGATGCCCGGGGAAAGTAGGGCCATTAATCAAGTCAAGCCGATGCACACACGCAGACGCGAGTGCAGTTCTATTGGTGTGAAAATATTACCATAGGTATCAGACAGACGAATAATTAGTAATGAAACAGTGTAGTTAATTATGACTAATTATTTACTTTGTATTTCCTGCCGATTCGTGACGCTTTTCTTAATTAGGCGTGGACTTTGGGGTGGCAGCAGAGACTTCGTGTTACTTTTTTTTTGTTTCTACAGCTATCTCGGCAAATGAGAGGTCATCGTATCGGAATTTGTAGAATTTCTCGGCAGCTGCTTTATACACAACTTGTTGGATTTGCTCATCTCAATGTTAACCTACGGAGAAAATATGTCTACTATTGACAGCTACATACGTAAATGCTGATCTATATATATCTAAAACAGTTCCGTAACTGACTTACTCACTGACTCACTGACATACAACGCACAGACCAAACCGCTGGACCTAAAGGGCTGAAATTTTGCATGGCGATTCTTCTTATAGTGCAGGGGTGCACTACGAAAGATTTTTCAAAAATTCTTCTTAGATATCTTTAAATTAAATTTTTAAGCTCTTTTTGTAACTTTATTTTAAGTTTGCATTTAATATAATAATTTGAGGGTTATAAAATTTATATCACGAGAAAGATCCTAAAAATTCCCTTAAAATGATATCTTTTTCAAACCTTTCCTGCATTTTCTGATTTTTGGTGAATTTTTAAAGATTCATTTTCAGAATTTCATTTATTAAATGCCGATCACGTGATTTTTTTCTGGTACTTTCAATAAATTTATCGTCACGCGCGTAACAACTAAATAGACAAAAAAAATATTTTTTTTCTTTCTAATGCAGCAGACGATTGGATATTATCCAGAAAAAATAAATATCCCTTACGATTTTTTTATAAATATATATATATATATATATATATATATATATATATATATATATATATATATATATATATATATATATATATATATATATATTTTGCATTAGTTGTATACATTGATCGTCGCATTTATTATAAATCTATATATTTATTTTTTTGGCATTAATTGCAAACATTGACCGTTGTATTTAATTTGAATGTACTCCATAGCGAAGCGTGGGTTTTCAGCTAGTAATCCCATAAAAATGGTATTTTCAGTTAGCCCGAACTTTTCTGCACCTTGCAACAAGATTCATTTTATAAATTTCGTCCACCAAAGGAATTTGGGAGCTTTTAAAAACACACTAGACCAGATTTTTTCCCCCGAATAATTTAAATTTTAAAATTTTATTTGCATTTTTTTAAACGAAAATTGTCTCAAGGTGTAAAATTTCTTTCTCCATTTCAGAGTACAATTTAAAAAAAAATCTTTAAATCCAAGTCGGCAATCCTTGGACACTTTTTCTCGATAGGTTAAGATTGAGGTGAGCGAATCCAATAGAAATATTGGACAGCAGCTTTAACAGGCCTGTCTGTGATGCCTTGACGTATCCAAAACTTTTTCACTCTTTGCTGTTATGAGTAAAGGAACGAGTGACTTATCGGGCTTCGAAAAGTGTTTATCGCCATAAATGAAGATAGCAAACATTTGTCCATAAATATAATTAAGATACTGCAGAAATATTTAATAAAAATAAAAATAATTGTCGGCAGTAAGGCTTTACTTAACTTAGTTTTAGACCCCGCTTTTCGGTAATAGGGTTCTATAATTCGTTCTATAATTGGTAAGGCCCGTTACACACACGGCGAATTTTTCCGTCGCGGAGAATTTACCGTCGCCGCTCAAAGACGTTACGACACAGGGCGGAAAAATTTCCGTCGCTGTCGTGTTTTGCGGTTTTCACTACAGGAGAGAACACTAAAAGAGGAGGCCTCAAAGCAAACGATGTGAGAAACATTCTGTGTAGATATTTCGTGTAGGAAGGGTTTCCTAGCAAATGTACAAGATATAAGGATATTCTTAAAAACTTTTTTCTTGTCATAATTTTTATCAAATTATAAAATATTGTTGTAACACTAGAAATAAGACACAGGCCTGATAAATTTTAAATGATATATTTTTTTGCTTATAAAATAAGTTAAGGGGGGAGATCACCTTAAAACCTTCAAAAACTCAATTTTTATTACGATTTAATCTAAGTGTTTTATTTTGATTTATAGGTAAGTACATATTACTAATTTTTTACAGCATTTTTTTTAAACATTTTATATTTCTTGTACAATACAATACATTTGCATGAAAAATTTTTTTTATGTGAAATTGGTAATTATTTTAGGTGCAGTATAACCTATGGATAGAATATATACAAATAATTTAATATATATCTCTTATAGTTTTTAAAAAAATCTGACCGCAATGCATTGAACTAAGATTCATTTTTTAAAAAACAATTTTCTTTTACATAAAATAATTTCTAATAATCTCCCGACAATCAGTCCGAAAGGGTTAATTAAATAATCGCACTCGTGTTCACGAATTATTGTAATTATTGGTACACCTGTCAATACGAAAGGTCAAACCACACTCTCGCAAATAACCCTGGGACGGTAGAAAAACCGCTGTGTGTGTAAGCGTGCATAAGGTCACATAGTCCACTAGTTCAAGTTGACGTTAAAACTTCCGGTGGCACTTGACAGCTGCACAGCTACTGTCGACGGCAAATTGACCGATCGTTTTTTTTTTTTCAGCCTAATGTGTAAGCTCCAATTGATTTCTGTAGTCTACGGTTGGAACGGTGGTGACGGAAAATTTTCCGCGACGGTAAAATACGCCGTGTGTGTAACGGGCCTAAAAGTCCTCATAGTATTTTTATTTTTTTTGTAAAATTGATATCTGGCAAGATCCATGGCACATATGGCCTACGTTTCCACGAGTCTTCCTTTCCGTTTCAAAAATAAAAAAAAATTCTTAAGCCCATTTTAGCTGTAACCAAGGAAAGTATTTCCCTCCATTTCTCATGATAGCACATAACTTTTTAACAACGGTCTACAATCAGTTGTATAAGTAAACTACTAAACAAACAAAATAAATTACATTTTTTAACTTTTCTCTTCTTAAAGTAAAATATCTGTAAAATAGCAGCATATAATACCTCAACATTTTGCTTTTCAATGTATTTGCTTCGACTTTAAAATGCTCGAGAAACGGTCATTAATATTTTTTAACAACAATTTGATAATGTCAATAGAAATCACGCTTTTGACATTCAGAATTGTTTTCTATTGCTTATCAGGAAATAACTATCTCGCAAAACTCGTTAGAACTCTTTTAACATTACGCTAGTATGTATTTCAGAATATAACTTTGGTCTGTGAATTGACTATTACGGTCGTGAATTTCAATGGCTATTTTAAAATGCGGGCCCCTTTCCCTTTGTTTGAGAGACATTTTTAATTTAACTCGTTCTATTAATAAAGGAAATTTCATAGGAAAAAATTGGTCTGTTCTGTTACGCGATCATTGTTCTCACTCTGTATATGATATCATCAATCCCGATTTATGCTGCAAAAGTGTGCATTTTAGGGCAATTTTACTTTTCTGTTTCATTGTCTCTTTGCTCGGTCACTGTGCCAATCTATTTCGGTTGAAACGTAACGTTACAGCTTGGATCTACCAACTTTTATCTAGAGTTTCCTCTTTTGGCAACTTTTGGCGATTTCGATGTTACATTTTGAAAATCGTTATATTTATCGATTTAACAGACGCCTAATCGCATAATTAGTTTGATTTACCTCAATTCGGTATCTCAACACTAATACAGGTTGCAAATTCCATTTCAGCTGTTCAGTAGCAGGCCGGCTAGCTCCTCATATTACTATTCTGCTGAGCACTACTAGACACTCAATAACCAACTTGACTGAGTCACTTACACGAAGATTTTAGAACGCCCATCGAAATATGTGCCCAAGAACTGGACAAGTCATGTATGGACCAGTTATTCATGCATGAGTATACAGAAAAGATGGTTCTGTGTACCCTTGGATTCAGCAGCTGAATAAACTTTTAGAATTCAGCCATTTTTTTTAAAACTCTCATTATTTTCCGTTCATTTTTTTTTTTCACCGGCATTATTCTATGGAATGTTCTACGCCTTTTCTCCGTCTTATCTTACTTCTAATTACCATTTGGACGGTAATTAGAGTAGGGTAACTCCAGTATGTGTTGTAGAATATTAAGGGTGTTCGCCTTGGTTTATGACTTGGACGTTGATGAGTGTTCTTTGTGGACGGCGCCATGATTTTACATTATGTATGTGCGTGCAATCGTTCAAAAAGTTTCTCCTTCGTGCCAGGTATTCTATTACATATCTATCTGTCATGATATTTCAAACGGGTTACCTCTTTCCAGATGATCAAGAATTTGTTTCTTTAAAACTAAGGTTGGCTATTTTAATGTTGTATTATGGGTTAGTAAGAAGGCTATTCTAATAAGTTCTAGTCCAGTGATTCCCAACCTGTGCGCTGAGGCATTTTAGGGTACGTTGAGGTCGGCCAGTTTTTTTTTTCCAACAAAAAATATATTAGTATGGCTCACTTAAGGGAACGGTGGACATTAAAATTTACTTTTTTTACTTTTCATCATAGAGATACGAAATTTTGTACATATACACATTTCACTATAAATAAAAAGAATACCTTAAAAGAAATTTCCAATCTCATTATAATTTTAAGATTTTTTAAAAAAATTGAAATTTATAAACAAAATTTTAAAATGCTCTTTGCTACTTAATTTTTGAGATATTTCCTCGATTTTGCATTTTAGTCTCTTTAAACTGTATAACAAACAAATCTGGGTATCAGTTAGTTAATCCCTTGAATAATTAATTTTTGAGAGATTTTTATCTGAATTTCGTCCCGATTTTCATCAAAATTTTGCCTTTTAAAAAGTTATAAATCAAATTTAACTACCTTAATGAAGTCGAATTGTAAAATTCATACCCAGTTTTTTTGTAAACGTCATCAGTATTCTTCCTTATCAATTTCATGAATTTTGAACAAAAATTAAGTAGCATGGAGCATTTAAAAAATCTAAAAACCTTGAAAAATCTGCTTTGAGAAAAACAGATTTAAAATTTATTACTACACTTACCCATTATAAATTACTTTGTAGAAGCTTCATAAATATTTTTTTACTTGAAAAAAATTATTTTGGCACTAATAATCTACAGAAAAATATATATATATATATTTTACAATAACACAATCAGTATTACAATGACGAGATTTGCTCAAGTAAAGGTCCACCGTTCCCTTAAAATAAATTTTAAGGCGACAATGGACCTTCAGACTGACAAAAATATGTCCCCCCAAAACGATTTTTTTTTTCTTTCAGAAAGTGATTCTGCAACTCATCAGCTTTAAATTTTTTTAAAAAAGTATGTTGATCCGATCATTATTAACCGAGTTATAAGTATTTTTTCAAACGCAAACAATGTAAATGTTACGTTAAATTAAAACTTTAAATGCTATTTTCTCGAAACAAGTTTTCGTGTCGTTTCGGTAAGTTCAAAATGTTCCATGAGTCATCATTTTTCTTGAATTTTCATAAAATTTCATAAAATGATTATTTATGTATGTTAGAATAAAACTTAGTAATCAATTCATTATAATATTTTAAAACACCTTAAAATTTGTATAATCAAAAAAAAATTTTTGATAAAATTTTGCACAAAATGACCTATTTTTATCGATTTCTTTTCTAGTTTTTATAAATATGACTGTAAATCAAATTTTGCTACTAACTTTTATTATAACTATACTAGCTGAAAACCCGCACTTCGCTACGGAGTACATTGAAATTAAACACAATGAGCAATGTATGCAAATAATGCCTATATATATATATATATATATATATATATATATATATATAATAAATACGACGATCAATGTATAGAATTATACATATCTTTTATTGTATTTTAATATTTTTTTGGATAATAGCCAATCGTCTGGTGCATTAGAAAGAAAAAAAATTATTTTTTGTCTATTTAGTTGTTATGCACGTGACGATAAATTTATTTAAAGTACCAGAGAAATAAATCACTTGATCAGCATTCAATAAATTAAATTCTAAAAATTGATCTTTAAAAATTCACCAAAAATCAGAAAATGGAGGTAAAGATTCGAAAAAGATCTCATTTTAAAGAAATTTTTAGGATCTTTCTCGTGGCATAAATTTTATAACGCTCAATTTATTATTTTAAATGCAAACTTTAAAAAAGTTACAAAAACAGCTTAAAAATTTAATTTAAAAAAATCTAAGAAGAATTTTTCAAAAATCTTTTTTTAGTGCACCCCTACACTATAAGATGAATCGCCATGCAAAATGTCAGCCCTTTAGGTCCAGCGGTTTGGTCTGTGCGTTGTATGTCAGTCAGTGAATGAGTCAGTTACGGAACTGTTTTATATATATAGACTAGCTGAAAACCCGCACTTCGCTACGGAGTACATTCAAAGTAAAAACATCGGTCAATGTATGCAATTAATGCCAATATATATATAATAAATACGACGATCAATGTATATAATTGATGTAAAATATATATATATATTTATAAAAAAATTGTAAGGGATATTTTTATAGACAAAATAATGTAGAAGAAGATATTCAAATTAAATCTAATATAAAGAATACTAAAGAATATAGTACAGTTAATATAGTACAGTTTCTAGAACATTTCTTTTACTGTATTTTAATATTTTTTTGGATAATGTCCAATCGTCTGCCGCATTAGCAAGAAAAAAAAAATTTTTTTCGTCTATTTAGTTTTTATGCACGTGACGATAAATTTATTTAAAGTACCAGAAAAGGAAGTCACGTGATCAGCATTTAATAAATTAAATTCTAAAAATTAATCTTTAAAAATTCACCAAAAATCAGGAACTGGAGGTAAAGATTCGAAAAAAATTTCATTTTAAAGGAATTTTTATGATCTTTCTCGTGATATAAATTTTATAACCCTCAATGTATTATTTTAAATGCAAACGTAAAAAAAGTTTAAAAAACAGCTTAAAAATTTAATTTAAAAAAATCTAAGAAGAATTTTTGAAAAATCTTTCTTAGTGCACCCCTACACTATAAGAAGAATCGCCATGCAAAATTTCAGCCCTTTAGGTCCAGCGGTTTGGTCTGTGCGTTGTATGTCAGTCAGTCAGTGAATGAATGAATGAATGAATGAATGAGTCAGTTACGGAACTGTTTTATATATATAGATAAAGCTAGCTCAAGAGAGAAAATTAGATATCTGAGACAAGAGAGTCATTAACAAATTGATTTTAATTAATATCTTAATTAATTACATTCTGATTTTTTTTTAAATTTAGCATTATCATCTCTAAACAACACTATATAAGTATAAAAAATTTGATAGCAATTGGTTGATAAATTTTAAAAAAAAGTTTTTCGTGGTCCATTGTCGCCTTAAGTTGAATGAATGACTCTCTTACAGACTGTGACACAAATCGATGCACTCGTACCTGAGGAGGAATGCACAACTCTCCCTTGCACAACCGTTACGCTCGACATCAAACGTTTGTGCTCCAAGCATCCACCAAAAGTCTCACATTAATATAAAACAGATCTCTCTTTGGCGACTTCCATCGTAGTCCTCTGGTGTCATATTATACTGAACCCCGTGGCTATATTTGAATCTACATTAATATATTCTATTCTGGTGTTTGCTACTTCTATCTATATATATAAAACAGTTCCGTAACTGACTCATTGATTCACTTTCTGACTGACTGACTGACATACAGCGCACAGACCAAACCGCTGGACCTAAAGGGCTGAAATTTTGCATGGCGATTCTTCTAATAGTGTAGGGGTGCACTAAGAAAGATTTTTCAAAAATTCTTCTTAGATTTTTTTAAACTAAATTTTTAAGCTGTTTTTTTAAACTTTTTTTACGTTTGCATTTAAAATAATACTTTGAGGGTTATAAAATTTATATCACGAGAAAGATCATAAAAATTCCTTTAAAATGAAATTTTTTTCGAATCTTTACCTCCATTTCCTGATATTTGGTGAATTTTTAAAGATTAAATTTTAGACATTAATTTATTAAATGTTGATCACGTGATTTCTTTTTCTGGTACTTTAAATAAATTTATCGTCACGTGCATAACAACTAAATAAACAAAAAATATTTTTTGTCCTTGCTAATGCGGCAGACGATTGGACATTATCCAAAAAAATATTAAAATACAGTAAAAGAAATATTCTACAAACTACTATATTAACTGTACTATATTCTTTAGTATTCTTTATATAAGATTTAATTTGAATATTTTCTTCTACATTATTCTATCTATAAAATTATCCTTTACGATTTTCTTATAAATATATATATATATTATTTTTACACCAATTGTATACATTGATCGTCGTATTTATCATATAATATATATATATATATATATATGGCATGAACTGCATACATTGACCGTTGTATTTAATTTGAATGTCCTCCGAAGCGAAGTACGGGTTTTCAGCTAGTCTATATATATAAAGCAGTTCCGTAACTGACTGACTGACTGACTGACATACAACGCACAGACCAAACCGATGGACCTAAAGCGCTGACATTTTGCATGGGGATTCTTCTTACGGTGTAGGGGTGCACTAAGAAAAATTTTTGGAACATTCTTCTTAGATTTTTTTAAATTAAATTTTTAAGTTGTTTTAGTAACTTTTTTTAAATTTTCATTTAAAGTAGTAATTTGAGGGTTATAAAATGTATATCGCGAGAAAGATCCTAAAAATTCCTTTAAAATGAAATCTTTTTCGAATCTTTACCTCCATTTTCTGATTTTTGGTGAATTTTTAAAGATTAATTTTTAGAATTTAATTTATTAAATACCAATCACGCGATTTCTTTTTCCTAAATTAATTTATCGTCAAGTGCATAGCGACGAAATAGACAAAAAAAATAATTTTTTTCTTGCTAATGCGGCAGACGATTGGACATTATCCAAAAACAATAAATTAAAATACAGTAAAAGATATGTTTCTCAACCTGTACTATATTAACTGTACAATATTCTTTAGCATGTTTTATTTGATTTAATTTGAATATTTACTTCTACATTATTTTGTCTATAAAAATATCCGTTACGATTTTTTATAAATATATTTTTTCGGCTTTTTTAATCAGTTGCATACATTGACCGTTGTATTCCAAAAATATGTATAAATATATTTATTATAAATATATTTATACATATTTTGCATATTTATATATTTATACATATTAATTGCATACATTGACCGTTGTATTTCATTTGAATGTATTCCGTAGCGAAGCGCAGGGTTTTCAGCTGGTCTTTCCATAAATGAATAGAAAAAAATGATGGGGTCAGTATGAATTCCAATTTAAATTTGGCACGTCCCTGAAATATATTTGACTTTAATATTTAAAAATTTGAAAAAAAAGTAAAATTCTAACAAGAGATAACCTTGTTATATTTATATATATATATATATATTTATACATAAAAATATTTATTTTCATAACCTTGTTATACAAATGTACAAGGTTTATGTATGTATGTATGTATGTATGTATGTATGTATATATATATATATATATATATATATATATATATATATTGTCGTCCCAGGTTTCTATAATCTCATTCCCAACAGTGCCGGGCCAGGGGATGGCCGAATGGCTAGGGTTCCGCCATTCAGTTCAGATCCTGTGGGTTCGAGTCCCGCTGTTGGTATGGATGTTTGCAGCCGTTCGGAATCGGCTTTTAACTGTAGACCTCGGTCTAATGACCAAATAATTACAAGATAAAAAGAACTTTTTATATACCATGTTTTAAAATTTTCTGTTAAATCATATAAACTCAGTGGCGTAGCGAGGGAGGGGGGGGCAAGGGGGTCTATCCTTCCCCCCGGCGCCACTCGCAGAGGGGCGCCAGTATAAGATCTATATATTATATTACTATATTTTTTTCGGGGGAGGTTGCCAATATAAGGTCT
>OU015498.1:8330005-8332505 GCA_907164885.2 Dolomedes plantarius | reverse complement strand
CTGAACACAGGTAGGTTTTTTTGACCTGAAGCAGCATTTCATATTTACAGTGTGGTCAGGAAGCCTATTGGATTCTCTCAGCTCAATGTAAACCTATGGAGAATATTTTCCCACTGATTATCGTCTTGGATCAAAAGTCTATTCTTTTTCGTTGTATTCCGTAATGGTAAAAGGAATCATAGAAACAAGTCCCTTTCTTATTCTTTAAAGCAGGGGTGGGCATTAAGTCGATCGCGATCGACCGGTGGACCACCAAGACATTTTAGAGTGACCGCCTTTACTAAGACCCAAGACGCGCATACTAAAAGAAGCATATTTATGGAACACCGACGCGATTTGCTTTAAACGCGGTTTTAAAAGAGTAAGTTTTTTCTTGTAGTTATGTAGGTAAGTACATATTCCGTATTTAATATTAAGTTATAATAAATATTGTAGACCGTTTTTTTAACTCACCACACCTACGTCACTGGGTGGACCGCAACACCTTGAAAAAATTAGAAGTAGCCCGTACCCTGGAAAAGTCTGTCCACTCCTGATTTAAAGTAAACGTCAATAATACTTTATAACGTAGGATTACGTTCCTCAATAACGGTCCTCCGAGAAGAAAAAAAGTGTCCGTCCTGCGTCGCGAGTTTTAATTTTGGCATCGTGCCAAACCCAGTAGCAGTAAACAGTTAAACAGAAAAGTACCAAAATGCGTCAAATAAATTTTTTTAAAATGATGTAAGCAAACGATAAGTAATCCTACGCTAATAATCCGCGGTAGTTTCGTTAGAAGAGACTACCTGAAATTTTCTTTTTTTTTTTTTTAATTCGAATTCTTCGGAGAGAAAAAAAAGCGGTATACAGTGAAACTTCTCTATGACTGCCGGTCATGGCTCTGAAAAAAAGTGGCCGTTTTGAGGGGTGGCCGTCGAAAAGATGTATCGTCCATAACAGTGGGTCTAGGAAGTCTTAACCCTTTCAGGGGCAACAACTAATAACTTTTGCACGGTACAAATTTTTTTCTCGATTTTTTAACCTAAAGAACCTTGAAAAATTTTCCACTTAAATGTTGCAAAATAATTTTACTTCTTTAAACTGATAACACAGGGCAGTACTAACCATTTTTATGCTCATTTAACTGTAATCATGTTATTTTATTGCGTCTGAAATAGAATTATTGCAATCGCTGCACATTTTGTTAATTTTTCAGGGATAAATTAATGCAAAAATTTAAGAAAATTTTAAGTATATTTTGAGCAGTTTTAAAAAAATTGAAAAAATATTTTAACGTTGAATGTTTTATGCTCAATTGTATTTTGAATTATTTATTTTAAATATAAAACAGGAATTATACATTTAAGCGTAAAATTAATTTCATAGTTCTGCGCGCAAGCCAGTACACAATAAAAAAAAATTAAAAAACAAGGTATATCTAAAGCATTTAAAAAAATTATTTAAAATTATTTAGAGAGTTGAAAATTTGTTTATTAAAATAAATATATCAATTTATCATATACATAAAATTTTGAAAAATTGGGAGTCAATTGAAATAGTTACAAAGAGTCAAAAAGTATGAAAATGTGCCTTATTTCGTCGACTTAAGGGTCGTGAGTCCCCTTAAAAGCAACGTCAGAGCAAGTCCAAGTTAAATTTAAAACATAATTAAATGTGCTTGGAAGGATACATGTGCTTTTCACTTAAACAAAGGAGACATTTTCCCGCTTAAAGTTTTCTTCCAAATTTCCGCCCAGAGGTCATTTTTTCGCCAACTTCTCGAGTACTCTCTGAAAATTGCATGCATTCTGGATTTCGAGAATTTCTATACAAAGCTATCGGGAAAGGACTTTGGAAAAATGAAGCTAAGCAATTTAAGTTCTGCAGCATGAAGTCGTGGTAAAAAATATTACCCTCTGCAATCTTTCGTCATTGTTATTGTGCTGCATTTAAGTAGAAGTTTTGGAGGGAGGAAAGGCAATAAATTTGCAGCGCCCGCTACCCTGTTTCCAAAATGGACGTGCAAAGATATCCGAATAGAATGATTTAAAAATTTTTTAAAATACAAAAAAACCGTCTTCCGCAATTTCCTACGCATAATGCTGAAGGATTTATATTCTACATGCTCCGGTTCATTATAAATGCAGACGCGTTACTGAAAATAGTTAGCAAAATGCAAATAAAGTGTGCCAAAGGGGCGGAGCTTAAAGCAAAAATAAACATTTCCTGTTTTCGGGTAGCCTTGGACCTAGGTTATCGCAGGAGCTCCGCCTCTCGGCACAGTCTACGCATTTTGTCATCTCTTTTTGAGCTCGCAATTTTGTACTAAGATTCGTGGTGGACAGTGGTTGTTTCCGAAGTATTTGGCGAATTCCGAAGTATTTGGCGATTCCACGTTGGGAATTCCTTTCCCTCCAGCATACTCATCGAGGGAAAGGAATTCCCAATGTGGATGGTTGCGCCTTGCCGAGGAACACATAACGTTGTCTTAAGCCTTTGAGGGGCTCCGTTTGCACAGTGC
>OU015498.1:8270005-8327505 GCA_907164885.2 Dolomedes plantarius | reverse complement strand
TCAATGTGTGAAGTAACGTCTTGCCTCGTTACTCTCAGATAGCTTGGAGGCCTAGAAATAGAAGCTACTGCAAGCCATATTTCATTCTGCGACATAAAGGATTGCAAGACAAGCCAAAAAACGATGAATAAATAATTCTGGATAATTCGAAAATTATTCGAAAAGTCCTGCCTCATTTTTTCCGGCGAAAATCCATGGCCTTAAAAAGGAATGGTCAGAAACTTCTGAGGTTTTTACTGTGTTCCATTTTTCTACGGTAAAATTAAATGTAGTAATAGACACGAATTAATTGATAAGGGGCTTACTTGACACAGTGCGCGACTATTCAGTTGGAAAATTATTTTTTTACATTCATGTAAAACAGGAACATTTATGCTGTTGCAGTCTACGGTATTTCCCTTTCAAAAGTGGTCATAAATTATTCTTTTACCTTTCTTAGCGGTAAATTGAGCGTTATTATAGAATATCTGATGTTGTTTAAAAATCACTTTGTCACTTCTGAAATGGTAATTTCATATTCAGCGGAAAATAAAGTTATGCCAATTAGGATTTCATGAAGCAATTTCAACTAGAAGAATCGAATTTAAAATGAATTTATTGCTTACAAACCTTAACAAAACTAGTGTTTTTTTTCCTGAACTAAAACTGGATAGGACCTACCACAGGAGAAAGATTGTCATCCTTATCACGCGGTGTTTTCATATATTATATACGTGTGTACATCCCCGCTTATGCTCGCATGAATAAGGTTTAAATTTTTAATTCGAAAAATATCTTATTGTTTCGACACATTTAAGAATAACCTTGTTCTCTAGAAAAACCGTTCGCAAAATACAGACATAAAATTATTAACTTAAGGACTTTTAAACAGTTTTATTTTTCTATTTAATTAAGTTTTTTTATTCACTACCAAATCTTGATTAATACAATGTTTAAAGTCTATCCAGTTTCTTTCATAGATATGTACTTATACTTCCCAATCTGCACTCTACTTCTCGTTTTCTTAATTTACAAAAATTTCTCTTAAAATTTCTCAAAATTTGGTGGACTTCACAATATAAATAATTTAAAGTTTTAGAGTTAAAGTTTTTAAACATATATAAATAATATATCGTTGTCCCAATTAACAATCTATGTAAGTCCCATTTCCTACTTTTTACAGGATGAACAAAAAAACTGATTTATTCGTCAGTGAAAAGATGATCTTATCGTTTATTCTTGAAAATAAATGTTAAAGTGTTCTGATATATATATATATATATATATAATATATATATATATATATAGGGTACATTGTTACGTAACTAAAAATCATCATAATGAAAGTGGAGTCACAAGGTTAGCTAAGTTAAAGTTTTACGTAGTACGTGTTTTTTTCACTTTTTCTGGATGAGTTAAATTTTTTGCAGTTATGAAGTTTGACAGAGTTGTACGGAGACCATAAACCAATGTAGTAATAGCATGAAAAATTTCAAAATTCTATTTTTTGGAGTTACGTGGTTTGTTAATTAGGCCAACGATATATATACATATATATATATATATATATATATATACATACACACAGTGGAATCTCGATCGATCGTTTTCAGATCCATCGTTTTTCCGTATGTCTCGTTCATTTTATCCAGTCCCAACGATCATATTGCTTTGTTATGTTACCGCATCTATCGTTTTCCTGCATTTATCGTTCATTTCAATCAGTCCCCTGAAAAACGATAGATCGAGATTCCACTGTATATATATATATATATATATATATATATATATATATATATATATATATATATATATATATATATACATACTATTATATATATACATTTATATATAATATATATATATATATATATATATATATATATACACACATTTATATATATATATATATATATATATATATATATATATATATATATATATATATATATATATATATATATATATTGTGATTTTTTTTAAATCCCCCTTTCTGTGCCAGTTCATTTTGTTTCTTAAGTTTGACGGAATTTGAAGTAGTCTAGTTTTAGTAATTTTACTCATGGAAATTCTTGATTGCAAGAACAGTTTTCTATAAACTTTTATTTTACAACATCGCTTTCAAGTAAGCTGATATTTTAATGTCTGGTTCGCAAAAATTCTGTTAACATAAATTCAGGGTATTATTTTTTTTTCTTTTAAGTCAAGGAATTTAGTTTTTTAGATAGTTTAAAATGCTTTGAACTATAACAACATAAGTTATTTGCAGTAATTTCTCAAGATGTTGCATTTTTATGTAAAAAAGAATGTGCTGATAAAGGAATAAATTTCTGAGGAATGATAATTGATAATGATGAGGAATAAATTTGCATTTTTTTAAAAAATAAATTGTAGTATTAGCTGTAGTTACACAAAAGTATAAATGCTCTAATCTTATTTTCTGCATTTTGTATTATACGCTATTCCATTTGCCAGAATGACAACAAAAGTTAGGAAATTGAAGCTTATGAATCATGCATTCAGGAATTTTTTATTCGCAATGCATCAGCCACTTTTGTCTTTCCAATGCATCGATTCTACTCGATGAGCACCGTAGTAGTTGAGCTAACAACGACTCCTGATGCCACCTTATTTTAGTCATAGCACCCCCTGGGGCGACATCTGGGGGGGGGGGCTGTATGGGGGATGCTGGTGGTTCAGTAATTACTTGGTTCATTATTCTTGTCAATACTTTACCTTAAGTACACAATAACTTCTGATCTCGGGTTCGCACATAATCTGCTTTATTATACATAATATTTACACGCATGCATTTGAGGGCATGCGTGTGCACAGTGAGCACTGTGCGTGTGCACTGTGCGTGAGGGACAGTGCGGTGCTAATCCTTGCTCCCGCGTTTCGCTTCGAATCTGCGTCGCATCTGAATGTCCGAGTGGAGTTACAAAACTATAGAGTGGCAGCGCCATCTAGCATCACAATTTTCCATAGGCTGTACCTTCCTCCAACCCGTACAAACTCCAAGGAGGGGTGCATTTAGGAAATCAAGTACATATAAATGAATTAATTAACCTCGATTGACACGCACTTTATAGCTTCTTGTTGCTTGAAAGTGTGAGTTATCTCGGGTAAAAAAACTAATACATTTACTAGTAAAACGTTTTCATTGCGCAAAAAAGCAAAACTTCCGATGAAACTTTTATGAGAGCCTTTTTTATATAAATTTAGAAGAATGATACGGGCCCGGGACACCCTAGTGTTTAGTACGTTAGTGAATTCGGCGCTGAAGCTGCTAGGTTCGAATCTCGACAAACGCCACTGCTTGCTCTCGTGTCTAAGCCGGATATGGGCACATTTAATCTGTAGGCTATAAAGTCCCCCAGTGCAGTTCATAGGGCGATAGGATGGTACAAGAAGCCCCCCCCCACTCCTCCTCCAAATGTGGCTCCAGGAGGTGATCTATCTAAATTGGGATGGCACCAGGTAAGAAGTCAAACTCCGACCGTTGTGGTGCCTGATATCATGTGCTAAAACTAGAGCCACAGCCATTCTGCCTTGCAAAGGGCATACGACAGCGAGTGAATTGAAGTAGGATACTCTTTTCTAATACTTCATAAGGTAAAGCAAAGTTTAGAAGCACACTGTACAGTATCTTCAAGTGATTTTCTTTACATTTAGAGTTTGTTTATTACCTTAGGATTTATTAAACACCTTTTTTGGAACACAAAACGACTAAAGGGGTTTTATATGTAGTCCTGGCTGCCTAGGTCGCGAGTTTGACTATCCCCACACTCATGACATAAGGCTGCTATGTACTAACCCCATTGGATTCGCTCACATAAAATGTTAAGCTATGGAGAAAATTTGTCCACGGATTGCCCCCTTGGATTCAAAGATTTTTTATAAAATATTGTACTCCGTCATAGAGAAAGAAATTTTACATTTGTGTACATTTTTTGTTTTTTTAAAAGAATGCAATTAATATTTTAAAATTTAAAGTATTCCGGGAAAATTCTGGTATAGCGTGTTTTAAACGCTCCTAAATTCCTTCGGTGGACGAAATTTATAAAATGAATCCTGCAGCGCTTTGCAGAAAAGTTCGGGCTATCTGACGATACCAATTTTATTTGATTATCGGCATTTATGTACCTGTAAATAGTCGACAAAAATATATTTTAAATAAAATATTTTGGGGCAGCGCTTAATCCCCCTATATAGAGAGAGCCATTACAATCCCTAAAATGTCAATCCTAAGAGGGGTGGAATTCTCGAACTGTCTCCTCCCACCACAGAGTCTGCAAGAAGAGGAAAAGGGAAATACGATTTTTTTTCTTAGTACATAGCAGCCTTAAGTACACGGCGAATATAAAAGTCCAACCTTTTGTATCCGCCATTGAAATGCAAAATATTTCCGTCCGTTTCGAACACGATTTTACTCGATCTATGAGCCAAATAGCTAGATCTTTGGAGAGTTTACGGGTTTGAATACTGACGTAGGCATGGGTCCTTTCAGCAGTTCGAGGTCGACTTTAAGCTGTAATTTCGCTTCATTTAGTAGATCTCGTGATGCAAAAGGCGACGTTAGAGCTCCCGATCAAACACTTCATCGAATGGATCTGTGGCACAAGTTAATTCTGGCCATGGCAGCAGATGGTTTTACCTCAGACTTTCATCGGCGCATTAAGTCTGTTATGTACTAAGAAAAAAAAATCGTATTTCCCTTTTCCTCCTCTTGCAGACTCTTGCGGTGGGAGGAGTCCAGTTGACAGTTCGAGAATTCCACCCCCCCTTAGGATTGACATTTTGAGGGATTGTAATGGCTCTTTCTCTATAGGGGGGGTTAAGCGCTGCCCCCAAATTTTTTATTTAAAAGATATTTTTGTCAACTATTTACAGGTACATAAATGCCGATAATCAAATGAAATTGGTATTGTCTGATAGCCCGAACTTCTCTGCAAAGCGCTACCGGATTCATTTTATAAATTTCGTCCACCGAAGGGATTTATGAGCGTTTAAAACACACTCTACCAGATTTTTCCCCGAATAATTTAAATTTTAAAATATTAATTGCATTTTTAAAAAAAAAACGAAAAATGTACACAAATGTAAAATTTCTTTCTCTATGACGGAGTACAATTAAAAAAAAAAAAATCTTTGAATCCAAGTCGGCAATCCGTGGACACATTTTCTCCATAGGTTAACATTGAGGTGAGCGAATCCAATGGGGTTAGTACATAGCAGCCTTAACGTGTTGAATGCTCTCAATATCGTAGAAATATTCAGCAGTTGTAATTACCCACGAATAAAAAAAAGTTAACGCAATGTGAACAGCAGCTCACGGTTCAAGTGAATCACTCCAATCATCGTCTATTTTGTTTTTGAAAGAAAACTTACTAGGGCCCTGAAGTTTTCACGTAAGGTTGTGATCGTGCTCTTCGATTTTACGCTGGCGACTTTTCCTGGTTGGCATTTACCATGTCTAGTTATCTGATGCTTTTTTTTTTTTGGATAGTTTGTCCTTGCTGTCTGGATATATTTTTGTTTTATTCTATGAGCAGTATGTGAAGTATGATTAGTATTTATGAAACATGGTGACCCACTCTCCTTTGCTGTTAGTATACGTAGATTGGTGCACTAGTTTGTGACTTTTATTGCTACAATCACAATCCTTTGGCCATTGAAGGTCAACGGTATTCCAACGAGCATTAGAACCGCTGCTTTAGGGTTATTTATATTCAAGGAATCTTTCCATGCAATACTTTATGACTGAGACGAAGCTGAGAAGAAATCCAGCTATCCAGTCGACTGTGTTAACTTAAGGTCAGGCACTGAAACTTTAGTAGCAGTTATCTTATTTTTCTAAACGTGATATTCATTAAAATATGAGTTCGGACACATAAACAAGTAAATATTTTTTTTTTCCCAACACGGCAGACATATTTCTCTTTCGCTCCTACACATCGTGAGAGTGTTGATCTCTTGCAATGGGAACACCATAAAGGTGAACTTACATCACTCCCTGATGCCACCTCAATTTAGACGGAGAGACTTCAGGGTTGATATCTATGGGACAGGAGGGGGGGGGGGGAATCGTACACTTTTCCACACAAACTGCATAGAAGGACCAACGTATTTAAGGTACCCAGTGGCGCACCCAGGATTTTTTCTTGGGGGGCCGAGATGAATGGATAAAAATATTTATAATGCATGGGGGGGGGCGGGATGAACGAATAAAAATATTTATAATGCAAAATCAATATTTCTACTTCTTTGGGGGGGGGCAGGGTCCCCTCGCCCCCCCCCCTGGGTGCGCCATTAAAGGTACTCATACCCGGTGTAAACACGAGGCAATTCAGTGGGGCTTTTCGGGACTCGAAGCGAACACCCTCAGTACCGAATGCCGACGAGCTAACCACTAGGCCAATCCGGGCAATAGGCAATTAAATATACGAGACATTCCATTCATACTGTCCGCGACTCGGTGGGACCCCAAAATATGTCATAGACACCGCGATTGACAGACATATGGATAAATTACTTTATGAAATTTCTCCATATGTCTGTCAATAAGTATATGTCGACATTAAGTTTTTTCGACGTATAGTTGTATAAAATACATATTCGGGAGGTCGATATTAGATGACATTTGCATTTTTTATTTTTATTTTTTGGAAGGGGCTTTGAAAATCCTTACTAAACGCAGAATTTTTGGGTAGCTTTTATGAATTGAAAAAAGGGTCTTTCAGTTCATTGTCTGGTACTTTTCCTTACATTCAGTGACTGAGGATATTTCGTAAACCATCCCCATCACACGTTAGTAAATTTTAAAATGGTTTCATGTATGCAGAAATTCAGTGTGCCGATAGCTTTCGAATACCAATTATAATTGGTATTCAAAGTGGAAAATTCAAAGTGGAAAATTCAATTCGGTGAGAAAATTCAAAGTTTAAAAAATAATTATTTTTTAGACTTTGAATTTTCCTCTGCAATTTTCTTTACGCTCACGGAGAACTACAAGACTATTTAGGCCAACGTATTTAACCGACCTCTAATGCAAATATTCTAAGAAATATTTATTCGTTTCACCGTAGGGATACAACGTTTTCCCGATGCTGTGTTTATTAGGATAACAAGAACTATATCAGGGTCCGAGGCCCCCTAGTGGTTAGCGTGTCGGATTCCGGAACTTAGATTTCTCGGATCGAATCCAGACAAGCACCCCGAAATGTCTTCGTGTCTTCGCCGGGTATGATCCGTAAGCCGGAAAGTAGTTGTGGTACGGCTTGGGAAAGGGTACGAGCTCACTATAGGGTATCGCCCCTGGCGTTGCATTCAGTGGCGAAAACGATTCATTCTCGAAAGCATTCCGTGACGCTTGTCGGGATTCGAATCGAGCAACTTCTGCCGAATTTTGGCGCATTGGCCTTGTCTCACGAGAAAAAAAAAATGTTCTTACAGTTATTTGTTGAAATCTAATTTTGAAACGGCTTGAAGGTGAACTTGATTGTGTCATTGGCACAATTTTGTGTATGGTTTATGCTACTAATTGCAAATAAATTGTTAATTTAAATGTATAGGCTTCCCCACTTACGCATTTGATATGAAAATGTGAACTTCCTTAAAACCTTCTAATAAAATAATAACAGTCGAAGGTCATTTCTGTCGGTACGTGACACCCACGGACTGATAAGAGCGGGAACGTGTTTTATTGTCAATCTGTTGAACTGATAAAAAACTCGTCTATACGCTGAGGGTATGGTTTACTTTTCGTATCATTATTTTACACGTTCGAGGACTGAGATATAGAGACGTCAGCTGCATTTTAAGCAACTTGATCACCTCATGTCATGTAAAACTGTCATTTTCACCATATGTAACGACATAACGTAAGGTCATAATACCAGGTGCCTCATTTTTGTAGTGATTCGACTCTTAAGTTTTCTATTTTATATAATCACGGTAAAATAACAACTTAAAAAACACAGTACCACTTCAGTAATTGAGGCGGTGAAAGGCAAAGTGGTGTAAGTCAAAAGAGTTTAACTGCAAAAACTACAAAATATTCCACCATAAATTGAACAAATTATAATTCATAACAATTATTACAATATTGCAAATAATAACTATTTACAATTCCACTATAAATTGAACATGGAGATTACATATTTGCCCCCAAATGAAAAAAAGTTGAAAATGTGACTTACACCACTTTGACTTTCAACGCCGCAATTGATGATTAATATGTGATAATTTATTTTGCTCTTCTGTGACAAATTAATGATTGAATTGCATTAAATCCAGAATTAACCAAAATCAAATCGCAACAACAGACGTTAGTCCTTTCTCTGTAGGCGATTAAGTGGCTAAACCTTTAGGAGACTTCGTTTTGCATACACGAGGAGGGAAAATATAATTATTACAACATAAATTTTTTTGGCAACTGATGTTTAAACAATTCAAAAGTTTCTAACTTGGAATTTTTCAGTTTGTAACTATTACAGATAAAGGAAGTTCAGACAATGATCATCTGCAGCTGGCGGTGATTTCATTTTCTCATTCCATAGGCTTAAGACCTGTAAGGTATACATAAGATTCGATTCACAAGAATCGAACTTTTGAATGAATGAATTAAAGAAGCTGCTTGAGATATGCTACTTTCGGCATATGCGCTTGGTATAAATACCAAGCAGCTTGATTAATAGAGAGGTTGAAAGAAGGTTTTGTTAAGGTTGATAGATAAGCGAGTTAAGGGAGCTACGAGGTAAGCAGCTCCAGGTGCTATCCTGCGCTAGTGCTTAGGGGGCCCAAAGTTTACGTGGCAGAACTGCTGGTTTGACTCTCTGCTGGTTTGTGAGCATTTGCAAAGTGTAGTTCTATTGAATGCTAATATATAGATATTCCGTACAAGTAGTACGTATGCTTATTGCTGTAAAAGCAAATTCTATATGTGCAACGAATTCAATAAACACTGTTTCATGTATAAACTGTGTTTGTATCAAATTCATTTAGAGTGCCACTTCAAATTATATACACCCAAGTCTGGGTAGAAGTGATCTTTTCTCTATAGACCTAAAGGTTCGTGGATTATTTTTTAAAAGAAAACTTACTACGTGCTTTCACCTGGAAGCCCGTGGGAAAATCTAATACTGTATACTAGGGCTGACCAAACTTTTTTAGTTGGCGATCGACTTTTCTATGATTTTTTTATTCGGCGATCGACTAGTTCTCATTTTTTTTATGGAAAATGAGCAGCTTATCGTCACTAACATAGTCCATATATTTATGAAATTATGGCGAGCGATCGAATAAAATCATGTCGAAGATCGACCGGTCGGCCACCCCTGCTGCATACTATCCCAATCCTGAAATATTTTTCACGCTTTTGAATGACACATTTGGAAATGAGGCATTTCCATTAATCGCTGTCACAGAGAGCTTGCTAGACATAGTCTAGAATTACAGTCACAAAATCTCTAAATTGTAGCGTATTATCTATATATATAAAAGAGCTTGTCTGTTTGTTTGTCCGCTATAGAATCATAGACTGTTTCACCCACCGGGACGAAATTCGGCACAGTTAATGTTTAGGACCCTAGAAACTTAAATCAGGAAAAACGAAATTTGGGGCTCAATTAGTTTTTTTTTTAAATTAATTTTTTAATGATTTTTATGCCCCTAAGCGCACTTCTTAAATGTGGATACAGCCCCTTTACGACAACCCTTCAAATTCGATACGCGGGGGAAAAGCGGTAGAATTCTGAGGGGTGATCTGGGGTGGTTTGAGAGTTGGTCTGGGGGTAACGGGGGGGGGAGGACGAGGTGTTTATTTTTCTTACGTTTAGTGGAATCGTGAGTCTAAAAAGGTTGAGAACCGCTGCTTTAGACAATTTTAGACAATGGCGTTCAAACCAATAGAACTTAATATAATTTGGAAAAAAAAGCAAGAAAAAAAAGAAAAATTAAGTTTGGAAGTTTTTGGAAGCCTTCTGTTGATCTAAATATATTAATTGTTTGAGGATCATAAAATGGGAAGAAGTATAAGAGTTCTACAGATTTTTTCCCCTAAGTTCGCGAAACAGAGTTAACATACGATATGTATTTGAATTACTTATTCCGTGAAATCATATAAGATAAATCTTTTAGAGTTTTGGGGCTTTTTAAGCAGTGGGAGGAAAAGCTCTTTAAACAGAGAAACATAACGACACATAACTTTCATTCTGAACTGTTAGTCCATTAGTTATATTAAGGCATACGAAAATTAATGAAATAATTTTTAAAGAATGATTGCCCGGGTAGATATATAGATATAAAATTTTTCATGCTTTCCATCAAAAGAATATTGGGTATATCATTTCAGTAGAAACGCGCTAAGCGCATTCTGTCTGGCCAGATGAACATGAAGAGCGGGGGGTGCAGCCCAGTATTTTTTTTATGGAATGCATGAAAAATTTTATATCTATATATCTACCCGGGCAACGCCGGGCAATAATGCTAGTCTTCAATAAATTTCTTTGGTCGATAAGGAATTTCGGAAACCTATTTGCGGATAAGAGTGTTTTCATGAGGTTGTGGGAAAATTCAGCAACGTATTGCTGAAGGCAGCTGTGTACTAACCCTATTGGGTTCGCTCACCTCAGTGTTAACCTATGGAGAAAATGCGTCTCCTATTGACAGCTACATAAATGTTGATAATCTAATAAAAATAGTATTTTCAGATAGCCTGATTTTTTCTGCACCGTCCGTCAGGATTCCTTTTTATAAATTTCATCCAAAGGAATAGATGAGAGTTTAAAAAAACACTGGACCAGATTTTCCTCCCGAATAATTTAAATTTAAAAATATTATTTGCATTTTTTTTTAAACGAAAAATGCTCCAAGATATAAAATTTTAAAAAAAAAGGACTTTCAATCCAAGTCGGCAATCCTTGGACTCATTTTCTCCATAGGTTAACATTGATGTGAGCGAATCCAATTAGCTCTGCTCAATTTTAACCCATGGAAAAAAAAATTTTCAGTGATTTCCGATTTCGATTTGAAGATTTTTAAAATATTGTACTCCGTAATAGAGAGAGAATTTTTGACTTTGGAATCTCAAATAAAACGCAAATAGTATTTTTTGATTTGAATGATTCGGGGAAAATATGTGGTGTACTGTGTTTTGAACGCACGTCATTTCTTTGGGTGGACGACATTTCTAAAATGAAGAAGGTAGCAGATGAGTAAGGTGTAATCCGGATCGTTGATGACCCGATGTATAAGTAACTCGTAGTATTAATGTAGAAACGGATAAATGGCTCGCATTTACATCTCGTTTAATATAAGTTATATACAGTAACTAACTGAAAACCCGCACTTCGCTACGGAGTACATTCAAGTTAAATGCAAAGGTCAATGTATGCAATTAATGCCAAAAAATATATATGCATATTTATAATACATACGACGATCAATGAATATAATTGATGTAAAAAAATATATGCGTCTATATTTATAAAAAAATCGTAAGGGATATTTTTAAAGACAAAATAATGTAGAAGAAAATATTCAAAATAAATCTAATAGGACATACTAAAGAATATAGTACAGTTAATATAGTACAGTTCGAGGAACATATCGTTTACTGTATTTTAATATTTTTTTGGATAATGTCCAATCGTCTGCCACAATAGCAAGAAAATAAAAATCTTTTTTGTCTATTTAGTTGTTATGCACGTGACGATAAATTTATTTAAAGTACCAGAAAAAGAAATCACGTGATCGGCATTTAATAAATTAAATTCTAAAAAAGAATCTTTAAAAATTCACCCAAAATCAGAAAATGGAGGTAAAGATTCGAAAAAGATTTCATTTTAAAGAAATTTTTATGATCTTTCTCGTGAAATAAATTTTATAACCCTCAAATTATAATTTAAATGCAAACTTAGAAAAAGTTACAAAAACAGCTTAAAAATTTAATTTTAAAAAATCTAAGAAGAATTTTTCAAAAATCTTTCTTGTGCACCCCTACACCGTAAGAAGAATCGCCATGCAAAATTTCAGCCCTTTAGGTCCAGCGGTTTGGTCTGTGCGTTGTATGTCAGTCATTCAGTGAGTCAGTCAGTGACGGAACTATTTTATATATATAGATAATAATATACAAGGGTTTCTTCCGTAGAACTCTCGTATCATCGATTAGAGAGAGCGGGGTTCATAAAATGCAGTTCAGACGAGACCTCCCGTCTCTTAGATTTCCCGCGCTCTCTCAGTACGTCAATACCTCATCAAGGTCCAGTCTGTAATGCTCCTGTCTAAAAAGTCTTTCGTTCATTTATACCTCTTTCTTCGGAAAGTTCTAGAAACATCTCGAAAGTTCCACCGCCTCATGTGTGATAAAAGAACCCTTTCAGTTGTTCGTCACAACTGGCCACTTCCATTGTCTGCGGTTCCTTTTGTCAGCTCGGCTCCCAGAGCACTTGCATCGCATCTTTTTGCGCTGATGATCTTTTCCTAATGATCTATCCATCTTCTTTGGGAATGACCGTTTTTCCACTTAGGGAAGTGGGCACCGCACCATTGTATGTTTAACGGCTTGTCCGATTCCTTTAAAAAATAGTTACATCTGTACCGCCTTTTTCAAATTAAGGCTGCTATGTACTAAGAAAAAAATCGCATTTCCCTTTTCCACTTCTTGCATACTATTGTGGTGGGAGGAGTCCAGTCGACAGTTCGAGAATTCCACCCCCCCCCTTTAGGATCCACATTTTGAGGGATTGTAATGGGTCTCTCTCTATAGGGAGGTTAAGCCTTGCCCCCAAATTATTTATTTAAAATATATTTTTGTCAACTATTTACAGGTACATAAATGCCGATAATCAAATAAAATTGGTATTGTCAGGTAGCCCGAACTTTTCTGCAAAGCGCTACGGGATTCCTTTTATAAATTTCGTCCGCCGAAGGAATTTACGAGCGTTTAAAACAAACTATACCAGATTTTTCCCCGAATAATTTAAATTTTAAAATATTAATTGCATTTTTAAAAAAAAAAACGAAAAATGTACACAAATGTAAAATTTCTTTCTCTATGACGGAGTACAATTTTTTAAAAAAAATCTTTGAATCCAAGTCGGCAATCCGTGGACACATTTTCTCCATAGGTTAACATTGAGGTGAGCGAATCCAATGGGGTTAGTACATATCAGCCTTAAGGATGAGCCTAGCTCCACCATATTGCGCGATCCTGGCATAAAGTAAAAGTCTTTCACTTTTATGCAATTGAAATTTTAAAAAAAAGAATCTTTAAATCCAACTGGGCAATCATTCTCTTCGCAGTTTAAGATTGAGCTGAGCGAATCCTATAGGGCTTCTACCCAACCGCCTGAAGCTGAAAATTTCCATCAACTGTGAGTGACTATGTGATAAGGGACCACACCCTGGAAGGAAAACGCAAACGGACCATTTTTTTTTTCTCAGCTATGATGCGTATTTTTGTCTGATACTTCCTTTTACAATCATGTAAATGAGCAACTTGTTAATAATAGATCAAATATATAGCAAGTGAAAGTGAAACTAATACACCAAAACCATAATTATTTTAGTTTTAATTATTTCCGAAAATTTGTAACTTGCTATATTTTTTTTTGTAATCACGCTGTACTTCCTTACTTGGAACTCAAAAATATATTGAAACCGGTATTTAATGGATGGCATAAATTTATTTTGTAGGCAATATGTAAATACTCCAAACTGAAACTCTTGCGACTTGTACCAGACCATGAAATAAAAATGGAATAAAATATTAGGATTTTAGTTATTGGTCATGACATGTTGAAGGGGTTTGCCCCTATCAATTTAATTAGATAACCACTTTAAATTAGTTAATGTATTTTTTAGTCCGTTAGGGAAGTGGGCACCGCACCATTGTATGTTTAACGGCTTGTCCGATTCCTTTAAAAAATAGTTACATCTGTACCGCCTTTTTCAAATTAAGGCTGCTATGTACTAAGAAAAAAAATCGCATTTCCCTTTTCCACTTCTTGCATACTATTGTGGTGGGAGGAGTCCAGTCGACAGTTCGAGAATTCCACCCCCCCCCCTTAGGATCCACATTTTGAGGGACGGACATTTCAATCTGCCAACTTTCCTAATGGACGGTTAGTGCCTAGTTATTCGACGCCTAGCCGTTGACTTATAGTTCTAAACTGGGACGCAAATTAATTTACTTACTTTCTCAAATCTGAACGGTCATTTTTTAGAAAAATATTCAGTAAACAGATACTATCTATTAAAAATACCCTCGGTAGTATGAAATTTTCTTTTCAAATTTTTGAAATTCTTTAAAATGTTTTTTAAATGTTATTTTCACCATTATTTTTATTAATTTATTATTAATATATTTTTGAATGTGACCGGAGATATTTTCAACTATGTTTTCGTTTGAAGAATTTATTACAAAATTATTAATTGTATTGTTTTTCTCTCTTCCAGGTAAGTCCGAATTTTACGTCTCTTGAAATGCCTTTTGTCCACGTGAGTCTTTTTTTACTTTCTGTTTCCGAAGATTTTACTGAAACGCAGGATAATTTTTTTTCAAACTAGGGACTTCGACCCTAGGCTCGCTTCTCTGTTATGGCTAATAGCTAGATACATAGGGGTGATTCTCGGGCAATGCAACAGCTCCATCCATTTACTGTTGTCAACCTTATGCAAAGGGATATCACTGTTGAATCATCACTGTTGAATTATCAGCTTTAAAATTCAATTAAAAATCGAAATTTTAAGATAGAGACTTGAAATGAGGTTTATATGAATAAGAAAGCTTTCATCTTCCAGATGATGTCAATATTTTCTTTGTAAGATAAAAACTCGAGGAGCATCGATATTACATCCACATAGGGGACGATATTTCTTGAAAAACCATGTTTCATTTTTTGATGAAAATATCAGTCTGTTTTAAAATATTTTTAAACAAATGAGGTCTAGTTTGAAAGAGAAATGTCTGTAGTCTTAGACTGTAAAAAGATCAAAATTCTACGATCATTTTTTGGCGAGTTATCGTAATCTGAAGATGAAAAAGTCAATATTTTCCCACAAAACATAAAATTTTAAAAAAAATCTTAAAGTCCGACGAAGATGAGACATGTCTTACTTTGGTCCCCCCATTTTTCTGCATCTATTGGTATCGCTCCCGACCCCCATGCACCCAGCGGTTTCCGAGGAGATAGCGGGACCAGCTTTTGACAGCGGCAGCGGGAGTTACTTTTTTTTAGAATAGAGAGATTATGTAACCTTAATGATTTTTGTGTGTTTGACCCTCAATCGAAATTCACAATGATTATATCAAATCAATGATTATATCACAATGATTATATCAAAATTCTACGATCATTTTTTGGCGAGTTATCGTAATCTCGTATCGTAAACTCGATCGTGGCGAGTTATCGTAATCACAATGATTATATCAAATCAATGATTATATCACAATGATTATATCAAATCAATGATTATATCACAATGATTTTTGTGTGTTTGACTCTCAATCGAAATTCACAATGATTATATCAAATCAATGATTATATCACAATGATTATATCAAAATTCTACGATCATTTTTTGGCGAGTTATCGTAATCTCGTATCGTAATCTCGATCGTGGCGAGTTATCGTAATCACAATGATTATATCAAATCAATGATTATATCGCAATGATTATATCAAATCAACGATTATATCACAATGATTTTTGTGTGTTTGACTCTCAATCGAAATTCACAATCATTATATCAAGGGTAGTTCATGGAAAATTAATTCTTTGTTAGACTAGTCTTAGTGAATCCCAGGCACAGATCTAATCTCGTGACTGATCTGCTTTTAAGAAATTCTATTTCCTACTTTACCTTACTTAAACACCTTCATTTTCCAAGATTGCCTACAGAGTTTAATGTTTCGTAGCATTGCTTGAAGTGTACTATTAGATACGTAACAATAAAAACAGAATTATGAGACAAACATTTAATTTAAAATAAATAAATAAATAAATAACAATTTATGTAATAATTCTAATATTAATAATAATAATTTTTATAATTGATTCATCGCATTCACAGTCTTGTCTTGAATAAAAGTTATTCTTTTCCGGCCCGCATAATACATAATAAGCGTTTGGGATACTTGTATTTTTATAGCGCATTAAATTATCGGCGTCTATTGCTACTGCTTTAAGGGGATGGTGGACTTTCAAATTACCAATAATCGAACAAAAATTAGAAATTTTTTTTAATTTATAAAATATGCAAATATTGGAATAAAATGCATTTAAAATCTGTAGTGAAAAGTAAAATGAAAACTTGATGGCTTTAGAAATGTAAGTATTAAAGGCAGGTGAAAAGCATCTTTTAAATGGCTTTTTCTCAAAAGGAGTCATTTCCAGATTGGCAAGTCTTTGAAATGCTCCTTGCGTCATAATTTTTGACGAAATTTTTGACGGTAAATTATATATACATAAGGAGGGGATACGATACAAATAAGGTTTTTTACTCCACTATGGACCGATGGACCGTGGAGGTATTCCGATAAGGAAAGGGGGGTTGCCAGCTGAAAAAGGTTGGGAACCACTGAAGTAGATCAACAGCATAAACAAGTAATATATAAAAAAAAAAATGTTTAAAGTCCATTCCTACTTAGGTCAACAAAGAAAAATTTGAGTGTGAACTAATAGTAGGAATTGAAAAAAAGGATGGCCTGCCAGAACCTTGCCTACTGTACGAGATTAGGAGGGGGGGAAAGAGAGAGAAAAAGTTTGTCAGGTTATGGAATCGATCTCGCAACCCACAGGACGGGAGAAGCCCGCGATACCGCAGTGCTACCGTTTACACAGTAACAAGAGGGAAATTACTATTCAAGAGCAAGAGACGCTCTAGGTCTAAAACTAAAATCGATTAATTAAATTTAATGAATGAATTAATATTTGAAAAAACTGTATTAACATCAAGTGTCATCCACTACAAGTTTAAAAAAATGCATTTGAACTTGAGTGGATGAATAAAAAGTACTTTTATTAACGATTGAAAATTTGAACAAGATATATATAGAGATAGAGTGTGAACTAATAGTAGGAATTGAAAAATAGAGTAGTTTCAAAAATGTGCCGCTGTTATTGTCGTTCCTAACCCGGATGATTAAGGGTTGCAGGACAAAGCGATACGATTCCCCCCCAACTTAACTTAAAGTAAATTAAAACGTTAATAGAAATACAGTTAAAATCGGGAAATCGTAGAAAACTTTTAAGAAAGTTGGTTTTTTCCCGCTTGTTCAAACTGGGAAACTGAAGATTCCGATTATCCCATTTTCCTGACGCTGTAGTTCTCTTGTTATTGGGTTTAGAAAAAACATGTAAATATAAGATTTGTTTAAAATTTTGTCCTCTTTAAGACTGTAACTGCAACCTAAGCTCTAGAACCAACCATTGCCGAGATATTTGAAAAAAAACAAAAAAAAGTCAAAATATTTCGTTGTTTTTAGGCCACAGAAAATTCTGCCGAGGTCTTTGGAATTAGAAAACTTGGTTTTTCACTACTGGACTAAACATATACATGTAGGAAAAGAAAAATCTAATACCCGATCTTTTGCGAGGTAAGATGTACATAGCTACTGGGCTATATGTCTTTAGCCTTAACACAGTTTTTATCAGTGATATGATCCGTAACAAAAATTCGATGCTATAATTTTTTCTCATTTTATTTATCTTATACTTATTTTTCTCATTGTATAACTTTTGAATATTACTCAAACATAAATTTATTGTTATTCAATTTTGAAAAAGTCATAATATTTCATATTTTAAGTACCGTTCGGCAGTCAATGCGCTGAGGAGGGCCCTAACTGAATTCATGCCCCCCAAAAAAAGTTAGAATCACGCTACGCATATGCCAGGGGGGGTTATCTGACGAGCAACATACCATCCTCCCACCCCTGCAAACTACACGGAGGGAGATTCCGGCCTACAGATTTCTCCTAGCCATACCTGGATGAGACACGAGAGCTTTCAATGGTGCTTGCCGGTATTCGAACCAAGAAGCCTTAGATCCGAATTCCGTCGCGCTAACCCCAGGCCCAAAGCTTCACCTTTTTTTTACTTAAATATTGACTTCTAAGATCAGCGTAAGAAGTATACAGTAGGCTAGAGTAAAATGAAACGCTGATATCTTAGATGGTTTGCTAAAGTATTGTTTACAGAGAAATATAACAATGTAACATTACGTTACCCGTAAATAAATGACGCACTGAAAAAGTCTTTAACGGCTCGCGAGAGTAAATTATCTGCTAATGACTTACGCATACACATTAGTCATGCCATTAATGGAGTTCTAATGAAAGTGCCATACGCTGCTACAATAAGGTCACGTCTTGGGCAACCCCTTTAAAATCATCAAGTCGGCATAGTTTAATAGGTTCTGTTTCCAGAACCTTGAAATCCGTCCGTTTTAAAGGAGTCTTCGAACATTCCTGTGAGGCGGTCGCACAATGGATTATTAATCGCTCGTTAATTCGAGTTGTCGATCTTCGAAGCCGGCTACCGATTTTAGTTCAGGCTGACCCTGACCACCGTTTAGCAGCAATCAGCTGGTAACTCAAGCGCAGCGACCGGCAAAAGAAATGGGACATAGCTTCGCAGCCCTTTTTAAAACAGGGGTGAAGTTTTTTTTTTTGAAGGTCGCGGCTGAACACGATCGCGTTTTTGTATTATGAGTATACGATGTGTCGGAACACTTCGCAAGCCGCGGAAATTCCGGGAAATTGGCGGTGTTGGAATTGAGGCGCTGGTGCAGTTCTTTGGGCTAAAAGGGAAATTTGGACGAATAGGGAAATTTGTAAATTTCCTTTAGGGGTTAAAACGTGCCAGGTGATAAAACAGCGTTGTGTGGAAGAACTCTCAGCTAGAACCGACGCTTATTATCAAATAGATTTTATTTTATCCTTGAATTTCACAGAAATCTATGAAAAACGTATGAAGCATCAACTAAAGTAAATAATCCAACAGAGATAGATAAACAATAATACGAATATAGACAAATAACAAACAGAAATCAAGCACTCTGGGCATCCACGCACCAACGGCAAGATTCTGTATAAGTGCCGGAACTGAACCATAAAACAACATAGAGGTAACCGACAGGTCTCGTCATCGAGGAGCCTAACCATATCAGTTACCTCAAGGGGAACTTTCTGAATAGGATGCAGGTAAGCCCAAAAGACATCCCAAGGCCCCGAGTCCCCCAAGGAAGCAATAAATCAAAAAGAAAATGAAAAGACAAACACAACTTACAGTATGGGCTCAACGCACCGTACATGCAAGCACACAAATAATCCTAATGCGAAGTAAAAGATGCATACACACCCCAATTCCGTAAGTGACGGTTATGGCGAAATAGCAGCCAATTCTATTCTAAAAGTTACGTCAATGTAACATTATTACAGCGCCACCCCCCCATTACAGCTTAACCAAATGAAAACATAAATACTATTCTAAACATCTTTAAAATTCCTGCGTCTAAATTTTCTAATAAATCGCCTCTAAATACTGTCTTTCAAAGAGCCGAGACTCATGCTGAAGACCCTTAAAATAATCGGAACTTTTCTAAACATATAATAAATTATTAAAATCTATTTCCTTATACATTATCTTCAAATGTAAAACATTAGTCAGGGTTTACGAAAACCCACTGTCATGTTGCCGTCGTTAATTAATTGAGCAAACATATATATATATATTTTTTTAATTAAAAAATGCCCATAAAATTTTCCGTGTACCACAAAGTATCACACGGGACTTACATAGGTAAGTAAAAAACACTAAGAAAACAGAAGAAACAGACAGTGGCGTAGCGGGCATAACTGGCGCCCAGGCAACTGTACCTTTTTAGCGCCCCCTATGGTCTTGGGGACCAAATGGTTCAATGATCTTAGGGACCATTTGGCGCCCCTCTGCCAGAGGTACCCGGGGCATGATAGACCCCCTTGCCCCCCTCTCGGTACGCCACTGGAAACAGACAAAACAAAACAAAGAAAAAGAAACTAAGAATTACATATATCTACAATAAATTTACAAAATAAGCCGAAAGCACACTTCCCAGAAACGAGCAGAAAGAAATTGGGAGGCCAGTTAATATTTAAGTCCTTAAGAGCCAATTTAAAAATATTTCTCTCCCTGCGGTATTTCGAACACAAAAACAGAACGTGTTCAGCATTTTCCTCGCCACCAACGCTGCAGTCAAAGGGGGTCGCCGAACACAAGTTGAATCTACTCAAATAACTCTTAAAATGTCCATGTCCTGTGAGGAACTGAGTCAATTTGTAAGTTAGCAAAGAAGTGATGGCATGAGGGTCTCATTCTAATGGACGGGAAAAATTTCTCGGTTAAGCTACCATTATTTGAGCTGACGTATTCTTGGTTCCATGACTCCACCATACTCTCGAGCATATTAATTCGAATGAAAATAAGCAAACATATTAATTCAAATGAAAATAAACCTTTAAAATAGCTCAGCTCCCTTCATAAAAATCGAGCTAAGAATTGCAAAACTCATAAATCCGATGGCAAACTGTAATAAACACTATGACTCTAAAAAAGGGCAAATGTGATTATTATAGTTCTCAAGAATTTCTTAAATCGCTTTATATGTTTCATTAAGGGGGGAAATAAATTCTATGACGTTGTAAAAGTCGTAGATTTCTCAAAAAAAAAGGACGTAAAATCCACTTCTTTTCAAGAGTCTTAAAAGCGACCAACGCACCTTGTCGGATACCCTTGACAAAAGACGATTATTGTCTTAAACCCTTACTTTTGACAATCGATTACCGTACGAGGCAACCCCCAACGTTCTTTCTCAAGGCCCAACTCGCATTTAATCAGAAGACGAGCATTCCTTCATTCCGAGGGACTGTCTTGTTGAACACGCTGGCTTCAACAAGTCCAGAGGTCGTAGCTTTGAATTCTTAGTCCTGGCTGGTGGTCGTCACGAGGGCTCTGGACCGTGGAGGTAACATTGGCGTACCGTTAGGAAATGAATTGAACAAAAAGTATTCAAGGAGAAAAAAAAAATTATCGTGTATGCCTATAGGTAACAACATCCTGCGTCATTGCAGGAAAGCATCTTATATGTTGGTTCTCAAACGAGAGTGCGGAATGAAATAGTATTTGGAGTCGATGAATCCATGCATGATGGTTCTTCGGAACAAATGTGTGTATATTAATACTAGCTGCAAACCCGCACTTCGCTACGGAGTACTAAAAATTAAATACAATGGTCAATGTATGCAATTAATGCCAAATAAATATATATATATATATATATATATATATATATATATATATTTATAATAAATACGACGATCAATGTATACAATTGATGTGATATATATATATATTTATTTATTTATTTATTTATAAAGAAATCGTAAGGGATATTTTTTTTTGGATAATATCCAATCGTCTGCTGCATTAGAAAGAAAAAAATATTTTTTTTTTGTCTATTAGTTGTTATGCATGTGACGATAAATTTATTTAAAGAACCAGAAAAAGAAATCACGGGATCGGCCTTTAATAAATTAAATTCTAAAAATTAATCTTTAAATATTCCCCAAAAATCAGAAAATCGAGGTAAAGGTTCAAAAAAGATTTCATTTTAAAGGAATTTTTAGGATCTTTCTAGTGATATAAATTTTATAACCCTCAAATTATTATTTTAAATGCAAACTTAAAAAAAAAAGTTACAAAAACGGCTTAAAAATTTAATTTAAAAAAATCTAAGAATAATTTTTCAAAAATCTTTCTTAGCGCACCCCTACACCATAAGAAGAATCGCCATGCAAAATTTCAGCCCTTTAGATCCAGCGGTTTGGTCTGTGCGTTGTATGTCAATGAGTCAGTTACGGAACTGTTTTATATATATAGATTAGTCTAGATGTTGATTTTATAATAAACAAGATGTAAATAGGCATGTATTAGTGTCCACATTAATATTACGAGTGGCTGATACATCGGATCACGGCGATCAAAGTTTACACCGTGGTTGTATAAGGGTTAGGATACTAGATTTCAAGACCAGAAGTCGTAAGTCTACACTCGCCAGGTGATTGTTACGCTAATTTAAATCTAAAATTTAATCTGAGAGCTCGAAATTTCGCACGCCCTATTTTTGTGCCCGTGACTAAAAGCCTGTTAATTTTGGGGTCTGTCTTTTAAGTACACAATTACAAAAATTAGATATAAAAATTTTAGCTCACAGTACAGGTTTATCTGTGAAGTAAATCGATATATTTCTCTATTAAAACCCATCAAGAAATATAATCCGGCATCCGTTTCGTGTAATCTGCTGACCTTCGGGATAATCCCCCCATTTCTGCTTTTCCACGGTCTAAATGAGAGAGATGATGAAATGTCATGAGCTCTAAAACCGCAATTATGTCGATAAATATGCAAACAAATTTTGCATAGCATACGAAACGCAATAAATAACCACTCTTGTTTACAGATGGGAAGTTTAACAAACATTAAACTTTTCGGCTTATGGAACCGAAACCGGAATAATTATAAACAGAAGATTTGAAAACTGTTTACTTTAAAAACAGAATGTGTGTTACAGTTGTGGACATCTGTGTCAATACGTGAATATGCCAGCTTATCGATTGAGAAGTCGGCATACATGATGAGTGATGATACATGCATGCAGTACTTGTAAACTAGTTTTTAAAAACGGATTTAGCTCAGATGTCTTTGGTGCATATACATTGGTGCAGAGTTCTCTGCCTGTGCCTTGGGGAATCCAGTGATTTATGTTCACTCTGTACTCTGTACTATGCGTGGATCGCCTCCTCTGGCGGTCCATCAAAGAAAGAATGGGGGGTCAGCGGGTCAAATGGTGTCCAGCGGGGTCGGGGGAGACACCAGATCAAAGAAATGAGGAATGGGGGGAATGGGGGTGGTTCTAAATACCGTGTCTAATGTTACCGTGACTAATGTGATTACAGGAGTCGGGGATCTGCAGGCAGAGAACTCTGCACCTATCTATATGCGCTATTAGATGTAGAATACCCATTTGTGGAAAGGAAATAAAGAACAGTAACATATACTGCATTTAATTCACAAAGATACATTATTTAAAAATTCATCTCGTGCGTTACTTTGTTTAGTTTTCTATGAATACACATTTATTATGGCAACTTAAATTATTATTCTGGTTTATTTTTATTTGCATTGCAGTATTTTTTTTTCGTCTACCTTTCTGCAGAGAAAATGCATAAAAGATTTCGCTCTCCCATTTTAAAGGAAGCAACTTGTAGTTGAATATTTGATTTCGATTGGTCAAAGCTTTTTCTAAAGTATACAAAATATTCATAAAGATTAAATATGAAATGGTATTCTAATCAACTACGATACTAATGATTACATATTAATACAGCAATTATAATAGGAATTAGCAGGCCGGACGGCGCTTTAATGATTAGGGCTCCAGCATTTGATACTAGGATCTGTGAGTTCGAGTTTCGCTATTGACAGGGATGTCTATAGAATCTTCAACTTAGAGATCATGCTTTAATTAGCTCTCGTACTGTACGAGGGTTAAAAGACATTTAAATATGTTTCAAATATACTTTTTAAAGAAACTGTACAGGGCGTTTCAAAGAGAATCATCCGATTTGAAAAAAAATCATAACTATTAATCTTTTAATCCGTTTTGATCGAATAATGTATAGGCAGAAAGAGGGAAATCTCGAGTTTCACGCAGTTGCGCTAACGCTCTTCCTTCGCCCGCCACTTCAGTGTTTGTAAATATGGCGACTACACAACAGAAATCATTTTGTGATCTACGGTTTGCGAAGTGCGAGTCCAAAACAACTGTTCAGCGTGATTTTCGTCGACAAAACCCTGGTAGATTGAAGTTCCTACCTCTCAGACAATTAGGCGATGGTATAGACAATTCAAAGCCACGGGTTGTCTGCGTACGCATAACAGCCGTGAAAGCAGTGTCTGCAAACATGCTCGCAAAAATTTGGGACGAATTTGCCTACCATATAGACATGTGTCGTGCATCCAAAGATGGACATATTGAGTACCTTTAAGTTGGTTTGTAAAAAAAACTGTATTATTAACCATGTAACACAAAATAAATTTTAAGTTTCTATGTTCAATATTTTTCATAATATACTCATTTCCAATCGGGTGATTTTTTAAGGGGACAGTGGACCTTCAAACCTAACTTTTTTTGTTTTGAATGGATTCGCGTGAAATTTGAATATGTGATTAATACCATAGATATGTAAAAGTGGTTAAAATTTAATGATGAAATATTAATAATTTATGAATTATTAATTATTAATTATATCAAAAATTGGCCTCGTTAACAATGTTCCACGCGCATTTCTTTTCCATATAATATGGTAAATTTTATTTACAGGATACCTTATAGAACTAACAATGAAACTTACTGCTTATTTTAAGCATTCATTAAAAATATAAAGAGAAAAAAATAATAATAGTGAAAACACCCTTTTTATGACGCAAAATACCCATAAATCATCTTTTCGAGTACAAAATTTAGAAATTCTGAACTACGAAGCATAATTTTTTTCAATAAGATTTATTTGATATACAGTTAAGTATATAAAACTTAAATTTCAAAGCAATTAAATCATTATAAATGCGCCCGGAGCAGTTTGAATATTCGTATGACATGAAAATTTTTATTTTGAGAAAAACGCATTTAAAATTATTGCTATTAGTAACCACATAATATCTAAATTTAATACAAATGCCTATAACTAGGAAAGTAATCACAAAAATTAAAAATTCTTTTTGCAACACATTCCTACTCGTCCGTAGTTTCACAATTCAATAAAATAAAAAAAAAATCGAATTTTTGGACAAATTTCACAATTTTGAAAGTCCACTGTCCCCTGTATTTTAAAGAATCTGTTATATCAGCAGATGCATGGCATTAAGGTATCTTTTATAATAATCTTTCATTCCTACAGGAGATTTTATGAATTTTAGATCCTTTTGAGAGGGCATGGATTTAAACCCCCTCAGAATTACCTTAAACATGTTTTCTCTGTATGCCATATTAAAAGAATTAGGAAGTAAAAACACGCATTTGTCACTTACTTTAGAAAGAAATATGCATTAATAAAAATAGAGGATAATATTTTCTTTTTTAAACTGTCATTACGATCTACGTATCGATAAGAGACATTGTAAGAGCAACGTTTCAGCCGCCAACACAAGCCGATCGAGGGCTTTATTTCGTGTAGTAACTCTTACATAACGGTTACATAACGCGTGAAGTAACGTTTCGCATCGTTACTTCATCGCCGAAAAATAGATGCTCCATTTACCTGCCTTTCAAGTTCAGACGAAAATAGAAAAAGAGAAAACGTTTCTGGCTTTGGAATAAATCGTTGACCGAAAGACAGTCGCACAATGAAAAGTATTTATAAAAATTACGTGAAAGTTTCTTGAAATTTTATGAAGATAATGCTATATATAAATCGTACATCGTATGTAATGGAATCGCGTAGAATCGAATTGTGTAAGAATCGATTATAAATAATTTATAGCGTATCGAATTTGGAAACATCCTGGGGATATTTTTTTTTCGTTTATTATAATAATTTTTTTTCTATTTTGTATTATAAAGGAATAAAAATCGTATTATAATTGATAATAAATAATAATAAACATTGTATAGATTTGTGAAATACACGGAAAATTTCTTTCCTTCGTTTATATTCGTTTTCTTGTCTTCGTTTAAATTATTTTTTTGCCTAGACGTTGCAAGTGGCTACTTGCTCTCCTGGGAATATGTATAAGCAATATTTTACTTGTATGCCATGTAAATATAATGCCAAAAGCTAGAAGTCAAAAAACATCTTAGTGTGTTGACTGCAATCAAACTAAAATTTTCAGCAATTTGTTGCGGTGTATTTGGACGCCACTTACTCAAGACTGAATAATGTGTTGAATAGTAAGGCAGATTTTTCACGCTCGGTGAAGCGGGCTAACTTTACATTTTTAATGGTATTTTGGGAATGTCGCAAGCGTTTCGCAGGATCCCTCGAACATTCTTAAATTGCAAGGTCTTCTTGCTCTTTTGAAGACATTTCTCGTCATGTTGTTACATTACATGCAATAAAATTCCCGTCAAGATTTATACATTTTCAAAATACGAGAATTTAGCCTCAAAATAAATGTCTTTATCTCAAATTGTACTAGTTTGTACCCGTCAAAACATGGCGGCTGGATAGTAAATAAATGTACTAATACTCAAATTATACTCAACACATCACTGCCAAATATTGAAAATCAAAAAAATGCGCAGAGACAATGTGTTTAAGCGGCCTCGCGCATAGTGAGTATCTAAAGCCAGATTTAAACATGTCACTGAGTATGCGCAGAAAGTAATTTTTTTTAATTGTAAATTATCGATAGTTAAACAGTGCAAAATAAACAATTTCCATCAGGTTTAATCTTATATTTCACAAACATAATTATCATAAAATAAAAATGGCAGAGAGAGATCTAGACAGACTCCTCGGAATAAACGTGTTTATGATTAAAACATGTCACCGAGCATGCGCAGAAACAGTGAGTATATAAAGCCGGATTTAAACATGCCACTGAGCAAGCGCAGAGAGCAATTTTTAATTGTAAATTATCGGTAATTAAAAGAAATCGCGGTCACAAAAACCAAATTTGACGAATCTACAGATTACAATCTTTTGTTTAAAGACCAAAATGAAGTGAATTGATGCAGTAGTTTTCTCTCAGTGCCCAAAAAGTCGGCTTAGCAACTTAAATATATAGATGTTAAGCAACTGATGACTTTGAAAATGAGACGATACTCGTCGTTCTACACATGCATCTGAACATAAAATTGCTGCTTGAAACTTATTTTAGCTTTGGGATTATTCTTTTACTAAGTAAACAGCTGTAGAGAGAAGTTTGCTTGTTACAACAGATAATTTGACTATCTTCTATATCAGGGTTTCAGCTGAGTGAAAAAATTATTACAAGTTGTACGTCATATTAATGCGGCATGCATTGCCAGATGACAACAAGCCTATGTTCTGCAGGTATTTTCAGTTATTTTATAACTGAAGAGCCCGTAACAATTAACAGTATCATAGGGACGTTAGAGGAATAACCTCTTAAAATATTTCATATATTACAAGTTGTATCCATTATTGTATCTATTGCATACAAGTTTAGGGTGAGTAAAGAAACAATTAATTTCAAATAATCTTTCAGATTGTGCTATAAAAATTAATAATTTCCAAGCAATAATTAATATATTACAAGTTGTACCTCCAATATTACAAGTTGTATCCATTATAGTACCCTTTGCATAAATATTAAAGGTAGATTTACAAACAATTTTAGATATTTTGTTAGATTAATTGTGCTTTAAAAATTAATAATTTAAAATTAACAATTAATAGATAAGTTCTACCTCGCATATTACAAGTTGTAACCATTATTGTAATCACTGCATAAATATGATAGGTAGGTTTACAAACTGGTCAGATTTATTGTGCTTTAAAAATTAATAATTTTTTATTTTTATGAATTATTTTATCACAAAAATAAAAATAAAAATTAGAATAACAATTAGAACCTACATGCAATTTGACCTACATGCTAAAATAATGTATACACAATGATTGAAATTATACCTATTTGATAAATAAACATTATTATAAAAATATAAATTATGACATAGATAGAGGTTAAATATATTAATAAAGTTATAAAATAGGTTAAAAATAAATTATATTAATATATCTTTAATAAATGTGAAAAATTATTTATGATATAAATTTTTTAGTAAAATATTCAGTAAATACATAAACATGGCTTATATATTAATAAGCATACCGTAAATAAACATCAACATAATAATACTCGGGTTTGAAATAGAATTAAAAGATTAAATTACCGGTTGTAATTTTTTAAGATTCAGTTATATGTGCATCATGGTCACTTAGTGCGTCTAAATGTTTGTTTCAAAATTCCGATCTCTAAATTTGGCTAGAAGTGATTTTGTAGTTGTTAGTTTCATTGAGATAACATCACATTTGTTTATGTTTCTTTGTCGGAATAAAAGAACATGGCGCATTTTAATGCAAATATACAAAAATTTTATTTATAACTAGCTGAAAACCCGCAATTCGCTACGGAGTACATTCAAATTAAATACAACGGTTAATGTGCAATTAATGCCAAAAATAAATATATATATATATATATATATATATATATATATATATATATATATTTATAAAAAAATCGTAAGGAATATTTATTTTTTTTTTTTGGATAATATCCAATCGTCTGCTGCATTAGAAAGAAAAAAATATTTTTTTGTCTATTAAGTTGTTATGCAAGTGACGATAAATTTATTTAAAGTACCAGAAAAGGAAATCACGTGATCGGCATTTAATAAATTAAATTCTAGAAATTTATCTTTAAAAATTCACCAAAAATCAGAAAATCGAGGTAAAGATTCGAAAAAGATTTCATTTTAAAGGAATTATGATCTTTCTCGCGATATAAATTTTATAACCCTCAAATTATTATTTTAAATGCAAACTTAAAAAAAGTTACAAAAACAGGTAAAAAATTTAATTTAAAAAAATCTAAGAAGAATTTTTCAAAAATCTTTCTTAGTGCACCCCTACACCATAAGAAGAATCGCCATGCAACATTTCAGCCCTTTTGTTCCAGCGGTTTGGTCTGTGCGTTGTATGTCAGTCAGTCAGTCAGTTACGGAACTGTTTTATATAAATAGATGGGTGAAAAATTCTCTCTCTGCCCCCCTTTTTTTGATTTATAGACTATTTAATGTAAGAAAATATAGCTGCTTATTAGTGAACACCCCATTTTGTTGCAGAATTTTTCATAGTCTTGCCCAAAACATGCATCTCCAGTGGGTTCAACAGTCATGGGCTTCTGTAATTCTCGCTCTCATTGTTAGCATCTTAAAAAGGCATGTCTAATTCGAAAGCTGGAGGTAAAATCGTGGTGGGTCTCACATTTCCATAAAAGAACGATTGAGGTGATCATACGATATTATTATGATCCGGCGCCCTCTTACTAAAAAATCAATTTTCCGGCCGCTAACGTGAGGAGCTAATAATAAATGTTCAGTGCGATAACATAAAAAAAAACCCGTAAACACGATTTTTTTTCTCAAAAAATAATAGGCTATTTACCGGCGTTCTGGCACTCTCCCGTAGAGATTAACCTTGAAACACCTTTGTTCTTTCCCCTGCAGCTGTTTATGTTAATACATAAAACAGTCGTCCGCTTTTAATTAAGGTTCACATCGCCTCATGATACGATTGTGTTCGACTGTCGATCCTGTTAATCGTCGCCTCTAGGTAAATAGCCTGAATCCCAGTTAAGAATCATTCTTACCAGGTGGCGTTGAAAGGAAATTATAGATAAGCGAGCCGCAGGTCATTATACGTTTGTTTAAAGGTTTGTAAACAGTGATTGAGATAAATAGCACATTATTGTTATTTTTATCGAATATAATAACCATGATTATTAATCGAGTTAGGTTTTCATAAGGATATTACGTGTTGAACTTCTTGCATATTATAATTTGTAATATTCAATTAAACGATATGTAATACATTTAAAGCTATAAATAAGGATTCCAAAAGTCCTCGAGCGATTAATGTAGGATCAATTAATCATATTTAAATTGTTAAAGTAGGGTTTGCTCTTAATTTAATTTTAGCGCCCATTTTTCTTTTTTTACAACTTTTTCTATATTCGATTTATTTGTGACTACTTTCACTTTTTATGATAAATGAAAGAAACGTCTTGCTGAATTGTGCTAAAAGTTAGTACTATATTTTAAAGGTATAACAAATTATATTTCGTATAAGAGGATCTTTTTGGCGTTATTTAGGCTGATTATTTAATATTTAATATTAATATATAATATGCATATTTTCTATGGCGTGAATCTCCACTGACGCATTACGACGCAATACGAACGGACTCGGAACAAAAGTAAGACTGTTCTATTTTTATGAATTACGATTACTGTTTTGTTTCTACGAATTAAGACTAATTACGATTATTCTATTTGTACGAATTATGATCACTGTTCTATGTTTAAGAATTACGATTAATGCTACGATTAACGATTCTAAATGGAAAAAAATGAAATTAATTGATACTCCTAGAATCAAAGCGAACCTGAAGTTTGCGTCTTTTAAATCGATAAGATGTGTTGCATAATTTTGTTTTTGAAACAGAAGGGAATCTATAAAACCGTAAACGGTTGCGAGAATTTTCTGGCTTTGACTACCAGAAAAATAACGAACATTATGAAAAGAAGTTAACCTTTTCTTTGAAAACACGTTAAGCTTGGAAATTTAATTACAATTTGCAATACTTTATGTATCGATTGTGAAGAAAATAAAACTGTTCTTGCTACTCGAGTTCTCGATAGCCTATTAGATATTAAAGCGCTTAAAACAGATAGTTATGAATCTGATAGTGATGATTCTGATGACTAACATGTTAATGAAGAAACCCGTAGCGAAGTGAGTGAAATAACCCGTTTAGAACCATCAGTAGATAAATTTTCTAAATTTACTATTTCTTATCATGATATCGAAAAGAATTTGAGAAAGTTTGGCGGGAAAGATAATTATTCCATCGAAAAATGGATAATTGATTTTGAAGAAACGGCAGGTAATTGTGGATGGAATGATCTGCAAAAATTAGTAATTGCGAGGAGATCATTAACTGGTTAAGCTAAACTCTTCATTCACGGTGAATCTGGCTTAACTTCATGGGCTAGGCTTAAATTAGCTGTTGAACAAGAATTTGCGTCAAAGGGCACAAGCGGCCAAATCCATAAAATGCTGAAGAAACGTCGTTTAAACAAAGAAGAATCTCTGCAAGAATATTTTTCGGTCATGAAAGAACTAGCACGCAGAGGTAACATCGAGACCGAATCCCTAATTCAATACGTAATAGATGTTATTCTCGATAAACCGACTAATAAAGTAATTCTTTACGGGGCGAAAGATTTAAAATAGTTCAAGGAAAAATTAGCTATTTACGAAAAAATACGAAATCAAACTCCGGTTCCAATTGAACCAGAAACAACAAAAAAGAAAAACCCTTCTCACCTCCTTCTGCCGCACCTCCCCGCTTTCAGCGCTGTAGAATTTGCAGTGATAAAAAATCATATTATTTGCCCTTTAAAAAAGAACGTGGAAGAAAATGTTTCGACTGTAATTAGTTTACGAATGACCACATTTCTGCTAACTGTCCAGTAAAAAGTAATAAAAGCTCGAATCAAGCCGTCAATATCAGTAGCAGTGTTCCCGAAGAGAAAGACTCTGGTCCAGATAAGATTCAAGTTGAACGATAAGGAATTGACCTGTATTTTCGACAGCGGTGCAGCAGTAAACGTAATCCGAGAAGCTTGCCATGAAAGGATGCTTCTGCCAGATGTTTCCCCTACCGTCTTAAATCTGTCAGGACTAGGGTGTCGAGAAATGCATATGAAGGGTTCTCTTATTCATACCGTAGACATCAATGATCAATCCTTCGAATTACTGTTCCAGGTTGTCCCGAAGGAAGCCATAACGCTAAACCTTGATATTGGTACTCCTCTGTTAGACCTCGCGGATGTTATTTTGAAAAAAGATACTTTAATCATTCAAAGGCCCTCCAACACTGACAACTTTTTATTGTTGATGGAAAATTTACCGAACTTTGTTTCTAACGAAATAGATTTAAATCACATTAAAGATAAGCATTAAAGATAAGAGACACTGTTTAAACTTGTCTCTACATATACGCCAAACAAAACCGAAACCGTAGGTATTTCTATGAAGATAATTTTAACCGACGATATTCCCGTATATTCAAAGACCTCGACGTTTAGCAATCCCCGAGAAATCATTTGTAGATGAACAAATTAAAGAATGTTAGAAACTGGAATAATTTGACCTAGTTGCTCTGACTACACAAGCCCGATTGTTTTAGTTAAGAAAAAAGATGGATCGACGCGACTATGTGTTGATTACCGAGCATTAAATAAGAAAACAATAAAGGATCTTTTCCCCTTACCGTTAATTGAAGACGTTCTGGGTAAATTACAAGGGGCAAAACTATTCACGACTATTGATCTCTGAAATGGCCTTTTTCATGTCGATGTAGAAGAAAATAGTCGCAAATTTACTAGTTTTATAACCCTTGATGGACACTATGAATTTTTAAAAACACCTTTTGGTCTCTCTAACAGGCCAGTGTTTTCTAAATATATATTTTTCATGTATTCCGAAATCTCAGTAACGAAGGTATTGTTGTATTGAATATGGACGATATAATTATTCCGTCAGTAGATGAAGAAGAAGGTATTAAACGATTAAGTCGAGTTTTAGAAGTAGCCTCTCGATACGGATTAGAAATCAAATTGAAGAAATGCCAGTTTTTAATGCAAAAAGTAGAATTCTTAGGTCATGTCATCGAAAACGGAACTGTTAAACTATCTCCGTCAAAAACGGCTGCAGTATAGAAATTTCCTAAGCCAACGACTATTAAGCAGGTCCAAAGCTTTCTAGGCCTCACGGGATATTTTCAAAAATTTATCCCTGGTTACTCTACTATCGCCAAACCTTTGAGTGACTGCTCAGAAAACAAGAGAAGTTAATTTTTGGTCCAAACCAACAAGAAGCCTTTTTGAGATTAAAACAATATCTCGCTACTGAACCCGTTTTGAGTATATTTACGCAAGGCAGAAAACTCGAAGTACATACTGACGCTACCAAACATGAATACGCAGCTGTGTTATTGCAAGAAGCTGAAAATAGAAAATATCACCCCATCCATTACATGAGAAGACGTCATAACCTGAAATTTAAATCTGAGTTTTAAGATGAAATTCTTAAATGGAAATATCTGCATTACATATGCTGCATTACTTTTAATTCCAATACCTCTTTATTTAAAACATAAGTTTTAAATTGTGTAAAGCCAAATTTTGTCTTATCCATCCAATCCACGAGCTATTATTGTATTACTTACCTAAAACAGAAAGCTCACTATATTCTTTGTTTTAGACTCGTCGCTAAAAAATATTAGTCACTCTGAGAAATCAAAAGAAAAACAAACATTGTATAATGTCATTGTTATTTTGCGTAACTTTATGAAAGGAAAATAAGTCGTTATTGGTCGTGATCACACATTTTTAAAATTTCAAAAAAAGTAAAATATAGCCTACATATTATAATGTAAACTTCTCGGCTACTAAAAACTAACAGCAAATTTTTTTTTTACTTTTAGCTTGCTTTTGGTATGCTTTATGCATTTGTCGTCTCAACTACTGTTGAAAAAAAAATTACAGATCATACCAGGGTTCCCAAACCTGGATTCTTAAATCCAGATATGGGGTTTTTTAGTGACCATATTGGTTTGATTTTTTCTTTTCTAGAATATCTCAGAATCTGGGTTTTTCCCAGAGGGGGTAAGTCAAAAAGTAGCAAAAAAATCAATATTCATTTCTCATCATGAGCGTTACGTTATATGTAATACGAGCTGAAAACCCGCGCTTCGCTACGGAGTACTTTCAAATTAAAAACAACGGCCAATGTATGCAATTAATGCCAAAAAAATAAATATATATATTTATAATAAATACGACGATCAATATATACAATTGATGTAATATATATATATATATATATATATATATATATATTTATTTATAAAAAAATCGTAAAGGATATTTATTTTTTTTTGATAATATCCAATCGTCTGCTGCTTTAGAAAGAAAAAAAATAATTTTTTGTCTATTTAGTTGTTATGCACGTGACGATACATTTATTTAAAGTACCAGAAAAAGAAATCACGTGATCAGCATTTAATAAATTGAATTCTAAAAATTAATCATTAAAAATTCACCAAAAATCAGAAAAGGGAGGTAGATATTCGAAAAAGATTTCATTTTAAGGGAATTTTTATGATCTTTCTCGTAATATAAATTTTATAACCCTCAAATTATTATTTTAAATGCAAACTTAAAAGAAGTTACATAAACAGCCTAAAAATTTAAATTAAAAAAATCTAATAATAATTTTTCAAAAATCTTTCTTAGCGCACCCCTACACCATAAGAAGAATCGCCATGCAAAATTTCAGCGCTTTAGGTCCAGCGATTCGGTCTGTGCGTTGTATGTCAGTGAGTCAGTTACGGAACTGTTTTATATATATAGATAACGTAAATGAAATGAATGAAAAATGTTACAAGTGGAGATCATTTCGATTGAATTGCGATCCCTCTTACTAAACCATACCTGAATTTTGGTATTTGTTACGTCATATCAAAAATGGATTCAACAGTCCCAAATACGAAATCTTAGCAAACTTCATAACACGTTTGGCAGTTTGACCTCACTCTTCTGAGTGCTTATAGAGAATGTTTTCGTAAGTTAATAGAATCGCAACAATGACAAAAATTCTCTGAAAACTGAAATTGTAAATGATCGTGCTACAGCAAAATAAATAGACAAATATGTTCAAAATTGTCGTACCTGGATATCTAAAACAACTGGTAAAAGACGTAACACAAGTAGCATGTTATAGACGGTAAGAAGTAAGCAAAAAAAATCTTCAGAAAATTAATTCAGAATTAAATTTGAAGATAGTTAAATAAAATAATTTTAATTTAACTTCCAAGCAAATTTAAAAAAATGTAGTGTGTATTGTCAAATTTGTATTTTTTTTATCATTTTTAATTTTAAAAAAGTATATTTTTTAAAAAGACTGTTTTTTTTAATTACAATCTGAGCTTTTTAAGATACCATACATCATGGAATGCAGAAAGATGATTGATTTTATCTTAAAAGGATAATTGCCACAACCTACCATAGAGGCACAATAATTGCCTCTATGGTGGGTTGGACCATGAGAGTCCATCGTAACTTGTTCATGAATATAATTAATACTTCGAAAAGGATTAATAAAGTCTCGTTATCTATTATGCAAAAAGAAAAAAAAACCTGATTCCATGAATGATAAAAAATAACGGTTCCGTCTACTCAAATACCTTGAGAATTGAATATAAAACGATGGTAGAGTTGCCACAGGATTGAGCAAATACAAGTAGGTGGAATTCAATATCTACGGCTGGAGGTTTAAATTAAGTATGCGAACCCTGAAAGATATACAGAGGTAATTTTTAATATGCGCATTAAAAATTATGAAGGGCTGGCAAAGAAATTTATTATTATTTACGGCTATATTATGCTGTTTAACATTATTTATTTACGGCTTTTTCGTTAGTACTCAACAAAGTATACACGTTTATTAAACACGAATATAGAATCTAGGCAAGATTTGGGCAAGATCATGAAAAATTCTGCAACAAAATGGGGTGTTCACTAATAAACAGCTATATTTTCTTACATTAAAATCATGCGTATTTCTCTTTTTCATGCGTGCACATCATACGTGTAAAACAGCGTGATGTACTATAATAGTGCTCGTTCTGAGGAAGGGAATGAGACATCATAATTCGAAAGTCTGTCGATCGTGTCCGTTGGGTGTCGTGAAGGGTGAATTGTCCCACATTATTTGTAAAATGACTATTAACAAGGAGGTAAAAACAGATTTGGTTGGTGAATACGTTATACAACAAAGGACAAACAGCAACTAACAGGTCATGAGAATTTTATATAACAGTGGTATGACAAGTTGCGATAAGCGTGAATTATCCCACATTATTTGTAAATGACTATTAACAAGGAGCTAAAAACAGATTTGGTTGGTGAATACGTTATACAACAAAGGACAAACAGCAGCTAACAGGTCATGAGAATTTTATATAACAGAGGTATAACACGTTGCGATAAGCGTGGAGAATAACAATATAATATATTCGTTCTACTTCTGTCTGGGGAAATTCGTATTGCTATCAGGGAAAATGATGCGTTAAACTGCTTTGGCCTTGGTCATGAATTTTTTTTTTCCCTAGTGCAAACAAAGAATCGCAGAATGATTAAAGTTAGTCACGTTTTTAGATTTGAAAAACAAAATCTGTTTAATTATATACGTTTACTTTTTTAAGCAAATAAGACAGTATTTCTGAACTAACGCAACGTGAGTGAAGGAGATTAAGTAACATGATTTTTCGTGAATTTTTATACCCAGACTTCTATTCTCGAAATATCCACCGGTCTTAAAAGATCGGATTGCTGCGAAGAACTGGAATAACTTGTCAGGAACTACAGTGCCGGAAGGACCCCTGTCGATCGGTCTTATCAATCAAATCTCGAGAAGACGCAATGAGTGACGCACAGCAAAATTTCCTCACAGGTTCTCCCAAAAGTTTTATAAGGAGTCAGTAGAGTTGGTGAAGCACAACCCCGCCACTTAACATCAGTGGCGTAGCGAGCATAACTGGCGCCCGGGGCACGATACCTTTGTGGCGCGCCCCCCCCCCCTGAAAAACATATAGTAATATAATATATAGACCCTATATTGGCGCCCTCGATAAACATATAATAACATAATATATAGACCTTATATTGGCACTCCCCCCCCCGAAAAGCATATAGTAACATAATATATAGACCTTATGTTGGTGCCCTCCCCTAAAAACATATAGTAATATAATATATAGACCTTATATTAACGCCCCCCACAAAATAATATAGTAATATAATATATATACCTTATATTGGCGCCCTCCCCGAAAAACATATAGTAATATAATATATAGACCTTATATTGGGGACCTCCACTGAAAAACATATAGTAATGTAATATATAGACCCTATATTGGCGCCCTCGATAAACATATAATAACATAATATATAGACGTTATACTGGCACTCCCCCCCCCCGAAAAGCATATAGTAACATAATATATAGACCTTATGTTGGTGCCCTCCCCTAAAAACATATAGTAATATAATATATAGACCTTATATTGACGCCCCCCACAAAATAATATAGTAATATAATATATATACTTTATATTGGCGCCCTCCCCGAAAAACATATAGTAATATAATATATAGACCTTATATTGGGGACCTCCACTGAAAAACATATAGTAATATAATATATAGACCTTATATTGGCATCCACCTCGAAAACATAGTAATATAATATATGGATCTTACATTGGCGCCCCTCTGCGAGTGGCGCCCGGGGCATGATAGACCCCCTTGCCCCCCCTTTGCTACGCCACTGCTTAACATCTGCTAAGCGCCAAAGCAGATATTCCCGGCAGTGATCCGCTAGACCAGTGGTTCTCAACCTGGGGGGCGTGCCCCCCTGGGGGGGGCGTAGAAGAATTTCAAGGGAGGAGTGAGTTTTTTTTAAAAAAGTAAATCTAACTGTAATTTACTGTACTCAATTTTGCGGTTACAATGTAACCGTAACGTATTTTCGACACACGAACACGATAATTGCCGTAATTGTAAAAACACGTTATTTGTAATACGTCTGGACGTTGAAAGTGACCTGAGGTGTGCTTTGTCACAGTTACAACCTAATATTCAAAAACTTGTCAAGGACAAACAGTGCCAGCCGTCTCATAAATGTTGTGAAAGTGACTGGTATTGCATGCCAATCTCACCTAGATCCTTGATTACCTCAAATATATTTGATCTGTATTTAATTCTTTAATTTCATATGTTCTAAATTAAGATATGTAAATATAATGGATATTTAATTATTAAATTTTGTGTATGAAATTATCTATTCTATATTTTCATTTAATAACCATCTTCAGTTTCAAATTCCGATTGTACTACTTGTTTTGACCACATATGATGGTGGGGGGGGGGGGACCTCACATCAGTGTTCAAAGGGGCAGTTGTTTAAAGGGGCATCAGTGTTTTTCTAGAGGAGGCACTTGTCGTGTAGACATTCGCCTATAATTCACCGCAGCTTGCTGGCCATTTTATTATGGGGGCACCATATAGCATTACCTCTATGAAGGGACGATACAAACGGAGGTGTTTCAGTGGAGCGGCGCCGGGATTCGATCCGAAGCCAGTGCGCTGTACCACAGGGCCACCGCATTTTTTGGAAAAGTATTGTGTACCAAATCGAATGTAAAACCTACCCGGCTTCGTCGAGATAAACGAATATGACTCGAGTACTATACCATACGTGATGAAAACGAAAGCATCTTCTTAAAACGCAGCACCCTTTAATATTCGGCTGCGCGCTGTCATCAGCACATATAGACTGCCGATAGAAAAGCAGATACAAAACACTTGAGAACTGTTGATATCTCTGGCAACCAAAAAGAAATACAAAATTCGAATAAATTTTACAGCTAAATTGAACATATTGCTCGGCAGATATGGCTGTAATAAACTGGCACATAATCAATATGTGGTGAAACCATGTTTTTCCGCAATTCTAATCAATGTTGTCTGCCCGACAAGCTACTACTTTGTGAAAGTTTATACCATTTTTGCTATCATTTGATACTGAATCGATAACACTTTCAAGTACAGTAAAACCTCGTTTATCGGGCCTTCGTTGATGCGGATCAGATTTGTAGACATTATTTTTTATCTAATGTTCACGTTAGATAATAATTTTTAACAATGATAGCAAGAACGTACATACAAGTACGGCAAATAGTTGCTTTTTAGTTTGATTTAAAGTACAGTCCCTGCATATATTGTACAATAAATTATGGTTGTAGGGTTCGCGTGTTGCTCAGATGCAAATTTCTGGTAGCTGCGCAGTGCAGGACAGTCGAAGTGAGTTCGGAGCAGGTGTCTGGTCTATTTAAGTGACACACGCTGAGTTGGAAAGAGCCAAGAAGGGAGTGGAGATTTGTACGGTAGTACGTAACATTATTATTAGAGATACGAAAGAGTCGAGAAAAGTTAGATTGAAGGTTGTAGCGGTATTTAACTGATAGAGCACGTATTAGTATTTAGCCTAGGTGGCTGAACGAGTTCGATAGTTATTTCAGAGTTACGGGTATGGTTACGGGTATTTTTAGTGAACGTATATTCTGCCTGAAAGGGTTCGTTAAGACTTTAAAGTTCAGTTTCTTAGTACCGCAAGTTGCGGTACTGTTGTGTTATTATTTGAAGCCCCAAGTCCGTCTATGTTAGTCTACCTCTACGTAGAAAATAAAGGAATTATTTATACACTGATGGCCACTGTAAATGCAACACCCTGAAGGAAACATGCAAATAACATGAAATTTACAACATGCATTAGCGGAGGTGAGATATGCAAATGATTAGAATTTCAGCGCAGACGCATAACACGCGCGCCTGTGGCGCCAGTTCAAAGCGCTATTTAAGGCTTGGAGATTTCGACGATTTCAAGTTCGGCAATTGTGTTTTTCTTGTGGTTTTTCAAAAAAAATATCAATTATGCCTCGTCGAAAACAGCGATCATCTTTTGATCAAGTATCCGAGTTCGACAGAGGAAGGATGGTGACCTACCGAGATTGTGGATTATCTTTCAGGGAAATCGGTAGTCGTGTTGGACGAAACCAAACAACTGTAATGCGGATATGTGATCGTTGGATGCAGGAGGGTACGACGGACCGGCGTGTTCGATCACATCCAACTCAGCGCACCACTTCACGCGATGACAGGCAAATTGTGCCCATGGCAGTGACGGATCGCTCAGTCACATCACGAACCATAGCACAGCACATGCAGTCTGTAACGCATCATCCAGTGTCTGCGCGTACCATTCGACGCCATTTACAGCAGAGTGGTCTGTCCGCAAGACGTCAGTTGCTTTGTCTACCCTTGACGCAGAACCACAGACGTCTCCGCCGCCAATGGTGCGATGACAGAAGGATGTGGACGGCAGAATGGAATGAAATTGTCTTTACTGACGAGTCACGCTTCTGTCTGCAACACCACGATGGTCGCATTTGAGTCTGGAGACACCGTGAAGAGAGGATGCTGAACAGCTGCGTTATGCACCGCCACACTGGTCCTGCACCGGGTATTATGGTATGGGGCGGTATTGGATATCACTCTCGCACACCTCTAGTACGCATTGCCGGTAATTTAAACAGCCAGCGCTACATCTCCGAGGTGTTGGAGCCAGTTGTCCTTCCTTACCTTCAGGGCTTGCCCATAGCCATATTTCAACAGGATAATGCGCGACCACACGTGGCACGCATTGTCCAACGGTTCTTCGTCAATCGCCAGATTGAATTGCTTCCCTGGCCGCCTCGCTCTCCGGATCTTTCGCCGATAGAAAACATCTGGTCCATGGTTGCTCTACGATTGACCCAGATTCCATCCCCAGCTGCCAGAGCAGATCCACTTTGGCAACGTGTGGAAGCTGCTTGGTCTGCTGTACCCCAAGAACTCATCCAAAGTCTCTTTGAATCAATGCCGAGGCGTGTGGCAGCGGTGATCTCCAACAATGGCGGCTACTCTGGCTTCTGATTTTGGCAGGAACCACACTTCAAAGAAGTCTATAAATTTAATCATTTGATACTTGGTCAACATGTTATCTACAAAATAAATTTTGTTGTGATATCTCTTGTCTCTCTTGGTGTTGCAATTTGGGTGGCCAGCAGTGTATTTATGCCTATTACTTTATAGTGTGCCTGGACCGTTAGAGGATTCACATGGTAAATAAGAAACAGAACCATATATGGTCATAAAATACTTTTTGTCGAGTTTAAGAAAGCTTTGCTATACTTACAAATTTTTCTTAAGAAATGATGTGAAAGGTTATTTTTATATTTTTTAATGTCTTGTAAACAATACTATGCAATTTTGTTACAAAACATAGTTTTTTTATCGTAATAAACGGTAAGTCTGCTTAGTTAAAGATTTTGTTTTGCCTATTTCCAATATGACCCGGAGTATTCCGATTTTCGATTTTCCGGATTGCTTACGGTCCCAGTTATAAACGAGGTTTTACTGTATTTTCTTTCATTTTCCTAACTTTTCATCCGTTTTTTTCCCGCACTACGTCGTTCGAAACGATGTCATATCTCACTTACTGACAACCTTACCTAAAACTTTACATCCTTAGATGAGAACTTACATGAGAACATGACACATGACGTGTTCATGTTCTCATCCTTTACATGAGAACATGACACATGACGTACTCCGCAACCGTTTGTTAGTATTCAAGAAGTTACAAAGGATATTTTGTTGTGTTTCTTTAAAAAAAAAAAAATTCAGACTAATTCACCGTTCATCTTTTGAACGCAGATTTTCCCTGCGCATAGGGAAAATCATGTCTTCAAACTGTTGTGACAGTGAAGTTAATCTATCTGACGTTAATGAGAGAAGTCCTAAGCGAACTTTCTGTCACGTGCTGTCAACTCACGTTGCTTGATCCACCCCCCACCCCTCCTCCTGAAACACAGTCCACTTATTTAAATAGCCACCACACCTTTAAATATATGTATAATTTCGGGTATAAACAGCTTGACTTTCTCGATCTTGTCCATTAGTCATAGTATTCAAGTTTTTGAATGTCACTTAGAGGATTTTCGGTAATTGCTAATTATAGCAGAACATGACAAACATGAGATTGCTTTTCTTCCTAACGAGATAAAGAGACTGATTCGTTTTAAGTGTGTCCTTCCTGCATTGGTTGTCTGGCTGGTCCTTTAAACCAGTGGTGGCGGCGGACCGGTACCGGTCCGCGGATGAAATGGTACCGGGCCGCCAGCTTAGGGCCACAAGCTCGGGATTCTCATTGATTCAGCTTTCTAGTGAGTTAAAATGTTAAATCACTTTATATTCATTTTTTGGTGTAACTGTATTTTAGTTTGAAGGCATGTTTAGGTACAATTAAATTAAAATTATTAAATCAAAACAATCTAAAATATAAACAATCAACGTCCCCCCCCCCCCACCCCTCATCGGCCGCGGTAAAATTCTCAAACGTTGACCGGTCCGCGGCGATAAAAATTATCCTTTTACACGGACCGAAATAAAATTACCACGGGCGGAAATAATAAGTTATCATAAGCGAATAAAATATGTATTATGAAGTCATGTATACTAATCTTAATTCCTAGGAAAACGTGTCTTGGGTATGTACCTTGAATGTGATATTATCTAGAAATTTTCTGTAAATTTAGTAGAACGAGATGTCATAGATGCTCAGATCATATTGTAAATGGAAAAGTGAAAATTAAGTTTGGATAATAGGGATATGCATTTCTTCAAAGCAACATATACGCGGTTTAGGGACTGTTAGAATGTTGGACCTAACGAATGTTATTTTAAAACTAGAAGGTAACCCGTCATTTTGACGTCATAATAATAATAATGACGTCATAATGGAAAAAGTATATGAAAGTTAAAAAAATATCCCGAATTATCTAACAATATTGCATTTAATCCACACCTTGTAAAAGCAAACCCTTTCATTATTTTTTATTTATTTAGTGTTTCATGCGATTGAAGTAGTAGACTGCCATCCATTTTTTTACAGCTCACTACGCGATATGAATACTTGAGCTACTTCATTCATTCACATTCAAGTTTGTTTACTTTCAGAATTCATCGCACAAGTAAACAGATTTTTAAAAACTGTTAAATATACAGCTAAAAACATCCAATTTTTTTTAGTTCTGAATATTTTATAGAAAAATAGGCTGAACAAACGTGATTTGATGGAGAAAATATTAGTTTTTAGGTAAGAAAAAATTCTGATCCACATGTGAAATTGAAATTAAGCCTAACCGGCCGATTGTTTACTGAGGGCTTCACGTGAAAGATGAGTACAGCCCGGAAGTGTTATACAGAGACAACGGCTATTATATATGTATATAATATTACACAGTCTCGTAAAATTATAGCAACAAGAAACCTGAGAAAAACGAGTAACAGAAATGCACAGTTTCTTCATATCCACAATAGAAATTAAAGGGGTGCCTACTGGTTTGACTCGTGTAGCAAAATACGACCGTAAAGACAAACCAATCCAAATCCTATTGGTTTGAACTAAGTACAGTAGAGTCCCGATAATCCGAACTTCGGTAATCCGAAAGTCCGCTTAATCCGAAACCAAAAGTCAAAAAGAACAAAGGTTCAATAAAACCACAGTGATACTAAGTAATATAAAGTATGTTTCCGAGAATCACAAGAAAGTTGAAAGTTAGACAATGTACTGAACTAATTACTACTGAACTACATTGGTTTGAAGAAATCTGTTAATATTTTTTTTTTGTCGAAGAGGAGAATACATTTCCCTCGAAGCCAAATTACGCCAACGCGTCAGAAAAATAGTGTCCGCTCTGGTCGCGGGGGAGTGTTGCTCTACGTAGCCTAGCACTACATCCAATGTCTGAGTGGGATACCTTCTGCTCGCTGTCACCGTCTCCTTCACCTTCACTCTCGTCTGAGGTTCTTTCAAAACCATTTCAACAATCTACTGATCATCTAAAATCTTACACTCTACTGTACTGTACTAGGCAGCGTTCCGCTCTCTTATCACCCATTTCGTCCCGAGATTTGGTAATGTCTAGACCAGTGATTCTCAATCACTGTGCCGCGGCACTTTTGTATGCCGCCAAATTTTAAAAATATATATAGTAAAAATTATAATGCTTTTTTTTATTACGAGTAAAGTTTGTTTAAATTAAAGAAAAGTACACTGTAAAAGAAAACTTTTGTTTTTACAGTTAAATGCCATATTTTTAACTGTTTTTATCCGTTTTAAGTAAACAACTTTTAAACTTATCTTTTTCTTTGTGTGCAGCCAAATTTGGAAATCGTTAAAAGCATTGCCGAGACAAAAAAAAAAAGGTTGAGAATCACTGGTCTAGACAGACCTTTTAAAATAAACCGTATAATCACGCGTAAAATGTAATATTTATGTAATCACGCGTTATTATGCAATTTAAGTATATTTTAAGAATGACCTCGCTTAATCCGAAAAATTCGTTAATCCGAAAAGGGTCTGGTCCCAATCATTTCGGAATATAGGGACTCCGCTGGAATAGATTTTCATCAGGTCGAGGGGCATTAGGTGTGATTCTCTTCTGATAAGGGGTCATGGGACCTTCAAATTCGAATTATCTAATTTACAATTTTTAACTCTATAAACAAAATGAGAATAATTAATTTTCTATTTTACTACACTGAAAACTCTTAAAATGCAAAATAAGTAATTTTTTGGTAGAATAATGCATGCTTTTCAAAAAAAAAAAAATTTTTTTAAATGCTAACTTTTTCAAAATGCCCTATGCGCATTCTATATTAATTAAAACCTTTAAGTTTTGTATTATAGGTTTACCCTATGAATATACATATAAATGTGCATTTAATTTTTTTTCTTCTACGAAACTAAAGTCTTAAATAATTCTTTTCTATTCTGCCCATTATTTTTTTATGTTTTTTATGTTTTTACTTTATTTTATGGTCTATAAATTTGAAAAAATATTTCTGATTTCAAAAGAATTATGCACAATTTTCTGACAGGCATTTCAATTAACAATTCTGAGAAATTTGGAAGATATCTGAAGAAAATGAATACACCTGGAGCTTTTTGAAAAATTCTAGCATCTTTTGAAAATTTTTTCGATAAACAGGTCTTATTCTTCCACATAATAATTATTTGTGAATTCTAAGTATCTTCAGTGTAGTAAAAATAATTTTAATTATACTCATGGTGTATATAGAGTAAAATATTAAAAATTAAAGAAGAACGAGATTGGACTTCCCTTGTTTCCTTAAAGGACAATTTACAAAAACGTCTTGCGAATGCATCTTTAGGAAAGATTTTAATTTGATTTTTTAAAACTGGAACATTACACTCTCTCCCTCACCCTAACAGTAAATTTATGAATGCGTGGCCATGAGAAAAATGAAACTGATTCGATTTCTTTTTTCAAGAGTCGCTAAATCATACGCCACTTTTGTTCATTCGATGAAACCTAGCTGCAGATGTTAATATTTTAGAATACATCAAACACTTTCAATTTAACGTAAGACAGCTTTATTATATTGAAAAATCTTAAAAGTACTAAATCTTCATCCCGGACGTAATAAATTGTCACGGAACTTTCAACGTTGACAAATTCCTTTCGGAAACAAAATGGAAGTTTTGTTTGAATACTATTAAGGACTTTTTTCTAGAAATAAAAAAAATGCATCTTTTGAACTTTTGTTTTAGGTTGAATTTTTTCATGTAAATAAATTTATAAAAGTGTTAATATGACGATAATATGATTAAATATTTTTTTTAATTTATAAGTAACTGTAATAGGGTTTAGATGACTTTTAATGACTAGTATTCTCAGTTAAGGATATGGAAATGAAAAAGAAATGAATATTTTATACATTTAGTGGTAACTATTAAGGAGCTTTTAATGGCTGATATTCTCAGTTAAAGATATGAAAATGAGAAAAAGAATATTTTATAGATTTAGGGGTAACTATAATAGGATTTAAAGGACTTTTAATGGCTGTTATTATTAGTTAACCTTTAGCTTACGGGGCCCCTTTTTTCCGATTCCCTCTTTAGAACGGGAAATTTCATACCCCCTTTGTAACAACGGCCATTAAGGAGTATATATATATATATATATATATATATATTCATATTCTTGGGATACATGCTATCCCACCCCATAAGGAAAAGTTTAAAGATATATAAAATAATTACAAGATAAAAAGAACTTTTTATATACCATGTTTTTAAATTTTCTGTTGAATCATATAAACTTGACATTTCTATGTATTAATAAATACTTTTTAAAAAAATTTTTGATGAATTATCCCATCCACTTTAAAGAAAATGAAGTTAATTGGAAGTTAACTCGCGTTTCACTTTTCGTTCCCGTCCCGGCCGATAGATGGCTGCACCAGTCTACAAAACAAAATTAACTGAAAATGAATTCAATTATGCTTAAAGATGGCTAAAAGTATTAAAATAATGCATTGTCATCGTGTTCCGAGTTATTCTAAAAGTTTCAAATGCCTAGCTAGTCGGGAAAGTTAGTTAAAAATCGATTGCAAGATTTGTACTGGACAAACACACACACAAACAAGAAAGCGAGTTAATAAAAACGTGGTAAAAATGACAAAACACTTTAAACATAACATATATTTAAATATATGTTGGGATCCATGTATTATACCAAAGGAATGGTCAAGATACATAGTGTTTAAGAGACCATTTGGAAACATCTATATACTTAGAACCCCAAAACAGAAAAATGTTATATTTGACGGACAAGAAATTTTAAGCGTTGTGTTTTCTAATATTTTTATTAAATAGTATATCATTCTTCAGTTGTTAGAATAATTGATATTTCTAAATCCTTAAATAGTTTTAATAGCTTTAATCATTATTATTTTAATTGTTTGCCAAATGGCTCAAATGGGGATATATTGAGTTATCGCAATTCGTAAACATTCAGTTAACCTGTTCCTTACGGGGTGGGATAGCATGTATTCCAAGAATCACCCATCAATGAATATATATATATATATATATATATACATACATACATACACACACATATTAACATATTATATATATATACATATATATACATATATATATATACATACATACATACACACACATATTAACATATTATTATATATATATAATATATATATATATATATATATATATATATATACATATATATATATATATATATATATATATACATATATATACATATATATATATACATACATACATACACACACATATTAACATATTATTTATATATATATATATATATATATATATATATATATATATATATATATATATATATATATATATACATATATATACATATATATATATATATATATACATATATATATATATATATATATGCATATATATATATATATATATATATATATATACATATATATATATATATATATATACATATATATATATATATATATACATATATATATATATATATATATATATATATATACATATATATATATATATATATACATACATATATATATATATATATATATATATATATATATACATATATATATATATATATATATATATATATATATTCATTGGGCCCGTATTCTTGGGATATATGCTATCCACACCGTAAGGAAAAGGTTAAATGTTGATGTGTCGACATCGAGCGTATATTCATTTTTTATCGACCTAAATGCAGAATACAAGGATTCACAGCCACCAAACAATTGCACCAAACACAGTTCACAGTTGTGCCAACAATGGCTTGGTTTGCTTTAGTTTTGAGTGCTACGGTCAATTTTTGCTACACGAGGGTTCATTGAACCGGGACTCACTGTAAGCCCGATTCGGAACGGCTACAAACGTCCATGCCAATAGCGGGACTCGAACCCCCAGACTCTGGTACCGAATGCCAGCCCCCTAGCCACAACCAAATCTAACCGAACCCAAAACGGAGGTTACTCGATATGCCGCCAATATTAAAGTGTTTGAAAAATTGGTCATTGAACCAAGAACCACCTGAAAGGAAGACCGACCGCTGTCTGGCCACGCCTATACGATTCGGTCAAATGAGCATACTATTAGACATTGATAGTACACGACATGTCAGAAGTTAGTAATTGCGTCTGAAACAGCAGTAAAAAAAATTACCTGAGCGGCATACATTATTTGCAGTACTTAAGGTCATTATTCATTCCTCAACAAGCTGCACTGATAAGTTTTCTATATAATGATAATGAATTTATTATGCATATCGAGATGTGCCAACCCGCTTACCAAGGTGATTTGGAATTGCCACTTTTATTGCACTTCCTGTTGATACGTTAAAAAAAAATGGGCAATGCCTTTGTCCTCCTCGCTGATTTGCCAGGGGATCGAGAAATTTCTCCAAACAGGAATGTTTTTGCAGAAAATCGAAACTTTTTTTTTATCTATCAGCCCCCACCCTTTGAATGATAATGTAATTTTATTTGGTGTTTGTAACGTCCGGGAAACGTGCCCGCGAGAACAGTTGAGCTTTGCACGTTTCACCAATATTGTGTGGGAATTGTTATATGTATTTTATCCCACGTGCCGGCATTCATATAAATTACTATTTCTCAGTGTGACGTAATGTCATTTGCATGCTTGGTTTTCGTTTTATTTTTTTTGTTACGTTACAAGTACTGAAGTGGCGACTTTTTCGATAGATATTGCTGAGTATTTTTAGATATACGATGATATACGGGTGAGAAGAGGTTGTAATAGTGCTTTGGTGTTCTTGTGAATTTGTTTGTTTTAAGGGGACTCACTACCCTTAAATCTTTAAAACATTCGATATTTTGAAAAAAATATATGTTAAAGCCTGATCATTTCTGAACAAAATAAAGGAAACCGCATGAAAATATTCCACTTAGTTCCGGAGATATTGATATTCTAAATATTTAATTACTGATCAAGTTTATGGTAAGAAAAAATTTAAACTCATTTTTCTCTAAATGTAGTTTTGCATCATTCCGCAATTGATATCTCAAAAACTATGAAATATAATTCCATGAAATTTTTATCACTGCATAATCGTGTTATTTTATTGCGTCTGAAGTAGAATTATTGCAATCACTGCACATTTTGTTATTTTTTCGGGGGTAAATTATTGCAAAAAATTTAAGGAAATTTTAAGTATATTTTGAGCAGTTTTGAAAAAATTGAAAAAATAGTTTAATGTTGAATGTTTTATGTTCAATTGTACTTTGAATTATTTATTTTAAATATAAAACAGGAATTATACATTTAAGTGTAAAATTAATTTCATAGTTCTGCGCGCAAGCCAGTATACAATAAAAATGCTTAAAAAACAAGGTTATCTAAAGCATTTTTTGAAAAAAATTATTTAAAATTATTTTGAGAGTTGAAAATTTGTTTATTAAAATAAATATATCAATTTATCAGAGACATAAAATTTGGAAAAATTGGGAGTAAATTGAAATAGTTACAAAGAGTCAAAAAGTATGAAAATATGCATTATTTCCTCAACTTAAGAGTAGTGAGTCCCCTTAAATAAAGAAAGTTTGTTTTTAAGTTTGGAATGTTCAATTTGAAAAGAATCTTGTGAAGCCGAGTCAACAACCTCACTGCATGTGGAACCTAAAAATGATATCGCCCCATTAACTTAGGCGGGTGATTTTACATATCGACTGCTCCATACTCGGAGATTGAAAGAAAACCGCTCGGAAAACCTGTGAATATCTGACTTTGCGTGCGTGGACTGTACGGTGTTTTACAGTGTTGAACTATTTTAAATAAAAAATTTTCCTTTAATTTAGAGCATAGCATTCTACATGTGATACAGTTGAATAAAGTATGAGTTTAACAGAGGTAAATTCGCCTTTTCAAGTTCTTGTGACTTGCAGGCAAACAAAGCTTCAGAAGAATTATTTTTCTCACGTTAAAATTACCCACCTTCTATCTTACTATTAGAACTCAAAAGAAGCGGACAGCAGAAACAGCTGTCATTCCGGATGGGCCAGCTCTTTTCCGTTTCGCAAATTTCCACTATTTTCATGCATGCAAAATTAAACTTTCCCGCCCACCAATCGACAAATTTTTTAATTTCCATGTGTTCTACAACTCTTCATGTTTAAGGATATACACATTTTTAAAAACTTTAAAAAAATTTTCACTGCAAACGAAGCTTTTTTCCCAAAGCAGTTTTCCGAATTTCACGAAATCGACAATTTTGATGGACAAATATTTCAGTCTTCTGCACCTCTTAATGTCAATTTTACGATTTATCGGAATTTTCTAGATGTTCAGCTTCCAAAATATACCAAATATATTTAATAAAAAAAATCTTATCATTCTAAAAAAGCGTACTTACAAAACTCACTTTTGAAATTTCCCGCGCTGATCGCCATTGTATCTTAATGTAACTTGAATGCCGAGTTCGTAATTTTTCGACTTATTATTTTACTCACTAATAATTCCAGGAAGTTCGTGAAATTTGTTTCTAATTAATGAGGAAGTGATGAGGATTCTTCCGCCACCAATTATGAATTCATCACAACTGTGTCTATTTTTTTAAGCACTTTTTCCCACACGAGATTTAATATTTACATTCGGCCATGTTGCCAAAAGAAAAATAATTAGTTCAGAACGAGTCATTTAATAATTGAAATCCAGAAATAATTTTAAAGTACCAGACATAATTTTTGTTTTAGGAAATGAGAAGTTAAAAACCTTTAAAATTTTTTCTAATTGAATGAACTTCTTTTTTGTTTAAAAAGCAAAATTTGGAAACGGAAATTTGAAAGAATTATTTCAAAAGCCAAAAACCGAAATTTAAAAAATATAATTTTAAATACTAATTATTTCGTTTTTTTGAAAATTCTAATACATTTTTAAAAGTGATTAAACAGTTTTTAATCTTTAAGAAATGAAACCATTTCATTTTAAATCGAAAAAGCCACACATCGGGTTGCCACTCACCTAGTATTTGTTATCTATATATATAAAACAGTTCCGTAACTGACTCATTCATTCACTGACTAACTGACTGACTGACATACAACGCACAGACCAAACCGCTGGACCTAAAGGGCGGAAATTTTGCATGGCGATTCTTCTAATAGTGTAGGGGTGCACTAAGAAAGATTTTTCAAAAATTCTTCTTAGATTTTTTTAAATTAAATTTTAAGCTGTTTTTTAAACTTTTTTTTAACGTTTTGCATTTAAAATAATACATTGAGGGTTATAAAATTTATATCACGAGAAAGATCCTAAAAATTCCTTCAAAATGAATTTTTTTCGAATTTTACCCTCCATTTCCCTATTTTTGGTGAATTTTTAAAGATTCATTTTTAGAATTTAATTTATTAAATGCCGATCACGTGATTTTCTTTTCTGGTACTTTCAATAAATTTATCGTCACGTGCGTAACAACTAAATAGACAAAAAAATTATTTTTTTCTCTTTCTAATGCAGCAGACGATTGGATATTATCCAAAAAAAATGCATATCCCTTACGATTTTTTTATAAATATATACATATATAGATAGATAGATATTTACATCAATTGTATACATTGATCATCGCTTTATTATAATATATAATTTATTTTTTTCGCATAAATCGCATACGTTGACCGTTGTATTTAATTTGAATGTACTCCGTAGCGAAGCGCGGGGTTTTCAGCTAGTTCATATATATATTTAAATATACCCGATTCTCTTTTGAACGGTTAATTTTTTTTCCCACGGTTTTCAAATAACACGATCAAAGAAAAAGAACCGATTATTTTTTACATTGTTCTTTTACACTAACACCGGTTTAAAAATCTGAAAAGATAAAAAGCATTGAATGCAATGCTATAAGAGCGTATTTTAGAGAATATAGATGTTTCCAAGTTAGTTTATAGTAGTGATGACGAAGGAGTGGTTCCGCTAACTGCAAGTACATTTCCAGAATTGCCGCCCACTAGCCAGTAAACTTGGAAATCATTTTCTTACAAATGATTTCATTGTCGAACGATCTGAACAATTCCAAGTTTACACTTGGAAGTGGCTTTAAGTAGAACAAAAATCTGCTTAATAACAACAATAAAAATAAAAGGATGGCAACTCGCTTGTCACTAATTAATAGTTGTTTCGTATGGGCGAAGAACGTTAGGTGTTATTGCCAGAGTGGACAGTCCACAAATGTGAGGATCATCCAACTCTTTATAAACATTGAACATATCCGTTCATGAAGAGAACAAAATAAAGCAGGAAATTTGTTAAAAAGTGCGGAAAAGAGAACGGCGAGAAAGGATTATTGAAATGATTTTTGAAATATTTATATTGAAATTATTGAAATATTATTGAAAATATTATTGAAATATTTATTGGATTATTGAAATATTTTTTTTGTCTATTTAGTTGTTATGCACGTGACGATAAATTTATTAAAGTACCAGAAAAATAAATCCCATGATCGGCATTCAATAAATTAAATTCTAAAAATGAATCTTTAAAAATTCCCCAAAATTCTGAAAATGGAGGTAAAGATTCGAAAAAGATTTCATTTTAAAGGGAATTTTTATGATCTCTCTCGTGATCTAAATTTTATAACCCTCGAATTATTATTTTAAATGCAAACTTAGAAATAGTTACTAAAGCAGCTTAAAAATTTAATTTTAAAAAATCTCAGAATTTTTCAAAAAATTTTTCTTAGTACACCCCCACACTATAAGAAGAATCGCCATGCAAAATTTCAGCCCTTTAGGTCCCAGCGGTTTTGGTCTGTGCGTTGTATGTCAGGTCAGTGACGGAACTGTTTTATATATATACTAGATGATATTCAAATTTTTTTCTTATTAAAGTTTCTGAGTTATGACACTACAACTTGTTACTGTAATGCAGGGGTGTCAAACTCGCGGCCCGCGACGAACATTTTTGCGGCCCGGCCAATATATTGGCCCACAATAATATATAATAAAATAACCGAAGCAGAATTATAATAAGATAGGAAGAATTCGCTAAATGATTTTTTAATGATACTCTTTTTTTGCTATTATTAAACAAAATGCATATATTTATGTTGAATGTACTGTAATTAGGTAAATAAACCTACGTTTCTATTAATAGTGATTTATTTTTGCGGCCCACCTATAGTTAAACCTTGTTTGTTTGGCCCAAGGTGGCTTTTGAGTTTGACACCCCTGCTGTAATGGAAGTTCTGATTCTACTGACATTCCTACAGAAGTGTCTGTGAGTTAAAAAATGTACCATGGTAAAAGACCATATCTATTTTCGACAATGTTTTCGATTCTGTGCTAAAACTTGGAGATAATCGTTATCAACTTGCTTTGCTTTATAAAGTTTCTTTATTCGGTTTTTATTTATTTTGAAATAATATTTTAAGAGGATAATCTTTGATAATTCGTCCGCCATCAAAAGTACAATTATGGAGGCATTTAGTATTACAGTTTAACTCAGAGTTCTAAATAATGTACTCGTTTTAATAAAGATATTTCTTTTTCAAAGTCTAAATACCACATTCCTTCCAAAAACATTCTATAAACGTAAAGGTCAAGTTACATTGTCTCGAAGAAAAATGTTTTCCATGAATAAGAGAGAAAAGAAAACCATTTGCACATATGAAACTTCATTCAAATAAGGGCTTAACCGCGCGTGAATCAAATGAGTATTATTTCGAAAAATATTATTTTTATGACGCCATAGATAAGGTTAAATGTTTAAATGGTAGCTTGAATTCTTTCCAATAAATATTCACGAGTCAGGTCATTATGACTAACGTCCTCGATAAAAAAAAGAAGAAGAAAAAAATCATTTAATTAACAAATTTTTCTAGATGGAATAAAAAACCATAAGATTAAGCAAGTTCTTTAATTAACATGTTTTTTTAGGGCTTACAGGAAATTAACAGTGACAAAAACCGTTTTCCGTATACGTGTACAAAATACTTTTGTGTTCTAACCTTCTGATTGTTTGTCCTTCTAACTAACATATTTTCTCACACCTGGAGGATAAACATAATAATTCTGGCCTTCCCCTCTCATCTTGCGTCCATTTCTCGGGCCAAATTGAAAGAACAAAAAAATTGGGTGGTTTGACCAAGGCCTGTTCATACTATGGCACATTTAGCGTGTCGCTTTCAGCAGCTATTAGCATCTTGTCCACAGCCTGTTGGGGTAAATTTGCGGTCGAGCTAATGGTATTCTGGCGAAACAGCTGCTTGCTGAATTATATAACCAACCTTTCTGTCACGCGAAAAAGCGCAAGTAATTGGCCTGACTGACAGAAATCGCCATTTATCTTAGTCTCGTTCGGATTAGAAGATGGAAGAGTTTGTGTCGAAAGACAATTGTACACACGTCTTCCGTTTGTGTTCACCGGTGATTTTCCCTTAAGAAAATCGGCAATTGTTTTTGACCCTGAGGGTAAAATCGGAGAGCGTTTTGTTATATTCTAAGACCGTTAGGACGGACCGTTTCGAGGAGCCGTAAAAAACAATTTTCTAGTACAAGATTTTTCCGGTAATTTTTTCTTTGATGAAATTTTTACTCTGTCTGTATAAGATATTAATAAATGGCACACTTCAAGAGAATTTAACAGAAAAATAGAACGACTCCAGGTAAACTTGCAATATATATTCTTAGCGGTTGTTTTTCCTTTTAAGAAATACTCTCGGATTAAAACATTATTACATTTAAGTAGCTGCAAATAAATCCTGGTGATCCAAAAGAATGAATATAAAAGCTTCTTAAAATTCCACATAACTCAGTTGTAAAAAATCTTCTCTGGAATATATACTACCTAGAAGTAAGGTATAAATTTCTAGAACAGCATTTCTTAGAGTATGGTATGCGTATCTCCAAGGGTACATGAGTGTTAACCTTTGTTTTTCAATTTTGTACATTATTGGGAATTATTCTTTTATTTCTAAAAAACAGAACATCGGGCTAAAATTCTGAAAACTGAAATATAACAAGATTACTGTAGAAACTGCTCTTAGTTACTCACATGTTTGGTAACAGTTCTAAATTATCTCGACAATTCCAGTGTTGATTAAAACATTCATTGAAATAAACACACAAAAAAGAAACATGAACTACGTATAAACATTCTTTTTTTTCCTTTCTCACGATAATTTATTTCTCTCTGTTGCCATTCGGCAGTTTGTAACTTTGCTGTTACTTTACTTTCTCTGCTGCCACTCGGCAGAATGTAACTTTGCGGTTGTCTCGACAACCGCCAGCAGCGTTTCAGTTTACAATATTCTACAATTACCAATCTCTACAATGAGGATTGAAAATTCGATGAGAGACAGCTACGTATTCGAGTTATATATCGTTTATATATAGTTAATAAATCGTTTTTTATTTTTAAACTAGACACGGAAGATCATAATTTTTTTTCTAAAGACCTTTATCAAATAAAATTATTTATTAAAAGAAACGTAGCTTATTAAAATCCACAAGAATATTTTGCTGTGGATTATGAAAAGCTGAGTGTTTCCGTTTAGCGTCCTCTACTTTCATGTAAGAAAAGTAGTTTATTTATTTATTTATTTTTTAACATTTCCTAATTCTTCTGAAAGTACTAGAAATAAGATTCTTGAAATACCTGTGCTACATATGAAATATTTTTATCGCATATGTATGTATATAAAATTTATTTTAGCTTATGATTTGGGAAAATTTTAACGTTAGAGTCTATTAGACATGACTAAAAGATAAATAGCTTGACAACTACTGGTCTAGAAAAACTGTACACTAAAGTACAACAAATCTTCGAAAAGCTTAAAAAAACTTCTCATCTACAAGGTACGTGTGCCTTAAACGTTCAGATTTAAAAAATCAAGAATTCTTTCGCAATTTGATATGAAAGACGGATGGAAAATTTTTTCAAAGCACCACCACGTTTGTCTGGCTTGTAAATCTGAAAATTGAATCGAATTTCATAACTAAGCGGCAGGTATTAAATCAAGTTGAAAATTTTAACAGTATTTATCGGATCTTACGCATGTACTTTTAGGTAAAAATACCATGCTTTTTTAACGTAGGATTACGTTCCTCCATAACGGTCCTTCGAGAAGCAAAATTTCAGACGCTAAAACCGTCCATCCATCCGTCCTCGCGTGTTATAATATTGGCAGCGTGTCAAACCCAGTCTGTATCACTTCGAGAAGCAGTAAACAGTTAAACAGAAAAGTACGAAAATGCGTTAAAATTGTGACATGCATATATGTATATATATATATATATATATATATATACATATGTACATTTTTATAGATACATATGCACATACAAAAGAGGTAAGCAACGATAAGTAATCTCGCCTTAATAACCCGCGGTAGTTTCGTTAGAAGAGACTACCTAATTTTTTTTTTTTAATTTAACCGTACAGTGACTCATATTTGAAGATATTGTGCATTCATCATCGTTATGAACATGTTCTTTGACGTGTGTTTTTCTCTTATCTAGCTCAATATTTCTAATTAATCTCATTAAAAAATACTTTACCCCGAAACTTACTGAAACACCGTTCGCATACATTTTAAAAATAGAGCTAAAGGGAATGCAAAAACGAAATTTCACGGAACGTGTATGAGGACAATACATCACTTCTTGACTATGTTTCCGGTGCATTGGCATTGATGTGACGATATCTTCTATATTCATAACAAGTAATATAAAAAAAATTTAAAGTCAATTCCTACTTAGGTCAACAAAGAAAAATTTGAGTGTGAACTAATAGTAGTAATTGAAAGAAAGAATTGCCTGCCAGAACCTTGCCTACTGTGCGAGATTAGGAGGGGGGAAAGAGGGAGAAAAAGTTTGACAGGTTGGGGATTCGATCTCGCAACCTACAGGACGGGAGGAGCTCGCGATACCGCAGTGCTACCGTTTACACAGTAACAAGAGGGAAATTACTATTCAAGAGCAAGAGACGCTCTAGGTGTAAAACTAAAATTGATTAATTAAATTTAATTAATGAATTAATATTTGAAAAAACTGTATTAACATCAAGTGTCATCCACTACAAGTTTAAAAAAATGTATTTGAACTTGAGTGGATGAATAAAAAGTACTTTTATTAACGATTGAAAATTTGAACAAGATATATATGGTCTAAAAGTAAAATTGATTAATTAAATTTAATTAATGAATTAATATTTGAAAAACTGTATTAACATCAAGTGTCATCCACTACAAGTTTAAAAAAATGTATTTGAACTTGAGTGGATGAATAAAAAGTACTTTTATTAACGATTGAAAATTTGAACAAGATATATATGGTCTAAAAGTAAAATTGATTAATTAAATTTAATTAAAGAATTAATATTTGAAAAAACTGTATTAACATCAAGTGTCATCCACTACAAGTTTAAAAAAATGTATTTGAACTTGAGTGGATGAATAAAAAGTACTTTTATTAACGATTGAAAATTTGAACATGATATATATAGAGAGAGTGTGAACTAATAGTAGGAATTGAAAAATTGATTAATTAAATTTAATTAATGAATTAATATTTGAAAAAACTGTATTAACATCAAGTGTCATCCACTACAAGTTTTAAAAAATGTATTTGAACTTGAGTGGATGAATAAAAAGTACTTTTATTAACGATTGAAAATTTGAACAAGATATATATGGTCTAAAAGTAAAATTGATTAATTAAATGTAATTAATGAATTAATATTTGAAAAAACTGTATTAACATCAAGTGTCATCCACTACAAGTTTAAAAAAATGTATTTGAACTTGAGTGGATGAATAAAAAGTACTTTTATTAACGATTGAAAATTTGAACAAGATATATATGGTCTAAAAGTAAAATTGATTAATTAAATTTAATTAATGAATTAATATTTGAAAAAACTGTATTAACATCAAGTGTCATCCACTACAAGTTTAAAAAAATGTATTTGAACTTGAGTGGATGAATAAAAAGTACTTTTATTAACGATTGAAAATTTGAACAAGATATATATAGAGAGAGTGTGAACTAATAGTAGGAATTGAAAAAGGAATATACATAAAGAGAGAATTTGAAAAAAAAA
>OU015498.1:8260180-8269905 GCA_907164885.2 Dolomedes plantarius | reverse complement strand
CGATTTTGTTGGTTACTTTATTATGGTAGCACCATACAAGTGAGCATCTCTCCCATCTACAACGCTATGCCGATTTTGTTGGTTACTTTATTATGGTAGCACCATACAAGTGAACATCTCTCCCATCTACAGCGCTATGCCGATTTTGTTGGTTACTTTATTATGGTAGCACCATGCAAGTGAACATCTCTCCCATCTACAGCGCTATGCCGATTTTGTTGGTTACTTTATTATGGTAGCACCATACAAGTGAGCATCTCTCCCATCTACAACGCTATGCCGATTTTGTTGGTTACTTTATTATGGTAGCACCATACAAGTGAACATCTCTCCCATCTACAACGCTATGCCGATTTTGTTGGTTACTTTATTATGGTAGCACCATACAAGTGAACATTTCTCCCATCTACAGAGCTATGCCGATTTTGTTGGTTACTTTATTATGGTAGCACCATACAAGTGAACAAACGCCGCTCCCCAGCACAGATACAGCCATGTCTAATCCGAGATTCAAACCCGAGCCCGTTTCGTGTAAGTTCACGACGCTAACCACTGGGAGATGTAGGCATGATAAACGTTGCGCTTGGTCATAATAAACGTTGCAGGGTTTAAATATATTTCCAGAGAAATAGTCAGAAAAAAAAATGTTGAAAAAGAAATTACATTCCCTTAACTAATTACAGTCGAACCTCGTTATAACGAACTTCAAAGGACCAAAAGTTTTGTTCGCTTTATCCGGTAGTTCTCTATATCCGAACCGTTAAGAAAAATGCCAGAGTTCACAAAATGTATAACTCACTAGTTGTAATGTGTATCCAATAATGATGTATTGAAAAAAAATGATAAAATTTATTAAAAATGATCATTAATGAATTAAATCGACTAAAATCGATCACATTAAACTGACAGAAATTAAATTACGTACAATAGGTAAACGGCGGGATCAAACTTTTCGTTCGTTATATCCGTGAATTCGTTATATACCGGGTTCGGTATAACGGGATTCGACTGTACTTGGTGACTTCCAAGACTTCTGTGACGAGAAAATAATACTATAATCAGAGAGCAACAAACGTAAGGTTATTCCCCACTGTATCTGAAAATGCACATAAAAGGCAATATTTTAAAATAAATGCATTTATCCAGACAATTTGTAAATACACAAGATCCCGAGCAAAAGATATACAGTGGCTCCCAAAAGTGTTTGTACATTTACGATTTTCAATGAAATAGGGGTCTATCCTTTAATTAAAACGAATATTTCAGAATGGGTATTTAATAATAAGATCTGTACGCATACACGAAACCTAACTTCAAATGAGGAAGTCTCAACTCACCGCTTGCTGTCAACAACTCATCACCACGTGACATAAATTAATAACTTTCTGGGCTCTATTAATTTGACGCCACATAACACATTGTGTGAACTATTATAAGATTCATTTTAGCGCCAGAAATTTGTTCACGTTTTGTTCATGCTCGTAATCGCTACTTAATGCTCAGTTTATGTTCTTGATATTCGTAAAGCCAAAATTGCAAATCGATTTTGCATTTCCCAGAGAAACGGTGCCAAAGTCGCCTCAATCGCTGGTGAACGATCTCTGCTGGCTTGTTACAAGCTGGAACGTAATCCACTTGTAAATTCCCTTTAACAAGCCCATAAATAGTAGAATCAAAACAGAAGTGTACACAGGATTTGCATAAATATGACAGCTATTGAAATCGAAAAAAAGAAGAAGCGTGGTGTTCAGTATAATGAGTCATATTTCTCTCTTCACTGCATACTGGCCATCGACTCTGGATGTGTCGGTAACCAATGGATCCATTGCATAAATATGACAGCTAATGAAATCGAAAAAAAGAAGCGTGGTGTTCAGTATAATGAGTCCTATTTCTCTCTTCACTGCATACTGGCCATCGACTCTGGATGTGTCGGTAACCAATGGATCCATTGCATAAATATGACAGCTATTGAAATCGAAAAAAGAAGAAGCGTGGTGTTCAGTATAATGAGTCATATTTCTCTCTTCACTGCATACTGGCCATCGACTCTGGATGTGTCGGTAACCAATGGATCCATTGCATAAATATGACAGCTATTGAAATCGAAAAAAGAAGAAGCGTAGTGTTTAGTATAATGAGTCATATTTCTCTCTTCACTGCATACTGGCCATCGACCCTGGATGTGACGGTTACCAATGGATCCATTCAAAATATAGGTTTGACCCAAAAAAGTCTAAAAACTTAAAAGCTATAGTGTTTTATTTTTTTAGCATTTGTAATATGTACCATTTCATAATTGTCTAAAGTGTGTGCAATGAATGGAAGGCAACGTACACACACAAAAAATATGTTCCTACATGATATAATGAATGGATCTTGATCAGGTAACCTTGTCCGGATTCAGTTCAACTGGTTTTAAAGTGTTTCCAGTGAAATATTATACAGTTCAGAAAGTAGCAAAAAACTCCTATGTTATTCGGGAACAAAAAAAATCTAGCTCTTACATTTTGCAAGTTTTGTTACCCGTTACAGCCAGTTCACAAGAACTTTGAAAATTTCATCGGGATCTGTCGAGCTGGTTTACACATTTCCAACTACAATCCGTCATACTTGTAACAAGGAGTTACTCACTGACTGAATAGGACGCCTATTTAAGTAGGAGAAACGAGGGAGGACCTTACACCATTGTTAACCATATATTCTTGACATAATTCTAGACTATGAACTTTCCGTGCATCAGGCAGGCGAGTTCATCCATCTGTAAATAAAAGTACTTACAGTGATGATTTAGTGCCACAGCAATTGGAAGTTAACAATCTTGAACACGCAATCCTTTCAAATATAAACATCAGTGAGAAGAAGTGATAGGTCTATGGAAATTTAAGTTTATGGTATTGGTTCTACTCCACTGCGTCCCCTATGGTAAAATAACTATTATAATAGCAAAAGGGGCAATTTTTTTCTTGCTGCTTTGGAGAAAAACTATCTACAATGGTAATGTATTCTACACACCAATTTTATGACTTTTTTATCAATCTTAGATTTTTGTAATACAGTTTTGAGTTTTAAGTATACCAATTTTCTTAACATAAGTGCTACTTTGGAGAAAAACTATTTATAATGGTAATGTATTCTACACACCAATTTTATGACTTTTTGTCAATCTTAGATTTTTGTAATACAGTTTTGAGTTTTAAGTATACCAATTTTCTTAACATAAGTGCTACTTTGGAGAAAAACTATTTATAATGGTAATGTATTCTACACACCAATTTTATGACTTTTTATCAATCTTAGATTTTTGTAATACAGTTTTGAGTCTTAAGTATACCAATTTTCTTAACATAAGTGCTACTTATTCTGTCTCTTCGGGAAGTTAGAGGCATGCAATGGTTTGCACGAATTGTGATTTGGCGTAATTTTCTACCAACTGTGTAAATTAGATTATAAGCATCTTCAATTTTGTTATTAAACGTGATTTGGGATGCTCATCTAAAACTTGTTTCTGTTTTTTTTTTTTTTCAGATTGCCAACTTGTTTCCTACTCGGAGGTCTACCGTAATTACCCTTTACAGCGGAGCGTTCACAGCTTCGGCATCTATATTTATTTTCATGAAGGTATTTTTAATGGCATCTTTTTAATTAAAGAGCTAAAGGGAATTTCTATGATTTTTAATTTTAATTTTTAATATTGCTATGAACTGTTTGTCTCTCTTTTGTAATCATAGTTGTTCAGTTTACCTGATGCTATGTTTAAAAGTCTTGAACGATACACAAAGAAAATGTCACCTATCTTTTATTTATATATATATATATATATATATATATATATATATAGAGGCACCCCAAGCCCACGGTCATGAAAGTGGAGATGTGCACCGCAGGCCTTGGTCCACAGTGCTGAAAAGCAATTCGGACCGTTGTGCCATGAGTTTATATGTATGTATGTATGTATACAGTGGAATCTCGATCTATCGTTTTTCAAGGGACCGATTGAAATGAACGATAAATGCGGGAAAACGATAGATGTGGAAACATAACAAAGCAATATGATCGTTGGGACTGGATAAAATGAACGACACATACGGAAAAACGATGGATCCGAAAACGATCGATCGAGATTCCACTGTATATATATATCCAAAGTGCTGAAAAGCAATTCGGACTGTTGTGCCATGAGTTATATATATATATATATATATATATATATATATATATACTATTACAGCTTAGTGAAGCTCTGTTGTAGTTCCTCTATGTGAAGGAAGATGAATGTAAAAATATTTATGCCGTAAGAAGAAATTTTTAATAACAAAGATTTTTTCCTTAAACACCAGCCGGACGATGGCCGAATGAATAGGGCGTTGGCTTTTGGTATCAGAGTCTGTGTGTTCGACTACCACTATTAGCATGGACGTTCGGAATCGGCTTTAAGCTGTAGGTACCGGTCTAATTACCCCTTGTGCAGCAAAAAATGCCCGATTCTCTCTCAATCAAACCTTAAACACCATTTTTTTTAGCCTTGCTAAAGTTACTGTAGTAAATCAATTTAAAATTCCATATAATAAACTAGTTTTTATGTTTGAATTTTCTCGGTGTGGAAAAAAACAATAGAACGAAATTGACTCGAAAAACAGTTTCTCACGAATCTCCTCCGCGATTTCATGTAGAGATTATATATTTTCTGCAGTAGTATAGTGGAACTAAAGTACCTCAGTTTCGAACTGATGCAATGTATGGCAACAGTAAAAGTATGCAAGCGATTCAGAATATATTTAAAAACGCCCACTCGAGATCCTATCAAGCAAGTGGAAGTTTCAAAATCCTTTAGCGATTTGGAGTGTTTTTAAGAGGTGATATAATTAGGGCAGGCTTTCACGTGGGATGTCCACTCAAAAAATCAGTCTCTTAGACCTGAGAAGGATTTTTTTCTATTCAAAAGAATCCCATAACACTCCTGAAATCGAGGAGATGTAATGGAACACCGAGGGACGAACCTGGTTGACCTTGCAAGTAAGTTCCCCTGCGATATTTCAGAGTCCTGTTAGATCTATATTTTTCGGTACATCGACGAACATTTCCCTTGAGAAGAGATTAGAGGACTGACACAGATTTCAAACCGCAGTTGTCGTGATTCTAGACCTTTGGACAGGAAAATTGACGCGATGGAATGTTTTAACTTTCGAAAAACAGGGGTAAATGCTTGAATGCTAACGATGACTAGAATGAAAAACAATTTTGGTATGTAGCGTTGAGTAAATATTTTTTTCTGGATTGTTTGCAATACATGTGTTGATGGACGAGTCATCTTGATCAAACGGAGTTCATCAAACGGATTATGTTCGCATATGTTAAGGTGACCGCCTACGTTTGGAGCTAATTTTTTTTTAAATCATTTTGGGGGGGATTTTTTGGTCTTTTGTGGTAAAATAGCACTCAAAATTTAAAAAATAAACAAAAACTTACCTGTAAATACCATATTTTTTTATAAATTAGGTCATTTTGAAGTAATTTTTAACGAAATTTAGCTAAAATGCCTATCACTCTGCACAAAATTCTAATGCTACTATTTTAATTTCCTTCTCACACATGATACGTATGACAATTATCTTCAAAATGACCTATAATCTAAGGGAAATTTTAAAATGCAAAAATAATACAAACAATTTCAAGTTCCAACATGAAAATTTTTCCCGATTCGTCATTCCTTTCTAATAAAAACAGCCCCGAATAAAAAAACTATTCATTATACATCAATTAGTGTACGTCATTTCATTAACAATAGCATCAAAAACATTTCCTGGACATTTTATCAAATTATATGCATTATTATGTGAGATATCGTGATAACGGTAGAGATTTGTGCTAAAAAACATAATTCTGAGAAAAACGCATTTTAAGTTGTTTGTCACTTCAATTTTGTAGCAGACGATGTTTTTTTCAAAATAGCTATAACTCGGCTACTAATTGATGTAGAATGAAAGTCAAAACGGTTTTGAAAAGAGAAAAGACTGAATTACACGATTCTTGCAAAAAATAAAATTGACCAAATTATTCAAAAAAAGAACATTTTCAACGTAGGCAGTCACCTTAATCTTTCCTTTTTCTATCGAACATCAGCATATTGCACACTCATTCATTCTCTTTCTCATTTCTCAAAAACGTATCTAGTCAGTTAAATTCTTGAACTTCTCATGCCCTCGACAGTTTAACCTAGACCACTTCGCGAGTTTATGGGGAAATTTGCAAAATTGTTCTCCCGGTGTCATCGCACGCCTTGAATTTTGTAACGCATATTTTTATACCAGAACGCTGTTATAATAAAGTGATGCATTTATGCTGACTAATGTCTTAAAAAATTCTCAGTGATGACGAGGTTATTCCTATATAAGCTCGACCAACATCTTCTTTTTTCTCATAGTAAATAAGGATTCTGTTTGTTTGTCACGTATTTTGACGCACTGAAGAAATTGACGTAACTGCGGTTTCTCTATACCTATTAGACCCGTTGCACACACGGCGTTTTTATCCGTGGCGGAAAAAAATCCGTCGACGCCTTTCCAACAGTAGACCACAGAAGTCAATCAGTGGCGTAGCGAGCATAACTGGCGCCCGGGGCACGATACCTTTGTGGCGCCCCCCCCCCTGAAAAACATATAGTAATATAATATATAGACCCTATATTGGCGCCCTCGATAAACATATAACATAATATATAGACCTTATATTGGCACCCCCCCCCCGAAAAGCATATAGTAACATAATATATAGACCTTATGTTGGTGCCCTCCCCTAAAAACATATAGTAATATAATATATAGACCTTATATTGGCGCCCCCCACAAAATAATATAGTAATATAATATATATACCTTATATTGGCGCCCTCCCCGAAAAACATGTAGTAATATAATATATAGACCTTATATTGGGGCCCTCCCCTGGAAAACATATAGTAATATAATATATAGACCTTATATTGGCATCCACCTCGAAATCATATAGTAATATAATATATGGATCTTACATTGGCGCCCCTCTGCGAGTGGCGCCCGGGGCATGATAGACCCCCTTGCCCCCCCCCCCTTTGCTACGCCACTGAAGTCAATTGGAGCTTGCACACTGGGCGGGGGAAAAAACGATCGGTAAATTTTCCGTCGACGGTAGCTTGTGCAGCTGTCGAGTGCCACTGTGCGCCGGCGGATGTTTTGACTACTATTGGAACGACGTCGACGGATTTTTCCGCCACGGATAAAAACGCCGTGTGTGCAACGGGCCTTAGAGAAGCGGTTCCCGACCGGTGGTCCGCGAGAGCCTCGGCAGTGGTCCGGCGCCACATATAAAAAGTTGCCAAATAAACGGGGATTTTGAAAGCAATGTTCATTGAACTAGACGGGCCGAATATATCCGATGACTATCAGGTGTGGAATTAAAATTTCTGAAAAGTTTAACATAATTATTTTATTATTAGAACATGATACGTAAGAATATGAGTACGTTAATGCTGTATCCCTTTTGCCTGAGGGATATTCTATACCCCCATACCCCCCGGAAGGTTCCCTCCCCCTCAAGTTGGTGGGAGTGGGGGCTGGGGTGGTCCGCACAAGGTTCAAATTCTGGCTAGTGGTCTGCAGACTTCTACGAGTAGGGAACCACTGTATTTGAGTGCTATATACAATGACCACCGCTTATAGTGATCAGTGGTTATAAGAATCAACCGTTTATAAGAATCAATATTGTGAAAACAAAAACAAATGTATTATTTCCATGTTAAAATTTTCGCTTTAAAGAATCAATCCACCGGTTTTAAGAATCAGCTTACACTCTTTGCTTTCCTTTCATTTTTCCAAAAAAGCCACTTAAACCCTCAAAAGGCACAAAGTTCTTTTTATTTATATTTTTTAAAGAAAGAGTGATAAGATGGGATGGAATACAGTCATAAAATTCATTTCTTTGTTAGACATAACATAATAGTTTCCCCTTAAACGCTTTACCACATCACTGTCCTCTTAGCTTGACCCGTGGGCATCTTTACCCGTCGGGGTCCGATTTCGCTTTTCTCCACTGGCAAACAAAGACAGGGACTCTTTTTTCCCACCTCCCACATCCTGGTCGCGGCTTCCTGGACCCTGAAACACATAAATCTTCGGCGAAGTGTTCACTAAAACTTAGGCAAACGGGACATTAGTAGATTCAGCACGTTATCAAACCGTGAAACGTAAGCTAGAAGTTGAATCTTGGTCTGAGATTATTGGTATTGAAAGAGGTATAAACAGCCTCCCGAAAACTTCATTACGTCAAACTATCATAGAAAACTTTTTCTTGCTCCCTTCCTGTAGTTGAAATGTTAAAACTGTTAAGCAGGTATGTTGTAACAAATATTGGATTCTTTTCTTCTCTTACTATAATTATGTGTATCTACTTATAAGTCTAGAAATTAAGATGTATTTTTAAAATTATAAAAAATAATTTTAATAAAAGATAATTAACGTAAATTAAAGAGTATTTTATGGTAAATTATCAAATATATGTATATATAGTTGTGTGTGTGCCTGTCCAAAAACCTAAATTTCGGCTATAAGAATCAACCGCTTATAAGAATCAAAAACAGTAATAACAAACGTGATTCTTATAAGCGGAAATCACTGAATTTATTTTTATTTTTATTTTTCAATGACTATTATTTGGTGCAAACATCCCCAATGGTTATTTTACTCTTTTTCAATTCCTACTATTAGTTCACACTCTCCCTATATATATATATCTTGTTCAAATTTTCAATCGTTAATAAAATACTTTTTATTCATCCACTCAAGTTCAAATACATTTTTTTAAACTTGTAGTGGATGACACTCGATGTTAATACAGTTTTTTGAAATATTAATTCATTAATTAAATTTAATTAATCTATTTTAGTTTTAGACCTAGAGCGTCTCTTGCTCTTGAATAGTAATTTCCCTATCCTTACTCTGTAAACGGTAGCACTGCGGTAGCGCGGGCTTCTCCCGTCCTGTAGGTTGCGAGATCGAATCCCCAACCTAACAAACTTTTTCTCTCTCTTTCCCCCCCTCTTAATCTCGTACAGTAGGCGAGGTTCTGGCAGGCAATCCTTTTTTTCAATTCCTACTATAAGTTCACACTCAAATTTTTCTCTGTTGACCTAAGTAGGAATTGACTTTAAAAAATTTTGCTTTTATATTACTTGTTTCTATGTCAATTACAGAAATAAAACAACCCATAACCATGAGCTACCTTTTAACTTGCGTTTTTGTCTGTGTTCCAGTATGGCTACGACGCCGGCCTCAGCTGGGAGTGGGTGTGTTACATGCTAGTAGCTTACAGCGCTTGCATGCTGCCCATCACCCTGTTCTGCCTGCCCGTGGATCGAATCCGAGATGACAGCGAGAAGGGACGAAAGTCCATCTTCAAAAGGGTGGGTGACATCGCCGTCATAGCCTCTGGACAAGTCGGCAAGTTCCAGACCATTCCAGGTGAGCATGTGGCTAGAGCCAGATTATTGCAAAGCCTGAAACACAGAATGAAATTTTCCGAACCTAGCTTTCCGAATTCAGCTCGTCAAAAAACCTTATTTTTTTTACCATGTTTTTATTAACTCGCTTTCTTGTTTGTTTGTGTGTGTGTGTGTTTGTGTTTGTCCCGTACAAATCTTGCAATCGATTTTTAACTAACTTCCCGACTAGCTAGACATTTGAAACTTTTAG
>OU015498.1:7932680-8255180 GCA_907164885.2 Dolomedes plantarius | reverse complement strand
CCCCCCTGAAAAACATATAGTAATGTAATATATAGACCTTATATTGGCGCCCCTCTGCGAGTGGCGCCCGGGGCATGATAGACCCCCTTGCCACCCCCACCCCCCCTCGCTACGCCACTGTACTGTAGCCTATAATTCCGGATAAAGCATCGGTATCTGTTTTTGCAGCCAGATTTGTTGGTACTTCAGTTTGAATTTAAACTGACCGCTCTCCTGGATCGTTCCAGTGCCCCCCCCCTGGGGGAGGGGGGGGAGGTATTGCCCATTTTCGGAAACCCTGCTATACGCCATTAACCCATTTAACCCATTTTTAAGCCATTGTCAAATTTTTAAGTGTTGAAAAATCATCTGTCTTTATGTCAATAAGTATATTTTCCAATATCTAAGAAAAAAATCGTCTCAGTGGAATTATAAAGTATTGAAAATTTCAATTACTTTTTCATAATATTCAAAGTTTTGAAGAGTTAGATTAAATTAAGATTCTTACCTCATCGATTAAATTTTTTGGTTTTTTTCCTCTAAAACTGTTGCGTGAAAAAAATCACGCGATACTTTATAATTACAAATGATGCAGTTTATAGCAATATTTACTTAATGTTTTTAAGCTGTTGTTTGTGGAAATTCGTGCAGCAATTACATTGTTAAACGGTATGAAATGTTCCCCGTCTAACAGATGTGTATGATATTTGAAGAAATTATCACAATTCTGCCTGTTGATTGCGTACGGCTGAAGTGTTTATTGTCTTCGCGAGAATTCAAAAAAAAAATTATATCCACAATACATTACCTAATCTAATTCAAGTAGTACTTTGGAAATAAGTAAGTAGTTCTTTGGAAATAAGTAAGAAATATCCATAACATAATAAGCAATATATTCGTGTTATTATTAGAGCATGAAAATTTAAAAACCAAACTAGCTGTAATTATTGGTTATTTAATTCATCAAATAATTAAATACAAAGAAAATATCTGTATAAAAGAGTATAGTATGTTTAAGAGCCAGAAAAAAAATCTTTTCAAAGAATTTATGAAGACAACGCTTTGTCTTCATAAATTCTTAATATTTCAAAGAAGTAGAATTAAATTTTTAAAATAAGTTTCTGAATTAATTAAATTTCTTATTTCATTCATTAGTGTTTTCATTAATTTGAAATTTTAAGGATAATATTTAGGATTAAATAAATTGCAAATCAGTATTGTTATATAAACTATTTTTGATGCTTTCTTTGAACAGTTATGATTACATTAATTTTATAATTTGGATTATGTTTAATTTGATATTACTCAGTAAAATAAATGTTCAAATTCTTAAACCTCTAAATATTTTTTAAATAATGTAATTAAAATATTTTTAAATAATCAATTAAATCATAAATAACATGTCATTTATGATTAATTAAAATATTTTTAAATAATTAATCAAATCATAAATAACATGTTATTTATGATTTAAATGATAATATATAATTTAATAAATGAAAAAGTTTTATTGTGTTAAAATGCAATAAAAATAACTAAAATTATTTAGTTCTAATTAATTATTACATAGATGGCGGAATTAAAATAAATTCTTCATTAACAATAAAATTCCTTATTCATAACTTTAGTGCTGCCATCTATACTTAAATTATTTTACTACAAATACCTGACAAGATTATTTTCTTCATAAGGAGCGATCGGATAGCTTATTAGAGCCAAGGAAATCATAAGTTTTAACCTGAGTTCAGTTTAGTTTAATATTCCCTTTACTGTGTCGTTAAATATAGTTATTCAGAATAACAGTGAAAAAGAAGGTCCTATCGTGCCGTGCGAAGAACAACTGCCCTTCAAGGTGGCTCTGACGTCATTCTCCTTCTCGTTGCACCAGTATTGGTTCTCGTGGCTACTTCTAGCCACTTTGAACTATTCAGGATCTTTGCATCTCTGGATGGAAAGAATCAGCTCCGATTTCCATACTGGTAAGTCATCTTTGCCTTTAATATCCCTTTTGACAACGATTAAAACATTTTTTTTCCCTTTAAGGGGACAGTGGACCTTCAAACCTAACTTTTTTTTGTTTTGAATGGATTTGCTTGAAATTGGAATATGTGATTAGTACCACAGATATGTAAAAGTGGTTAAAATTTAAAGATGAAATATTAATAATTTACGAATTATTAATTATTAATTATATCAAAATTTGACCTAATTAAAAATGTTCCATGCACATTTCTTTTGCATATAATATGGTAATTTTTATTGACAGGATACCTTATAGAACTAACAATGAAACTTATTGCTAATTTTAAGAATTCATTAAAAATATAAAGAGAAAAAAATAATTATAGTGAAAACACCCTTTTTATGACGCAAAATACCTATAAATCATCTTTTCAAGTACAAAATTTAGAAATTCTGAGCTACGAAGTATAATTATTTTCGATAAGATTTATTGGATATACAGTTAAGTATTTAAAACTTAAATTACAAAGCAATACGATCATTAGAAATGCGCCTAGAGCAGTTTGAATATTCGTATGACACGGAAATTTTTATTTTGAGAAAAACACATTTAAAGTTATTGCTATTAGTAACCGCATAATATCTCAATTAAATACAAATGCCTATAACTAGGAAAGTAATCGCAGAAATTAAAAATTCTTTTTGCAACACATTCCTACTCGTCCGTAGTTTCACAATTCAATAAAATTTAAAAAAATCGAATTTTTGGACAAATTTCACAATTTTGAAAGTCCACTGTCCCCCTTAAGGTATCTCACCACGTTCGGAGCACTTTTTTTAAAATTCACTTTTTAAAAAAATTTTAATTAAGTTTTCGGATACTTTTGCAATCCAAATTTAGATTTACCTATTAATATTTCAAGTAAACTTGCATAATTTTATGAAAATCAATAAAATAAATGAAATTTTGAAGAAAAATAGCAACATTTTAAAAAATTATAAAAAAAATTTTAAATATATTTAAAAATTTGTATTGCTAATATAATTAACATGGTATTTTCTAGTGCATGAACTATAATTTAAGACATATACGCATAAATAAAAATTTTAGAAGCCATCGAAGAATAATATATGTCATTTTTCAAAAATTGTTGATGTAAATATTCAAATATTCAGCCATAATTCAGAATGTGTTTAACTTTTTCTTTTGCTCATAGATCACGCACTAGAAAATAGTACAGAAACAAAGCACAAAATATTTCAAAGGGATATATCAATAATATTTTGAGTTATGCACTTTCAAAAAAGTAACTTATGTAAAAAAAACACATTTTGAGAAAAAAAAAAAAAAGCATTTTTAAATGCCCACTTCCGGTTTATCTGCATTTAAAGACTTTTATAAGATCCTTCATAACTCCCCTTCTAATTATCGTAAAAGCAAAACAAAAACTGCTTTGTAAAGCAAAAAGTATGTTCTATCCAATAAAATAAAATGAAAAATTCATGAATTTTGAGCGAAATTGACCATTTTAACGTGGGGTTATACCTTAAATCTTGTTACCGGACGAAGAATGTACTCATTCTGGTAGGAGTTAAAATGTTTCGAGGGCGTTGTGGGGAAAGTTCGGAGATACGAGTAGGAAGCTGAAATATATTGGTCCCACAACTATGGACCACTATGCGATAAACTGAACGCTGTACGATGTCAAACCTGGATTCAAATTCAATGGGTCTACAACCCTTTTTGATAAAAATTCATTTCTTGATTTAAAACTTCACTTATCCTTCCATGAACTGTTTATACAGTATTGAAAAGTCTAGGCAAGGGAAACAGAAAGTCTCATTATTTCGCCAAATATTCTACTACGTAGATGTGTAGTGTCATGTGTTTCCAATTTGGTGCTCTAAATTTATTTCTTAGTATAACACAAGCAACACGCCTATACGTAGGGATGGCCAAATGGCTAGGACGCTGACATTCGTTCGAAAACCTGTGAGTTCGTAGCCGTTCTGTGTTAAACTGTAGATTCCGGTCTAATGAACCTCTGCAGCAAAAGCTTGCCTTTACGCTCTCAACCAATCAATACTCTAAATCAGGGTTCCCCAACCCTATGCCCGCGGGCACCATGGCTCCCGCCGATCGTTTTACGTGTGCCCGCCGCTTTGCGACCCCGATAAATATATATCAGTTTTCAATAAATTGCTATGTAAAATTTTTTTCATTTTTAATGATTAACCACACAAAAGTAGAAGTGGCGTCCAATACAGATAAAAGCGCAATGCGACCGATCCCTTTTCCCCCTCGCGCCAAGTCTTCGCCAACCTAATTTCCCACACCTAAAATGAAATGAACCAAATGGCCAATGAAATGCAAATACCAAAAATCACATTGACTTTGAGATTTATATTTTTTTTATAAAGAATTTTTATACTTTGTAGATTTTGTATGCCTTATTTATTAATCATTTATTTTACTCAAAAATATTAACAATAATTTTTATATGTTAAATTATATTTTAGGAATTAAATGTTTTTTTTTGTACATTATGTGCCTGTATTATTAACTATGTCCAACTATAAATTCCACTTGAAAAAATAAATGGTGCCCGCCGTCCGACCGACCGGTATTCTAGAATGTGCTCTGAGGTACAAAAAGGTTGGGGACTTCTGCTCTAAATTATTAAGACTTTTTGCCTCTCGGCGGAATGAACTCCGATGAATAACGTGTGCAGGGGTGGCAACCACTCCGGAAATTAGAGAGCATCACAGGATTTTTGTGTCGAAAATTCCCCTAACGTTGAACTGAATTTTCGCCAACGTTACTTCTATACCTCTGGGAAACCATATCCTGTGGCGTCACGGTGAAAGTCTAAGGCGATTCTCTGAGGCGTTGCTAAAAATTACTACTATGGGATCCATAACAAAGAAAGACAGAGTCCTAAATAAAATGCGAAGCCAATTTTTAAAACAGAAACTTAACGGGGAACTTTATTTACAAAGAAAAAAAATTTAACATTTAAGGTTACAACATATTCAATTTAACTCTGTGCAGATCTACAATGCACGCTCCCAGACCCATACAGTCCCAAAACAGGAGCTTAAAAAAAACACGTCCACACAAGGCGGATTCTGTGCGGCCTCTCTCTAGAATGTCTGGATTTTCAGCCGGGGGGGGGGGGGGGATTATCGGCTGACAGCTCTTCTTAACGCCGAAACTTTATCGCCCGCTGATGTCACTCGCATGAAGCTATCGCTAAGAGAAGACAGCTTTATTACGGTGATATGAACCATTTTCTGTTTTCCAAACTGTTACCCTCACCACTTGTTAGGGAAACCGCCATTCCAGGGATTAATCTTCAGGCCAAAACTCTTGCACGTGTTTAAAAACTGTGGGAACCGGCCAAAAACTGCCCCGATAACACGCAGCTGTGTTTCTCGCACTGTGTGAGGTTTTGGGAAAACTAACCCCATACTTCCAGTACGCTACAATCCAAAGGCAATTTATAATAAGCATTCTTCCACAATATGTCACTAAAGAAACGCACGCTCAAGACTCTACACATCATGTGGCCTGTGAAGCTTTTATGGACAGCCCTAAACACTCAAATTCATTATCAGGCAGGTGAAGTAATAAACATACTTTTAGAAATTTGGACCGGAAAATACGAATCTGTAGGAAAACGTTCCACCTGCTAATCCCGTCGTTCGCATCCACTTATCTTTGTGAATCATCCGATTCCGAAATGAATTGTCCGAGGAACGTATATAGAAACCGACTTAATGCTTCTTAACTCTATGATGCATTGAGAGTAACATTTAGGAAGTATGAAGGTGATTTGTCTAAAATTGTCTCAACGTAAAAAAAATCACCCTCAATTCTTAATAAACGTTTGAACACATTTTTTTTTTCCAATGCGGAGGCACTTGTCGTCAAACATTCGCCTATACTACGCCGCAATTTTGCTGCCCATTTTATTGTGGGGGCACCATATAGGCTGACAGCATTACCCCCTATGAAGGGAAGACACGAACGGAGGCATTTTTCGTGGCGTGACGCCAGGATTCGATCCGAGCACCCTCAGCACCGAAAGCCAGCGCGCTGTACCACTGGGCCACCACAAGACCCGTTTGAACACATTTAGGTTGGAAGATTTATATCTAGCATTGTTATATTATGGGGTATATGTTGCGGCCGGCACAACGTGGCAAACATATGCATGTGGCCCGAAAGAATAAACGGTTGAGTATGGCTGCTTTAGACTATCTCATTTTCTAGTAATTGAACTCACGGATTCTGAACCTTATCTCTCTATCCAATCACTTTCCTTCCTCCTCTCTCAACTTGCCAATTGAAATCCAGCTTACAGATAGCCATTGACTCTACCCTCATCAGCGAATCAACACAAGGATCCTGGAGGCATCCAATTAGAACTCTTCTTTTCACCCTCCAATGTTCTGACCGGAAGACTCTCTGCTTCACTTTGTGTTGCATTTTTCGGTACAGATGAAGCTATTTTCGAACTTTTCACTTCTCATTTCTGAGACATTTCCGCTCTCCGCTGACATTCTCCAGAAATATCTGTATTAGAAGGCGTTGGCCTAGGTAACACAGTTAGTTACTAGGTTCCTATGGTCCTATGGTCTTTAGACTATCTCTCTTCATTTCGTGACTAGATGCGACTTATGAAGCTTGACGTTTAAAAAAAAAAAAAGAGTGCGTAGTTTTAACAGTTTCAAAGTTCTAGGTTGTCCATTTCTTTTAGTACATATAAATAATTTATGTCTATCGCAACAAGACTAAAATAAAAAAAAGAGTTTTGAAAAACACGTACATTGCATTGAAAAGTTTTTTTGTCTTTTTTTTTTTTACAAACTGTGAAAAGAGCAATCAAATATAAACCTTTGCTAATCTGCGATTAGAAACATACTGAGAGAGAAAAAAAAATCTCACAGCTTAAATTAAGGATTGGGGCATCTGCGAGGTCAACTGACGCATTAATCTCTCGGTACATTAGTAATCACAGATTAGCAAATGCAACCATACCGAGTATCGCCTCGGCTTTCCGTCAAAGATTTATAGGTTGCTTAGTTCCTTATAATATGACCAGCTGGCTATTTCGCATTCTAATAAATCATGCGCTGTATAGATTTCTATCTGTGTTTAGATGGTTGTATGTGTTACTAACTGACTTTCTTTTCTGCGTGCGCAGTGAGTATGTACACTCAGATCTACGGCCTGTGCCAAGTCTCCTCTCTGGTGCTGGCGCCCATCGCGGGCATCATCATGGACAGAACGCTCAACTCGGCAGCGCAAGGTAAGAGCCATTTTTGTTTGCATCGTCACGGTTACAGTTTTAAAGTCACTTGCAATCTATATACACTCATGGACAAAAAAATTAGCGCACCAAGAAATAATTGCGGGATCGTAACGAAACTTGCAATGAAGGTACATGTCGGGGAGATATGCAAATCATTAGAAATGCAGCGTGATTGCGCATTACCTATAGCCGGTAGAGGGCGTTGAACATCGTACTCTGTGGAGTATAAAACAGGTAACCAAAGCTTGTTTGAGTGTGCTGAATCATTTACAAAGGAAGAGCTGAGATAGACATGTCATTACGCCGTGTTCGAAGACAATATAAGCTGTTGTCGTAGTTTGATAGGGGGAGAATCGTCGGGATGATGGAAGCTGGGTGGTCAGCTAGGTGAGTAGCTCGTCAATTAGGCCGCTCCTATTGTGTTGTGAGGAGGTGTTGGGACCAGTGGACCCGAGAGATGTCATGTACACGAAGACCAGGCTCAGGACGCCCTCGACAGACCAGTCGTCGAGAAGACCGCCACATCGTAAGAAATGCACGCGTACAGCCAACTGCTTCATCGGCCGCCATCCAGGCACAGGTAGCACCTTCACTAGGGGCCTCTGTGTCTTCTCGAACCATACGAAGGCGCCTGGCTGAAGGACAGTTGGTATCGCGGCGCCCATTACGTGTGCTGCCCTTGACGCCCACCAATCGACGCCTCCGTTTGGAGTTTTGCCGCGCACTAGGAAACTGGACTGCAGCGGAATGGAACCAGGTCGTCTTTAGCGACGAATCCAAATTCAATCTCAGTAGTGATGACAATCGTGTTCGTGTGTGGAGAGCCCGTGGTGAACGCTTCAATCCTGCCTTTGCTGTACAGCGACACATCGCTCCCACAGCTGGTGTGATGGTATGGGGGGCCATTGCCTACAATACACGGTCACCCCTAGTATTGTTCCGTGGCACCATGACAGCCCAGCGGTATGTTCATGAAATCCTGCAACCACATGTGTTGCCACTCATGTAAAGGCTCCCAGGAGCTATTTTTCAACAAGACAATGCTCGGCCTCATACGGAAAGGGTGTCAAAAGACTGTCTCCGCACTGTTACTACCCTTCCTTGGCCTGCCCGATCCCCAGATTTGTCTCCAATTGAGCATACCTGGGATCATTTGGGACGACGAGTTGGGCATCCCACGAGTTTGAACGAACTAGAGGCAAGGTTACAGCAAATATGGAACGAAATGTCTCAAGACATCATACAGAACTTGTATGACTCAATGCCCGATCGTATCGCATCGTGCATTCGCGCTAGAGGGGGTCCAACGGAGTATTAACTCCTCCGCTCTTTTGCCTTTTTTTCTGAAATAAATTATTCTTTTTCTTTGATTTTCTTATCATTTACTTATATCAAAGTAGTCCTTACGTATGTAAAATTTCGTTTCATTTTGACGACTCCTTCTCGGTGCGCTAATTTTTTTGTCCATGAGTGTATTTAAGTTGCTAAGCCGACTTTTTGGGGCAGTCCGTGAGAGACGATGACTGCATCCATTGACTTCATAACTTGATGATTCGTAACTTGATGATTCATGACTTGATGATTTACAATTAAAAATTGATTTCTGCGCATGCTCAGTGACATGTTTTAACGATTAAACACGTTTATTCTGAGGAGTCTCTCTAGATCTCTCTCTGCCATTTTTATTTTTATTTTTATGATAATTATATTTGGGAAATATAAGCTTAAACCTGATGGAAATCGCTTATTTCGCGCTGTTTAATGAGTGATAATTTACAATTAAAAATTTGCTTTCCGCGCATGCTCGGTGACATTTTTAAATCTGGCTTTAGATACTCAATAATCATGAGGCCGCTTAATTTGTTTCTGCGCATTATTATGATTTTCCACATTCGGCAGTGATGTGTCGAGCATAATTTGTGTATTAGAACATTTATTTACTATCTAGTGTTCATTTAAGATTCAAAAGCAAATCTATGGAAACTGTAGGAAGCGTTAAAATTGTTCGGGTATATAATGAATATGATTTTACACTCGATCATCAAGGTCTTTGCCGACTCGATTTACCCCGATTCTTTAAATAATTTAGGCTATAGGGAAAAGAAAAAATAAGAGATATCAAAAGCGAATTTAGGGAAATTTTACAATTCAAGGATTTCTTTAGCAAGTTATTTGCGAATACGTGATAGAAGGGTATACTAAATGTTCGAAAAAGAGCTTGAAGTCATCCGCACTCATGTGGTTCTAATAGAACTCCATGGAGTATATGGGTTCTCAAGTCTCGATCTATAACTGGGAAACGATTCCCTAGTTTTAGAACAGTGGTTCCCAACAGGTGGTCCGCGAGAGCCTCGGGAGTGGTCCGGCAACACATATTAATAAGCTGCAAAATAAATAAGGATTTGGGTAGATCCGCAGACTTCTACGGGTTGGAAACCACAGTTTTAGAAGAAATGAACATCATTCTGCCTCATTTGACTTATTGAAATCCGGCAGCTCTTGGGCTTTCACTTTGAACTTCGCAACTAAACGTTTGCTTTATATATATATATGTAACATGCCAACACAGTCCCATGTTAAGGGAGACCGGAGTCGACATGTCACAACAGTAAAGCAGAAAGTAGTAGTCGAGTGTCCAAAATAAGAAGTCGTCGTTCTTCTGAAAATACCAGTTTATTCCATATTTCACTTGAAGGATAACAGCGTCTTACTTGGGCAACAGCATATCAATGAGTGCACTACATCTACATGTGCGAGGTCTTTTATAGACGATCTCGTCATGTGATCTTTGTAGTGGTGTCTAATTGGTCAATGTTCAAAAGTGACGTGATAATGCTCAGTAGTGTTTAATTTAGGTACCCACGCTACGCAGGTTGGAAAAAGGAAGCCATCTTGGGTTTTCGCCCAAGGGAATTTAGAACTTAGAAATCAAAAGTGAAATTAGCTCGTACGCCCAATGAAATTTAGAATAATTTAGAATTTGAAAGTGTTATGGGGTTTTTAATGTTATATATAGTTCAATTTATTATCGTTTACTGTGTGGCATATGAATAATCCTCTTTTCCGTGCGACTCCTAGAGCCCGACTTCGACCGTCGCAAGCTGATCAAGCTCCGCTGCGGGTTCTGGCCTATGCTGTTCACGACGGCCGCCCAGGCCGTGGTGCAGCTGTGCAAGTTCTTCGAGACCGGCACCTCGGTCTACGTCTCCATCATCTTCACCACCATTCTCAGGTCCTTCCACGTGGCCGTCGCCACTGCTTACCTCAGGATACGGTGAGTTTTCCACCACGACGCAAGCCCATAGTGTACTGGTTATCCTACTCGAAAATTCCCCACGCGCATTAGGGCCTGTTCACATAGGAGTCCGTTGCGTTGCGTTAAGGAAAAGATGACGTTGAGACGAAAATAAACCAATCATAGACGTTAAAAATTTCACTGCTAATCGTTTGGAGGCCTATGATTGGTTTATTTTCGTCTCAACGTCATCTTTTCCTTAACGCAACGCAACGGACTCCTATGTGAACAGGCCCTATGTCTGCAGAACATAAACTAGAGAACGCGGACCTTCCGCGGGAAAAACTTTCCACTCGGATTAGCGCAGTGATCTGCAGAACCTAAGCTAATGGTATTAATTTAACCCTTCAGCGGGCGCGCCCGTGTATAAAGTGCAACATTTTCGTAATTTTGAATGCTTTGTTTTTACAAGTAAGGTTTGGATGTTCTAAGCAGTTTCTATTGATAGCTACACCCTTTCTACTTCACAAATCAAGAGCCCCCAGCCAAACCTGCAAACGTCCTAGCGTGACCGTGGTATTCGAACCCAGACACTCTGATATCGAAAAAAGCTCAACTCTCATCGAATGGCGTCATAATTCATAAGGAAGAAAGCTAATTGATAAAGTCTCTAACAAGCGTCTGCAGGACTGACATTTGTAAACGTGTCAAGCCTCAAGGAGGAATCATTCCGTCTACACCATTGTTTCTTAACTCTTCAACGGGCGAGCCCGTGTATAAAGTGCAACATTTTCGTCATTTTGAATGCTTTGTTTTTACAAGTAAGGTTTGGATGTTCTAAGTAGTTTCTATTGATAGCTACACCCTTTCTACTTCAGGTCTGATTTTCTGACCCTTGTATTCCTTTCCATTCATTGTTAGTCGTGATTGAACCGTGGTAAACCGGCGATTATACTGGATTGCAATACGACAAAATTATGAGTCCATGTACTAAATCAAATGTGCACGGTATTACACGGTATTCCGCATATCACGAAGATGGACAATATCATTGTTTTTTAGGATTTTGAACAAAATAGGAATCGATTCGCGAGTTGTCCTTAAATACATTAAACCAGACAGTTTTGAGTTGAGGCGATTGTATCTGCATTCTTTGGCCTTTAATTATAAATATATCTCAGTATTATCACCATTTTATATCTTGTCATAAAACGCAGAATTATTATTTTCGATTTGAAAACAAAGTTTGTTACAAAAGGAATAATCAAAGTTGAAAGAGACGTTGCACTTTGTGCAACGCGCGCCTGCTGGTGTTCCAAAAATTGGCGCGCCCGCTGAAGGGTTAATGTAGAACTTCCCGAATGTAAACACACACTTTCATTTACGCTTTAGTCTGCAGGGCTTAAATGAATGCCATTAGAAAATGTACAAACTTCTCAGCAGCATATATTCCAGAACGATGTGTTTTAAGTACAACAAATTGACCCAATAAAGAGGGTAACTGAATTGCATAACCCTTCCCTACTTCGATTATTTTATTTACCTCATTTTAATTCTGGCAGCAAGCATTATCTTTCGAATATTAATTCTTAATTTTACATTCCTCTAATGCAGGGGTGGGCATTAAGTCGATCGCGATCGACCGGTGGACCACCAAGACATTTTGGGGTGACCGCCTTTACTAAGACCTAAGACGCGCATACTAAAAGAAACATATTTTTGGAACACCGACGCGATTTGAATTAAACGCGGTTTTAAAAGTAATTTTTTTTCTTGTAGTTATGTAGGTAAGTACATATTCCGTATTTATTATTAAGTTATAATAAATATTGTAGACCGTTTTTTTAAGCTCACCACGCCTACGCAGGGCCTTTTTATCGCATGGGCAAATCGGGACTTTGCCCAGGGCCCCCTGATGCAAGGGGGCCCCAAAATCCCGTTGGTGTACGAACCTAATACTTCTAATGCTATGTATAGCCCATGGATAGTTCTTATTTTTTTTTTATAAATGTTCGTAAGGGGGGCCCCCCAATAGCATCTGCCCAGGGGCCCCCAGCGTTCATAATCAGGCCCTGCACCTACGTCACAGGGTGGACCGCAACACCTTGAAAAAATTAGAAGTAGCCCGTACCCTGGAAAAGTCTGTCCAACCCTGCTCTAATGAGTTGATTTAAAACAATATTTTGAATATAAGGAAGAACAAATTAATAAATAAATAGAAATAAATATTCGAAAACGATAACACAGAGATAATACTTTCAAATTCACCGCATTTTTAATATTAAGTTTATATGAATTTCTTTTTCAGACAAAAATAACCTGATTATTTCAAAACCCTGTACTAAAAAGTTTTAATAATTTTTTTTTAATATGGGGACGTAAATAACGAACATTTTATAGAGAGTCGAAAGAATTCTGTACACGCGTATAAAGCTATTATTTTTGAAATGTCCTGCGTTCCGCTCAATTTTTTAGAATATTAAAGTGCTACAGGATAGGATCAATCGGGTCTATTCGCGTTTGTAAAGATTTAACATGCCTGTTCGCACCTCTAATTTCTTAATTATTATTTAATTTTCCATTAACATAATAAAATAAAGTAAGGCATCTTTAACTTCTTTATAAAGTAATATATCTTTATTATTTTATAAAGAGGTCTAAGACTAAATATTGAAATATTTTTACTCTTTACAGAAATTTTCTTGTATTAACGGAGAATATCATCTCTTCGTATTATAATCGGAGCTAAATCACGTAATAAAATTAGGATTTTTTAACTCATTTAATTTTTTAGGTGGATTTTAATTTTCAAACAAATTTTTACACTTTCCGCCAAGTAAACAGTTTCATTTATTAAAAATCGGTATTATAATGAAACTAGAGTGGCCACACATAAAACACTCTAAAATACCTGTGGAAAAGTTTATAAGATATTACAAGTTGTTAAAAACACCAGGAAAGAACATAGTAAGAATGAATTTTAAATATTTAGTTTTCCTCTGAAAAGTCTACATTGCTAGCATGTGCTCTAATTCTAGTGCTGCCATCTATTGTCAATTCAGTAAAACAATTGCTAATATCATTAAAAGCAAAAACATGCATCTCAGTCACACATAAAACCCTCTAAAATACCTGTGGAAAAGTTTATAAGATATTGCACGTTGTTAAAAACACCAGAAAAGAACATAGTAAGAATGAATTTTAAATATTTAGTTTTCCTCCGAAAAGTCTACATTGCTAGCATGTGCTCTAATTCTAGTGCTGCCATCTATTGTCAATTCAGTAAAACAATTGCTAATATCATTAAAAGCAAAAACATGCATCTCAGTCACACATAAAACCCTCTAAAATACCTGTGGAAAAGTTTATAAGATATTGCACGTTGTTAAAAACACCAGAAAAGAACATAGTAAGAATGAATTTTAAATATTTAGTTTTCCTCCGAAAAGTCTACATTTCTAGCATGTGCTCTAATTCTAGTGCTGCCATCTATTGTCAGTTCAGTAAAACAATTGCTAATATCATTAAAAGCAAAAACATGCATCTCGGTCACACAAATATCCTTTCACCCTTGTTATGGGCTCCTCAGAAAGGCGTGACCGATGAGCATTTTGGAGGGTGAAGAATGCCTGATGCGGAATTTCTGTAATTATTTACCGGTGGCTGACAAAGTGCACTGAATCAATCCACTTCGGAAAGAACCATCGTCTATCACAAATCGTGGTAGAAAATTCACGGCGCAAGAAGATGACAATACATACAAAGCATAAGTATTATGCATATTGTCATCATTAGCAATATTTCTAAAAATTATACTCGCAATTTTATGACTTCAAAACTAAATGTTTATGAAATGTCATAATGGTACCTCTGGGCTTCCAGATCGTTCCTTTTCTACTAGGAATTATCTTTTCTGAGTCGGTCATTTTTACCATGTTTTTATTAACTTGCATTCTTGTTTGTTTGTGTGTTTGTCCCTTACAAATCTTGCAATCGATTTTTAACTAACTTCCCGACTATCTAGACATTTGAAACTTTTAGAATAGCTCAGAACACGATGACAATGCATTATTTTAATACTTTTAGCCATCTTTAAGCAGAATTAAATTAATCTTCAGTTATTTTCAGTTAATTTTGTTTTGTAGACTGGTACAGCCATCTATCGGCCAGGACGAGAACGAAAAGTTAAACGCGAGTTAACTTCCAATTAACTTCATTTTCTTTCCAGTTGATGGGATAATTCATCAAAAAAAATTTTTTTTAAGTATTTATTAATACATAAAATTGTCAAGTTTATATGATTCAACAGAAAATTTAAAAACGTGGTATATGAAAAGTTCTTTTTAATCTTGTAATTATATAACTGAAGTGACATTGAAACATAGCAGACGATTTAGTTTTGAGAAAGAATTACAACCATATATTCTAATTAAGAAAGTCTAATTAGAATTAATTATATTCTAATTTATTTATATTCTAATTTATTAATTCTAATTTATTATATATATTCTAATTAAGAAAGTCTGAAAGTGGCATTGAAACGTAGCAGACGATTTAGTTTTGAGAAAGAATTCCGAGCATGAAATATGTGTATATACTTTTTCTATAATAATTATTTAATATTCGCCAAGTATTTTGATGATACGTATTCCAAACTTCAGGTTCCCCGCGGGCCACTTCAACCGGCTTCTGGGCATCATGAGCACGACGGCGGCGGTGGGGTCCCTGCTGCAATTCCCACTTTACGTCTGGGAAGCGAGGTCAACAGAGGATGTTTTCCAGGTAAGTGATCCATAATCTAAGGAAAGCTGCTGGACAAAGGATTGCAAAAACACGACTTCACTTTGAAACACGAGAAAGCTGAAATACTGATATTATTTTAAAAGATCCGTGGGCGATCACAAAATCAAACTAGCTGCGTAGAAAATTGGGCAGTGTCTCGCAGCATGTCACATCTCAACTCTTGAAGATTTTACTTCTTGTTTGGCGAGGAGTGGCAAAACATTGCGTAATTTAACATGGCGTTCAATGAGCATTCTTACAGCTTGTTGAATAAAATGCTCTCAGATGACGCAAAGTCTTTAGATACGGTATCTAAACAAAGGTATATCACTAAATTAAACATTCAGGTACAGCCCGGAAAGGTTTATTCGGTATGTGACCCGTATTTATTGACAGAGGAAGACTGGAGTTACGATACGAGACGCTGGCCTGAAGTAACTTATCCCGATATCTATACATATCTCAACATAATAATAATCATTCTCGACGAAAGAACGATTATATTCTCTTAAACCTTGCGAAATGTTGAAAACAAGTGTCAAAATATCTGTTACATACAACTAATATGAGGAATTTTATAAATAAACAAATTATTTAACTCAAAATGAAGGTATCGTCCAAAAACACATGCAAACGCATAGGAACGGCTTCTGTTTTCTGCCATCCGATAATCTCGTGATCTATAGCAGACGAAAACTGACGTAGCCAGTGACGTTGCGACGTTTCGCCTTATTGAAATGAACATATTGAAAAAGTTTAGTCCACTTTAAAAACGAGTGGCTTCTAAGCATATCTGTCAAAGCTTCGACTGTCTTGATATCTGTCAAAGCTTCGCCTGTAACATAAAACAGGTAAGCTTTTTTACCTAAGGACTGATAAATTAATAGGTTTAATGCCATGCGTGTAACAAACGAGTTCACTCAAGGCCTAAAAAAAGTATGACTATAAAAGAAATATTTAAAAAAATTGCCTTTTTTATCCTTTGGGGAAAGAATACAGTACCTACTACTGCAACAAAATTTTGAGAGAAAGAATCATGCCCTTTTTCTGTTGGTATTAAAATGACTCAAAATCACTAGAATCTATAAATTAACGTTTTACCGCGTGATGCAAAAGTGTCAATTTTAATTTATGTACATCTGCTTGTCGACTTTATTCCAATTTTAATATATCATCGTGGTACACTCTCATAATCAATATACGTTGTTTATTCTTCGATGAAGGGTCTTTGATGGGAAAATTTTTAACATTTCACTATACTTTCTTTATCAGCTTACAATAGACAATGCGATAAGGAACTGCGCTAAGACAATGCGATATAAACTTAAGTTAACGCGATATCTATCGCTTAGTATTCCGGGGCAAACACTGCAGAAACAAATTATTTCATAGTAGTATCTAATAATGCCTTTCCTATCAACAGGTGAATCTCTTTAACTGCATCACGCTGATGATGTGTTTTGTACATCCCCTCCAACTCCTGATAACACCCTTACAGAAGCGATTCATCCGGAATGAACGAGATATAATCCTCAAAGCCAAGACAAGCAACTCCTAGTCAAAATGCGTCAATACATTTCCTTCCACTGTCTGCTGTCCAAGATAACGAAGTACACAAGTTCGTAATTCCACCTTGTAATGTACGTTCCATCGACATCAGTTTATTCAGTACGATGTTATAAGATTATATTTGTCTTCGGGGTGAACTATCTCGGGGACAAATAATGGTGGATGGCAGATTTTGGGGTCTCTCCAGAGAGTGAATGACTGAATCATCGGAATTGCATTCACGGCTGTCTAACGATTGTCATCGTGGGCGTGTTCAGCTCTCTGATGTGTGCCAAATGAAATTAGCAACTGCGTCCTTCCTTTTCCAGAATTCTACTCTCTAGAATACTTTTGCTGCTGCACTTGATGATCATTGGTAACAGCATGCTTGAATATTTTTTAAACGCGCCAAAGGTTATAGCGAAATTTTAGTGTCATGTGAATGAATCAAGTGTGACATCTCTAACAGCAGCTTTCTGATGATTTATCCAATTACACCCAATTCACTATTATCTTTACTCAACTTTCCGCCATTTTAAACGTTTGAAGAAATCGTACGTTCCTATCTGAAGAAAGCTATGGCGTGAAAGCTCGGGAAAAAAAAAAACATTCAGTTGTTTAAAACTCAACATCTCTCCATCTCTATCCTCAGTATTTCAAAAGGAGCTTATGAAAAGCTGTTTCAATATTTACTTATCGGAAAGTGGCAACTTGGGTACACTGACTAGTTCTATCTCCTTGGTTTCTACGAGGAAAATTATAAATAACGTCTGCTTTAAATCTCGGTGAGGGTTATAGCTGAACTTTGTTCCCATATCATATGTTTCGGTTTATATAGAACTGATTAAAAAAAAAAAAAAGTTACAAGAAGACACTAGTCGTTCAGTTCATTGTTCGGAAAAAAATTGAAACCGGACATTTGGTGCGATTTTAAGACGTACTTGATTGTAAATTTCAATTGAGGTTTGAAAACAGATGCTCGCGGTTTATTTTAAGTTATTATAATGTTAACAGTTATCATTGTCAGTGCAAAAATTAAATAGATCACGGGAAGCTACATTTAAGATAAAAACGGTTTTAGTAGCGGCGTAACTGAAAACGATAATCAGTGTCGACTTATGTTAAACACTCGACAATTAACGAAATAGGACAATGAAATGCCGCAGCGAACTAAAAATACTCACGCATGTGTTACTTAGCTGTTTAGTTACACATAAATATTTTTAGGAATTAGTATTTAAGTGAATGATTACTTCATAAATACCTTCAGTTCCTAATGTAATTATGGCTTATGACGGTTTTTGAAAAGGAAATGTTAAATTTATTTACGTTTTTAAACCTTCTCAAATTGCATTTAATGACTTAAACTGTGCTGCACAGATTACAGGGAAGTTTTTTTTTTTTAATTTTCTTGAACTTTTCTTCTCGTGGTAAGAGTTTGTTAAAATATAGTAATTCCTTTGCAACGTTACAGCCAGCCTGACGCCTTTTGTATGAATAAATGTACAGAAGGATATATTGTTTTAAAGGGTATTTTAAAGACAAAATTATTAGTTTTTAAATAATAATCCTTATATAAGTTTCTTTGGTTGAAACGCGAACAACAACAGTTGACGCTGAAAATGCTTCAGCAACGTTTGAGAGAAGGATTCTGAGGAACTTCCTGGGAAGAATACAAGTTGATGGATATTAGAACAAGAGATTTGATCACGAACTTACAGATATTTTTAGGGAATCTGATGTTGCTGAATGCATTAAAATGAAATCAAATGGACAAGCCATCTACATAGAACAGATAACATTATAACCAAAAAGTTTTACAGAATCCCACTTACAGCAAAGTTGATTCTGTTCAAAAGGACCTTAAAATTCTCAAGCTCAAAAACTAGAAGACTAAAGTTTTGCAGTGATCTGAAAGAAACTTCTGAAAAAGTCCAGGAAGCCATACTTAGTTTACATAATAAGTTGATTTTTTTTTTTTAGAGGAATGGCTGTAAATACTTTGCAAATATTTCATGAATTTTTATCTGATAAAAGAATTCTTCTGTGACCATTTTTTGCAAACATCTTTTCATATTTATTTAGTTTCTTGCTCATATATATTTCTGCTTATGGGATCTAATCTCTGTATATTACTACTGTTCTGCTTGCAAATTAGTTTCTACTTTTATCCCTTTAAAATAAATGGTGCTTTTTGTATTATAGTATTTTAGTTATGTATAATGTACTTTTGTAAACAGAGAAGATTGTTTATCATGAATAGAATGGATTTACTTTTGCTCTCTCAATGTTTAAACTCTGAAACTGTTATCTAGAATTTTAGTCTTTGTATATGAATGCAAGAAAAGTTGAACTCCATGAATTTTTATTCAGAATGACTTCAAACTGCACTTCAATTTTAGACTGAATTGTTTCATCTAGAACAGATGTGTCCAACCCTTGACAGTTACTAATGTAGCCCCACATGATCCCAAACCTGTCTTACCATAGAAAATATCCCTCTTCTTACAATCACACCTTAGGGGGCGTCCATTAATTATGTGAGGTGATTTTTCGACCTCCCCCCCCCCCCTAATCTCACGTGAGATTTTTCAAAATGCGTATTTTTAGTGTAAATACGTTAATCTGTGCTTGATTGCATTGGATTTATTTAAAAAACATAATTTGCTAAATTATATTTATTTAAGACTAGTTAAGACTAGTATTTAAGACTACTAAGAACATAGTCTAGAATCACAGTGAGAAAATCTAACAATAAAATACTTAAATAGGAACTACTAAAATTCGCAACAGATTATTCATTCTAATTCAGTCCTCAGGGACTCGTGTGGTCTCAAGAGTGACTACTGGAACTATTGTGTAGGATTTAGCCATATTTTAATATAGAAACATGTTTTACTTAATATAACCCAGTTTTCTCGCAATTTTACACAGTTTCTTGTGGACAAAAATTACGTGATATTTGCCGAGACCCCCCTCTCCCCCACGTGAGACTGGGTGAGATTCGGCTCGACTCCCTCCCCCCCTAAAAGTCTCATGCAATTAATGGATGCCCCCCTATTCGTGTCACTGCTATTTTGTGAGCATTTATTTTCAAAGATGAAGCACACAGAGAGTAAAATTAAATGAAAAATTTCTGATGAGCATTTTTAAAACTCACTAAGAATTGCAACCACCTCCATTGATCCAGCCATTGTTGCATTAGTTTCACAAAAACATGGTCTAATATCCCACTAACTTTATGTGTACGTTGCCTTCTTTTTTTATATACCTTCAGTATATTTATATATTAATATTCTGTGCAGCCCAAGGCAATTCCTCTTCTCTCAATGTGGCCCAGGCGAGCCAAAAGGTTGGACACCCATGATCTAGAACAAGCATTATGAATCTAGAACTCTCATAACGTTACTAGTTCTAGAACTAGTAAATATGAGACTTAAAAAATGAGACTTAAAAAATAATTAACATGTAATGAAAGGGTAATTCTAGTACTGCATTAAACTAATGATATATGGGGAAAATGGAGAAATTTTTTTTTTGATATTTTCATATCCTTCAATATTGATTAAGTACAAATTGAAGTTTTATCAAAATATCAGTTTTCTTATAATCAGTGTTGTAATTAATGAATATTAGTTAGTTGATCCATGTGCCAAATTTGTAGAAGGATATGTAAATATACATTTTATAATGAACCACAGAACTATAATCAGCTTCATGAACTTTTTTGTTACAGCAGGTTAAAGTATAATTGACTCATAAGTCATGCAATCACAATTTGAATAAAATTTAATTCTCTCTCAGTGGAATTCACAGATCATAATAACAGATTTTCACAGCTGTATGTATAGTTTTTGAGATATAGCCTTTGAAATAATATTCAATAATCCCTGATTCTTGAAGAACTAGAAATTATATATAAATATATATATTGCAGATACAGTCGAACCTCCATATATCGAAGTAGCAAATTGCCGGAAAAAAATTCAATATATAGAAATTTCGATATATAGAATTGATCTTAGTTTTATCATAATTCTCCTAAAACCATTATAATTGAAGCTAATTTTCGTATACGAAACTCCATTTCTAATTTATATGTGAATCACATTAAATGAAAATTAATAACTAAAAAAGAATTAATATGAAAGATTTATTGAGTACTACATAAATTTAAAAAAAAACAATAATCCAAACAGTGGTTATAATAATCACAGTTACATTCAGAAAAAAAAAAAACTACAAATATCTTGCTGAACAGCCAGTTTTGCGAAAAGTTCATCAAAGAAATGTTCGCATTTATTCAGTCCACTAAAAACTTCATTAGGGACATTTTCCGCAAATTGAGGTCCACAACGTATTGTTTCGAACGCCAAAAATTGGGAGATTTTATTGTAAAGAGGAATAAAATCTCCCAATATGTCTTGAAAAAAAATTTCGATATATAGAAACAGTTTTCCTATGTAATGAACATGGAGATTTGCTAAGATTTTGATATATAGAAAATTTTGATATGGGGAAGTTCGATATATGGAGGTTCGACTGTGTATATATATATATATTGATTGTTGAGGCTTGATCTATTTTGAATTAATTACATCATTCTTCCTATCAACTTATCCTATCTGAAGAGGAAATGTACCTAATCCCTTCTAGAAAGGGGAGAGATCTAGAAGTCAAATTTTCAAAGATTAAAAGGCAAAAGATTTAAAGTTATTTAGAAGGTAAAGGAATTCCAGCATTATTTTTTACCTCCATCCTTTTGAAATAACAGTATGGATTTCACCTTATTAAGTAATACTCATCACATATAACTAACTAAATTATATAACCAAAATTTTATTTTCCAAATATAGCATATTATTTCGTATATACTAAGCTTGTTTGAATAAATGAGATTAAAAAAACAGCAAAACTTGAGACAAAACTTCAGACAAAACTTGATATTGTTTAAGGTGTTATAAGATTGGAAACAAAATATTACATTTCTTTTCTTCTCTCAACATTGCATTTTGTCACCATGAATATTTATAGCCACAAATTAGTATGTTTACAAAAGCAAGAGAAAACAAACAATATAATAACATGAACTATCCATAACTTTTAACTTTATTAAACATAATACTTGAATTAAAACAGTTTGAGGTAATGTATACTTCAGCTTTTGTTGAGTCCAGTACAAAATTCTACAAAAGCAGTAGCAATCACACTGGATAAATATAACTGGCTTTAGTCTGACAAAAGCCATTTCATTAAAAACTATAATCAATTAAATTAAACAGCATTTGAATTAAACAGGAAAAATACTTATTTTTAAAAAAAAAATTGTTGCTTCTGAAACCAGGGAGAAATTAAAAGGTTTTATAAATTACCAAAAATCTTGCAACAAAGCATCAAAGGTGATGTTCATGTAACTAGTAAAGTTATTCTTCTTTAAAACAAATTTTACATTTTTTACTTGTATAACTATCAAAGTACAAAAAATATTTTGCCCCACTAAAGAAATTGGTTATTTTCTCACTTTAGCATATTTTTTTACATTTTCTGGCACATGCGATTGGAAACAAAATGATACATTTTACTCTTTGATGTGGGTTTGCTAATTTATGACTCTGGTTCCAATAAATAATGTCGCAGAAATTTTTGGAGTTCTTCTGAAGTGCATGTAAATTTTTGTCCCCATACGAGGGTTTTCTCCTCAAATATCACAGTTCCAGCATTTTAGTAACATACATTTGGGAGTTTTAATAAGTTAACGTTTGATGCCAAATGTCTAGCAGTGTTTAAAGATGAAAGTATACAGCAGGTCTGTAGTCCAATAGTTTTTATTTATTCTTTGCAAGCATAAAAGATATTAAAAATATATGTACATATTATTGCTACTGCAGAGTGTTTTTTAGTCCAATTTTTACCTTGATTGTTTAAATTTGTTGAATCGCATTAGTCTTAACATATTAGAAGATGTTAAATTAAATCTTAATTTTCTACACCTATATGCATTTTGAAGGTAAATAGGTGTTGGTTTATTTATACTGCTACATGTATAGTTGGTTTTTGTTGAAAAATTAAAACTTAGGTAGTATTATTATGTTGTGTATAAATTTCTTTATTTGTGCCATTTATAAAATGTTAAACTAATTACTATATTGTATACAAGTGTATTTATGATAATGTTCTGTAATGCACTGGTAATCAATAGATGCTAAATGTCTCATAAAATCCTTTATATGTTTTACTTGTCTTCTCTCTTTCATTTCTTTTTAACTACATACACTCATAAATTGTTTATTCCAAAGTGAAATTAACAGTTAACAGTTAAAATTAAAACTTGTACACTTCTAATAGTCCCAGTCTCGATATGCTTTGAGCACCAATTCAAACTGAATAATGGTGAAAAAGTTATAGAGGAATTCACTAGGGGACTCACGACCCTTAAGTCGAGGAAATAAGGCATATTTTTATACTTTTTGACTCTTTGTAACTATTTCAATTTACTCCCAATTTTTCCAAATTTTATGTACATGATAAATTGATATATTTATTTTAATAAACAAATTTTCAACTCTCAAAATAATTTTAAATAATTTTTTAAAAAAATGCTTTAGTTATACCTTGTTTTTTGAGTATTTTTATTGTAAACTGGCTTGTGCACAGACCTATGAAATTAATTTTACACTTAAATGTATAATTCCTGTTTTATATTTAAAATAAGTAATTCAAAATACAATTGAACATAAAACATTCAATGTTAAAATATATTTTCAATTTTTCAAAACTGCTCAAAATATACTAAAATTTCCTTCAATTTTTGCATTAATTTACTCCCGAAAAAATAACAAAATGTGCAGTGATTTCAATAACCTTAGTTCAGACGCAATAAAATAACATGATTATGCAGTGATAAAAATTTCATGGAATTATATTTCATAGTTTTTGAGATATCAGTTGCGAAATGATGCAAAATTGCATTTTGAGAAAAATGAGTTTATAAATTTTTCTTACCATAAACTTGATCAGTAATTAAATATTTAGAAAATGAATATCTCTGGAACTAAGTGGAATATTTTCATGCGGCTTGCTTTATTTTGTTCAGAAATGACCAGGCTTTAACATATATTTTTTTCAAATAATCGAATGTTTTAAATATTTAAGGGTAGTGACCCTTAATGACTTTTAAAAAACACAATAAGATACTGTTCTGGCAACAAGATATGTTGTCTCCTATAACTAGGTACCTGTAGTACATGCAAGGTCTTTCGTTAGCCCTCTCTTAAAGGAACTGAAGTTGTACTTTATTTTTGAAATACTAGGCCTTTATTTGTGGCAAGAGACTATACGAAAATTAAATAAACACGACTTGCACAGTCTTTTATAATACATTTATCGAACTATATAAAAATTCATGTTCATTTGGTAAATCATTCTGGAATCTTATTGTGCTAGACTTTTTTTTCATTTTCTGCTTTTCTTTACAACAATAACCACAAAAAAATGCAAATTATTTTATTTTACATGAAAGGAAAGATGAAGCAGAAAGGATAAGGATGCCTAAGACTAACTGGAGTGAAATCATTTTGTTTCGAAACCAATCACAATGCACGTAGTATAATAAATTTATACGTATATATATATATATATATATATATATGTGTGTATATATATATATATATATATGTATATTTATATATATATATATATATATTTATATATATATATATATATATATATATATATTTATATATATATATATATATATAAAATATATAATATATATATATATATATATATATGTATATATAATATATAATATATATATATATATATATATATATATATATATATATATATATATATATATAATATATAATATATATATATATATATATATATATATATATATATATATATATATATATATATATATATATTCGAGGGAATTATTCATTCTCTCCCACAAATTCTAATTCTTTATCCTTTTACTCCACATGAAAAACAAATAAGCATGTATGTTTTTTTTTCATCGCCATCTACATGACAATGCCTTTGAAAATGTGTATGAAAGGCTGAGTTTATTTAAAACCAATTTAAAGAGATTAACAATTTTTTTAAATACATTTTTAGCAAAGACTGCCTATTTTAAAATAGCAGTTTCAAAAGAATTAAGTATTAAATACTCTTTCAGAAAATATTTGTCACTCATATTATCACATTTATGTTGCAATTCTTTTATGAAACATACTGTAGTTCATTTATTTAAATATTGTATTTCTTTTAAATAGATATTTGGTGGAACCTCAATCTATTGTTTCAATCTATTGCTCTTAACGATAAAAGCGACAAAATTATAGATGGAGGAACATAACAAAGAAATATTATCATTGGGATTGGATGAAATAAATGACACATACAGGAAAACGATTATTCAGAGAATGATCAATCATGGTTCCACTTTATTGAATGTTTTACACACTCAATGATGGGACATTTCCTGCAATTTTCACAAATTTAATCTGAAACCTAAAATTTTGATTGTGATCATTGTTTCATGACTTGGGATTTATACTTAATAAAACTATACACATAATAATCTTAGGACAAAGATGAATGAACGGAAATTAATGTAACTGAAGTGCTATATTTAGATTGGCAAAAAGCTACATATAAGCTATTTATTGTTAAAAATAAATAATTTTACATTGTTAAAACAACGTAGCAGTTAAAACAATAACTTGCATTTTTAAATAACAATGAAATTATACATACTGACTAGAATCTCAACAAAATACAGATCAACAAATGTATTTGTGTAGCAAAGCATGTCTTCTAAACACAATATTTGATATGTAATATTTACTTTCAGTCTTCTTCAATTCCATTTTCACTTTCATACCTAAAAACAGAATTCTAAGTAAAATTGATGATATTAAATGAACTAATATATTTCAGATACATAAAGAATAAAATAAACAGTAAATACTCCAGATGAGTTGTAAAATAGACATAATTCTAGAGTAAGCCTAAATATTAAAACATCTGTATTAGCAATAGATACTTCAATTTATAGACTCAATAGATACTTCTATTGAGTATCTAACAAAGATCTCGACTGATACTGGACTCAAAGAATACATTCACATAAAAAAACCTGCTAGTTTCAGTTCAAAGCTAATGAAAGCAGCAAAAGTGGAATGCCTTATTCAGGCATTGAATGAAGTTAAAAATTTGTATGTCATTTTATTACAAGTGTATATTCTTCTCTTTTACACAAAGTACAGGGTTATCAGGAAAGAATCATCTGATTACAAAATTTAATATTTTCCACAATTACAAACAGAAAATTATAATTAATATGTCATTGTAAAGGAAATATGTTAAATTTTTTTTTTCACAGGTGTTCGATATGACTACCTTTAGTTAGCCGTATAATATGATTGCGATATGCCACTTCTTGTCAAACACATTGTAATGTTTCACTATTAACTGTTTGTAAAGCATCACAAATGCAATGTTTAAGTTAAAGAGCTAATTTTTAAGAAGCTAAAGAAGCTAATTTTTAGTATCTTAACATTCTAATCTTTTTTTTAATCTAAAAAAGGTTAAAAAAATTTCTTAAATAAAGCAAAAATAAACAAGAACAACTCTATAAAAGGACAGCACTGACACAAAACTTTTAAATTTTAATTGAATGATGTATGACAATTAGCAATAATGTAAAACTTTAAAGCCTTTGTTAAGATCAACTTTGCATATCAACTATTGATCCACCTAAAATTCTTAAAAATGAAATATGTAAGTTCTAATATTTTTTAAATTAAATCTAAACTTGAATAGGTATATCAGTTCCTCTCTTTTGATGAATAAAAATTTTAATAAAAAAGATTAAGGTACATTTTTAAAATCTAACTTTCAAATTTAGGTTTCATTCAAATTGATATACAGGGTTATCAGAAGAGAATCATCCGATTACAAAATTTAATATTTTCCATAATTACAAACAGAAAACTATAATTAATATGTCATTGTAGAGGAAATATGTTAAATATTTTTTTCACAGGTGTTTGATATGACTACCTTTAGTCAGTCGTATAATATGATTGCGATATGCCACTTCTTGCCAAACACATTGTAATGTTTCACTATTAACTGTTTGTAAAGCATCACAAATGTGTTGTTTAAGTTCGGGCATACTTGTACTATTTCTTGTCAAACACATTGTAATGTTTCACTATTAACTGTTTGTAAAGCACCACAAATGCGATGTTTAAGTTCGGCAAACTTGTTGGCTAAGGTAGTATGAACACAAGATCTTTGACATATCCCCAAAAGAAGAAGTCACATGGGGTTAAGTCCTAGGAAGGTAGCTGTGTAGGAACAAACCATCGGCTGCACTGCGACCAATTGGCTACACAGCTACCCTCTTAGGTCACCGGACTTAACCCCATGCAACTTCATCCTTTGGGGTTATGTCAAAGATCTTGTGTTCATACTACCTTTGCCTACAAGTGTGCCCCAACTTAAACAATGCATTTGTGATGCTTTATAAACAATTAATAGTGAAACATTACAATGTGTTTGGCAAGACATGGCATATCACAATATTATATGGGTGACTAAAGGAAGCCATATCAAACACCTGTGAAAAAAAATTAACATTTTTCCTTTATATCTTTTAATCAATTTTTCTTGTTGATCGATTTTTACCTTGAATGTAAAGACATCCAAGCTAGGTTTCCAGGTAACACCTAAAGCTTTGGTTTCATTTTCTAAAAATGAATAACCTTCTAAAGTCCCATTATTAACACGCTCAAGTAATGCGGGGTGATTGGCAGTCCATTTACGCAAGTGCATTCCGGCTGATCTTAGCAATTGTATTAGCTGAAACTGGAGTTTTTCACAGCTTCGAGACTGTCTTCGCCACTGATGACATCATCCATGTAACAATCATTCAAAAGAACTTCCGAAGCCTTACTAAACCGTTCTACTTCTTCTATAGCCAGTTGTTTTAAGGTTCTAATGGCCAAAAATGGAGCACAAGATGTTCAATAAGTTACAGTGTTCAATTCATAGACTTCTACTGGTGTGGTAGCATCTGGCTTCCATAAGATTCTTAACAATTTCCTTTATTTCGCATTTATCACAGACCATACTGTGCAACAACCTTCACCTATGGTCGGTGAGCTACTACTGGAGGTGATAGCAACAGAGGCTATCACATGATCACGCGGGGAGCGCTCGGCCCCTAGGAGCGACAAGAAAAAACACACATAAAAGTCTGAAATTACATATCTGTTTTTTCATCAGGGACTAATGGGTAAAAAAAATGTCATTGAATTTAATTAGAAAATTTTTTAAATCTAAATTAAATTATTACAACTTACTTTAAAGTTATTTCAAAGCATATCATCAACAGTATATTTAACACAAAATATTTCCTTCAGTGCATTTAGATACTATTTTGACTTGTTTCCATTGTGTTATCTATTATATGTATTTTTTTATTAACTTAAATGGTAAAATAAGATATGGTTTTTATTAAACTATTTAACACAAGATGTCTTGTCAACCATTTTTAGTCTGTTAAACTGAACTGAATTTCCATTCACAGTAAATAGGGCAAAATACATATTGATAGGTAAAATATATATTGATAGGCAAAATATATATTGATGAAATATATAAGATAAGAGATTATAAACATAAAAATGATACTTACTTGCTGAGACGTTGTCTTAGTGTTTTTATTTGCTCATTTTTGGTTGACAAAATTTGCTTCATATTTTTAAAAGCTCCAGTTTGACTAAATTTCAGCTCTAGCTCCTACAAAATATTCAATGAATATTATAATACTTTGAAAGACAATTCAAATACAAATAACTTTCTCTCAGGTTTAAACTTGCTTTGCATAAAATTTATTACAATACTTCCTTATAAGGGTTGCTAATGTTTGAAAATTTAATGCCCTATGAAAGCTATGATTTATATGATGTTATATTGTTTATATATGGACCCAAAATAAATGAGAGAAAAGCTTATATAAAAAATTAATTAACATAGACTATATAAAAAGGAGAATATGGACTTCTCTTTTCCTTTACTAAAGATTAAGATATGATCATAACAAGTCTACTGATACCAATATATATTTTTATTAATTTTTTTCATGAACTCCTCAATACTTCTTTATAGTGTTACTAAATATAGAAAACTTACATAATTATAATATAACATCATATAAATATATGGGCTTGAAATGAAAGACAGGATAGTCTATGAAAGAAAATTAATTGGCCTACATGAATAAAAAGGTGGCACGAGGTTTTTCATTATTCAAGATTATGGTATGATCATATCCAGACTACTGATATTAATATACATTTTTTTCAATTATTTTTATTGATATACAGTTTTATAAAAGTTATCCATGAAGTCCTTTGCATATTTTTTCACATGTTCCCCTTTTATATATTTACATCATATCTTAAATAACTAAGTGTTTTCTAGCTCTCAAAGTTTAAATAAATTCTTCTAAGTTTTTTTAATACAGTCAAATCTGGTTAATAACAACATCCACTTATTCAAACCAAATCCTAAAGAACCGAAACAAATCCTATTGCATAAGCCTAATAGGGCATCTTCGTTTAATCAGACCAGCAGGTTATTAGGACCAAAATGATCGCGTCCCGATGTGGTCCAATTAACCGGAATCAACTGTATTTGTTTTATCTGGAAATGTCTATATTGGCACATAACCTAGCAACCTCTTGGGCTTTCATTTTAACTGTTCAGCGGGTGCGCCAATTTTTGGAACACCAGCAGGCACAAAGTGCAACGTCTCTTTCAACCTTGATTATTCCTTTTGTAATAAACTTTTTTTTTTCAAATTGAAAGTAATAATTCTGCATTTTATGACAAGATATAAAATGTTTATAATATTGAAATATATTTATAATTTGAGGCCAAAGAATGTAGATACGATCGCCTTATTTCAAAACTGTTCGGTTTAATGGATCTAAGGACAACTTGCGAATGGATTCCTATTATGTCCAAAAACCTAAAAAATAATAAGATTGTCCATCTTCGTGATATGTGGGATACCATGTAATAGCTGCACATTGGATCGAGTACATCAATTCCTGCTTTAGTCATATTGTAATCTAGTATAATCGTTGGTTTACCATGGTTAAATCATGACTACCAATGAATGGAAAGGAATACAAGGGTCAGAAAATCAGACCAGCATTTAAAAGGGTGTAGCTATAAATACAAACTGCTTAGAATGTTCAAACCTTACATATAAAAACAAATCATTCAAAATTACGAAAATATTGCACTCTGTACATGGGCGCGGCTGATGAAGGATTAAAGTTCTCTATTTTAATGAGGATGTTATATAAAAAAATGTTTTTAGTCTCTTATATTCTATGGAATGTTTGTTTTCAACATTAAAAATATTGAAAACAACGAGTCAATCCCCTTACAATAAGAATCACTGAATAAATTGCTGAGTAGATCAAGTTTACCAGAAAGTGATAAAAGTAGCATCAAGGGTAGCTAAATGTCTTCATAAAAATAAAATGTATGGCATGTATATTAATTTTCAGTATCATGAAGCATTTTATTTATCATAAATAATATATTAATATGAAAATTTGTTGGAAAATTATTTTATCAACAGAGCAAAGTGCTATTATTATTACCATTGTTATTTTAATCAATCATTATGGATAAATGTAAGAAATAAAAAACAAAACATTATTTCCTTGCTGAATAAAATCCTTCTAAAAACTTGAATTTCTTTTAGTGGGAAAGGTTGAAAGTACAGTCATGCATATTTAAACAAGAAGATATAAATAATATAAAGTCATATATAAAGTCTGAGATTTATATATTAATCATATATAAAGTCTGAGATTGTATAATTTATCATCATTTATTTAAAAATATGGAGGCTAAAAAATTATTGAACTATTGAATGACATGTTTGTTTTATTAAAATGCTTAAGGTGACTGCCTACGTTCGGAACAAAATTTTTGAAATAATTCAATTTCTTGCCATTTTATACTATTTTTGGTTAAACAATGAACTTTTAAGCATAAACAGCTTAAAATTTTATCCATATGTATTGCATTTTTTGAAAAATTGGGTAATTTAAGGGAAATTTTAGCTAAATTTTACCAAAACGGTTTACACTCTACAAGAAAAAGTATTGCAGCAATCATAATTATTTTTGGCCATTAGTTATAAATAACAACAATCTTCAAAATGAACCAAAATCAATGAGAAATTTTGAGGTACAAGAAAATAACAATGGAAAATATATGCTAACATGCAATTTTTCGAAATTTTAGTTGCTCAATCTATTTAAAAGCACCTGCAAAATGAAAAGTATTTCACTTACCTTAAAAATTTTGGGTCATTTCATTGTTCATATTATTTAAAATATACACTGAAAATTTCATGACAATACATTCATTATATTTTGAGATATCATGAAAATGGTAAATTGGTTTTGTAAAAAAATAAGTTTTGAGAAAATTGCAATTAAAGTTTTCAGTTATCTGAAAAACAAAGTTTCGTTAGACATAGGAGTCTAAAATGCCCCAGGATAGTAAGATAGGCCTTCTGTTTCTTCATTCAGTATGCATTTTTTCTTTCGGCGTGCACACAGTCTTTTTCTTTGAATTTTTGCTTGAGGCAAAGATTTTCTTTTTGAGTCGTAAACTCTGTCAAAATCACTGGATTCCAATCCTCTTAACACATAAGAGCCTGTCTGTAAATGTAAATTGTTTAAAACTGTAAGAATACCTTTAGCACCATCATTAAATTGAAGGGCAGCTATGTATGACCCCAGTTGCAAAGTTTTTAATTCAACAAAATGAAGTTTTGGAATGAAATTCCACAGAACACCGTTGAAACTTTCATTTGCATTCTGTGTTTTCCCATGCAGACACTTCTCTAACAATTTTTGATCACACAGCTTCATGTAGATGGGTTTCACAATGTTGATAACACTTTCTGGAAGTCCAACGGATTTATCGTTATAGGTTGTATTTAATGATTTTGCCCGTTTGAACTTGCACCAACTGTCAAGTCCTTCTGGGCACTGACCATGCATTGGGTGCTTGTTGCTAGAACAGCAGTGGTAAAAAGCTGCAATTACTGCTTGTTGCATGCTTTGTAAACTACCAACATTACTACGGATTGCAATTCCGTAGTAATTTTGAAGCTTATCAATAAAGCGATCAGTCAGTTTCCCTTTACCTCCGAGTCCTTTAGTGCACTTTTTTAATTTTCGAAGGTGAGTGCCAACTCTCTTCTGGATATGACCAATGCATTCCAGTTTATTTACCGAGTTCTCACCATATATGTTTTTCACAGCATTAAATGCTTTAGAGTCACCATCACCATAGTATAGCATAAATTCCTCATATGTTTTGATCTCTCAAAAATACGGTAAACACCCACAGTCTCCATATTTGAAGCTGAACCGGTATGATTTCGACAGGTATGTGGTTTAGAAACAGTATCTAGTGTTCCAGACGTGGTACTACATATCCTGCAGAATTGAGTCATTGTTTCTAAATCTAATATTTTGCCAGTGTCAATTGAGATACAGCTGACGCAACCATTCAGTGATGAATAACCCCTCTTCTGCCACGTTCCATCAACTGAGACCCCACAATTCACTACTGCTTTTTTCGTGCATTTCAAATCTTTAATTTCTTTTGCAGCATTACACATACTTTCTTCAACAGCTTTATATGCAGCCTGATGAATTTTCAGTTCTTGTTGTCTGAAAGTTCCTTTAGAAAGGAAAGGCATATCCAGTACTGAGAACAATTTTTTTCCTGCTGTATAGCCTTTTCCTATAAGTCTTAAAGCAAAAACAGCAAGAGTATTTATATTATTAGACTTATCCAACTTTTTTGAAGAGGCAAACCCTTTTGAGAAAGAACAGTTGTTGCATTTTAGTAAAAAATTGGAACACATACCAAACCGTGAATCTTCAGTCAGTGAGAGTTTATTGTTGAAACAGACTGGACAACATAATATTGCAAATACAGAAACTAAAATGTCAATATCCATTATTCTGCTTCCGCAAAGTTCAATTATCTTTGAACTTTCTTCCAAAGAAACACCTTTCTTGCTCTCAAGTTTCGATGAACTTGCAGTATTTACTTCACTACAATCAACTGCAACAGTTTCATTTCTCTTCGAAATGGTGAACTGATTTCCATTAAATTTTCTCTTTTTAGAACGATAATTTTTGCGTTGACCCATTTCTTATGATGTTTTCCGTAAAATTAAAAATGATTTTTAAACAAAAAGCAGTATTTTATATTAGAAAATAGCGAAAGCAAAGAGAGAGAAATATCAGCGTGACGATGTAAACAAACGAACACATGAACTAATTTGTTGCCACTTTTCCATTAATAAACAAATAATATTTTTGGTAAAAACATTTAAGAATAATGTAAAAACATTAGAATAACTTAAAATTACAAAAAAATTAACTTTAGGGCTGAAAATGAGCAAAATACTGCAATTTTAAAACAACTTCCGGTTTGGAGCTACTACTTCCGGTTTCATTTTTCTGGAGACATCATGTTTTATAATGGCTATAACTTTTCTTCTAAATCACGTAAAGACAAAAGAAAAACAGTTTTGGAAAGATAAAAGTCCAAACAATAAGAAACACAAATAAAAAAAATCGACCTAGAGGTCGAAAATCGGTTGTTTTCAACGTAGTCGGTCACCTTAAAACTATAGGAGGTTACCAAAATGAATTTTTTAAAATTAATTCTCTCTCCTATCCCCAAACAAAAATATATACACACAAAAAATCTTTACAATGACTAGAAATAAAAACAAATTTCTAGAGTATTGTAGTTAATACAGATGCACTTTTTTTTAATTTTAATCTGTGTCACATACAAGTACATATATTTTTTTAATATGACTGCCATACGTTTAACATTCTAAAAGGGGGGAAAAAAGGAAATTAAATAGTAGACCTCACAGGAAAGCAGCAAAAAGACTCACTTTCTCAGCAAGCTGAAGTTGAGACTGAACTTCCAGCAGCCTTTGTTTAGTTTCCATGAGATCACATTCTAAGTTTTGTTGAGTAAAGGCACTTTCACACATAGTCTGGAATAAAGGCAAATGCATGTAAAGGGACAGATTCAAACATGCAGAGAAAAATTTCTAACAAAACAAAGGGAAGAGATCCCTCAAAAAATTAAAATTATTTAAAATCCTAAATTTTTCCACACTTTTCTTCTGCAAAAAATTCAATATTTTCCCTTAAGGCTGCTATGTACTAACCCCATTGGATTCGCTCACCTCAATGTTAACCTATGGAGAAAATGTGTCCACGGATTACCGACTTGGATTCAAAGATTTTTTTTTTAAAAATTGTACTCCGTCATAGAGAAAGAAATTTTACATTTGTGTACATTTTTTGGTTTTTTTAAAAAATGCAATTAATATTTTAAAATTTAAATTATTCGGGGAAAAATCTGGTATAGTGTGTTTTAAACGCTCATAAATTCTTTCGGTGGACGAAATTTATAAAATGAATCCTGTAGCGCTTTGCAGAAAAGTTCGGGCTATCTGACAATACCAATTTTATTTGATTATCAGCATTTATGTACCTGTAAATAGTTGACAAAAATATATTTTAAATAAAACATTTAGGGGCAGCGCTTAACCCCCCTATAGAGAGAGCCATTACAATCCCTCAAAATGTCAATCCTAAGGGGAGTGGAATTATCGAACTGTCCACTGGACTCCTCCCACCACAAGAGTCTACAAGAAGAGGAAAAGGGAAATACAATTTTGTTCTTAGTACATAGCAGCCTTAACTGATCTGAAAGTCACTGGTCTCTCACATTTCACCCATTTCCGCCTGATTTTGGTCACTCCAGGTTGACAAACATAATAATCTCACAGAATTAGCAATCTTATACTGATAGAATTACTGTTACCTTTTAATAGTGAAAGCAGACTTTCTTATTATCTAAACATCCCACAATGGAGATCACTTGAAGCTTCATTGCACTTATTTATAAAATCTAAAACTACATGAAATAAACCTTTATGGATAGACTGAACAAAAGACATTTATAAATAGTTATAGCCAGGGCTAGATTTGAGGCAGAACACGCCGAAACGGCGTTCCGGTACCTGTCTTTATCAATAATTTGGAATACCCCCCACACACCCCGGAAGGTTACCGTTCCGGCACCTCTATTTCTAGAAATCTAGCACTGGTTATAGCCATATCATTTTTAAGAGCCTATACCAAGGACAAAACATGTCCATCTTTTTAACTGAGTGACAATAAATACAGGAACAACAAACAACATGTAAAAATTTACGATTATGATGAAAGGCAACAGAAACTGCAAATATCTCAAGGCTGCTTAGACTCTTACTTCATTTGAAAAATTATATAGCTTCTACTTTCCTATAAGCTTTTATATAAAATATTTATATAGCTTTATCTACTTTGTATATAGCTTTTTTATATAAAAAGCTATATAAAAATTATATAGCTTTTTTTTTCTACTGAAGAAAAATATTAATTAGTGTTGAGTGATTGAAAATTAATTACCTGTTCAAAGTTAAAGCCATGAAGTTTTTTTTTCTTTTTTAGTTATCATGAATAAATCATGATAACTAAAAAAGAAAAAAAACTTCAGGGCTTTAACTTTGAACACGTAACTTAATTTTCAATCACTCAACAATAATTAATATTTTTCTTCAGTTTCCAAAAGATAAAATTAGAGTAATAAAACTCAGCATTGTAACAAAATTCATTAGGAAAACATTAATATGATACTAGAAATAATTGAAAAGTTAACATTTTTTGTACCACCTCTTTGGTTAAAAATGGGAGTGATACCTAAAGGCAAGCAATATTTCAAAATCTCTTTTATTCATGATTGTACACAGTATATTATTATTCTTACCGTTTCTAGTTCTTTCTTAACTTGTAACATTTCATCTTCAAGGTGTTTTAAATCCTTTTCAACGTTTTCAGCCTATTGGAAAGGAAATAATACTAATGAATATGGAAAAAAGAATGGATGAAATTAATGTTGTAACTAAATTTTCTACGATATTTGAATAAAATCACAAAACATTCTTTTTACAATTATAATACCTGCTTATCTCTAAGTGTCTACATGTAAAACCAAAGTTTAAAGTATTTCATCATATTGAAAATAAAAAATTTGAAAAAGTTGGGAAAGAAACAATGAATGTGAGAATCACGGAATTATATAAATGTAACAAAGAAACAAGATAATAACAAAAAATACAACTTCCTGTTGTATCATCTACTTTGACCAAATAGGTAAGCAAATTTTACACCATTTTATATCAAATGTCTGCTTTGAGTAGTATAAATTGAGATGTACAATGCATTAACTAAATAAATTTAAAAGTTTCCAAATAGATTGGACATATGCTGTATTTGTTTAAAATAAAAATTGAAATATTTCTTTTTTCAAATGATTTGCATTTTATAATTTAAATTTCACTTTAATGTTTCATAATGTAAATTTAAAGCCCTAATTCTATATCCTTTTCTAATCAAATTTCTGCTTTGGTTTGCATGAGGATCCATATAAATAAAGTACACCTATACCTCACTATATGGCCGCTCTTTATATTGCATTTTGCTATAATGGCCTTTTTCAATTATGGTACTTTTTCGATTTATGGCCCAAAATATTTTGTTGTACGGCCACAACAGCAGAAAGTGCTGATGGCAACATATTATAACTTAGGCCATCTGCACACGGGTTGTCTCGTACTCAGCTAGAACTCGAAGAGAGATATGTGTCTTGTATGAACTATGCGAAGTCTGCCCGCACACGGGTCGAATCGCACTCGAAGTGGTTTCATCTCGAATTCGAAGCGGGATGACGAATCCATATTTTCCTCAGTAGGTTGAATGTCTTTAATGTGCAAAGTACAAAACTTCTTGTTTTTATTTGTTTAAAATGAGCAGCTCCAGTGATGAGGAGGACATTCTTAAAGATAAAAAGGAGAAGGTTTTGGAGGAGAGTACAAGTACATCTGTACTTGGAAAGGAATTTTCCCCATCGGCTGTTTGTTACGCCACATTAATTACAAGAAAGTGATGTAAAATTTTTAGCATTCTATAGAATGTCAAAAAATTTTAGTTTGGTATATTTTAATGTTGTAAAAATACAAATTTTTTTTTTAAATTATAAAATTATTTGAAATTTCATTTTCAATTGGAGTTATTAATGCATATAATTTTTAAGATACAAAAGTTTGCGCTAAGCTCTCGCATTTGTGTAGGTCAGACGGTGGGACTCAGGTAGCAATCACCACGACAAAGTCCAGGCTTTGACATTTTTTCATCGAAACTAAAAACATAATTTTTATGTTTCCTGATTTGAAAAATTAAATATATCGAATTTCATTCTGTGTTTTGTATTCGATTATTATTATTGTTTATGTATTTAATCATAATAGATTTCGTGAAATTGTAATAAGATTTTTTAATGAATGATTGTAATAAGTTTTGCAATTAATAAAGAAATACTATAATGTAATACATTTTTTTAACTAAACTATGTAATGTTAATAAAGTTTGTAATTAAATACATTACCTGTCAAATTGACTTCTCGTGCAACTTCATTTTACGCTTTTTCTGTACAATCTTTTCTAGAATATTCACGGAGCGTGTGGTCATAAAGCTCCTAGTGTTTTTCCTCTTCTTTTTCAAATTTAATGTTGAACACTTCCATTGATCATCGAAAATTCCATGCATCACGCTTGATTTTTCCCATTCCAAACAGTTCGAGTGAAATGAGACGAGTATGAATCGAGACCCCTTCGACTTCTAGCCGATTGCCAATCGCCCCGTTAGTGGAGTCCCATTCAATTACGTAGGAAGTTGAGTGGTGAGAAAAATCGCTTCGAGTTCAAGACGACCCGTGTGCGGATAGCCTTAGTGATTCTTCAAGTTAATGTTTGTCATCAGATTAAAACAGTTTTTAAACATTTTATTTTATGTTTTTTATTTGTATATACATATGTGCATATGATTTCTTTTGTTTTTATTTATATGTTTATTTTTTGAATTTCTGTTTATTATTACATTGTTTTATACTTTTATTTTTATGTAAGCATTAATAAAATGCTTTATGAACAAAAATCTATATTATTTATAAAAAATTGGAACAGACCCAATTAAATTTGTATGGGTTTGTATCAAAATAATTGATTAGTTATATGGCTTTTCACTTTACGGCCAACTTTTCCGGAACGTATCTAGGCTGTAAAGTGAGGTATGGGTGTATTTAATTTAAACATAGCATATATACTAAATGCTGTTTAAAATGTAAAACTGAAACTTTCTCTTTTGAAAACATCAGCATGCAACTTCCATTACACAACTTCATCTTAAGTAAATGATTTTTCCATTTCTCTAAAAGTTATTTTTGTAAATATAGATTAGAATTTTTTAAAACAAACTTATAACTTAAAACCACATTTTATTGTTTAGTATAAGCAGACTAACTTAACAATTATTGTTAAAGCAGAAACTTTATGACTTAACATACTTTTCTTTCTTTCCATTCTTTCAATTCGGCTTGGGCTTGAATCAGGCTCTCAGATAAAACAGACTTTTGTTCAAGTATTTCAACAGCCTGAAAGAAAATATGTGTATTTCAAAATTCAGAGAAATATGAATGCAATTACATAAAATTAAATTAATGATATTAATGAAGACATCAAATATAAACAGACAAAGAATCTATATATACAAAACGCATAGGTATGCAGCACAAAAATCGACGATATTTCTACACTCCAAATGGCAACGGCTGCAACTACCCAATGTAAACATTAGCGGCCGTCCACAATTTGCAACTGCGTGTGTGTAGTGGCTCGACGATAGCACATAATTTGGTACAATTTAATTGCTCTGTTTTATTCGTGAATAATTTTAATTTATTCACGAAACAAATTTAATTCGATATGATTAAGTGGAGATATCTGAACTGCGAACAATAGTACATACAGAGAGTGATGTAATCTACACAATATTTTAGTACTTGCTGAATTTTTACTCCATTTTTTAAGTGAAAAAAACTTTCCCCTACAATTTCTTATTTGATATAATGATAAAGTGTAGAAATATTAATTTTGAAAAATTGTACATACAGAGAGGGATGTAATTTTTAAAATCATTGGTGTTGGGTTTCTCAGTCTTATCTTTAACTCTGTTCTGAAGCAATGGAAATTCACATTTTTTAATCACGATGTTTTAGAATCAGACTTACAGTGAATTTAGCAATGATAATAAATTTTTTGGCTGAGCTCTCACTACCCCTTAAAAACGTATATTTGTGATGACTCATAATGGTAACATTCCTTACATATGTTACTTTCAGTTGAGTTGTTTTTAGAAAAAGAATATAAAACTAAAAGCCACCATGCTGGTCGCGCAGCGGCTAGTAATAAGTTAAAGCACAATAATCTTAAATGAACTGCTTTTTATTTTGAAATAATAAAAAAATAAAAGATGAAACATCTTTCTTAACAAATAAAACTAATTTAATATCAGCTTTTCATAATACATTTCTTTAACTCATTTGAAGAAAAAAAAAAGAGTAGAAGTATCAAGGACCAGAAAAATACTGTACATGGATTATGGCTAAATTGCATTCATACTCCTTTAAAGTACAATTCAGTAAAGAGCACTGTCAAACTTTTCCAAAGATAATGCAAAACACGCAATGCATTTCCATGCATATGAATGCAATACTAAATAAGTCTTTCCTATAAATTAAAAAAAAAAATTATTTGACACTTGTGGTATCTACATGAAACCTCTCATGCAATACTTATTGTTACTTTTTTAGCATAGAATTATCTTTCTGTATGCAGATCAGATTTTATCAGAACAATTAACTGCAAATGTGATGTTTCCTCTTTTTTTTTTTTAATAGAAAGACAAAGTCCAGTTCATAATCAATATCCATCAGATAAGTGACATGAAAAGTTAAAATATTCAAAGTGAACTGAAGTGACACTACAGATTATTAATAATGAACTTATTCATCTACAGTTGTTTAATTCTTATATACCATTATGAACTAATTCATCTACAGTTGCTTCAACTTGACATTTAATGCTATAGTGACATTTAATGCTAAATTTAATGCTACAGTTGTTGCAACTTGACATTTATGCATGTTGTATAATTCTTATATACCATAATGAACTTATTCATCTACAGTTGTTTCAACTTGATTTTAATGCTACATTTAAAGCTACAGTTGCTGAAACTTGACATTTATGCATGTTGTATAATTTTTATATACCATAATGAACTTATTCATCTAACGTTCCAACTTGACTTTTAATGCTACTTTCAGAATACTTTAAACAGTAACACTTCTTATATACCATAATGAACTTTTTCATCTACAGTTGTTTCAACTTGATTTTAATGCTACAGTTGCTGAAACTTGACATTTATGCATGTTGTATAATTCTTATATACCATAATGAACTTATTCATCTAACGTTGTTCCAACTTGACTTTTAATGCTACTTTCAGAATACTTTAAACAGTAACACTTTAGCATAGTTAAAATCAGCTAGAACAGATCAGCCAGCTGTTTAAAAGAAAATCTTAGTCCCATATGATGAGTAGAGCTGATAAATTTCCTTTTAATTTTGTTAGAAAAATTATGAAATAATAATTTAGAAACTTCATAAAATGTGAAAACTTTGGGGGCTCTTTTGGGATAATATAGATCGCAATGATAAGAATAATGGTTAACTTCTTAAGAAGACCACATCATCCTTTATAACTCATTAATTACTGAGTGAAATTTATAACTTCATTTGCCACACTAGACTATAAATCAAATAAATAGACAAAAACTTTACATTTAACTAAGAAAGATAATTTACTGAGAAATATAGTAACAAAGTTTTATTCAGTTCCCAAATAAAACAAATTAAGAAAAATAAACATATAAATATTTTTTTAATAATCATTAGTGACCACATACTTGACTCTCTACCTCCTTTAGCTTCTCAGATATTTTCTTGTTCTCAGCTTTTAAACGATCTATTTCCTGAAATCAAGATAAAATGTCAGAATAAATTAATTTTAAAAACTAACAGACTAAATTTAGAAAACTCTAAATTCTTACTCTAGATTATTTAATTTATTAGTAACATCTAACAGAAATGATAGATCTGATTAGAATCTAATATAGCACAAAAAAATTAATAATTTTTAAAAATGTGCAACTTGATACTTTAGCCAATATTACAGGCATAAAAATTTCACAATTATATTTTAAAGTATGCTTACACTTTGCAGAGAAAAAATTAAGTAACTTTAAAAAAGAAATTTTCAAACAGTATTTAAAAAATAATAATAAATAAGGTTAAAAACTGGTTTGTGACAAGTTGAACATCTTTATACTATAGGTACAAAACTATTAGAACTGGAATCTATTATACCAATTGCAGCAGTTTACAAGAACCAGAATTTTCAGCAAGAGGTTGTAATTTGTTCACTCGAAGAGGAGAATCTAGACTTGCAGAATTGCTTGTCAATTGTTCTTCAAATTTGTTTACTTTTTCCAGCATGTCTCTAAGGTTACAAAATAAAATATTCTGAATTTCAATGATTTGGCAAATGCCCCAGTTAACACAAAAATACATATTATTTTAAATATAATTCTGTAACACAGAACAATGACTTTTTTTTACAAACTATTATCACTGAAATTTTAAATAAAATAAATAAATAAATAAATAAAAATTAAAAAAAACATTAAATTAAACATAAATAGAACATAGATGCTACAGACCTATATAATAATTAGCTATACCAGGTCAAAGAAACAAAAACTCTAATGTAATCATCTTTAAATATACCCTTACAGATTATAAAAGACGCCTTTAAAAAAACCATCCTTCTAAAGTCTAATATACTACTCAGTGAAAATACTCTACAATTTTAAAGTAATATCTCACAAATGCATAATTAAAAATTACATCAAATATTATTATCTCACAGGAAATCCTTTACAGGGAGCCTTTTATTTCTAAACAGTACAGAACATGAGCTAACAGGCCTTGCTATATAAGATCAAAAGGGAGAAGAAAAGTCTCCTTCAAATATAAATTTTGTGACTATTTAAAATAGATGGCAAAATAAAATGCACTGTAGTAAAAGAATATGAATTAGAATACATTCCATTTGAAAAAAATAAATAAATACATAATCTTCATAAATAAAATAAATATATACCAATGCTATCATAACTATAGTAAATATAACTGTAATAGCAATACACTGCTGCTATAAATTTATCCTAGTGAGGTTTAAATCCCAATTTGTGTTTGATCTCTTTTGATATTATTAAAATTCAGTAATGAATGACGAAACTTACAGGGTAGAAAACAGACATTTTTAAGAGATACAATCACAATCATCACTACCACTATGGAAGGGTAATGTAATAAGTTATTACTATATGCATGTCTATGTAAAAAACTTGTATAAACTTTAGTCTGCATTGAATGCCAGAATAACCTATCTCAAATACATAAAGTAAGTACATTTTAAAAGTTTGTTTCTCTACATAAAATCATTGTTTTCAGAAAAAAATTAAGACAATTCTTCATAATTAAAATATCTGAAAAAAAAATTTTTTTGAGAGAGTGCATGCAATCCACTTTCCCAGAAATATCAATACAATTCACAGTTATAATGATCATGTAGATTGAAGAAAATGCTATCTTATGAGTTAAGATACAGCATAGAAAAAAAAATTATAAATTATTAAAATGAATGCATGCAAAAATATATTACATAAAATACAAAACACATTTTATGTAATACTCTTTTGACATAAATTTATGTTAAATTTTATACAAATAAAACATCTGTTAGAGTAAATACAGGGATAAATGGGTAAAAATACTAATATTTATTTAGTTCATAAATATATTTTATACCTGTTTTCCAACTCAGAGACATCAGCATTTAACTTTAAGTGCCAGTGTTGAGCTTGGCAACACATCTGGCACAAAAGCAAAGCAGCAGTATGTGCAGTATTGATAAGCTCCATTTCTAGATCTCCTTTCAACAAGGCAGATAGCTCATCTAACATATCTCTTACTTCATCCGCTGTAAAAGTACCTTCCATAAACCTAAAGAGGAAAAACCATTAAACCACATATAAAAAATAGGATAGCATGAACTAGCATTAACAATTGAATTAAAATCTTTCTTTAAACTTAACTTTTCTAAAACTCAATGGATTTGACAGAAACCAATGCATCTATCAGCAATGTATGGTGATTCTCTGTAATATTAAAGGGAACACTAGAATAGATTTTAGAGAACTAAAAAATACAGTCATCTAAATGTTGATGGTAAATTTCTCAAAACCCATTCAGTTAAAATGGTCATGTTAAAATATAACTGAATCCTCAGTAGTTATTTTTACAAGGCAATAATATGCTGAATAAATTAAACAAACTGATTCACGCTATATATTATACTAAAATAAATTATATGCAAACTTCAATAAATGTAATAAAGAAACCTTAAAAAAAAAAATCCTGTTGAAGTGGTCAATTAATTAAGCAGTTTCTTGCTGAAAATATAGTAGGAGTTATGTTCACACCTACATATCAAATTTAATACAAGTGAAGGGCAACATAGTAACAATTAATTGCTATTATAGATGCTAATATTTAAGTTCATTAGCTATTTTTACTGATGGCTTAGAAATATATATATATATATATATATATATATATATATATGTATATTTAATAAGAATTCTTAGTAAAACTCATAGAACAGTCATATCTGTAAAATCAGAAAACCTGTCTGACATTATAGTATTCAGAGAATGACTATTTATACACTTTAAGATTTAAATGCACATATTACAGACATTATTTGTGAATGATATTGACCAAAGATGGACTTGGCTGTCAGGAAAATCAGAGATTTTCTGGAAGGTTTGTATGAACTATTTTTTATAGAGAAATATAAGGTAACTACATTAAATCATTATTCAATGGTTACTCACAAGTAATCAACAAAGTATTGCCACAGCATAATTTAAAAAAATAGTTTAAATAGTGTTTCAAATACAGACTGGTTCATCATCATATTATCAAGGTTGATTATACAATAGAAATGAGTGATTAAAAACAAAATTCTATATTAATCAGTTTCATTAACAGCAATATTAGCAGAAAAATTTGAGATAGTTTCCTCTGTCTGTTTAGTCTGAATGAAGCCTTATAATGCAGTATATTTAAATAATTTTGAATAGTTATCATTTAAAGTTTCCATGAAATGGCTTAATATATGAGATCTTGGTGTTAAGCTTATTTTAAAAAAGTTTTTAAGATCAAGTACACACTTAATGCCTAAGCTTCCTTATCAAGTCAGTCGCTTGCCAAGATGATTTTGCAAAAATCCTTGTGGCATGGCTCGTTTATTCTGCTAGAGAAAGCCGCCTCTATGAGCTACTATGAAGCACTCAGGAGGTACTTACGTACATATGACAAAAAGAAATTAATGTTATATGCATAATTTTTTTTTTTTAGAGGTAGAGCCATTTTTGTAAAAATTTGCTAAATTTCAACCCAAATTCATAAATTTTGTTAAAAGTTCCTCAGTCATAGCCTATTTTTTCATCATTTTTGTGTTACACCCCTTCGAAAAATAAGACAGAAAATGACAGAAGTGTTTTTTATTTATTTTTTTTAAGTGCTCCAAAGGTAGTCAGATACTGTAAGCCTAAGTGACGCTGAAAAAAATGGCATCGCTTAGGTAGGTTGCATTATTCTGAGTTTTTCGCCAAATGCGGAAAACTGAGAAACTGCGCCAAATAGTGCCAAATGGCACAGGATATGGAACTCTTCCCTAAACAATTATCACCAGATAACTTTAAAGTAAGTTTTATTTATTAATAAATTTCTTTATGCTCTTATTTTATTGAAAAAGGTAAATAAATAAGCTGTGTTGCATGTTATTGAATGACTAGTCCGATGAGGCATGGTGTAAGAGCAAGTCTATGCGGAGGGCTAGGGTAAGCAAAACCGACACCAAGGTTGGTGTGAAAAATTTTGTTTGCCAACTGAATGATTGGTTAAGGAAGCTGCTCTCACTTAACTATAAAAATTTGTTCCCTTTTGATATTTCATAATAAATTATTTTAAAATGAGGTTTTAAAAAAATTAAAGAATGATATTTCAAGATAGCCTTATTTTCTCAAGAATACAGTGAGAAACAACAGTCACAGATAGATCTATACTAATTTATGAAAAGGTAATTATATTTGTAAGCATATTCGTTTTTACAGAAAGTACTATAATAAATACCAATAAATACAATACTTAATAAATAGAGTTTAATATCTATTAATAACTACATTATGAATGCCAAAATTACCAAACCAGATTAAAGTTAAAAACATGCAGTTTATAAACAATTCCCCTTTATCCAGTTTAAACAATTACACTTTGCAGACAAAGGAATGTCAAAACTAACAGAAACTGCCTCTATAAACATATATACAGAACATTTATAAATTCACAAGAAAAGTTACCTGGATAATTTAGTATCTTCAAAAGTTTGTTCAACAGTACGTAAATGTTTTCCTCTTCTAAACTTCGCAAAGCGCAGGTAGTTACCAATCATTTCAGAATGATGGTCGTTGAGGGTAAGATTTTCTCCCTATTGCAAAGTAAAAAATTACACATAAGTTACATATGTGTAAGTGACAACAAACAGAAAAACTAATATCCAAGCAAAGGTGAAATTCAGTTATAAATATGATAAAACTGACAATTTTCTATAGATTATAGTTTTAAGAAACTACTCATTTTAAATCATTTTAATCATCATGTATACTAATAAAAGGATAAATAAATATGTTCTTCATAAATTTAAAAACTTATCTAACATATCAATTACATAGTAACTCACGAATCTATTTTAGAACGTGGCAAAAAAAATACTTATGCTAAAACATAAAAAAAAAATTCACTAAGAATACTTTTTTATATACAAGCATAAAATCAACAAATGCGATGTCTGAATGGGACAGTAAATGAGATAAAAGGGAAATACATATCACTAATATGGAAATACTATGTTTTGCCAAGTATGAAAGAGGAATAATGAAAGTTCTTTTGAGGCTAGTTATGAGGAAATATTACTGTAACTAAGTCAAATAACATGAAAATACTTCTTAATAAAATTTAAATTGATATAAAGGCTAATATACATATATATATATATATATATATATATATATATATATATATATATATTAATATATAAATTATAGACTTATAGAAATGGAATCCAAGTAAATCCATGTAACATTCATTAAAATCACATTTTATGACAGTTGAAAATACACAAAATTTTAAAAAGTCTTTATGGTTTAAAAAAATATTATTTTCACAACATCGCGTAGTGCTGACTATTATAAATCACAGCCTAGTGTGTAAATACTCAGTAATAACATAATATATGCAGTTTAAAGAAAGATTAGCATCAAGACAATAGATCTCTGAATTTTATATAGTTACTATATTCTTCTATAAAATATGAAAATGTTTACAAGAAAACAAATATATCAACCATGTTTACTGTTAAACGGCCCCGTTACCATAGCAACAAACACCGATTCTCTTACATGACAAAACAATCAAATTTATCGCAATTACAAACTAGTAAACATATTTCGTTCATTGATTCCTACCATGATTAGCGTATTTTCGTGATTAAAAATAAAGAGAATTTGTAAAACTGTGTATCATTCCGTTACAACGAGCATACAACACTCGCAGACCACAGTTCACGTGTACTTGTTCACCCACTCATGTTGTTGTTGTCATGCACAAACTATTGCCAGTTTTAAAAAGACAAATATATCAATATCGAAAAGGAGTATAGACCCATGGTAATGATTCATGTGGAAATTCAAAATTATCCCATAAATCTTAAAAGTGTTTACAATGAGTTGTCAGGTACGGAATTTCAGGAAATATAATGCAGGTCTATCCCCGCAAGTATCTTGATTTCTTTAAGCTAAGAGAATTTCTGCGTCTGTATAAGTTAAGACTATTTATTTTCCTGTTTATTTATTAGATAAAAAAAAAACATTGTTAATAGAACGAACCAAAAGCCTTGTGTTAAGAACGGCGTCTCTTATCATTCGTGGTGCCTGGGTGGGGTTAATATTCAGTCAACTAGTCAATCATGCGTCACCCACTCACCCACACAGCCTCCTGAAAACTCTCCATACATGGACATGGACATGGACATAAAGCTTTCGTGAGGTTCCTAATACGGCCAAGAAAGCCCTTTACCCTCGGTATGGATATGGGAAGCACTGAAGCTTTTCACACATGGTCTAAGAAGAAATGAATTAAGTTTTAAAAAAAAGGTAAAGTTAAGTTACAAAATTAATTAAAGAAGTTATAAAAATAAAAACATTAGAATTTAGTAAGTTAACACACAAAAATTAAATTAGCAAGACTTGCCAAAATAAAATGTTCCAATATACGATAAAATAAAAAGCAAAATATGAAGATTAAGGGCCTGTTCACATAGGAGTCTGTTGCGTTGAGATGACGCAATAAAGATGACATTGAGATGAAAATAAACCAATCATATGCCTCCAAACGATTAGCAATGAAATTTTTAACGCCTATGATTGGTTTATTTTCGACTCAACGTCATCTTTTCCTTAACGCAACGCAACGGACTCCTATGTGAACAGGCCCTAAACTCTCAAAAATCAAAGAGGAGCCACAGAGGATCGTGAGCAACAAAGATGGTAAACGCTGGGATAAAACCCAGGATGGGAAAGAGCTATCAAGCAGCCCGTGCTTGAAACAGACAGAAAAAGGAAGCAAGATGATGAATTTGTATTACAGAGGTTAAAAAAGATCAAGTTTAACTACTGGTCGAGAGTAAAATGAGTAACCTGATTGGTTAACGAAACAGGGTCCAGGATCTTAGCAGAAGATATCAACAGGGAGGACGGCTCACAAATTGACCAAGAGGATTCGTAGAGGCATATTACACCAACGAGACGACACACTTCCTGTGTCGAAAAAACGTAAGAGGATGTGACTGCATATAAATTAGGGAAAAAAAGGAGGGGTGAAAGATTAAGTAGTTTAGAATGAATTTAAGAATAACGGAATGGCATAAGGAAAAAAAATTAAATTTACGGGAAAAAAGAGTTGGGAGTTATTCCAGTGTCGAGCACTAGAGTCGCTATAGGTTTGCGATTAAATTCATTATTGCCATAATCAGGAAGTTTGGCAATTTCTTCATTAGAGGTGGAGTAAAGACTATTATAAAATTTTGTGGCGAGATTACAGCCAGACGAATGGGTTTAATATTTAGTTCTTTGTGGAGGGAGTAGTTAGTTTCATATCTATTGGCTTTAGTGATTAGGCGTAAGGTTTTATTTTGAGCGCTTGCAATTTCTGGACATGACTGTTAGCTGCTGACCCCCATATAGGTACTGCATAAAGAAGTATAGGTCGAAGTACTCTTTTGTAAAGCAGAAGTATATTTTCTATCCTCATCTCCTTCTGGTACAGGAGGGGGGCGATATCTTTTCTAACTTTAAAAAAATTACAGATATTATTAATATTTTTCTTCCAAGTAAGCTTATTATCGATGAAGATACCCAAATATATCGCTTCCCTTTCAAAGTGGATGAGCTGACCATAAACGTTAACTGGGGTTGGGGGAATCCTGTTGTATGAAAAGACGGTACCTTTGTTTTACTGGGATTAATTTAATACGCCATTTATCAAACCACCGCTCAAGAATTTTTAATGTAACGTTGGAGGTAAGTATGTATCTGGCATTATGGTTTTTAGCGAGAATAGCTGTGTCACCAGCGTAGAGGGCAAGCGAAGTGTTCGGAGTGGTGGGGATACCATTTAAAAATAAGTTAAATAAAACCGGTCCGAGTTTCGAACCCTGAGGTACTCCCGCATTAACAGGGCGTAGGGCTGAAGTGGTACCAGAATAGTTTACAGCAAAAGTTCTGCCTGAAAGATAGGATTGTATAAGTTTAATTAGGGAAGCTAGCATTTTAAATTTAAAATGAGTTTATAGATAAGGTCACTGTGACAGACAGTGCCAAAAGCTCTAAGAATATCAAAGAAGACAGCTCCAGTCTGCATTCTGTTCTGTAGTCCATCATGGATGTACCCAGTAACACTCAGAAGCAGCTGAAGTGTAGTAGAATGTTTGTGTCTGAAATCAAATTGGGCATTAGAGAGATTATTGCTATCGATAAAATTATGAATACGGCTACAAAAAATGTGTTCAACCACTTTAGAAAGAGAAGATAAGAGACTAACGGGCCTGTAGTTTTTCGGAATGGAAGGATCCTTGTAGAAGTGAAATGGTATAATTCCCCACGGTGTGTGGCCAATAACGAATGTATCATAAAGGATGCAGAGGCAGGGGTAAATACAGGCTTGTAAACCAATAAAAAATAGAAGAATAGCTGTCGGTGTGGCCAGTGATAGCGATCTAAAGTCTAAATTTTACAAGATGGATGGTCGTTATTTTATGGCCCACAGTAAAAACGTCAGATGAGAAGGGTCAAAGTTGTTTTGCAAAATTAAATTATGGTGGGGGAGGTACTTCATAGACTATGGACAAAGGCGACAGAGGCGGTTTAATAAAGAACCAATTGGGGCAGGAACCACTGAAAGAAAACCAGCCCACTGCCCAATGAAAGTGAGGGGCGGGCCAGAATGGCCCCCTGTAAACGAACAACAGCTCCGCTAAGGACGGAAGGAATGGGAGAAGAAGGAGACGGATCTCAGACTTGGTTCCTCAGAGTTAAATGTTAGAGACTCTCGTCTGCCCCAGAGTCTTGGAGAAGTGCGAATATCCCGCCAAGGTGTTCCTATACTGGAGATGATTCTGGGTCCCGGTCGCCGATGATCATCATTGCTGCATACATCAGCTATAGTAAGTGCCTCCCCAATAGACTCTAAAAATCATCTTTGACAATATAGTTTGCCTCTGCTTCTGGGTTCTCAATGTTAAAATTGTTAATATGAAACGGATTGTTATATTAATAGCTATGACAATTTAATTGAAATTTGTGCATTATCAAATAAATGTATGTTTAAGGTCAATGCTTTGTCTTCCTTGCTTGTTCCAACCCATGCATGCATCCATTGTTTTAAGGTAATTAAAACCCTACATCTGTGCTTTGTCTTCCTTGCTTGATCCTTCACGGCACCACAGTATCTTGGAGACGTATCCGTGCGAGACGAGTAGATGTCGCAGGGGCATACCCCCCCCCCCCCCAACTCCACGATGCACGAAGTCCGGCAGGGGCCGACCATTCCCCAGCTGGTTCACGCCCGCCTGACCTACGAGAGAGAGCATAGGCACACTCTCATTAACCCTTTGAGGGGCGCCGCTTGTACAGGGCAAACGCCTAAATCTTGTCTTTTTTCACTTGCATTCAATGTATTCTAGTTAAATGAGCAGAAAAACGATTAGTACGGCCATCTGTTATCAGTTCAAAGAAGAAACAACATTTTGAAACTTTAAATTAGAAAATTTTTCAAGATTGTTTAGGTTTAAAAAATCGGGGGGGGGGGGGAAATCTGCACCGTGCAAACGGGGAAGATTGTTGTCCCTGAAAGGGTTAAGATAGAAATAGCACTTGCAATATCAAACGACTGGTGAGCTGCTGAACAGACCACTGGTTCTTAGCATTTTTTGAACCCCTTCGAGTGATCGTTTGAGATCCAAAGTTCGGCGAACAATCTAATGGGTTGCATTTAATGCCTTTTTTTATATGGCGCCTACTCTATACCTCTGCACTCTATTATGCCCACGCTCTCCCCTTCTTCAGGTGATGGCAGTCATCAGCTTCCCCGTTAGGTGAGTGACCAATAGTGGCATTTTGTAGAATGACAAATTAATTATCCGGGTTAGTGACACGGACAATCAGATTTTATTGGAATACTTTTCGATTTTATCAGTTTCATTTATTCTTCCTACACTTTTATTTCGGAGGACCTGCCCCGAAATCACAATCTCTAACAATTTCTTTTCATTTTTACCATGTTTTTATTAACTCGCTTTCTTGTTTGTGTGTGTGTTTGTCCAGTACAAATCTTGCAATCGATTTTTAACTAACTTCCCGACTAGCTAGGCAATTGAAACTTTTAGAATACCTCAGAACACGATGACAATGCATTATTTTAATACTTTTAGCCATCTTTAAGCAGGATTGAATTCATTTTCAGTTAATTTTATTTTGTAGACTGGTACAGCCATCTGTCGGCCGGGACGGGAACGAAAAGTTAAACGCGAGTAAACTTCCAATTAACACCATTTTTTTTCAAGTTGATGGGATAATTCATTAAAAAAAATATTAAAAAGTATTTATTAATACATAGAATAGTCAAGTTTATGATTCAACAGAAAATTTAAAAACATGGTATATAAAAAGTTCTTTTTATCTTGTAATTATCCTACTCTTTCGTTTCGTAGGACCTGCCCCGACATCACGATCTCTAACAATTTCTTTTCATTTTTTTTTCTAGATATCACAATCAGTTCATACATCAGTGACGTATGATTCTCCGTATCAACTCAAGCTTTTTGCGAGCACAACTTCCTTCCAAATGTTCTGAGGTATGACTTTTAGTTAAATGCTGAGTGACATAATGACCAAGAAACGTTGAGACCAGTCATTCTCAACCACTGTGCCGCGAGATTCTTGAAGTGTGCCACCATTGCAAAATACCCATACATAAGTGACGTCAGACAAGTAGTTCAATCAGTTCCATCTTCCTAGCGGGGACTGGCTGAACCAATGCGCATGACTTTTACAGTTCTGGACTTTTAAATCTACATAGTATGAAGGTGGAGTACTGCTGGTTTACCTTAAAAAACAACCAATTAGAAACATTTATTCAAAAAGAAAAAAAATGTGAAGGGAGAATGAAAAGAGGTTAACATAAAAAGGAGCAAACGGATTTGTCGACGATAATGCTCTTTTGGGGAAAATCATCAAAACCCGGGGGACCATGCATTGGGATAGGGCCCTGGGGGGCATATGTTTCTTTTAGAGTTATCAAGACCTATCCTTTATTGTCCTTTAGCATAATTCTGACATCTCCCATGCCCGTAACTTCAGAAGTAAACTTTTTGTCCCATATATCCCCCCCCCCCTTTTAGTTGGAGGTAACTTTTTAAAGTCCTCGAGCCAATTGCGTTGGTTACAAAAATAATTACAAGATAAAAAAGAACTTTTTATATACCATGTTTTTAAATTTTCTGTTGAATCATATAAACTTGACAATTCTATGTATTCATAAATACTTTTTTAAAAATTTTTTGATGAATTATCCCATCGACTTGAAAGAAAATTAAGTTAATTGGAGTTAACTTGCATTTGACTAGTTCCCTTTCCGGCCAATAGATGGCTGCACCAGTCTACAAAACAAAATTAACTGAAAATTAATTAAATTCTGCTTAAAGACGGCTAAAAGTATTAAAAAAATGCATTGTCATCGTGTTCTGAGCTATTCTAAAAGTTTCAAATGTCTAGCTAGTCGGGAAGTTAGTTAAAAATCGATCCCAAGATTTGTACTAGAAAAACACACACACAAACAAACACACAAGAAAGCAAGTTAATAAAAACATGGTAATGATTCGGGTCAGCACTATAGATAAAATTTTTTATAGTATCCCCAGCAGTGTCCTTCAACGAAATGAGAGCACACTCGGTGCATAAGGCAATATTTCTACGGTTCTCATTCATTCTGTCATGCCACATACCTCCGCAATGTACAGTTTTCTTACAATAACCACACGGCCTCATTTGAACAAATCCGTTCTTTTCTTTCGCCGACGATGCCAATTCTTGGCGCATTCAAATATCAGACTTGAGATTTTTTTAAAGCGTTTAAGGTAAATACAACCCGCATCTCTTATTCAGACAAACCCCATATGGGGAACGGCCTTTTTAACCATGTTTTTATTGACTCGCTTTCTTGTTTGTTTGTGTGTGTGTTTGTGTTTGTCCGGTACAAATCTTGCAATCGATTTTTAACTAACTTCCCGACTAGCTAGACATTTGAAACTTTTAGAGTAGCTCGGAACACGATGACAATGCATTATTTTAATACTTTTAGCCATCTTTAAGCAGATTTGAATCCACTTTCAGTTAATTTTGTTTTGTGGACTGGTGCAGCCATCTATCGACCGGAACGGGAACGTAAAGTTAAACGCTAGTTAACTTCCAATTTACTTTCTTTTCTTTCAAGTTGATGGGTTGATTCATGAAAAAATTTTTTAAAAAGTATTTATTAATACATAGAATTGCCAAGTTTATATGAATCAACAGAAAATTTAAAAACATGGTATATAAAAAGTTCTTTTTATCTTGTAATTATTTAGGATGTACACCGCTGCAAAACGTATAAACCTTTTCACGTGTAACACTATTATAGCCGGTTGATGAGAAATTAAACATAGATTTATATGAACGAACAAGTTTCGGAGATTATAGCCTTTTTTACTGTCCTTGGTTGTAAAACAGGCTGAGGGATCGTACCCTCTCCCACCCTCTCTGACCTCATAGAGCGAATTTCCGATCTACTGATTGAACGTGCCCATATCCAGCACACGCACGGAGGTACTGAATGGCGCTTGTTGGGATTCGATCCCAGCATCCTCAGCACTGAACGCCGACGCGCTATCACTAGTCTACCTCGGGGCCGCGATTATTTATGAATACCCGCATAACTATAAGCATGATATCGGTGAATATTAACTCTCTTAACACACCGAATCAATCTTTGCGCTTCTGTACGCCAGGTTCAAGCGTCAGGATTTATTTATTTATTTTTTTCAAGCTGATACAGACAGGAAACAAATTTTGTTTTCACAAAATCAGTGACTTAAGTATTCAAAAAAAAAAATTACAGATTTTAGCGAATCAGAGGGAAGTTGTTCGTACCACAAGTCCCTCGGAAAACGTCATTCAAGTTGGGATCAGCTTCTTGAATTTTCTTTTCTCAATTATAGAAACAAGCTTCAAAATAATCCTATTTTAAAGACGCTATCTGGCGTTTCTAGTCCGCAGCCTCGGATATCCGGAATTTCTTCTGGTATTGCCTCCACGGAGTCTTATCTCCTCTTTTTCTCTAGATATCTACTCAGAAATGACCATTTTTTTTTTCACAGTTGGAAACATTCAACGGTTTCAGAATGTGATAAAGAATATTTTCCTTTAACGTATTGTTTCCCTAGTCATTGCAGTGGAGGGTTTTATGAAGTTGACGAAAGTTTGCGTTTCAGTGCATTCAAATTAAATCCAGTGTTAATTACACACTAGAGCAGCAGACGATACGCGCTACAAAAGCAGACGATTAAAATGACCATCTCGTCTGGTAGCAATATACATTTAAAAACTAGCTGAAACCGTACTTCGCTACGGAGTACATTAAAATTAAATACAACGGTCAATATATGCAATTAATGCCAATATATATATATATATATATATATATATATATATATATATATATATATATATATATATATAATAAATACAACGATCAATGTATGCAATACATGTAAAAAAACGAAAAAATATATTTATAAAAAATCGTAACGGATATTTTTATAGACAAAATAATGGAGAAGAAAATATTCAAATTAAATCTAATAAAACATACTAAAGAATATAGTACAGTTAATACAGTACAGTTTGAGGAACATTTCTTTTACTGTATGTAAATATTTTTTTGGATAATGTCCAATCGTCTGCCACATTAGTAGGAAAAATATTTTTTTTGTTTATTTGTTGTTATGCACGCGACGAAAAAATAGTTTAAAGTATCACAAAAAGAAAAGAAACTACGTGATCAGCATTTAATAAATTAAATTCTAAAAATAAATCTTTAAAAATTCACCAAAAATCAGAAAATGGAGGTAAAGATTCGAAAAAGATTTAATTTTAAAGGCATTTTTAGTATCTTTCTCGTGATATAAATTTTATAATCCTGGAATTATTATTTTAAATGCAAACTTTAAAGAATGTTACAAAAACAGCTTAAAAATTTAATTTAATAAAATCTAAGAGGAATTCTTCAAAAATCTCTCTAGTGCACCCCTAGACTATAAAAAGAATCGCCATGCAAAATTTCAGCCCTTTAGGTCCAGCGGTTTGGTTTGTGCGTTATATGTCACTCAGTTAGTTACGGAACTGTTTTATATGTATATAGTAGATGATCTATACAACTTTTACTCGTTTTTTATTTACTATATTACCACTGCGACGGGGAATTTCAAAACTGTCCTTGTCTACTACAAGTGATTTTTCATAAATTGTAAAAAAAATAATAATTATAAAAAGTTTAAAAAAATCATAAATACTCTCTCAACCGTATTTCATGCATTTCTTGTACCTACAATGATAAATGACCCTCATTTGAACTAAAAGAAATGTACTAAATATAGATCCTACCATAAATACCTAAATTATCACTGAAGATAATCTGAGTTTTGCAGCAAACCGATGGATAAGGCCGTCTCGTACTCGAAGCGAGATGTGCGTCTTTTTTTAACTATGTCGAGTCTACCCGCACACGGGTCGAATCGCACTCGAAGTGGTTTCGTCTCGAATTCGAAGCGGGATGACGAATCCATATTTTTCTCAGTAGGTTGAATGTCTTCAACGTGCAAAGTACAAAACTTCTTGTTTTTACTTGTTTAAAATGAGCAGCTCCAGTGATGAGGAGGACATTCTTATGTTATATTGGTACAGTAAGATAAAAAGGAGAAGGTTTTGGAAGAGAGTACAAGTACATCCGCATTTGGAACGGAATTTTCACCATCGGTTGTTTGTTGCGCCACATTAATTACAAGAAAGTGATGCAAAATTTATAGCATTCTATAGAACAGTGATTCTCAACCTTTTTTTTTTGTCGCGGCACACTTTTAACGATTTCAAAATTTGGCGGCACACAAAGAAAAAGATAAGTTTAAAAGTTGTTTATTTACCTATAATACACTGTGTAAAATAGTTTATGATAATAATTTAGAATGTAAAATAAAATAATATAATATGTACTACAAAAACAACAGTACGTTTATTAAGGGATTAATTACAAATGAATAATAAGAATACTTTTAATGAGAAATTTGAGCTTAATGTTTTTGGATGATTTCATTTATATTTGGTCGTAAAAATGACAATGCTACTCTCATATCGTCTTCTACATTTAACAGTCTCGATCTTTTTTTTCGTTTTTATGTTGGTTAATACTGAAAATCCGAATTCACACAAATAAGATGTAGAAAATTGTAATAATATTTTTAAAGCTTTTTTGGCTGTCATGGGATAATTGTTGAAAAGTAATCACACATTTTGAAAATTAACCTTTTCATGCAACCCTAAGTTGCCAAGGCGCGCGCCAAACCGGAGCAAACCAGAAGCTATCCCATGATTCCTTTCTTACTTCTGTTTATGTAATTTTCGTTTTTGTATCGTAGCAATGTAACGTTCTTTTTTTTTCGTAGTAGATTGAATAAATACATGTTTAATGTTCGTGTACCTGGAATCACTTAGTACCAAGACAGCTGCACCGCCGAGACGGAGGTAAGCAATACATTTTTGCTATCTTCACATCAATAATCGCATCTAATGTTAATCCAAAATGAATTAATTGATTCTTCCGAATATTTTAAAATTAAATCTCGATTATTAGAAAGCGAAATTAGTTCTTCCTCTTCATTCAAAGTTAGGCTCATTCCCAATACACGGTGCCGCAGCTTGGCGATAAGTTTTTTAGATTTTTTAGATTTTTGCCAATTTGGCGATGAACGCCAAATGTGGTTTGTGTTTGTTAAATGCTTTTAAGGTAACCATTTATTGCTCTCGATTTCAATAAGATGGCGATATTTTTTTGGCGATGTTTTTTAGATTTTTGCCAAGTTGACGATAAAATGCCAAATGTGGTTCGTGTTGTTAAATACTTTAAAGTTAAAGCTTCCGATAGTATAGTTCCGTTTAGTATAGCTCCCGATTTGAATAATTAGCAGCCAATCAGAGCTTGTGATTTACTTGTAAACGAGGGTTATCTGGATTTTATATAACGCGCCTGTTTCAAAAAATTAAACCGTTCTTTTCGGGATTGCAGTTCCAGCGTTCGGATGTACATTTATTTGCGAGGTATGGCTTCTTTTACGAATGGGAGGGTTGATTTGGATTTTTTTCGGGATTTACAAAATGCGGGTAAGAGAACTATTATAGATTATTGTATTTATGTTGAGTTAATAGCTAATATTTATTATTGTCTTAATTGTAATTTGCAAATGACTATAACTGAGAGGAAAGATCTGAACATTGCGTTAAAAGATCCATTAGATGTGGTTCCCGGTTCGAAGCGAGTAAATTAGATTTAATTATGGTTTTAAAATTAACTTAATTATGGGTAAAAAAAAACACCGTGTTCTTGGATTACAGACGAATTGGGTGTATCGAAAAACACCGAAAAATCAACAAAACGTAAAAGAAGCTATACCGAAAGTGAATAACCGGTAAGTGGTTTTTTTTTTTAATTTTAACATGAAATAATATAAATGACAACATGCAGAACTTTAATTTTTTTACTTGCTGATATATTTAACCAAGATGTATTTTATATTTGTTTAAATGAATTATTTGCAATATACTGACTTTTTTAGCGGGGGGTTGGGGGGGGCGGCAGCCCCCCCACACATAACAAATTTCTCATCATTTTTTGTATTTGTGTATTTTTGTGCTTTTTCTGTGGTTGTATAGTTTAAAAAATGCGTAATTTTGGGACTTTTCGGACTTTCCCGTTCCAAAAACACGCGTTCTGCTTGGGCGACAAAAATTTAAAAAAATAAAATCGACTATTTAAATGAATTATTTGCAATATACTGACTTTTTTTTAGCGGGGGGTTGGGGGGGCGGCAGCCCCCCCACACACAATAAATTTCTCATTATTTATCAGCTTTCATTTTTTGTATTTGTGTGTTTTTGTGCTTTATTGTGGTCGTACAGTTTAAAAAATGCATATTTTTGGGACTTTTCGGACTTTCCCGTTCCAAATATACGCGTTCGGCTTGGGCGACAAAAAATTTAAAAAAATAAAATCGACTGCCCTTATTTAACTTCATTTTTTCATTTTCTGTATAAATTTTCAATGAAAGTTCTGCATGTTGTCATTTATATTATTTCACTGCATTGGAACCGCCATCTTGGTTCCGTCTCCCATCGCCAAATTGGCGACGGGAGACGGAACCAAGATGGCGGTTCCAATGCAGTGAAATACAAGGGGCACCGTATATTGGGAATTAACCCAAAGGTAATTCAAATACAGAAGTATTCGTTATCGCAAATGGATTACGAACCCAATCAAATTTTTTTATATCTAAATTTGGGAAATAATGAATAATTCTCTCCTCTAATGTTGTCAAATAGTCAATAACAATTTTATGAATAGTTTTATTAAAAATCTTTTGGGACTGACTCAAACTTTTCCAAATATCCTTCCTGAGCTTCATTCTTCCATAAAGTTATTTGTTTTTGGAATTCCACTAGATTATCTGTTGAGTTTAATATATTTTCTTTCGGTCCTTGCATACTTGAGAATTTATGTTATTAAAAATAACAAAAATGTCTGATAAGTAAGCTAGTTTAGCACACCATATTTTATCTTCCAACAAATGAACAAAATCATAATTTTTATTTTGTTCAAAAAACATTTTCATTTCGTCTTTTAATTCCAGTACACGAGATAAAACTTTTCCTCTGGACAACCCATCTTACTTCCGTATGCAGTAACAAGGATTCGTACATAGCTTCCATAGCTTGGCATAAATTACTAAATAAGCGACTTTTTAATGGTCTTGATTTTATATAATTAACCATTTTAACACATTGTTCCAGAACTGTTTTCAATTCTGATAGCAAATATTTTGTAACAAGTGCTTCTCGATGCAAAAAAAACAAACAAACAATGTGTAACTAATATATCCCCATTCAGTTCTTTAACATGTGCTACAAATCCTTTTAGATGTCCAGTCATAGCTGGAGCACCATCTGTGCAAATGCCAATACATGAATTCCACGAAACTTTAATTTCTTCTAAATATGAACTAATTACATCAAAAATATGTTTGCCAGTTGTAAAATTAGGTAACTCACAACAACATAAAAATTGATTAATTATATCATTTTCGTGAATAAACTGAACGAATGCAATTAATTGAGCTTTTCCCGTAATATCTGTTGTTTCATCGATTTGTAGAGCAAAATTTGAATTTGCAAGAGTTTTTGCAGTATTTTGTTCAATATTTTGCGACATATCTCTGATTCTGCGATGGATTGTGTCATTCGAAACTGGTATTTTACAAAAATATCCATATCTGCCGATCCACCAATCATTATTTTTACAATTTTGCGACAAGCTGGTAACATAATTTCTTCAGCCAAATTGTGAGGTTTTAATTTAACTGCAATCAATTCAGCTATTTCATAAGAAGCTATTTGAGCTTTTTCAGACACACCGATTTGTTTTTCAAAAACCTTTACTTGCTTGGATTTTGAAGATAAAGACTTTTGAAAGTAGCTTTCATCTTTTTTTGAAAGCGAAGGATGGTTAGTCAGCAAGTGACGTTGGAGCTTGCTCGGAACCATAGCACTATTTGATAATTTACAACCACATACCACACACTAGGGAACAACCATGTCATTTTCCATTGTAGATGTAAATCCAAATTTCAAAAAATCGTCATTGTATTTCCGATGAACAACATATTTTTTGGAGCAAGAAATATCTTTACTTGTACCGGGCGTGGGCTCATTAGCCTGATCGCTAACGTTATCATTATTATCATTTTGTTGATTTTGTTTGATTGATTAAACTGTAAAAATGATCCCCATATTCATTTTCACCCAAAAATTGGTTAATGGAAATGGTAAAATTGTTTTCTATACGCGGCATTGTGCATACAAATATACAATACAACAAGTATAAAATATACGATCTAGAACTATAATATAATACTAAATGAATAAACCACAGCGAATGTCCTCAAAAATGAATAAAATTGTCTTTTAAAAAAACAGTTTGCTTCGAACCCGAGTTGAGCAGTGGCTGAAGGGAGTCCGGTTCACATCCACAGATCACCATACAGCGTCTTGTTACACCAAACACACCTTGAAAATACCAATCAGTTTTGGTTTAGCTTAAGAAACCCATACAGCACAGATGGGCGGCACGAGGTTTCCGTTCAACGCGAACACGCACACAATCGGATCTTGTGAACAATCGGCGAGAATCAGCTGCTGGCGAACACGCAAGGGAGTGGCGGAGATGAGGAACCTGGTGGTCGGAAAACTCACGGCGATGAGGAACCGCAGGGACATCAGAGATACCCGATGAGGAATCGAGGAGATGGCATGGCAAATCCCGGCAGAGTGAAGAAAACTGTAGACTGAACAGCTAACAAACACAAGTCTCGCAGTGAACTGGTACGAGCACCAATTGTAACGTTGCTTTGATGACACACGCCTGTTTTGTAATGCTGCTGTAGACTGAGAGTGAAAAACAGTTTGAACCTGAAGAAATGGCGGCAGATCAAGCTTGAAAATCCAAGTTTATTGAGTTTCCACACATATGCACATAGCGAAAGAGGTCGGATCTGTTTTGTGTCTACCAAACATCTTATGCATCCGGAGAGAGCTAGTCGTTAAAATTCGATTGCAAGACTGGACAAACACACAAACAAGAAAGCGAGTTAATAAAAACATGGTGATAACAAACGAGCTCAGCTGGTGCAAAAATTTAAATACATAGGTGTAGATTCCCAAAGAGGCTATCTAGGGGCCCGGCAAATTCTATTCCTGTTAAAAGACCGGTGTGCTCGCTCTCAATTGAGGTTTCATCGATGTTGGTTTGCGTGCGAGGTGCTCCCATTACAAGAGAGCAAAAACATTTGCGGGAAATGGACGGAATGTCGAAATCTGTAAAGAGATATGCCACAAATTTCTTTATGAGAATAGCTCTGGAAAAACCCGTTCAGCTTGGATTGCTACAAGGGTCGTGGTATTAGGGTTTTAGCGGCCCTGGGAGAAACACATTTACAGGTGACCCTCCTATAACACGGTAGATAGGTTCCTAAAAAATGCCGTGTTGTGTGAAACTGGGTTATATGAGATCCAGAGACAGTACAAAAAAGGGGGTTACGTCTTGAAATTTATTAACAACAATTTTTTTTTTAATTCCATATAAGCAAGTTAATTTTTATTAAAAATATAAATGTATATATAACACAAAACGAAAAGAAACAAAAAAAATATTATTTTAATTTATGTTTAATGCGACCTTCATTTAATAAATTTCTTCCCCATCACTGCGCAGTACAATCAAACGAGAACGTTTTTTCGATTGAACGATATCACCTTCACTTTCAGAACCTTTTTCTTCATTTACATTTTTTGCACCTTCTATCCTCTTTAACAAATCTGCAATTTTGGTTCGTTTGCTGGTCGCGGTATGCAGATAGACAAGGTCATTGTAGATTTCACGGTATGGAGATAGACAATTATGCAGCTCCCTTTTGAATTTTCGCCTTCTTTCACAGAAGGGTCTGCATTCAAGAAAAATGATTTAAGATTTACAGCTAATCTTAGGCCTTCTAGTAATTTTACAGTTACAAATGAATAAATTATAATTTGTTTATAAATTTTCATGTAATAGTTTATTGTTCCTTCCCGTCATTATTTTAGGGTAATTTAGTTTTTAAATGTGTTAAACAAAAATTATGATATCTAGTGCTGTAGAAGTACAGTGTTGTACAAAGGTTTTCGCAATTTTTTAATCGTGTTACAGGTTGCAGTGTTATATGAGGGCTCCCGAATGGATCTTGTAAGACAAACCCCTCACCCACCCACCCAGAAAAAAAAAAAAAAAAAACTGAATTCTAAATTCAAGTGAATGACTCAATTCAATAAATGATTATTTTCAATGGATATTTTAATTTGAAGATATTTCAAAAACTAAACGGTTTTGAGCTAGGGATTGAAATTTTCTTATTTTTTAAAGGGCTTTCAAAATATGTAACTTTTGCGATATTATTTATCAAGAAAAATTTCAGAAAATGGCGTCGCAATGTTAAGATGTTCCCAACTTTGTCCGTCCCGGAATGGTTACATACACTTTTACTACTCTAGGCTTTTATATAAGTAAAGATTGGACGTGTCAAACTTTCAAAACTGTCAAATTTTTAAAATCTACTTCATCATTTCTATAAACCAAAGCGAAGATCTCGCAAAAAAAAAATCTTTTTTTTCTTCTTCTTTTTTCCTTATTTTTATGACTGGTAATTCAGTTACAAAACAAATAAATAAATATTATCAAACCAGCATTTAAAATTCTGGAGATAGTTCTTTTAAGGTTTTTCAAATAAGTGACTGACATTACACCTAATTTTTTTAACGTAGGATTACGTTCCTCCATAACGGTCCTCCGGAAAGCAAAATTTCAGACGCTAAAACAGTCCGTCATCGCGAGTTATAATTTTAGCAGCGCGCCAAACCCAGTCTGTATCCTTTGGGCAAGCAGTAAACAGTTTAACAGAAAAGAACCGAAATGCGTCAAACTTTTGACACACACACACACACAAGCATTATATACACACTCATGGACAAAAAAATTAGCGCACCAAGAAATAATTGCGGGATCGTAACGAAACTTGCAATGAAGGTACATGTCGGAGAGATATGCAAATGATTAGAAATGCAGCGTGATTGCGCATTACGTATAGCCGGTAGAGGGCGTTGAACGTCGTACTCTGTGGAGTATAAAACAGGTAACCAAAGCTTGTTTGAGTGTGCTGAATCATTTACAAAGGAAGAGCTGAGATAGATATGCCATTACGCCGTGTTCGAAGACAATATAAGCAGTTGTCGCAGTTTGAGAGGGGGAGAATCGTCGGGATGATGGAAGCTGGGTGGTCAGCTAGGCGAGTAGCTCGTCAATTAGGCCGCTCTGATTGTGTTGTGAGGAGGTGTTGGGATCAGTGGACCCGATAGATGTCATGTACACGAAGACCAGGCTCAGGAGACGCCCTCGACAGACCAGTCGTCGAGAAGACCACCACATCGTAAGAAATGCACGCGTACAGCCAACTGCTTCATCGGCCGCCATCCAGGCACAGGTAGCACCTTCACTAGGGGCCTCTGTGTCTTCTCGAACCATACGAAGGCGCCTGGCTGAAGGACAGTTGGTATCGCGGCGCCCATTACGTATGCTGCTCTTGACGCCCACCCATCGACGCCTCCGTTTGGAGTTTTGCCGCGCACGAGGAAACTGGACTGCAGCTGAATGGAACCAGTTCGTCTTTAGCGACGAATCCAGATTCAATCTCGGCAGTGATGACAATCGTGTTCGTGTGTGGAGAGCCCGTGGTGAACGCTTCAATCCTGCCTTTGCTGTACAGCGACACATCGCTCCCACAGCTGGTGTGATGGTATGGAGTGCCATTGCTTACAATACACGGTCACCCCTAGTATTGTTCCGTGGCACCATGACAGCCCAGCGGTATGTTCATGAAATCCTGCAACCACATGTGTTGCCACTCATGCAACAGCTCCCAGGAGCCATTTTTCAACAAGACAATGCTCGGCCTCATACGTCAAGGGTCTCCGCACTGTTTGGCCTGCCCGATCCCCAGATTTGTCTCCGATCGAGCATATCTGGGATCATTTGGGACGATCAAGACATCATACAGAACTTGTATGACTCAATGCCCGATAGTATCGCATCGTGCATTCGCGCTAGAGGGGGTCCAACGGAGTATTAACTCCTCCGTTCTTTTGCCTTTTTCTCTGAAATAAATTATCCTTTTTCTATGATTTTCTTATCATTTTTTCTTATCATATATCAAAGTTGTCATTACGTATGTAAAATTTTGACGACTCCTTCTTGGTGCGCTAATTTTTTTGTCCATGAGTGTATATATATATGAGTGTATGAGTGTATATGTATATTATATATATATTATATATATATTTTATATATATATATATATATATATACATACACACAGTGGAATCTCGATATTTTCCCGTATGTATCGTTTATTTCAAAATGTCAGGATTGAACTTGAATGACGCTCTAATTAAACGAGCAGAAAATTTGAGATGCACGGTCTCGAATTTTTGTTATCGTGTCACTCTCATTATTTTTTCGTCGTTGGTGGTCCTTAATTCTTTAGCTATATTCGGAAACTCATTCCAAATCCTCCTACTATTCAACATTTCTGTTCCTATCAGCAATGGCTCACAGTCAGCCGACCTGAGCGGTGCCTCTGGCTTTTCTGTTGGCCTTGGGATGGAGGCGCCCTAGTGTGTGAGAAATTTATGATTGCTGCAGTTCTACATTGGCCGATGAGGGTTTCACCCGGAAACAGAACTCCCTGGTGGTCTTATGGAAATTTGCAACACACAAAAGAAAATTTTTTACTTGTGGAGAGAAAACCACCCAAAGAAAAAAAAAAGAAAAAAAAAAAAAAAAGGGGGGGACGATTGAGTACTTTTACAGTGGAATCTCGATCGATCATTTTCGGATACATCGTTTTTCCGTATGTGTCGTTCATTTTATCCAGTCCCAACGATCATATTGCTTTATGTTTCCGCATCGATTCCCGGATTTATCGTTCATTTCAATCGGTCCCTTCAAAAACGATAGATCAAAATTCCTGTGTGTTTCTTATTTTATTATTATTATCTTGGATTTCAGTAAAACTTTGTAATTTTATCTTCAGATACACTACGGGTATGTATGCATTTATGTACGCGAGTAAATATATTGTAGAGATATCAAACTTTAAGGTGTGTTAATACTTTTTTCAATGTTCCCGCATCCATCGTTTAGTTTAGTCGGTCCCTTCGAAAACGATAAATCGAGATTCCACTGTGTGTGTGTGTGTGTGTATATATATATATATATATATATATATATATATATATATATATATATATATATATATATATATAAAAGCGATAAGTAATCCTACGTTAAAAACCCGCGGTAGTTTCGTTAGAAGAGACTACCTGAATTTTTTTTCTGCTTATTTTTATGACTGGTCATTAATTTACGAAGTAAAATAAATAAAAGAATGCATTATCAAATTAGCTTTTAAAATTCATGAGTCTTCAAAGTTTTTCAAATATATGACAGAAGTTTTCATTTTTGCTCCAAGAGGAATAAAATGCACCTGTAAAGATTTAATCGATCTGTAATGGAATGTGAACAGTGTAAAAAATAAGAAAAACCACGCGGTGGAATGCTTTATTCCGACGTATTTTATATCAAATAGAATCAATCACCAATCTATCCGAGCTCAATTCATCCCCTCTATATAGTTTTTATAATATGTAATCGTAATACAGAAGACGTATTTTGACAATACAGTGGAATCTCGATCGATCGTTTTCGGATCTATCGTTTTTCCGCAAGTGTCGTTCATTTTATCCAGTCCCAACGATCATATTGCTTTGTTATGTTTCCGCATCTATCGTTCATTTCAATCGGTCCCTTCGAAAACGATATATCGAGACTCCACTGTAATTACATTCAAAATTTCCGCTGCTGCAAGGCGCGCATGCCTCCAATATGCGCGGTGGACATTTTGAACTTCTTCCTATGCAAACAACATATGTAAACATTTCCAATAAAGTTTATTTTTCGTACACCGGATATGACGTCATACTTTTCTCTCGTATTTTTATCGAAAACTATGGGGTCATAGAGGAACAGTTCTTTGGGCATTTTTTTTTATATACTCCAAGCGAGGAATCTGGCTGTGCAGAGTTTGGGGGCGGTCTTGATGAAACACCCTGTATAGGTTTGTTCTGTATTTGAGAAATGCCCGGATAAAGACCAGTTCCTGGATGGTAGTCACTCAATTGAAAAAACTCTTAAAAAACTTCCATCTCAATGAGTCTAGTGGTTAAATTCTATCATTTACCGTATTTTAATAATTTTTGTCAATTTATTTCGTTGTTATGCACGTGACGATAAATTAATTTGAAGTATCACAAAAAGGAAAAGAAATCTCGCGATCAGCATTTAATAAATTATAAAAATGAATCTTTAATTATTCACCAAAAATCAGAAAATGGAAGTAAAGATTCGAAAAAGATTTCGCTTTAAAGGAATTTTTGGGATCTTTCTCGTGATATAAATTTTATAACCCTTAGATTGTTATTTTAAATACAAACTTTAAAAAAGTTACAAAAACGGTTCAAAAAGTAAATTTTAAAAAATCTAAGGAGTTTATCAAAAATCTTTCTCAGTGCCTACACTATACGAATCGCCATGCAAAATGTCACCCCTTTAGGTGCAGCGGTTTGGTCTGTGGGTTACCTGTCAGTCAAGGAATATTTTATAATATAGATAAGCAAAAAAAAAAAAAAAGTTCAATGCTCCTTTGTCACATGTGTTTGTTCAAATGTACGAAAATTAGGGAGCGACGAAATCCTTCTTCGCATATCCCACGGTCCGTGACAAAGCAACTGGTTACCTCTGCGGCTTGAAAGTTTTGTTTTTATTCAAATTGGCGTTTTTAAGAAAGCAGTGGTTCGAAGGCTACATTTATGCTCTTTCCGAAGAGAAATATGCATACTCCGTTATCCAAAAACGATGTGAGAGTCATGGTTTTGTGATATCTAAAGCGTCGATAGGTAATATCGTCAACAAGAAAGGAAAAAAACGTCAAATTGGAGCCTCAAGTGGGACAAAAACTCCAAACAAGTATCCAAGGAAAAAACGGACATCTTCGTTGTTTAATGTTAAAAGAAAATCCCCCTAGTCAAAGGACAGTTGCAATATCATTAAAATGATCGGTGTCCACTGTAAACAAAATGATAAACGTTGATTTAAATCTTAAGAAAGCGAAAAAACGCAATGTGCATCGTCTTCTTCCAAATCATATCGCTGAACGCAGGACACGCTGCAGAATTCTATACGAGAAACACCCGAAATTCCAAAGAAAAATGGAAAACAATTGTCACAATAGACGAATCATGGATGTATTTAAATGGTTGCAACAAAAAAAAGAGCCATTTATTATCATAAAAGGGGAGAAAAAAATTTAAGTACATGTTCAAAGAATCGAAAGAAAGTTTTTCTAAGGGATTCATGATTGTTGCTGGTTTTTCTTATAATGGCAAGTTAAAAATAAAGAGAGTGGGAAAAAAATGTCAAGATTAACTCCAAATACTTTCTGAATGAAATACCATCGCTTTACCCACAGTGCCATCAATCTGTGACACTCCATCAGGACATAGCTAGCAGTCAAAACTGGTGTATCAAGGCACCCTTCACTGATATCCCTACTAAATCTCCCGATGTATCACCTATGGATTTTTGTGCTTTCGGACTTTTAAAATCTGCATTATCCAAACGTCGTCCCAAAACCCTTACAGGACTCTGGAAAGCTGTTCCGGAGGAATGGGATAGAATACCTCTTCTGACAAAAGGAAATTGCGGTGTCGAAAGATAATTCAGAATAAGGGATGTCAAATACAAGGATTTTATGCAATTTAGTTTTGTGAATACAATATACATCGTCTAATAAATGCGTGAGCAGCTTCTGTATTTGTGTTTTAATAATGATAGTATGGTGTATTGATTTTAGTATGGTTTTTTTATTTGATAATGTTCTAGGCGTCTACACTTCAAATAACCAATTCTTTGTAAAATGGTACAGTCCCCAATGATTCATGATTTTTTTTTTTTTTTTTTTTTTTTTTTTTTGTGTGTGTGTATGTCAATTTTGGAAATTTTACGCCCACATGAGTGTTGGGGGGGGGGGGGGCAACCCGAGTTGGGCCTATAGTCATGAATTTTCTAAATCGGGCCCTGCGGTTACGACTTGAGTCCATAACTGTACCATTTTACCTTTCAGCATTCATTGAAACTTGTCCACTGTAACAACCGATGGCACTGCATCACAATTGGTGTAGACTGACTGAAGATAAGTATTATGCACTCCATCAGTATACTCTGTAAAATCAAAGTAAAACATTGCGATATGGATTGACAACAATCTGGCCTTTTACCCACTTCTCATGTTAGTTTCCTCAGAATGTTGTAAAGCTTTGTCCAGAACATCGAATCAAACCACAACTGCTCGCACAGCTTCATTTTGATAGTACCACTGAATGCCCGACAGTGCATTTGCACTTCCTGCGAATTGTATATTTATTAATACTGCTTATTTTATGTCGGAAGTTTCCACAAAGCAGGGAGTGCAGAATGTTTCATACATTTTCTTACTGCTGAAATTGAGCAACGGCGGAGCATTCCACTCCTGCCACACACGGTAGCTCAACTAGAATATAATTAAGGAAATCAGGAAGTGGTGTCTCATATCTATTATGATGATAAAAACGCGGATGTAACCTACCATTTCGCAACTTGCCCGTGGTTGCCATCTTGGCCATACAGACCTTCCAAACTAAGTCCTGCACAGAGCGTTACCAGTTATCCAGGCAATTTCGCATTGAATTTGTTTCATCCTCTAGGTAATATGCTGACATGACCCCTAGATACCGTGGCTCTTAATTAAAAGAAAAACTCGACAGCTTCTTCACATATACTAGCGGGACATGCTCATATAATTTTGACGCCTCAATCTAGTCGCACAACCAGAATTTCTTTCTGGGAGAAAGGTGATAAAAATTAACACTGAAATAGTACTTCTAAAGAGGACACGATCTAGCTCAATCAAATAGGGTTTACTTACTAGGCTATTGCCATATAACATTACAAAGCGGATATAAGATCTATATTCAGCTTTCAGGACATCCCGTATAGCTGTCTAATAGAGACAGTTAGTCGTTTTTAGCAATCGATTCCGTCATATTCCTGCTTAAGCTAGGGATGCGACATCGATGTTTTCAAAACATCGATGTTTTGATAAAAACATCGATGTTCTAAACATCGATGTATTGAAAACGATGTTTTTTTAACATCGATGTTTTGTGCTCGATGTTTTTTTTAATGAAAAAGTACCATAATAAAAAAATTTACCACGTAGCATAATTTTCACACTCAGTAAGTCTGAATTCTGTAAAGGACGAATACAAAAGGGGGAACGATTCCTTAGCAAACAGACAAATGGCAATCAACAACCAATGAACCAATCAGAGCGCTTGGAATGTTCCTGACACTCCAGAACCTTCCATCGGGTTTTATTTTATAAATTGTATATACACGAGAGCAGCCATTAAAGTTTTTGTTTTGTTCTGGTTTTATATAAGTTGACATTAAATGTTGTTAAGTTGACGTTAAGATGCCTCCGAAAAGTACCGCTTGGAAATATTTTTGCAAAACCTCAGACAAATTGGCGAAATGAAGTACAGTAACCATCGCATCCCTAGCTTAAGCAGATTTGTCTGTTTATACAGATGAACACCAAGATCGGGCAGTCATCCTCTGTTAATATAACTCCCTTGCGAGTTAAATTGATAGGTGTCTTCGTAGACTGTGCATATTCACTTTAAATCATATTCAGGGGTTGGTCAACAAATCTGGAAATCTAGTCCCCCCCCCCACCTTCCTAAATTTTATTACCATTTCACATTCCCTGTGCTGTAACTCCTTTCTTTGTAGAGCCTCAATTGTAAGGCAAGAATTATACAAAGTAAATATCTTAATATCTTATATCGTTGATTTCTGAGCCTTCTGCTGTGCTCATAGCCTTCTGCTGTGCTCATGCGAAGTTTACATACTGTTTTCTCTAAATTTATTGTCATTAGATTTCTATATGGTTGAGTAGTCTATTGTTTTTTTTCTCTGGAAAAGTCAAACGTAAACAGTCCTCGTGGCCGGGGAGGGCCATTATTATCACATCCATTCATTTTTTTCTTCACTAAAAGGTATGTGCAGTATAGTTTACCTTGAAGATTTAGTTTATCTTAAAACCTATGGCAGACAGATACGTATAGGCCGGGTGAGGGGGGTGGGGCAAAGGCCTAGACCCCAAAAGTTTCATCTGGCTACAGTGATGTAGCGAGCATAATTGGCGCCCGGGGCACGATACCTTCTTGGCACTCTCCCCCTCCGAAAAACATATAGTAATAAATATATAGAATTAGTTACTTTGGGACCATTTGGCGCCCCTCTGCGATTGGCGCGCAGGGCATGATAGACCCCCCTTCCCCCTTTCTCGCTATGCCACTGTCTGGCTACGTCTTTGATGATTTTGATCTCGATTCCCTCTGCATTGTTGCACCATTGCAGTTCCGTGAAATAAGGCACATTTAAGGGGAGCACAGCAGAAGGCTCAGAAATCAACGATATAAGATATTAAGATATTTACTTTGTATAATTCTTGCCTTACAATTGAGGCTCTACAAAGAAAGGAGTTACAGCACAGGGAATGTGAAATGGTAATAAAATTTAGGAAGGTGGGGGGGGACTAGATTTCCAGATTTGTTGACCAACCCCTGAATATGATTTAAATTACCCGAGTTTCCCCTTCCAACTCATATATCACTTTTGAATTTCAAACAATTTTCTTTTTACCGTTATTAATTAGGGTTGCCCAAACTGGTCGGCAGATCTGTACTGTCCGTCCGGCGTCACATTTTTCCCTTGCTATCTCTGTGGCCCTGGGATGGGGGCGCCAGGGGCTTGTTTAGGCGCGTCCGCGGAGCTGCCGTCTGCGGTCTATACCAGGACCCACCGATGGGAATCGAAACCTAGAAGGTTTCATGCCTTGGGACTGGTCAATGGAAACATTTTTTTTTTTTCAGATGAATCAACCTTCACTCTATTATTCCCTACCTCGGGACGTGTTTACCGGCAAAACATCGCAACTGAAAATATCTCCTTCCAACCGTAAAGCATAGTTGAGGTCCCGTCAATCGTGGTTTTCAGCAGGTCTCATTATCACTTTAGGACGAAAGATAACTAGCAGGGACTATTTAAACATTTTGGATAAATATGTCTATTCAAAGGCGCTCACATTATTTCCTGTAGATTACATCTTTCAAGATAATAGCGCCCTTATTGACAGAGCTGGAAATGGTAGATCATGGTTTGAGTAACCATGATGATAAAGTTGGACACCTTCCCTGGCCTGATACTATATTTAAACAACATTGAGCCACTGTGGACTGAATAAGAAAACAGAATGAAATCTCGTTTTCCTCCTGCATCTCTCAAGGTAATAGAGCAGTTTTCCCCTGAAGAATGGTGTAACATACAACTTACCACCATTCAAGACTATCGTCCGTTTCAAAGAGAATTCAAGCAGTTTTAAATGCCAAATGTACTCCAGCACCGTATTAAGAGCGTAATACTACAAGGCGTTTCCATTATTTTGGACAACCTCTGGACGTTATTTGTAAAAGTGATTATTCTGGGAGCTAGCCTTCGGGATTTAGCTTCAGAAATTCTTTTCTGGTGCAAAACATTTATGTGAAGATTGTGCGGATTAGATCCCATTTCCCCCCTTTCACAGTACATTCATTGAAATCCAAAAAATCTCAGGAAATACTCTGTACAAAAAGCAAAGAGATTAGTCTTACCAATAGCTGAGATTCCACTGGACGTTTTAGCGCTTTTTAAGAGGTGCCAGTGAGATATGCCATTTTGTAATACTTTCCGATTTCTTAAAGATGTATTACATTTTAAGTTAATATCTTATTTCACAAATAAGTAGCTCTGTATGAAAATTATATCTTCAATACACACCACTGTGCATAAAACTGGGATATCAAATACACTTAAATGGCAGTTCAAGCTCTCGCATTATATCTCCAATTCTAATTGATACATATTACATACTAATTACTTACAACAAAAATCTCTTAAATAAAAATAATAAACAAATTTAAAAAAGGAGCTAAGTTTGAAGATATTATCTCAGCAACTTAATTATTAATCCTCCCATTAGTAAAAGTTTAAATTTATAACCCTCTCCCATGTAAAATCATTATCAATTCTTATTTATTTCCCCACAAATGATGGAAAAACTAATAAAGATGGTTTAATCCATGGTACCACCTCTCAAATTTACCATATTACTACATAAATTTTCACTGCCCTCCTATCAGTTCACATAAATCTTGACTAGCAGTTCTCTTCCTAAACAGAACATAGCATTTGAGAATGATTTTTAATATGAAAGAGCACTTTAATAAAAACACAATTTAATCGAATGTTACGCGCATACCTATTCCGAATGTAAACATTATAAAAAGAAGTCAAACTGTAAGTTTCTGTAGAATGGGTAAGGATTATGAAAGATATCACCGTAAATACAAAACAATATTTCGAATCACAATTTAAATTTTGCAAACTTAAAGTCATTAAACTGACAAAGTAAAACAAAGAAACAGAACACAGCATTTGAGAATGATTTTTTGTGAATGAGCAATTTAAAAAACACAATGTAATCGAATGTTACGCGCATACATATTCGGAATGTAAGGATAATAAATAAAAATAAAACTAAGATTTTCCAATTTCTAGGTTAAATTTAAGAGTTACTATTACAATCTATGTACAAAACTTTTAAGTTTAACATCTTCAATAGTTGAGGGGAAGAGAAAATTTAAGATTAAAAAATTAAGCAATTATTAAGAATAAAAATTTAAGTTTAAAGAGTTAACTTAAAAATTTAGAGAAGGTAACATAAAAAAAAAGGCAAGTTTAGGATAAGGTGGCCCTCAGCAAAAGAAAAAAAAGGGCCCTGTTCAGGGTCATACAATTGGTTACATGTAAACGATAAAAAAAAGTATTGTTTAGAAATGACGCAAGATTTTTAATATGGCGTGTGGTCTCCTCGAACAGCTAAGACTGCTGCACACCTGTTTTCCATGCATGCGATGATGTTATCGATAAGACTTTGGGGAATACTGTTCCACTCATCAAGAAGTGCAATCTCCAAGTCTCTGAGAGTAAAAGGAGGCCTTGGTCTCGCAGCAATGCGTCGGCCGAGCATGTCCCAAACATGCTCGATTGGATTCAGGTCAGGAGAGCACGCTGGCCATTCCATACGCTGTATTGTTTCAGCTTCAAGCATGTTCTCCACAAGACGAGCTGTATGCGGTCTGGCATTATCATGCTGGAAAACAAAGGAATCTCCAATGGCTGCAGCGTAATGAGGTCTCAGTATCTCGCCTGCATACCTTCAGGCCGTCAAAGTACCATTCCGAATGATATGCAGGTCCGTACGTCCACCTATGCTGCTTCCACCCCATACCATAAAACCAGCTCGTCTGTATTGTGACCTTTCACGAACGAATGTGGGGTTATTTCGAGTGCCCCTTTCCCTCCATACCAAAACACGTCGGGTGTCACACTCCAGACTGAATCGGGACTCGTCTGTAAACAGCACTTGGCTCCAATCATGTTGCTCCCAATCTCGATGTTCAGAAGCCCATCTTTTTCGGGCCGCACGGTGGCGTGAGGTCAACGGAAGGCAGACCATTGGCCTACGTGCATAGAGACCTCCCTGATGAAGCCTATTACGTACTGTTTGGCTGGACACCCTTCGTCCTGTTGCCAAGAGCAACTGTCTTTGCAGCTGGTAGCATTGTCTGTTCTGTTTCGACGAGCTTCGGCTTTAGGCGCTCACTAAGAAATATTTTTAAAAATTTGATGTGAAAAGGGACTTAAACCCTTAAAAGAAAACACGGACTGACTGATCATTGCATCTCTGGAACCATAAGACCTAAGAAGCTGAAATTTTGCATGGTGGCTCATCTAAGGCCCTAGGTACCAAGAAAGCTAAAAAATCCAGAAGGGCCCCAAAATTAAGAAATAAATATAAATCTAAAAACCCTTATTTAATGTTGGATCGGGGTCATTAAATTATAGGATTATCTCCTCAAAGAAATGACAACACTTTACTACTGAAGTTATGTATTCCGTTGTGAAGCACGGGTATTTAGTTTTAGGTATGAAAAAAAAGAAAAAGGTAAGTAAATATATACAGGACAGATATACGAAAACTTTCTTTCACGTTCATCTTTAAAGTATAAAAAATATTAAGAACGAATCAATGAAGTTTTGAATGTATTGAAAAATTTCATAAATGCATTAAACACCGTTGTCTGAGGCCTAAACTATATCAACTAGTTTGAAAGTATTTGCTATTATTAGTTACTATTATATTTTATCATTATTTGTTGATAATTTCGTATTTTTACTCTGCCTCATTTTGGCACCTCTTTCAATGTCTTATCCATGGGACTCACCATATTTAGAGAAACTTACAACAAAAAAAATCTAGCGTTTAATTATTCTAGAATTTCTACATTTGTGTCATGTGAAAACTTTTCAATAATCATGCACAGTTATTTATAGTACTTTTATATATATAACTTATATATATAGTACTTTTATATATATATAACTTATATATATAGTACTTTTATATATATGTACTTTTATTATACCTATATTAGACAATTTTCTCAAGATATCGAACCTTTTCTGAAGTTTATGTGCAAGAAGTCAGTGTTTGTTTACTTTAACGCACACAAAGACGACGTCAGGAAGAATAGTTTTTAATTAAGTACATATAAATTAAAGGGAAAAAATGTAGTTCTCACTATGTTTAGATAAAATAATTCAAAATACGTTTTAATGGCTCTCAAATTTTAGAAAATACAGATACGTTATCGCATTAAAATTCCGAATATTATACACAACAGATAAGCAGTTTTCTTTTAGACAACAAAGCAGTTTTCTTTTAGACAACAAATTAATAACTTCAACAGAAGGATAAAGTAAGATGTGGCAGTTTTCGACCTGTATTCGCTTGAATTGGAATAGGTTGAAATTTGTGATAGCTGAACATAAAATATCTAAAATTGTTATTACAGTCATGTTTTATAATACAGACACAGGATACTTATTAGCAGCAAATGACTGATGATTTCCAAATGATTAAATCGAAGTTACAATTAAAGATATCTGCAATATCTCCCCGACGTGCGATATTGTAGATATCTTTAATTTATCGGAATCCTATGAGCAATTCCTTGAAGATTCAAAGTTTTCTGAGATTATTTCTTTTAAACCTAATTTCATTTTCACCGACAAATCCCAATTTTTCAGTATTAAAATCCTTAATTTACTATTGTCTGTAATGAACTATTTATATTAATAAATAGTTTCAAAGTACTAACTTTCTAACTGTAGATAAGGATAATTTACAACATTGTTTCAAGACACAAAATCAGAACTTTCTTTCAGTAAAATTTATATTTTGTATATTTTGCTTTGTTTAATTTCTCGTTGATTTTGTGAAAGTCGGTCTTAATTATACATTTATGCTTATGACGGGACCAATAGTAGCCGTATGGCAAAATCAAGCGTAGGACCGTTAAATTTTCGCCCGCTACAACCAGCAGTTTGGGATTTCTTTGGATTTTCTTTCGGGGATTATTTGGAAAGGCAAGGATATCGGAGAGCAGCGCATGACCCCCTAAAGAGAGAGGGTCATTACTATCCCTCAAACTGTCAACCCTAAGGGGGGTGGAATTCTCGAACTGTCAACTGGACTCCTCCCACCACAAGAGTCTGCAAGAAGAGGAAAAGGGAAATACGATTGAAAGAGATTTGAAGGAGTTGAAATGGAAAGGAGATATTTTTTTTTAGTACATAGCCACCTTAAGGCTAACACATTTCTCCCAACGTGTAACAAGTTTTCTCATTCCGTCAATGAAAAATTCTTCCGACTTTTCTCGAATCCACGACTTGACAGCTGCCTTCACCACATCGTCCGAGGCGTAATGTTTACCCTTGAGGTCTCTCTTGAGTAGAGGAAAAAAAAATTAAAATTGCAAGGCGCAAGATCGGGGGAATAAGGAGGGTGTGGATTCGGTTCAAACTTCAGGTTTCAGAGCACCCCTCCAGTCCGACGCTGTTCTCGTCTGTGAGACGGCGAGCACATATTTTACAGTATCCCAATTGTTCTTATAATGAAGCAGACGCATTCCTTGGATACTCCAATATTCGAGATGTTCTGCCGACCACAGCGTGAGCTTAAATGGCGTTTATATAAAAACAACGTGCGCGCAAAAAGCGACGACCTGTGTATCTTAAAAATTTTAATTCTTAATAACAAATCCTTTTCTTGTTTTTTAAAAACTATTTCAGTGGCAACAATTTTAATTCCTTAATTTGTTAATTAATTTATTATTTAGGGGCTGAAACATAAAAAAATTCTTAAGTTCTTAAACCATCAATTCTACCGACAGCTATTTAGAGACTCAATTTAGAGACTTCATTAAATATAGGTCCGACTGTGTATATATATACACTGAAGTGCCACTGAATTAGGAATACCTACCTAGTATCCTCTGGCCTTGATAACGGCTGCCACACGACGAGGCATAGATTCAACAAGTTTCTGGAAACGTTCCACGGGAATGGCTTGCCAAATATTGGCTAAAGCTGTCCATAATTCAGTAAGGTTCTTTGGTGCTGTGTGATGGCCTTTCACGCCATGTTCCAAAACATCCCAAAGATGCTCAATATGATTTAAGTCTGGGCTTCTAGGTGGCCAATTCATCACAGAGAAGTCAGAGGAATGCTCATCCAACCAGCCAGTAGCCAACAGAGGTACAGTTGTCTTGCTGGAAAACTCCATTACCGTTCGGATAACAGAACAGCATAAACGGATGGAGGTGATCACCCAGCAACTCTACGTACCGAATTGCATTGAGGGAGGTTGGTACACGCACCAAAGATCCCAAACTGTGCCACGAAAAAACACCCCCAGACCATGATTGAGCCACCATGCCCTTGTACAGTTCCAGCCAGGCATGCAGGATCCATGGCTTCATGAGCCTGACGCCATATTCTCAGCCTCCCGACTCATCACTCCATGCTACTCGTTTCCAGTCCTCTACACTCCAGTCTCTGTGGGCAGTCTCCAGTCTGCCCAGGCAAAACGTGCAGCCCGATGGCGAGTATAGAGCAATGGTACTCTCGTAGGTCGACGGCTCCCGAAACCCATACGGTGAAGCGAGCGTTGCACAGTCCGTTTACTGACTGTACGTCTGGCACCGTCATTAAACTGGGTGGTAATTTGAGCTAATGTTTGGCTTCGCTGGCTACGTACAATACGCCTGAGCCGTCTCTCACCACGCACTGTCAAGGCTAATTGTCCTTTGCAGTTTGCCCGATCGCTAGTTTTTTTTCCACCATCCATGTATTCTTGGTATACTCTTTACACTGTCGACCTTGAAAATCCTAGCTGTCTGACGATTTCGGAAATTGAATGGCCCATGCGTCGCGCACCTACGATTTGTCCGCGATCGAAGGCGTCTAAATCAGGCAGTTTACCCATACTGGCAATTCCAACAACTAATTCAGAACAACCACAGTACGCGCTATATATGCAGTTACCACAGCGCCCTCACTTGCGCATACATGATGCGCAGCGCTACACAATTTGCATAGGCTTTGCTATCCCTAATTCAGTGGCACTTCAGTGTATATGTGTGTGTGTATGTATGTACGTATATATATATATATATATATATATATATATATATATATATATATATATATATATATATATATATATATATATATATATGCGTATGTGTGTGTGTGTGTGGGGGGGGGGGGGGGTTCAACCTTTAGATTAGCCTAACAAGTCGTCTGATCTGGCAGCCCACATTTAATACAGGACTCAGGATGACTCATAAATAGTCTCTCACTTTAAAGTTTTGCCAAGCACTCGACCAACTTGGACTTCTTGAAGTCACTCAGACATCCTCAACACGGGAGCTTTTTTATCGCAGCTACCGTGCCCTACAAAGCTAGGCCCAAAACTCTCCGGGGTCTCTTCCCCGTTCGCTCCTGGTAAGGCTCCGGCCACACGAGCGTTTTTTCCAGCAGAAACGCAGCGTGAAAACAAGCACCAAAATATAGAAAAACGACCAAACGCAGCTGTTTTTCTCGCTTGCGGGGGAGTTACCTGTCGCGTTCTCAAGGTCGCCCGCTGGAGGATAGATCCAAACCTATTTTTCTAGCAGCTTGTGTAGATTTTCAAGCTGCGAGAAAAGACCCTGCGGGGAAAAAAAATGTCACATGCACGTGTCGCCGGAATGTGTAGATTTTCCAAGCTGCGGGAAAAGACGCTCGTTTGGGCTGGCGCCCGAGCCTCCACTCTTTATCGCCTCCAAACCTTATCTGCCCTTCTTCTGATCCGACGGGATAGCTCTCGGCGGTGGGGAATGCGCTGGGGTCCCATAGCTCCTTTCCGGGGTCCCATAGCTCGGCCGTCCTGCCCAGGCGTCCTCGGCCCAGGCGTCCTCGGCAGCAGTGATCGATCTTTCTACCTGAAACATGAAAAAATACACACACACACACACACACACACACACCAAAAAAAAAAAAAAAGAAACGCAGCAAAACAATACAGAACTAATAACTATTTACTCACAGGTCGTGGCTCTGGGAGTCTTAGTCTGAGCCATTTCATGCGATCAACTGCGATCTGCCGTGTGGTTTGATTTTGATGATTTCGTCATGAAACTTTGGGCGCAATTTCATTCCCGTTCCAAACTGCGTCTTTTGTATTGCCACTAAATCTCCCAGTTTGTTGAAACAGCGGGGCCACAGCTAACTCAACTGCCTAGTTGAAAATGCCACTGAAGGAAATAATCCGAGGACAGAGACAGTGTTTCTTTATGTACATTGATTTACACACAGACATCACATTATATTTCTGGGCTCTCACAGCCAATATCTAGTTAACACATTTGAGGCTTCCCAAGCCAAAAGTCGTTGTTTCACGGTTTCCGTCGCCACAGAGCAACCCGTGAGTAATTCACGAAAGGGAACAGGTAGGCACACTGCCTTTCTCAAACCCGACCGCACTCCGGCAAGTCGATGAGCCAAATCCCCTAGGCAAAGAAGGGGAGTCCTTTTATACTTCGACCAATTTTTCCAGAAGAATCCAGAAGACTCCACAAATTGCTGGAGCACTTTAAACTTCCGGGGCCGATGGGGGTCACTTCCGCCCGCGCCGAAGAATACCTGAAATCCATTTGGCCCGGGGCCAAATGGATTTTTTCCACAGGGCCAAACAAATTTAGCTCCATTGTTAGCTAATTGAATGCCGTCGCTGATCTGCAACATACGTGCTGACTGCGGGGAGAAGAAAAGAATGTTATTTGGAGATTTTTTCACATTAAGAGTTCCTTTTGATGTACCTGCAACACATGTGGGAAACTCATAAATTCCACCGGCTGTGTCGAATGAGAGGAGTGCCGATGTCAGCGACATGACACAGTCTTATCTTTCAAGCCTTATTTCGGACAGTAACTCGAAAGGTGTGAAACTGGTACTCCTTGATGCAGTGCTGTTCATTACGCGCTGTACAGCTAGCTTATACGTGCTTGTACCACGTTTGATGATCATCTATGCTAAGTTTGGGTATGAGGGTTTCGTGCATTCTTTCTACCTGTCCATTTCCTCTCGGGATTCCCGAGGTAATTTTAACGTGGTCTCGAAAAAAAAAGGTCTCGAATTCGTGGGAGGTGAATGCGGTACCTCTAATCACTGATTATCCTTGACGGGTTCCCAAAATTTTTCAATAGCATCTTTAGTCGATGTAGATTTCACAGGGCCAAATAAATTTAGAGAAAGCATCGACGACAGTAAATATATACTGGTAATTTTTGTTAGTGGAGGGCATTGAAGTCGATATGGTATGTCTCCGGCAAAAGACATTGATTTTTGATAAATGCTCTAATGAGCTTTGTCCCCTAGCACACTATTCACAAAGTCAAGTAAATTCACAAAAACTGTAAAATTTATAATTGCATATACAAAATTACCTGCAGTTGTTGTCATATGGAATATATAGGACAAACTTCTAATGCACTACATATTAGAATAAATTTACACCGTTCTAATATAAAAAAAAATATAGCACACCAATCAATAGGGTGGTTCGAAAAAAAACTTTTTTTTAAATTTCAGATCGCTAGTGTGCGCAAAAGTTGCGATTGGTATAGACGTGAAAAAAGCACTAATTATTATTTTTTTATTAATTTGCCTTCCGGTCGCGCAATGCCATCAAAGTTGGCAAAAAATTGTGAAAAACCTTAATTTTTCATAATTTTTTTAAGCACGCCAGATGGTTTTAATTGCGTTCCTATACCATTAATTAACTACGAAAAGTATGTAAAATCAATATATATGCACTTATTATACAATTGTTTCATATCTTCCGGTCGCGCAACATAGTACAAAATGAGTAAAATTAGTAGTTTTTGCAAAATTTCAAAATTTGACTGTTTAGTACATTTTAATCATACGACTTTTAGAGATGCTATAGTTTAATTCTATTACAATAATATATTTAAAATCCAAGCATATCAGATAAACTTTGATATTCAAGTGGAATTCGGTTGCGCAGCTTCGTCAAAAACAGCAGAGTAGCCTACTACCGACAGGCGAATACTACGTGGCGAATGCCGCGCCTTGACGAGCGACCGATACGTGACGAGTGACCGATATGGCGTATCGGATCGCGCTACGGCTGCTATTGCTTCAAGTGTACTGCAAAATGTTGGGTTGATTAATGAATCAGATACTTCTTATGTTGTAGACAAGAGTAAAGTCCGAAGAGAAAAAACTTGTGTGAGCTAGTTTGCAAAGTGATATAATTTTAGAAATTTATGGTCTTTACTTTGATGGACGAAAAGACAATACATTGCCAATTGAAAAAACTGGCAGAAAACACTTTCGCAGAACCTATAAGGAGGAGCATTACTCTTTAATTCAGGATCCAGTCTCCACTTACATAGGACACACTTGTCCTTCTTCAAGCTCAGCAACCGACATAGCCAAAAGCACCACGTCTTATTTATCAGTAAATGGCTTTTTACTTGACAAATTGGAAGTTGTTGGATGTGACGGTACTGTTATTAATACGGGCTTAAGAAATGGTGTAATTCGACAAATAGAGATACATGTGGGTAGACCTCTACAATGGAGTAATTGTCTTCTCCATTACAACGAACTGCCATTCCGCCACCTTTTCCAACACTTATATGGAAATACAACAGGCCCAATAGGATATTCCGGACCGATTGGAAAGGCCCTACCTGATTGTGAAAGACTACCAGTTGTTCATTTTAATCCTATTGATTGTGAGATTCCAAAGTTGACAAGCGTATTCTTAGCAAGGACCAATTGTACTTGCTTGAGATATCAGAAGTCATCAAGTCAGGACATTGTTCAGAAGACTTTGTAGTACGTGATCCTGGCCCAATGTCACATTCAAGATGGCTTACTATTGCAAACCGAGTTTTGCGCCTCTACATCAGTGTGTCAAGAGTGTGTCAAGCCCTTCTGAAAATCGGAGAGAAATTGTCCCATTCATTCTCAAATGTTATATGCCTATGTGGTTTGCCATAAAAATAAACCGCAAACTCACAGATGGGCCTAGACATGTTTACAAAACTATTGAATTTACAAGGTACTTACCAGAAGAGCTGCTTCAAGTTGTTGATCCCATTTTACAACGGAATTCTTACTTTGACCATCCCGATAATTTACTTTTCGCTATGGTAACTGATGAAAGAAACCATATCCGAGAGCTGGGCTTTAGGCGTATCATGAAGGCAAAGGAAGCAATATCTGAAAGTGACTTTATCAGAATCTTTAAACCACCAAACCTAAACTTTGAAGCCAAAGAACCGAAATTATCAAATGAAACACCAGTACTCTTCCTCCACTGTTAAGAACATTGACTAATGAAGAGATAAAACAGTATGTGAGCAATGACTTCAAGCCTTTTATAATTATAGATGCTTTTCCATGCCATACACAGGCAGTTGAAAGATGCGTTAAGCTAGTGACCGAAGCTTCAAGTAAAGTGTGTGGACACATTTCCAGAGACGGCTATATTAGAACCACATTACTGTCACGCTCAGCGATGCCAACTTTTTCACACAAATCCGAATTTCGATGTTTATCGATAGATAAAGACTAGAAAGGAAACATAAAGAGAGAGAAAGCGAAATAAATTTGTACATATTGTAAATAACACACCCTACATTGGATGGTTGGTTGGGTAGGGTGTGGGTGGAACTTGAAGTGCAGCCACCTCCCCGTGGTGAGTTCTGGGTCGTTTTGTAAACAAAATGAGCGAAGACCTGCACCAACAATTGAATATTGAAACAAAAAATTACCAAATATTTACTATTAGAAAATTTCTAAATTATCCGAAAGGAAACATTGTCAAACAAAATTGTCAGACAACGATAATGGCTGCTACCGCCTGCGAGCGCATCGCTGGCATTCGTCACGTACGCCTGGCCTCTCTGTCCAGGTAGGCTACTCTGATGTTTTTGACGAAGCTGCGCAACCAAATTCCACTTGAATATCAAAGTTTATCTTATATTCTTGGATTTTTAATATAATATTCTAATAGAATTAAACTATACCATCTCTATAAGTCGTATGATTAAAATATACTAAACAGTCAAACTTTGAAATTTTGCTAAAACTACTAATTTTACTCATTTTGTACTATGTTGCGCGACCGGAAGATATGAAGCAAATGTATAATAAGTGCAAATATATTGATTTTACATACTTTTAGTAGTTAATTAATGGTATAGGAACGCAATTAAAACCATCTGGCGTGCTTAAAAAAATTATGAAAAATTAAGGTTTTTCACAATTTTTTGCCAACTTCGATGGCATTGCGCGACCGGAAGGCAAATTAATAAAAAAATAATTAGTGCTTTTTTCACGTCTATAACAATCGCAACTTTTGCGCACACTAGCGATCTGAAATTTTAAAAAAAGTTTTTTTTCGAACCACCCTACTAATCAACCACTAACATTGAATTTGATCATTTTAAAAAACAAAATTTTGAAAATATTGTTATCTCCATTAATGATATAATTAAAATCACCCTCTGAAAGGTTATTTTATGAAAATATATATATGCAAAAACAAAAAACTATTTTTCCATATGGCCGTAATCAAATTTATAAACAGAAAAATATCGTTAAGTTCAATTTTACTGATCTGTCAGCTCATCCTATTTACCCTCAACTAATTGAAGATACTAAAACATCAAAAAGAACTAAAAGAGGTAAAAGTTAAAATAAAAGTAAGACTTTTGAATGCAACTTTTATAAAAATGCTTTATTAACTTTTCAGGAAAGGTTTATTAATGATTATAAATATAAAAAATTAAAAGCTTGGATATTTTCTATCGTTAAAAAACATATCATTAAGCTATATCAACTATTTTTAAGTACTAAAATAAAGAATTATCTTTATCAGCATCTCGTATATGATTTACTATTAACAAGGGCTAAACATTTAAAAATAAACTTATTTAGAAAACATAACATTGCAAATACTTCTTGTGTACTAAATTTTACCAACCCTAAACTAAATAATATAAACTTCAATAGTATTTTTGATAAACTTCATGATATGTTTCCTGTAAATGAAATATAAGTTAAATGTGCCTTTATATATACACTGCCTATGGGTAGACGTATATTTAACTATAATCAGGTATAAAAAAATTTTACTCCATCTATAAATTTAAATTGTGTATGTCATCTGCCCAAATACAATAGTTATGTTGACAAGGCACATAGTCATGTAATAACAGGCAAATTGGAACTAGTTGATAATTTAGCACTGCGTGAGTTGATGAATTTGGGAACTAAGTATAGATTACCTAGTACTTATAATCAGAAAATTATGTTGTTTCTTAAATGCTGATTTAGATAAATTTATCTATAAAATAGCTATAATTATTCTACACCTACAGAAGCCTTCAATCAATGGAAAATTAATTTACTTAAGCTAGTACAATCTAAACTACCTAATTATAGTAATTTCTTTAATAATTCCTATAAACACTTAAAAGAAGCTATAACAAAATTACAAAAATATTTTATAATCACTTATGTAGATAAAGCAGCCAACAATTATGCAATTACTTGTAAAAAATATTTTGCCATTTGTTTAAAAATAACAGCTAGACAATAGTGATTTTTTTCAGTCTTTAAATGAAACTACATGTATTATTATTAAGAAAATTATTGCAAAATATAAACTTCTAGGTATAACATCAAATAACTATCTCTTTCCATATATTAGTTCCTAGGTTGCATAAAACACCTATTGCTTTTAGAGCAGTAACCTGTGGACACAACACTTATGCTACTAAACAAGTGTAATATTATTAAATTACCTTAAATTAATCTATAAAACAATAACTTCTGGTGTTTGTGGTATAATTGATGGAAGACTAATTAGAAGACTTATTAGAAAACTACAAACATTAGATAATTGTAAAACAACAGTAACTTATGATTTTAAAGATTTATTCAATAATATCAATATAAATGATTTAAATAGAGTAATTATAAAGTTAGTACAAAATAATATTCAATACTTATGCAACGAAATTCTACTTACTCATTTCAATAGGCTCCTAGATTTTGTAACTAAACATAATTATATAGTTCATAATAATAGTATATTCTTACATACCAAAGGTGTACCAGAAGGTGGTAATGCTGCTAGTATGCTAGCCAATTTAAACTTACATTATTTTGAAGATCATGTCATTAATAATATAGATAATAACAATTACAATATATTTAGATATATAGATGATATTAGTAATTAATAAAAGTAATAATCATATAGACTTAAATTTTTACCCTCCTAATCTGGAACTAATACAAAGTAACCAAAATAATATTGATGTAAACTTTTTAGATATTAACATTAAATTAAATTCTCATAGCAAATTTACTTTTGACTTATAGGACAAAAGATCAGATTATGATTTTAATATTGCTAAATTTCAAAATTACCTAACCTGTTTACATAAATCCATTTTTAATAACATTATAATAAATCAGGTTGTACGTATAAATAGGCTTTGTTCTAAGGACAATAGGAATAAACATATTTTAGACTTGATAGCTGTGCTAACACGTAATTATATCCCCAATAGTCTTTCCAAGCACATAATTGGTTGTTTTAGATTTAATGAATAGTTTGTTCTGTTGCAACTAATAAGTAAATCAACATAATAAGTTTAATTAGAGTAAATTACTACTAAAAATAAAATAAATAAATAAAATTAATAACTTAAGTAAAAGTAAAATAATAAATTACTCTTAGTAATAATAATAAAAAGCTAATATAATTAAGGTTTAATTGTCCTAAAACACAGTCTCCATAGTAGGACAGCTTCTGTGTTTTCATTTGCTCCTTGGTTGCAAGTTTTGTGACGTCATCTTGCAGTTACCTATTCTTAACTTCCACTCTGTCTGGTGCCAGGCTTGGTGTTCTATGGTTGAGTGGATGTATATTCAATTCTACAGTTACTCATGGATTGTATGGTGTCTAAGTATGTTTATTATATAGATCATACTTATCAGAAACAATCCATTGATTTTTAGATAGTATCGACACCGCTGATGAAAAGATGCTGTCAAAAACCTCTTTCAATCGTATCTTTTCATGTTTTTATTCCCTGGCTGCAAGTAGTTTCATTTCTCATACTGGTTTTTCTCTTTATACTTATATGTATATATATATATATATATATATATATATATATATATATATAATATATGTATGTGTGTTGTTTCTAATGTCCCCTGGCCGGAAGTTCCAGAGCAGGTCCATACAGGCTCTAGTTTATATAGCACCACAAAGGTTGGTTGTCCTTATAGATATACACCACATACACCATAGTATTGGACTTCTTTTAATATTCTGTATTTCAAGCTATTTTTTTATACGACTGGACAGTCAAATTACTTATATAACAGCAGAGGATTTATACTTTTAGCATTTGAACAATTGTACCACTAAGGTTATCTCAAAGCTAAATGTTTTGCAAAGCATTTTGCTTCTGCTTGCTGCATTCCTCATGTTTAACATGCTAGACTTTATAATCATCCCCCTGTAGACAGCTTAATGTCTAAAGATGAGAACTTATTTAATAGTGAATTTTCCTTTGAACAACTGGATGCAGCTTTCCATGAAACAAATAAAGGGTAGCCTTCCCTCTGGACTTTTTCTAAACCTGGGGCAATCCATTAGAAGTACTTTTCTTCTCTTTAACATTATCTGGCATAAGGGTCTTCCTACGGTCTGAAGAAATTCTGTTATTCTCCTAATCTTAAGCCATCGGACAACTTTGATAGCTACCATCTGATTTCCCATATAATCTCCTGCTGTAAAATTATGAAGATTATAAACCTCTTAAACTATTTTTTGAACCGATAGAACATTCCAAGTTTGTTTCCATAAGAAAAGAAACAGAATTTTGCAAGTAGCATATTTCGCTCGATGCTCCTTGCTGTTTTTGTTAATTTTTAAATCTGCATATGGTAGTCTGGAAAAGAAAATTTATTAATAAGATGATTTATATTGGTATTCAAGGAATCATGCTCAAATCCTTTCTCACCCAGAGAATTTCCAAGGTTAAGTATGCTGGTGCTTTCCCCATTTTGTCCAGCTGGGGCTCCAGCCAAATGGGGAGCTGTCCTCTTATTTTAATATAATGATAAATAACCTTGCAAGTAAATTACACTATGTTGGGGTTTTGCATTTTCCTGGCGATATTGCTATTTATATTTATGCTATTTATATTATGCTATTTATATTATGACAGTGTGACAGCTAACAAACTTTCAATCTTATCTCACATCTCATCTTATGACGTCATAAGTCTTGCATGACGTATGTATGTTAATTTCTTTTAATGTTACTTTCCTTTCTATCAGTGGCAACACTGACTATAACTTGTATTTAAGGAATGCAACATGCAGTCCAGACTGAGAGTCTGGTCTAGGCTGCCTAGTTATTCTTGCAACTCGATAGTATTAGAGCTGTATAAGAGATTAGTTAATCTAGTATGGTTAATAAACTTAATTTATTTGCTTTTAAACCTGTGTCCTTACTTTTTTACACTGAAACTCTGCTAAAGTCTTCGTCTTATTAAGGGACAGAGACTATCAAGTATGATGCAAACCTCAAGGAGGTCAACCCTTGCAAAACAGTGTGCTATCTATTTACACTGTCTACTAAGTCCCATAATGTTTCCTTTACATATAAGAACTAGAGTCATTGTTTTCTATATTGAGTCTTCCTTGATTCTAAGCTCAGTTGGAAAAAACACTCTACAGAGACTGCTCGTAGAGAGGTGGACATTTGAAAGGCTATGTGGGGTCATTCAGAGACCCCAGCATTAAAAAACACATTTTTTAACTATATGAAATAAACCCTAAATTTATTTTTTAAAGGCATTTAATCAAATTTATCTTTAATAGCATTTAATAATATTTATAATATTTAACAGCTAGAGAAAAAATAGAAAATGCATCATTCATGTACATTTGTTTAGGTATGCATATGGTAGTCTGCAAAAGAAAATTTATTAATAAGATGATTTATATTGGTATTCAAGGAATCATGCTCAAATCCTTTCTCACCCAGAGAATTTCCAAGGTTAAGTATGCTTGTGCTTTCCCCATTTGTGTTTATGGATGACAACGTCCGTCCTCACCGAGAAAACATCGTAAACCAATGCCTTCAATCACCGCACTGGCTATTCCCACCACCTGTTATATTCGCGCATGCCCAATGGGTGCAAACTGATATCACAATTGCGTGTAGCTGCTCCTGCCATCTATACTTTGAAATATGAACTATTTGTATCACAAAAACTTAGCAAATGCTAATTTTGATTTTATTTTTTTGTCAATCTTTTCAATTACACGTATTTGCGTTTAAAATTAAAAAAAGATAATATGAATTTTATATTTTAATAATTTACTACATTACAAAATAAAATTGATATTTATTCTGGTTGCATTTATTAAAAATTTTTAATATAATTTCATTTATCTAATTCCTTCCCAAACTATCATTCTCATTATTAATATTTATGATAAAACAAATATTAAATAGATTAAATTAAAGTTATTTTTATTCAGGCCAATGTACACCGATTTAAATCAGCTTGATTAAAATAAATTTCATTTTTATTCTTTTAACATTGTAATTTTGTATTGATTTCAAATAATTAAAATTTTAAACAACCTACTTGCAACATCAAATAAGCCAAATTAGAAAAAAAATATCTTCTCTAATATATTGCAAGGAATTCCCCCTTCATATTCCCAGATTTATTCATACATTATATATATATATATATATATATTATATATATATATATATATATATATATATATATATATATATATATATATATATATATATATTTTTTATATGTAAGTATGTATGTACACAAACTTTATATATATATACTGCTGAAAGCGCTTTCCAAAGTGGACTTGAAATAATTAAAGGTTGATAACAAATGTTGATCAGTCAATTAATTACCCCGTCACCTATCATTTTTTTCATATTTGGAAAATGCACAAGGAACTTCATCTTAAAATGACATCTTTTTAGTAATTTTAACAATTTGATTAAAAAAATGCTTGTTTTAAGCTGGGACAGAGCAAATTTGAGAAAACTTAAAATTCAATTTATTATCAGCAGTGAAATTTGGATATCTGAAAGTACGATTCTCAGTGTTCTGTACATAAAATATCTTTTTACAAAGATAACCCTGATTTAGGTGTTGATATATTTTACAAAATTTTTTTAAATAAATGCTAAGAATGTATATCATTATGTTACTGGTTGCAAAATGATACACACAATCTAAAAATTAGGGCAAGCAAATAAAACCTTTAGCACTAGAGCTTAAACAAGCTTTCAAACTCCAAAAATCCAGGGTCGCCTTTTTGTAGTAAAAAGCTACAAAGAATAAATTACTGTCTTATTTTAAGAAAGACATGGATACACATTTTAATATTACAAAATTAAGGAGTGCCATGTTTATCACAAAATTACCATAATATAATGTAAGTTAATCTTATTGAAGAACAACATTAAGCTTGTAAGGAAAACAATAAGAAAATTCTGTTGAGCATTAAAAATTTTTACCCATTGTAAGAGGATTGTGCATTACTTTAATATACACCACCACATATTTCATGTTTAGAAAATCTTTTCATCAGTAATACACAAATTTTATATGTTTTCATCTTTAATATTGACCTTTTTCAAATCATGTTCTAAGAGGAAGTAAAATTTTAAATGTTTTTGACTTCAAATTAGAATATTTTAAAAAACATTCCTGAATCTGTAGTATCACAAATCATCTGTTCTTTCAGGAAATTCACATTATAAGATGAGGAACTGAATAATGTTCTCCTCAGCAGGGCCTTTTAATCGCATGGGCAAATCGGGCCCCCTGATGTTAGGGGGCCCCAAAACCCCCTTGGTGTATGCACCTAGTACTTCTAATAGTATGTATTTTTATAAATGTCCGTAAGGGGGGGCCCCCAAATAGCATCTGCCCAGGGGTCCCCAGCGTTCATAATCGGGCCCTGCCCCTCAGTTAAAACTTTACGATAGAGCAAATAAATTACCATGGAATTCTGTCTTAACAGGCATTTCTTTGACAGGGAATTTATTATTGTAGAAGATGTTGACTCTGGGGTTGACCCTCAAAGCACTTAAATTACACACACACATGTAATAATCAGATAATACACACAGGGATATAGCTACATCCTTCAATAACTCTTTAATTTGAGTATCAATTTCTTCTTGTTTTGGTAAAGTTTTATATGCACGTAATGACACTGGTAAATCGAAAGTCAATATCTCTCTTTGGGGCTCTATTCATACTGATCCCGCGTCATATTTATTTTTCGCAAATATGTCTTTAGTCTTCTAAAAGTTCTTTTATTTTAATATTACAAAATTAAGGAGTGCCATGTTTATCACAAAATTACCATAATATAATGTAAGTTAATCTTATTGAAGAACAACATTAAACTTGTAAGGAAAACAATAAGAAAATTCTGTTGAGCATTAAAAAGTGTGCGTGTAATTTAAGAGTGTGTGTGCACTTAAATTACACACACACATGTAATAATCAGATAATACACACAGGGATATAGCTACATCCTTCAATAACTCTTTAATTTGAGTATCAATTTCTTCTTGTTTTGGTTGCACGTTTTATATGCACGTAATGACACTGGTAAATCGAAAGTCAATATCTCTCTTTGGGGCTCTATTCATACTGATCCCGCGTCATATTTATTTTTCGCAAATATGTCTTTAGTCTTCTAAAAGTTCTTTTATTTCGGAACATCCTACATTTTCACTTATTTTTCACTTATTTTCGTTTTTTTTTCCTTGACTGTACTCTGATAATGTGTGCACCCATTACCAGAATCCATCTCGGAAACAAACGTTTTCATTTTTATTCCTTTTCTTTACTTCCTTTTTCTCTTTAACGTTACTAACATGTAGCTCAGCATGATTTTCGGGCATGATATGCAAAGACAAATCGCTGCATTCAGAACTAGAGAAAGTGATCAGTTTTCTCCAATCCTGCACAACAATTTGGTTCACACAATTAATTACCAAACGAATATCAACACAACTCTCTTTAAACCCAAGAGGGCATATGATAAATCGGTGTCAAGTATGAAAAACTCTGCCGATTTAACATTACTAATTTTAAGGAAGAGATTGCACGTTTTGTTAAGCTGTATTAGCCCTTTTGTTTGTTTCACGTTTATCACTTTATTTTCTCTAATGGGAACATTTAATTTTTCAACAATTTTACTTGGAATTATATTCACCGTAGATCCAGTATCAATATTTAACCATATCTTATTATTTGAACTCGAGTTATCTTTATTTTTTGTTCACATTTTTATATCGGGAAAAACAGAAGTGGTGGTGCAAGGTGTTAATCCCTATGACACTATGTTACGTCAAGGACTAGGGCGTATATATATATATATATATATATATATATATATATATATATATATATATATATATATATATATATATATATACAGGGACGTACCTACCGTGGAGCAGTTGGAGCAAACTGCTTCAGGTGCACGACTCATAGGGGCGCAAAATTTGAAAGAGTGAAATAAAAATTTGTGAAAACTTTTGTATAAAAAATTTTGATTTTTCAAATTTTCTATTAAATATACAAAAAACAAATGTAATATTTTTAAGTAAATAAAACTGTAAATGTACTTGAGTTATCATAATTTTGATTTTAGAAAATTTTCATTAAAAATTTAGCACTTTATATACAGTGATTTCCACTTGTAAGAATCACTTTTGTTATTACTGTTTTTGATTCTTATAGCCTAAATTTAGGTTTTTGGACAGGCCCACATGCACCTATATATATATATATATATATATATATCAATCAGATAATTTACCATAAAAAACTCTTTAATTTACGTTAATTATCTTTTATTAAAATAATTATTTTTTATAATTTTAAAAGTGCAACTTCATTTCTAGACCTACAAGTAGATATTCATGATTACAGTAAGAGAGAAAAAAATCAAATATTTGTTACAACATACCAGTTTAACATTTCAACTACAGGAAGGGTGCCAGAAAAAGTTTCTATGGTAGTTTGAGGTAATGAAGTTTTCAGGAGGCTGTTTATACCTCTTTCAATACTAATAGTCTCAGACGAAGATTCACCTTCTATCTTATGTTTCACGGTTTGATAACGTGCTGAATCTATTAATGTCACATTTGCCTAAGTGAAAGGCAGAAGATATGTGTTTCAGGGTCCAGGAAGTTGCAACAAGGATGTGGTAGGTGGGGAAAAAGAATCCCTATCTTTGTTTATCAGTGGACAAAAGTGAAATCGGACCCGGACGGGTGAAGATCTCCCTGGGTCAAGCTAATAGGACAGTGTTTAACTAAAGCATTTAAGGGGAAACTATTATGCTATGCCTAACTAAGAAAGGGACGCAATTTATGACTGTATTCCATACCATCATATCACTCTTTCTTTAAAAAAGAATAAAGAAAGAATGTCGTGCCTTTTGAGGGTTTCAGTGGCATTTTTTGAAATATGAAAGGAAAGCGAAGAGTGTAAGCTGATTCTTAAAACCGGTCGATTGATTCTTCAAAGCGAAAATTTTAACATGGAAATAATACTTTTGTTTATGCGATATTCATTCTTACAAACGATTGATTCTTATAACTACTGATCACTGTACCTCTAATAAACCTATAAAAATGTATGATGATTGCTAAGAATGTTTAAAAGCACTACTATAGGCACTTACTATATATGTATTATAAGTTGTGTTTTGCTGCAAAGAAGTTGCATGTATCCAGTGAATCCCACGAGCGCCAATTATAAACTTTTTTATATCTGGTTCTACTAGTGTGAGGGATAATATAAGATCACTCTGTCTATTATGTTAGGGCGATTCTGCATTTCCTTCGACAAATAACTCATCCGACTGAAATCGAAATTAGAATTCACAATATTTGCTATATGGCCCCAAAATTTACTGGAATCATCTGAGATTAGTCCTTTTAAAAATAATTTCTCGTTAATAAAAGTTGTTAGCAGAATACTTACTAACCTTTCTTTTTACATTTAAATAAAAAGAACTTAACCCGGTTGCAAATGGCGTTTTAAATGTCACCCATATTCTAAATCGTAAACATGTGCGTACCATCGGCAGAGTTTAGATGTCTGGACTCATGCTAAACGAAGCAATATTAGCCGATTGGTCGACACTAGATGACGCAACCAAAGGGAGGAGTGGCCAAGATTTAAGTTGAAAGATCTCTGAAATCCGTGTGGCAACCACTCGTGTAGGCTGTTATACAAAACAGCAGTGCTATAAATACTCGCTCAGAGTAAGTACGAGGCACAGAGAGAGAGGGAAAAAGCGATAAAGCGCGTTTCGAATACTCTCGCCGTCGGTAGTTGCTGTTCTTTTCTAAAAACCTGAGCATGTTAAAAATTAAAAGTGGTAGGAGTGTAGCCGACTTAAAATGGCGCTCTCCACGAGAAGAGTTTTTTACCCTTTTTTAAACCTTTACTAATGTCTTCGAGGCAAAGCTGTGCGCGTACTACGAAGGGATGTATTTTTTTTAGTAATGCAACTTTAAAGTATTTTTGTAATTGTTTTAATGTCAGAGCTTGATGCCGAATAAATATGCAGCATTTTTAAAGAAACCTTCGTTTTTTTATTTTAATCCCTAAGATCTTTTTAGCACAACATTTCAAAAGACAGGCATTTCACGTTTTTTTCACTGTAGCCTTTTAAACGAAGTTTTTAGGCACCATCAACTGATGCTACGCTCTTCTGCTATTTTCATCAAACAAAATTTTGCTTACTATCATAACCAATTCTAATCCAGAATTCGACAACAAAAGTGAAGAAGAGAAGAAATATTTCGTGGGAAAATGAATTTCAGCATTGCTATTTCATTTGTCAAAATACCTGGATTATACATGCATAACATTTTTGTTAGAAAAACTCCCCGTACTTCGGAGCATTTGGCACAGTTGAATCCATTTCAATTATATCTATTGAATAATAAATGCAAGCGGAATGTAACAAGTTATGTAGGAAAGAAGTCAACAATCAAATATTAAAACTAATATTGCTTATGACTAACATTGCTTATTCTGCATTTAAACGGAAAAGTAATGATATAAATAATATTTGTAGACAAAGCAGTGTTCAATAATATGAATAATTAGTTAAACTTTACCTGAATTAACCGAAAAAGAGGCAAAGTACAAAAACATGAGCAAACAGTGGTGCACCCGAGGGGGGGGACCCAGGGGGCCCTGGCCCTCCCCAAAAGAAGTAGAAATATTGATTTTGCATTAAAATATTTGTATTCGTTCATCTCGACCCCCCCCCCCCAAGAAAAAATCCTGGGTGTGCCACTGTGAGCAAATATAACATTTGTTATTGACTTTCAATAACAAATGTTATATTTGCAATATTAGAGTAAATCAGATGCACTAATATTGCAAATGAACACATGTAATTGTGTATTTGTGTTGTTATAAGCATAACTATCATAAGTCATTGAATTTGAATCCTGTAAACACCACCGAAATAAATAACGTGTTTACTCAGGGGAAATCAATAACGTGTTTACTCAGGTACAACCCAAATTCGAAAATGTAATCATAATAAATATAAACTAAACTAAATAATAATAACAGTTTTTAAGTTTTACCAAAACTTATCTAGTTTTGTCGATAAAATAAGTTTTAGTACGGAAAACGATTGAAAAAAAAATAGTTGCATTCGGCAAAAATGGAGGCAATTAAATAATTTTATTAGTAGTAAAATTAGAGTTCAATATTAAGCTAATTGTAAAAGTTCAGAACTGGTGTACGTTTAGTCAAAACACTCGAAGTTAAACAGAAGTCAAGACTTTATGACGGACTAAATCTAAATGGAAATTTTATGTCAGTTTATAAATATTTTTTTTAAATTCTCACATAAATAGTATCAATCATTTCTAAAACTTTCTTTCAAGTTCATCTTAAATTATAAGAAAAGTTAAGAATGAATCAATGGAGATTTTAAATGTATTGAACAATTTCAAAAATGCATTTGAAAACTGTTCATAGGAACAATCATACATTATACACCGTGCCTCTATGCCTGAATTACATCAACTAGTTTGAATCTAGTTGCCATTAAGTTTTATTGTGAATTTTAAAAAGCAGTGTGTTGTCGAAAACATGTAAGTAATTAGGTATGTCGAAACAAAATTGGTCTAATGGAAAACTGTTAAATAAGTATATGTATATAAGTTTACCCTGCAAACCAGTCAGAAACACACATAAAAACATATAATATCGAGTGAAAATGTCCCATTCCTATCTTATCCAAATATCTTACTCAGAAAATATTTTTTTAACTTCTGATCAGGCTCTGGCCAGTTAGCGCTTATAATTTTTGCACAGTGTTGGACACTACTAGATTTTCTCAAATGTTACCAGTTGGATGTCTTATCAGGAAAAGGGAAATGGTAGAAGTATCTTCACCCCTATGGCGAGAGTCATTACAATCCTTCAAATGTTATTCTAAACGGGCAGGGGAAGAATTTTCTAATGGTCAACTTACTGACACACTACAAGAATCAAAAACATGCAGGGGTCCAAACAGATTTTTTTTCTTTTCTTAGTACTAGCAGCCTTACCATCGGCTCAGAATAGAGGCAATATTTGGGGATTTTTTTAAAGCAAACTTAATATTTAGCACTTCATATTCCCTTGTTTACTTTGTGCAGTGTAAGAATTTCAAGATGATTCTTGAATGAATGTGTTATACAATTTTTAAAACTTATCGAGACTGTGGTTTGTAATTTATTGTTTTGTGTAAGACTTTGTACAATTCATAACCACTACTTTACAAAATTACTTAGCTACAGCATGTTGTTGGATTCATCGACATACAACTTTAAAAGTAAGTGATTTGTTTATAAATTATGTTAATTAATGTTGCAACATAAAGAATAATAGGTACTACCTAATAGTTATGTATTATAGCTAAAAGTTGGACTGATCACTGTACCCCCGGCTAAAATTTTGCTAGTTTATTTTGCTAGTTTATATTTGAGAGAGTTGTTTCTGATGAAATGTTACAAGTAATGTCTCTGCGGCTACACAATATGCTAATTAAAATTCAAAATGTATATAAATTGGAAGAAAAACCCAACACTAAATTTAGAGCAAATGTTGCTCATCTAAATTGTTAACCCTGTCGGCTACATTTACACATATAAAAGCCAAATACCGCTCATTGACTCATCATTACATCTCTGGAACCATAAGTTCTTGGAAGTTGAAATTTTGTAGTGTGGTACCTCTTAGACCCTAGATGCTCATTAAGAACTCCTCTTAAAAATTGAATACAAATTACGGGGTAAAGGTTACGATGGGGTTCTGAATATGAGTGGTGCCTACTCAGGGTTAGAAGCAAGATTTAGACAACGAAAACCCACTGCCAGATTTGTGCACTGCTGTTCTCATAATTTGACTTTAGTGATCAATGACACTGTACAGGAAGTCGGGCAATTTTATGAACAATTAGAAAAAAATTTACATTTTTTTAGGTTGTGTTAGACATTAGGCAATATTAATGGAAACAAATTAAACCAACTTAGCAAAAACGTGTTTGTCCAACACGATAGTCTTCCCATGTTCAGGCCCTTGATGCACTACATTCTTGTTATTTTGATGTAATTAAAACATTGACATATTTATCAGTGAAAGGGAAAAAATTATGACGAGCAACAAGAAGCTAAAAATTTGATTAATTATTTTGATAATTGTACAAAGTAAAATACTTGAACCTATTAATACAGTCTCGTAAATGCTGCAAGGAACTCATGGAGATATAGAGGAACCAGTTGAGATACTTTCATCACGCCTAACCTAATTCCAGAACTTAAGGAATTGGGAGTTTGTTAAAAACGATGCCCTTGAGTTATCAGCTCAATGGAATATGGAACATTATTTCCCCAAAAAGATTGTGTTGTGTGAAAATTTTTTTTGATGAATTACAAGTAGATGAATGCATTGAAAACAGTGAACAATGCTTCAGAGTCAAGGTGTTTTATAAAGTAACTCATTTAAAAATTAATCAATAACTATTAGATTTAAATCAGTTTCACAATTATGTACACTTTTTAAATGTTTATCACCTGCATATCTCGTCGCGTCACTGAACAAAAATATTCTGGAAGGATCAGAATTGTTACAATTGGCATATCTTTCTGATATTTTGCCTAGTTTGGGATCTCAACTGCTTCGATTTAAAATGTGCTTTTATATTCAATTAAAACTAATTACTTCTATACGCAAAGTTGCTGTACTACTTTAAATTCACAATGCAGCCTCAAGTAGCTTCTCTGACATTATTACAGCATGCATGATATTTTTAACTTTACCGGTGATAACAGCGACATCAGAACGAAGTTTTTCAAAGATAAAATTAATCAAAACATATTTAAGAAGCAGCATGTCACAACAGTGAACTCTTGGGCCCCTAAATCAATGGAAAGAACATTAGCTTGTCAACTGGATCTGGAGAAGTGACTGACCGATTTGCAAACAAGAAAGTGAGAAAACAACAAATTTGAATTTTTTTTTTTATATGGAGACTGAACATGCATAAGTACATTTTGTCAATACAGTTTATAGAATATGTAGTTAATATTAGTGGTCACTCCATATTTAAAGAATTATACTTTGTTTTATTATTATATATATATACAGTCGAACCTCCATATATCGAAGTAGCAAATTGCGCGAAAAAAATTCGATATATAGAAATTTCGATATATAGAATTGAGCTTAGTCTTATCATAAATCTCCTAAAAAAAAAAAATTAAAGCTAATTTTCGTATACGAAACTCCATTTCTAATTTATATGCGAATCCCATTAAATGAAGGTTAATAACTAAAAAATGAATTAATATAAAAGATATATTGATTACTACATATCTTTAAAAAAAAAACAATAATGCAGACAGTGGTTACAATGATCACAGTTACATTCTTTAAAAAAAAAAACTACGAATATCTTGCTGAACAGTTAATTTTGTGGAAAGTTAAAAAAAATATTCGTATTTATTAAGTCCACTAAAAACTTTATAAGGGACATTTTCCGCGAAATTGAAGTCCACGACTTATTGTTTCAAATGCCAAATATTGGGAAATTTTATTCTAAAGTGGAATAAAATCTCCCAATTTGTCTTGAAAAAAATTTCGATATATAGAGATTTTTTCGATATATAGAAACAATTTTTCTATGTAATGAACATGGAGATTTGCTAAGAGTTCGATATATAGAAAATTTCGATATAGGGAAGTTCGATATATGGAGGTTCGACTGTATTTCTTAAATTTAATTTCTTATTACTGAAATGTCTTGAATTTCAAATAAATTGTTATTAAGTAAGGGTTTAAATCGAAATAAGAGTAACTACATAAAAGAGTAATTATGCATACTACGTAAAGAGTAATCTACGTCTAAGAGTAATTCTGTAATTTCAAATAGAAGGCGCGAGAACATTCCATGAACATCACAGAGCATGCGTGATAAGTTTTGCACCTAAGTTTAACAAAGGATTATTGCAGAGCGTCTTCAGATGTAGGATTGTGCAGAGCATGTGTCACGAGGACCAGAGATTGAAACTTGGCTTGGATTAAATCAGGTTAATTAATAGAATTTGAAATAAAGGATTTGGATGTAAACTAATTGTATGCAATTCCACAGGCCTACGATCATTGACTGCATAGATTTAGAGTAATTAAAATGGGAACAAGTTTAGAAGGAGTACGAGTATTAGGCTTGTCACATATATATATATATATATATATATATATATATATATATATATATATATATATATATATATATATATATATATATAAAGAGAGAGAGAGAGATAGAGATCAGTCGAGGAAAGGTATTTGAGCGGTTTTTAAATTTATTACCACAGGTGAAAGAATTTCTATTAGCCAGGAATAAAAGTTGTTTAGAATTAGAAAAAAAAAAAACCTTAGTTAATTTAGCTAGGCTTTCTAACTGATGTAACTGTAAAATTGAAGGAACTAAATATGAAACTACAGGATAGAAATCATCATATTGCTTCTATGACAAGTACGATAAATGCATTTAAAGCTAAATTGGCGCTCTGGAGAAAAGATATGGAGGAAGATAATTTATCACTTCTTACAATCTTAAAAATGGTCATAGAAAATTATTACAATGGAAATTCTACCAACTATCAGTTTGCCAAACATTTTGATTCCTTATTGGAAGAAGTTAATACCAGATTTGAAGAATTGTACAAATTGGACGTATTCTTGACGTTTTTTATTAATAATTTCTCTCATACAGAGGATGATGTGACTAATAAAATCACAACACATTTTGATATTTCCAATATGGAGGACTGCGAATTCGAAATTATAAACATAAGAAATGACATTGAATTAAAATTGCATCATAACGAAGAAAAATTCTGGAATTTAGTGAATGGAAATAGCTTCCCTTTGTTGAGAAAATGTGCTCTGAAATTGAACTCTCTGCGTCGACAAATACTTCTGAATATTTGTTTTCCAATATGAAATTCTTAAAATGAATGCCTTAGAACTGGGAATTCTACTTAAGGGCCACATTAAAACGAGTTGGTCGCAGATTTGCAATGTGAAATATTGCACTAATTATCAATTTTAAGATTATTTTGTTTAAATTGAAATTTTAATTTATGTATTAAAAATTGTCAGATTAATATTTTCATGTTTAAATATTAACCCCCTTCTCCTCCTCATCCAGGGGTGCCCACCGAACTCCCGCAATTCTGAACTATGCCCTCCTAGTAAAAAAGGTTGCTGACCCCTGATGTATGCTAGATATTTGTGTATGTGTGTGAGTACGTGTATGAATGTATGTATGTATATACATAGGATGGAATTTTAATAGTGGCAACTAGGTATGTTAGTCCACCTTCTGCCAGAAGAGACCTGACACTGGTTTTAGGGTTGCTGCCTCGGGGAGGTCGATTCTCGAAATGAGGGGTTGGGGAAAATCAACATTCTTCACCTTCACATATTTTCTCCCGTTGACCTTTGCCTATGTAACGTTCCACCTCTCACCAAAAATGAACTCTCCCTGAGTGACCTGTTTCTAGGGGATCTTCTCTTCAGAGGAAGGCATTATATAGAAGAGATACAGGGGGCGAAACTTTTATAGCCCTTCAAAGTAGTAACAAGCATTATTTAGCACTCGTAACTAGCACATATTGGAAGCTGCAGGATGCACCTGATCTTTTGATCCTTCAAATGGAATGGTCTACAGCCTGCAGAATCTCTGGTGGGAATCCACGCTATGGTTCCTTCATGTTGAGGATGAGATCAAAGTCACAATGACTAAAGTCCGTGCTATATGGGGGACTGTAGTGCACTTCCCAGCCCCAACACATCAGCCAAAGTGTGCATTTTCCTTCTTCAGTACCATGCAAAAAATTATTTTGTACAACAGACGGGTAACTAAAACACGGTTTTGTGTTCATCCTGTCACTGCAGGCATGTGATGTGTGTGGGGAGAGCTCATTCACACTGAGGTGTTATATGCTACTTTCATGGGTTCTGTTGCATGGGTGATCTACAACAGTGTTGGCACTATTAAAGTTCCATCCCTCATATGTATATATGTGTGTGCGTGTGTCTACATATATATATATATATATATATATAAAAATTTCTTTTCGAACCCTCTGTAGCCTCCAGGTAAAGAATAACTGAGTTACAGGATTTTTCAGATAATCAATTTTTCAGAAGTCCCTCATCCTGAATTGCCCGAGAAATTTTACCCTGTAGGTCAAGAGATTTCAGAATGGTTGAACCAAGGAGATAAAACCACTTTCTAAGAATGGAGCCACTGTAAAGTTTTAGAATTTCATGAATAATGTAAAGCAGGCTGGCACAACATACAGCCCTTTATCTGTGTGCAGCCTCTTAATATTCAGTCTTTACCCCCACAGCCTTTTATGAAAGGAATATATAAGCAATGAATATTAAATTTGAATTTTTAAAAAATTCAGCATTGTATTTTTGTTACATATTTTTTACTTTACCATGTATCCTATTTTCTTGTAGCTCACAGAAGCATTCCATAAAGTAATATGGCTCTCTTTAGAAATAAGAGTTCTGTTGGCCTGGCGTGAATAAACTTAAAGGCTAGCATGAAATTTCCATAATGTTAATATACTGAGAAACTGGTTAGTCTGGAGGTCTAACAGACATCAACTGATTTTTTAAAAAAATGTTTAACAGGGTAATTTGTAAAATCAGGGTTCCATCATTAATGAAAATTAGAGTAATTTAGCAAAACATTAGCAATTTCCAATGCGTAGTTTCACCTGAAAGCAAAAGATTATAGCACAACTTAGAGGTTAAAAGGGAACAGTTTATTTGTATATGGCAAGCAGGAATCTCAGACTCAAATTCTGAATAAATATTTTGTTATCTTTACTGGAAAGAACGTCGAGTGTCTTTGTTAACAATTTTTGATACAATTTCAGCAGATCTAAAGAGTACATAATTTTAAGAACAATTTTGATTTCAGCCACTGCATGGGACTGATTATACGACATTTTCCTTCCCTGCAATGAGTGTACTGCAGATATACTTTGTGGATATCCTTATGAAGAATCCCATTTACATGCAGATATTCAAAATATAAAATTCCCAACGCAAAAAAATTGCATAAAAAATGAATTCCAAGAACTGATATAATTTTTTTTTTAATTTAAATGTTACCTTCTTTTCAACAGCCATTTCAACTATTTTAAATATATAAAAATTGAGAGAGAACACAAGATTATTTTCCACCTAAATTAAAATATTTTTATTCACGTAATTTTCAATTTTTTATGGATTTAGAAGTAAATTTACTCAGAGCTACGAGTTTTAATTCTCATAACAATATTAAGGCCATATCAAATTATTTTTTTCTTCCCTCAAGAACAATTGCAGGTTTTTTTTTCATTTGCAATTGAGTTAAACTTTTTTCTAACATAGAACATGTTTTAGAACATGTTTTAGATGTAAATAAGAATCCATGTAATTTGTAATTTTCTGTGGATTTCAGAGAAATTGAATTAATTTTGATGATGTTACAGTTTATTAATTTACTAACAGACACACGGATTAGCCAAAACAATAGGACCACGAAACTTTGTATAACTTTGAGTTTTGATTGCCAGCTCAACATCATAAAGAGTTGGTGGGTTAAGCTCTATTCCCTCACTTTCCCCACTTAAGGTAGACTGTACATTATGTGAAACTATTTCTTCTTCATTATCTCTACTCTTAAGAAGAGTTTTAAAATGTTCACGCCATCTAATCAGAACCTCTTCCATATCTCTTGTAATTTCTCCTCTGCAGGCTATGGTTCTAGGATTGATGTGTTCATTCACTGGTTTGAATTCAATAACTTTGTCTCTAATTCTTTTACTAACAATAAAAACAGGACTGAACTGGTGTAACCTGTCATGGCAGCTATAATAGACACTGTAGTTTCGCTTATCCATCATTCCCTCACCAGTCCATCTCATTTCCTGTACTGCCAGAACATTATTTTATATTCCATGAAAATGTCAGAAAGTTTTTTCAGTGCTCCACTTCTGTACAGTGTCCGTGTCCCAAATTTCATGCCAGGTCGTCGGGAATGAGTCAGTCCGGAAAATTCTTTTCTGAATCGAGGAATTTTGTTCTTTTCTGAATCGAGGAATTCTTTTCTGTTTCGAGGAATGTTGTCTCTAATTCGAGGAATGTTGTCCCTTCTTTTCTGAATCGAGGAATTCTTTTCTGTTTCGAGGAATGTTGTCTCTAATTCTTTTACTAACAATAAAAACAGGACTGAACTGGTGTAACCTGTCATGGCAGCTATAATAGACACTGTAGTTTCGCTTATCCATCATTCCCTCACCAGTCCATCTCATTTCCTGTACTGCCAGAACATTATTTTATATTCCATGAAAATGTCAGAAAGTTTTTTCAGTGCTCCACTTCTGTACAGCGTCCGTGTCCCAAATTTCATGCCAGGTCGTCAGGAATGAGTCAGTCCAGAAAATTCTTTTCTGAATTGAGGAATTTTTACAAGGCAGGGTGATTGGCCCTGCGCTCAACCCCCAACCTGGAGGACCAGTCCCCTGATATAATCCCCAGGGGCAGGGTGCCCAGCTATACCCCCGGACGTTGGGTACCCATTTCAGTCGCCTCTTACGACATGCATGAGCTACATTGGGACTATTCTTTCACACCCGGTCACCACACGGGTTCAGGTGGGGTTAAATTTGTCACTTTTTCGGTAAGAGAGCAGTTTTTCGGTTTGAGGCAGGAGCAAAAAATTTTGTAAAACAGTAGACAATATTCATTTGCTAAGGGTTACACACATGCCTGAGCATATGTATGAGGTCCAAAAGATTTCTATCACAGGCGACGATTAGCAGACGTCGTAGATCTCATAGTCGTAGGCTTGCTTTTAGTGCAGCTTGAATTGGTAGACTATAAACTGTCACTCGGCGAGGTTTGTCTAGCAACATAGGAGTGAACATTTTGCTTGTATCTCTGTTTTAACATCCAATGCAAACAGTAAAAAGCAACCTTTTCTTGAAAACATTAGCACACAAGATATCGTTGCAGCGAGTCTGCATGTACAACTGCATGATTTTTTTTTTTTAATTCTCCATGAGAATGCCACTGAATTTTCAATTTTCAATCTTCTTGTTTGTATTGATATCGAAGTAGCTCTCAGAGTGAAAAGTGAGGTAGGGAAGACAGTTGACTACTGACATTGCGGGTATATTCATCATATTCCAGATTGTTGCATGAAGAGATAGCTAGACCATCACCATAATAAAAAGTTTGAGCAGAGCAATACCCGCCTGTTCATTACTTAGGATACCACAAGTCTCTTTTCCATTTTCTCTTAAAAGCTGACAGCTAACATCTTGTGGATATCTCCTTGTTTTGCCTTTTGTTCATCAAGTTTGTCGTCAAGTTTGTTTTATCTTCAAGTCAGTGTTCAAACACTGAAATTTTGACTTCAAATTTTTTGAGCCTGCAGTCTCACATGGAGTGTAGGTAGTCTATGTTTTGACTGATCCGTGCATTTTAACAGATATATTTTTTTTTCAAGATTATAATGACTCCTGCTCTTTCTTGGACTTCGAAACAGCAATTTTTGATTCATTAACAATTTTGATTCATACAATTCATATTTTATTTCCTTAAAGTAAAATATTCTAAATGCCCTCAAAGGGCAATTATGTGGTCAGAACTGGAGGCATAGTAAATACCAGTGATATTCTATTTAAAACATTTAACAGTAAGGAAGATAAGTACTTGGAACTTATATTTTATGCAATATTTTTTTTCAGCTACATGCATTGTGTATATTAATGAACCAAATTCTTAGAAATTATGAATGAAGTATTTCAATTGTTACTAATGATATCTAGAAATGTTTCTTTTCCCAAGTTATTATTTAATTTAAATATAACCAGCGTGCAACACATTCCTAATTAGAATGTTCTTCTCATTGGGAACAAAATAATAATTTGAGAACAAACAAATGATTAACTTAGTATCATTATAGTACACTAAGTTAACATAAAGTAGCAATACAAAAGATTAGATTTTTTTATTTAAAATAAAAAAAATTTTATTTAAAATAATTTTCATTAACAGTTTAATTTTTGACTATCGATAGAGGCTATTCAGTTGTTTTTACCAATTTTACTGTAAGGTTTTATTTACTTTAAGAAATAACTATTCTTTTGTCTCATCAGGATTTGAGCTAAAGAAACTTCTGCTTTCCAGTACCATTGCACTGTACATCTAAACCTTAAGTCATGCAATGATCTTTTCTAGAGGCCTTCACATTTAATTCTACTAACCTATACTGACCCCCAAAAAATCAACCACTTTTCAGAGGCGGGCCTGAACAACTCAAAATGTGATGAAGATCATATTACTTTACAGAATGCTGCTGTGGCTACAAGAAAATAGGATGGGGAAGCTAAAAATATTTTATCCAACAAAACATTAATTACATATTCTTTAAATTAAATGAACAGTAATATTCACTGCATATGTATTCCTTACTTAATATTCTAAATTTAAAAATAATATACCATATTTTCTATGGTATATTAAAAATAATATACCATATTTTATATGCTATGAATTCTTTGCATAGCTAATAACACTTGTTTTGATAGGGAAATACGCTTTTCCTCGGTTAATCTCTCGCCTGACCGCTCAGCTTTTTCCCCGCCAGACGGCAGTGTAATTTTCAGGCGATTAATCATAAGATAAACTGAGCTGCAGTTACTGAGCAGTTTTATGCAAATTTGTTTGTAGTATATATATATATATATATATATATATATATATATATATATATATATAAAGGCTGTTTGGCCAAAAGTTGATGGCTATCGCGTACTTGATGTTTCATTTGTAGTATGCTTTTATAATTTAAGTTTCTTGAAGGATTTTAAATAAACATTTGTTTTAAGTAAAAGCTGAATGTTATAATTCTTTTAGAGGGCTATTGTTCTTCCACTACTCTGCTAAACATGTTTAAATTTTTGAAACAGAATATTATACGGTTATGGGCCTAGGTGTCCTAACCATTAGCCCTTATCAGCTTTTATGTCAAGCTTGTGAGCACGTTGTAAGATTCACCTACATTTCAAAATTTTTATCGACGGCGGGCTAGTAAGTTATATTCGAAAGAATGACAGAGGGAACTGTTATTACAAAGTTGAACTCCAATAACTATTCTACATGGTCCTGTGATATGAAAGTCGAGTTAATGGAAAGGAATTGCTGGCGGATAGTTACAGGAAAGGAGACTAAACCAGCGGATACCGTCGTTCTTAAAGAAGGTGAAGCTATTCTGACCAAGCAGCAAAGAGACTTTATTAACCGAACTGAAAGAGCTTACAGTCTGATTTACCTGAACTTAGAAAAGGAGTACAGGTGCCTTATATCGGATATAGAGGACCCACTGAAAGCCTGGAATAGAATTAAAGCGCATTTCCGCCCAGATTCTCGGGCTAGAGCTATAGGTTTGACAGACGAATTTTTTAGCTGCAGAATTAATGAAAATGAGGATGTTGGACTTTATGCTGCCCGGCTTAAAGATATAGCTCAACAGGTAGAAGATACTGGAAAGCCTATTTCCCCATGGTATCAATCGTTTCAACTTATCCGATTTTTACCACAGGAATTTAACGGTATCGTCCAAAGCATTTATAGATGGAAGGACGACAATTTCAAGGTTGATAAGATTTTAAAAGAACTCTTAGCAGAAGAATCCAGACTCAAGCAAACAAGAAAAGATCAAGAACTATTGCCCTACAAACTTCAAGTAAAAAGGACATTATAGTACCTAAAAACTTCAAAAACATAAAAAGAAATGTAAAATGCATCAAATGTGGCAAAACTGGACATGCACGTAAAAACTGTCGATTAAAATTCAAGCCTAAAAGAACTCCAGATCCGGAAACGAGCTACATAGCCGAAGCCAACGCTGGAGAGGGGAATGCAAACACTGCCTGGATTCTGGATACAGCTGCCAGTTTGCACTTCTGCAGCAATAAAGACATCCTGCTAGACTACAAACCATTACTGGGAACATCCATAGCCGTAGCTGTTGATGGTGTCAACTGCAACATTGAAGGAACCGGTACAGTCAGTCTGAAATTCGTTAATAATGGTGAGTCAGAAGTTGTAAATTTATTAAATGTTTTATATTCGCCGAAATTGAGGCGAAACCTTATGTCAGGTCCACTACTTGACAAAGGTGGTGCTTCTTTTATCAGGAAAGACGGGAAAATAATTGTATATGCTAAAGTTGGTCATAAGCAATTTGTAGCAAAACTTTTTAACGGGCTTTATTGTGTATATCCAGTATACCCAGCTGAAAATGTAAAGCGTGAAATTTTCAATACCACTAGTACTAAACCTTTAGACCTTAGGCATAACAAGTATTGTCACATAAATAGCAAGTATATTTTCAAACAAGCAAAAATGGAAGTGTTAGAGGTATCCCTAATCTTAAAAACAGCCATTTAAATTGTGAACCTTGTAAGTTAGCAAACACTCGCAGAAAATCATTTAAACCAATTGGCAAAATTCGTTCTAAAAAACCTCTCGAGCTACTTCACATGGACTTATGTGGCCCTTTTCCTAATGTAGCCATAGGTGGTTATAGATATTTTCTTTCTATAATAGATAACTTTTCGAGGAAAGTCATTACATACCCCTTAAAGGAGAAGCGAGATGCTTTTAAATGTTTTACTAGTTATCAGAAAAGAGTAGATCGTTTTTTGAATTCTAAAATTATAAGTGTTAGAACGGATAATGGATTGGAGTTTTGTAGTTCAGAATTTGAAGACTTTTTAGGAGAGCAAGGAATTCGAGCCGAAAGGTCAAACACCTACACCCCAGAACAAAACGTGGTCGCTGAGCGTTACAACTATACTGTAGTCGATGCAATAAAGGTAATGTTAAAAGCCAGCGCACTCGGGAATGGTGTTTGGGCTGAAGCCTTATTTTACCATACCTATGTATGGAATAGGGTTTGTCATGGTAACCTCACAAAGACTTCCTTTGAGTTGTTTCGGGGTCGTAAACCTTCAGTCAAGCACCTCAAAGCTTTTGGTACTCCTGCTTTTGTAGGTGTGCCGAGACAACTGAGGCGTAAACTTTATATGCGTGCCAAGAAAGGCATAATGGTAGGTTACGCTCAAAAAACGAAGGGTTACAGGATTTGGCTTCCTTCTGAGCATAAAATAGTGGAAACTATCAACGTAACATTCGGTGAAGAACCAGTTAACAGTGGAGCTATGCTGGACCCTCAGCAGAAAACTGTAGTAGTTAATACTGAACTAGAAACTGATTCAGATTCAGACGAGTCCGATATTGGTGTAACTGATAAAACGATTATCACTAAAACTGATGAATTAGATCAGAAATCCAGCACCGATACGGAGCTTAAAACTCCAATTCCCATTGATCAGATTAAATGGTTAAGACAAGCTGTTCTATGAAAAATTGGTTCGCGAACAGATATTTACTATAGGATTGAGGGGTCAAATGTAAGAATCAGGTCTGATAACGATGCAGAAAACTATTGTAAATTACATAATATAGAATATGAAAAAGACTATTTTAATTTCAGTGGGAATAATTTATATTCAGGGCCGGTAAAACGAGACGAATGCAATATATCAAAAGCATGACTAGAAATTAAAATCCCCACTTGTTACAATGATGCATTGAAAAGTCCCCAAGCTGAGAAATGGCATCAAGCTATGAGGGAAGAAATGAAGGTCATGCATGACCGAAAAGTATGGGACCTTGTTTTTAAACCTGTAAATGCTAAAATAATTGGATGTCGCTAGGTTTACACCGTAAAATACGATTCAAAAGGTAAAATAGCTAGGTTTAAGGCGCGACTAGTAGCACAGGGATTTGGACAAAAGGAGGGAATTCATTACGAAGTTTTTAGCCCCATTGTTAATCTAATAATTGAAAAATTCTGTTTTTCAATTTTAGTTTGCAAACTAAATTGGTGTCATTGTCAATTAGACATTAAATGTGCATATTTGTATGCCCCTTTAACTCAAAGCATTTTTATGTACCAACCCCAGGGATTTTTAGATGAAAGTAAACCTAATTACTTTTGCAAATTAAACAGGGCTTTATATGGCTTACACCAGTCAGGACGTGAGTGGTTTTAAGAAATACATACAGTTTTGGAAGAACTTGGTTTTCAAAACTACAGTGGGCAAATTGTGTCTATATTTTTCAGAAAAAAGGTTGTTTTACTTCTGTATGTCGACGACATTATTCTGTTTTCTAAAACTCAAGATTTTATAAAATATGTGATTAAGTCTACTTAATAAGAAATTTGACCTGGAAGTCCTCGGCAAAACAAGTAAATTACTTGGTATACAATTTGAGGAAAAAAGGCAGTGACTTATACATACATCAGTCAGACTACATTGACAAAATATGCGAGAAATTTAAAGAGTTTAGTTATCCAATAACCAGTGGCGTAGCTACATATTCAGCGCCCTGGAGCAAGTAAAATCCGTGAGCCACTTGTTTCTTGGAAGAGTTCTGGCGAAATTTGTTTTCTATCTATTATTTCGATTTAAAACCTTACTTAATAACAATTTATTTGTAATTCGAGACATTTCAACAATAAGAAATTCAATTTAATAAATATGAATATAATGATAAAACAAATTATAATTCTTTAAGTATGGAGTACCCATTAATATTATTACATATTTTATAAACTCTATTGACAAAATATATTTCAGCATGTTTAGTTTGCACATAAAAAAACCTTCAAAATTATTGTTTTCTCACTTTCTCGTTTGCAAGTCGGTCAATCATTTTCTCCAGATCAAGTTGACAAGCTATTGTTCTTTCAATTGATATCGTGGCCAAAAGGTTAAGACGGTGTTGTGAGATGTTGCTTCTTAAATATGTTTTGATTAATTTCAGTTTTGAAAAACTTCCTTCTGATGTCACTGCCGTCACCGGTAAAGTTAAAAAAATCATGCATGCTGTAATAAAGTCAGAGAAGCTACTTGAGGTACGGTGGGAATTAAAAGTAGTTCAGCAACTTCGCATATAGAAGCAATTGGTTTTAATTGAATATAAAAGCATATTTTAAATTGAAACAGTTGAGGTCCCAAACTAGGCGAAATATCGGAAAGATATGCCGATTGTAACAATTCTGATCCTTCCAGGATACTTTTATCAGGTGACGCGATGACATATGGAGGTGATAGACATTTAAAAAGTGTACATAATTCAAGGACATCGTTTTTACCAAACTCCCAATTATTCCTTAAGTTCTGGAATTGAATTAGGAGTGACGAAAACATCTCAACGGATTTATCTATATTTTCATGAGTACCTTGCAGGATTTTTGAGACTGTATTAATAGGTTCGAGTATTTTACTTTGTACAATTATCAAAATAATTGTTGAAAATTGTTCAAAATAATATATCAAATTTTTAGCTACACGTTGCTAGTCATAATTTTTTCCATTCAATGATAGATACACCCTTAGACCCCCCCCCCCCCTCAAAAAAAAAAATAAATAAATAATAATAATAATAATAATAAATCGACGCATCAAGAATGGGTAATGCAAATTGGACACAAATTGCTATGCATACAGGTTTCGACAGAAAATGCAAAATTTTAAAGTTTGGTGGCCAATGAATGAACATGTGACGTTGCAACACGTCTTAACTGCGCAACTGGCAGGACGAAGAAGAGGAATTTCGATTCCAGGTCATAAATTCTTTGAGACTTTCATTCCGTGTACTCAGGTAGACAGTAACTATGCTTCGCATACAGGTCGCGAACAATATACGCAGATGTCAGCATTTGAGAGAGGACATGTAGTTGGGCTTAAAGAAGCCGGTTGGTCTAATCAGCGAATCGCTCAACATTTGGATAGGAGCGATGCCACTGTTAGACGATGTTGGCAGGAATGGGTGAACCATGGCCGATCACAGCGTCAAGAAAGAAGCGGTAGGCCTAGAGAAACGACAGAACGTGAGGATCAAGCAACCGTCAGAGCGGTACTCACAGCCCCAGATTCATCATTATCATCGATCGTACGTGCAACTGGTGCTTCAGTGGCCGAAAGAACTATTCATAGGCAGCTGAGAGAAAGGGGGCTGAGCTCACGGAGCCCCTTGCGTCGACTACCATTGACCTCTATACACCGACAAGCCTGTCTGCTGTGGTGTCGGGAACATTCGACCTGGAATGTTACTGACTGGAGTAGAATTGTCTTCAGTGATGAGTCCCGCTTCGAACTGAGCCCCGATGACCAGCAAATACATGTCTGGAGATGCCCCGAACAGCGAGGGGACACCAACCTTTCTGTCTCCCACCATTCGAGCCGACAACCAGGTGTGATGGTCTGGGATGCAATTTCATTTCATAGCAGGACCCCTTTGGTTGTCGTCCACGGCACCCTTACAGCACAGCGGTGCGTCATTGCTGTTCTACGCTGCCCTTCATATCACGCCACCATGGTCTTACATTTGAGCAAGATAATGCTGACCCGCATACGGCGAGTTTCTACTGTTTGTCTTCGTGCTTGCCCTACGTTACCTTGGCCAGCAAGGTCGCCGGATCTCTCCCCCACCCCACTGAGCACATTTGGATCATTAGGGCAGGGACCTCAAACCAGCTCGGGATTTTGACGATCTAACGCACCAATTGGACAGAATTTGACACGATATCCGGCAGGAGGACATCCGCCACCTCTATCAATTAATCCAAGCTGAATAACTGCTTGCATAAGGGCCAGAGGTGGACCAACGCGTTATTGACATTTTCACTTTGGGAAGCTCTTTCTCTTGAATAAATCACCCAACTTTTCTCAAATTGTAATCATTTGTTTTTCTGTACATATATATATTTTATCTACAGACTTTCGTCTCATTCGAATAACTCTGTCCTGGTGCACCTTTTTTTTTCTTTTCTTTTTTTTTTCCTTTTCTTTTTGGTGTGTGTCTAACAGTGTATGTCAATATTTTAATTACATCAAAATAACACGAATGTGGGGCATCAAGGGCCTGAACACGGGACAATTGTGTTGGACAAACTCTTTTTAATGTTTTTGCTAAGTTGGTTTGATTTGTTTCCCAACGCCTAAGAGAACTGAAAAAACGTAAATTTTTTCTAGGTGTTCATAAAATTGTCTGACTTCCTGTACATTGGTGATACTGTCAGTTCACTGTTAGTTACCCGTATCTAACCAAGAGCACTTAAAAAAAGTGTATTTTAATTTAATTAATCGCTAGTCTGGCTGTTAATTTTATTTCACATATTCTGTGACACATGCTACCTGGAGTATTGAATACAACTCTAAAGTCACAGGTAAAATAAGCTACACCCCTCAAAGATTTTTTTTAAATATATCTTTGGGAGCATCTAGGGCCTAAGAGCAACACCATACAAAATTTTAATTTTCTAGAAAACATGTACCAGAGATAGGTTTTTTTTGTTGTTGTTTTGGGGAGATTAAGCTCCTTTTAACCCCTTAAATTTTGTATTTAAAATTTTTTTTTCTTTGTGCACACCTAGGGTCTAAGAGAAACTATCATACAAAAATTCAGCTTTCTAGGTCTCATGGTTCTAGAGATACAGTGTGTGTGCGTGTGTTTTGGGGAGGAGGATTTGGCCCCCTTAAAATTCTAATTTATTAAAAAGATTTCTTAACGAGCACCTAGGGCATAATAGCAACCATGTTCACTCATTGCAAAATTTAAGCATCCTAAGACTTATGGTTCTAATTATTTGAGTTTCTTTTAACACTCATTTTGAATATTTTTTGTGAATTTCTGTTTTGTCATTAGCCTGCAATTTCTAATTAGATCTAAAATTATTTATAATGGAAATTTCTTCCTCTGTCGATTTTTTAAAAATTACCTCATGCATGTTATAAAACTACACATTTGCATTTTTATAACATGCTGCTCCTGAAAATGTTTGCCGCCAACTTTCAGCTATAATACGCAACTGTTACGTAGTACCTATTATTATTTATGTAGCAACATCAATTAACATACTTCATAAACAAATCACTTTTAAAATTATACGTCGGTGAATCCAACAACACGCTGTAGATAAGTAATTTAGTAAAATAATAGTCATAAATTGTACGAAGTCACTTCAGCAGAACAATAAATTACAATCCACAGTCTCAATAAGTTTTAAGAATTGTATAACACATTCATTCAAGAATCATCTTGAAACTCTTACACTGCACAAAGTAAACAATGGGAATATGAAGTGCTAAATACTAAGCTTGCTTCAAAAAAATCCCTGAATATTTGCCTCTATTCTGCACGATGTTAAGGCTGCTATGTAAAACAAAATCTTTGTTTGGACCCCTGCATGTTTTTGACTCTTGTAGCGGGTGAAGTCAGTAAGTTGACAATAGAGAGTTCTACCCCCAATAGAGAGTTCTCTAGTAAGTTCTAATAGAGAGATTCTAAATTTTTCGTAATGCAACTTATGTGATAAATGTTAGTTTTTAATCTGTCAAAAAATGAAATCTAAATAAACGTTTTTTTAAAGAAACTTGCAAATTTTTACTCAAGTCTCGAAGAACTTTTTTTTACATAGCATTTTATGATGAAGGACTTTCTCCACTGTAGCACTTGGAAGCAGAATCATTTTTAACTGTTCCCGCCTTTTCGATAACACTAACAACGGGCAAAAATTTAAAGCGCAGTCTTGCCTAGTTTTATTTACTTAAATATATCTCATTTATATTTTGTATATTTTATAGAAAAAATTAATCTGACAAATTAATTTAAATTATTTTTTTCAATTTAAATCTGACAAATCGAAATTATTTATACAAAAGTTTTCACAAATTTTTATTTCACTCTTTCAAATTTTGCACCCTTCATGATTTGTGCGCTTGGAGCAGTTCGCTCCAACTGCTCCACGGTAGCTACACCCCTGCCAATAACCTCCTTGCCGATTGCAGTAGGCACAGTTCTATCCAAAAACCAATGTCCTAGTACTGATGAAGAAATGAAAATGATGTAAAATTTCCATATCGCAGTATCCTAGGTTCTATAGCATTCATAGCAAACAGAACACTCCCTGACATATGTTATGCTGTAAATATTCTTTCACAATTCCAGAATAATCCTGGTTTAACTCACTGGAATACATTGTTAAAATTGTTAGGATATTTGCATTATACAAAATCATATAAATTAAATTTGTCTAAAATATCTAATTATAATGTGAATTGCTATAGTGATGCTAACTATGCAGCAAATAGGGATGACCGCATATCAATTGGTGGATTTGTTTTATTTATAGACGACGTACCAATTACCTGGCAAACATTCAAACAAAAATGTGTTAGCTTATCCACAATGGAAAGCGAATACATTTCTTCAACTGAGGCTGCTAAAGAGTTTTTCTGGGTAATTCGCATTTTCAGTGAACTTTAGAAAATGAATGTATTAGGTATAAAATTTTCTAGCTTTCTGTATTGCGACAATCAAGCAGTCATTAACTTTTCTAAATCCCCCATTGAGAATAGCTGTACAAAACATATAGATATAAGATATCATTTCCTGAGAAACTTAGTTTTAGATAACTTATTCGAATTGAAATAAGTAAACACCAAAGTAAATTTTTCAGATATTTTCACAAAACCTTTGCCTAAAATTGGATTGAAAATGTTAACTAATAGAATTTTCGTTTAAATATAAATGCACATTCTCATTTTGAATGGCAAGTTTTTTTTTGGTAATGGTGGGTATTGAAAATTCACGCTGACTTTAACATCTGTTTAGTAAAGTCATATATTTAAGTAAATACATGAAAGTATTTATGTGTTTATGCTTATATAAGTATATATTTAGTTGAAAGCGGAAGATTACATATATGAAGTTTGTTATTTAAATGTTATTTTTTTCCTCAAGTAGAAGAATTTTGAAATGTTATTTAATCTTAAAGGTGTATAAGTATGGACTGTTTTTTCACAAATCCTGAATTACACCTCATTTTGAGTAGTATAATTAAGTGTCAATAACATACAAATGTTTTTTTATGCTATATTGTAAAACTGCAGTGTGTTTACCTTACACTAATCTTTTGTTTTAAGATTAATAGAAAACTTTAGGCTCTTTGAAGCTATTTTAAGAAATGTTAAATAAATCAAAAAGGTTTCTAGCTTCTGGTCATACGTGAGAGGCGGGCCATTGATAGGGAAATACGCATTTCCTCCTTGGTTAATCTCTTGCCCTACCGCTCAGCTTTTTCCCCCGCCAGACGGCAGTGTAAATTTCAGGCGATTAATCGTGAGATAAACTGAGCTGCAGTTACTGAGCAGTTTTATGCAAATTTGTTTGTAGTATATATATATATATATAAAGGCTGTTTGGCTGAAAGTTGACGGCTCTCGCGTACTTGATGTTTCATTTGTAGTATGCTTTTATGATTTAAGTTTCTTGAAGGGTTTTAAATAAACATTTGTTTTAAGTAAAAGCTGAATGTTATAATTCTTTTAAAGGGCTATTGTTCTTCCACTACTCTGCTAAACATGTTTAAATTTTTGAAACAGAATATTATGTTTAATATAACTCATTTTTTTGTGGACTGCCCCGTTTAAAAATATTTAGTTTGTTTACTTTCTCCCTGGCCCAGAACTCCATCAGCCAGATGGTAGAGCTACTAAAAATTAAATAGTTAATATAATTAAATAGATAACAGGATACTTTTATTTCAAATTACAGTTAAATCCTGAAATTTAGTACTAAAGCTGTTTGGATTATCTCATAGCTCACGGTATGCACAATGTCTAGTTCCTCATCACACAGGTAGATATTTACACACAGGTAGAAATTAACTATTGTGTTACTTGTCTCTCTCTATATACACTGAAGTGCCACTGAATTAGGGATAGCAAAGCCTATGCAAATTGTGTAGCGCTGCGCATCATGTATGCGCAAGTGAGGGCGCTGTGGTAACTGTTAGGCATAGCCTACCCGATTTAAAACATCGCTTTACGTCTCATGACTTCCGACTAATATGCTAATTTTTTTGCAGACCGAGAGAAGGTGTTGCCTTCGAACGGCACGTATAAGATTGATGTCACTTCCAGTCACGTGCTCAGGGGGAGTTGCCCGTCGTATGCATTAGTATTTAAAGAGCGGCATGTTGTTTTTTCTTTCTACTAGGCTGGATGGCGGGGGACTGGTAAGCTCTCCCGATGTCGCACTAACGATGTTATCGCCGTACTTCTTTCACTTGACATTTGAAACGTTATGTTTCCCTTTTATTTTTATCGCCGTACTTTTTAGTTAGGATTAGCGAGTAATTAGTCAAGCCAGAATAGGTCAGGGCATTTTTGTTTGTTTTTCTGAATTATTTTTATTATTATATTTTGTTATGATTTTTTTTGTTTTATTGAATTAAAAATAAAAAGATTTTATTTTTAACTTCGTTAGTTTTATTTTCTTAAACACTGCACTCAGTTGGTATCGAGAAAGTCACCTTTAGTTGTTTAGCCGTGGTTAAACATGGTCATCGTGCACTTCCAATGAAGGTACATGTGTCGTCTGCACATTCTTCGAAAGATTTGCTTAAGTAAACACAGTCGCATCAATTGTGAAGAGCCAATTCTCCAGCCTAGCTAGCGTCGGTGTTCCATAATTATGTTTCTTTTAGTATGTGCATCTTAGGTCTTAGTAAAGGCGGTCACCCCAAAATGTCATTTTGTGTCCATCGGTTGATGGAGATTGACTTTGCCCACCCCTGTCTTTATGTGAACGGGTAAGACACGGAAGCTGGACGATTGTTCATCGTTCACTGTAGTTGTAATGTCCAGATTCTTTTCTCTAAGAATCCAACAAGTGTTTTCTCAGAATCCGTAGAAGGGGAGGAGCTTGCAATCCTAGGACCAAGATCATCCCATCCCTTAGACCCCCCCATGGGGAGTTCCAGTCTGGGAGAGGGAATTGAAGCTACCACTGTATTTGAAATCGAGGTACCACTGTATTTGAAAATTGATTTCTTTCCTAAATAACTTGTTACATTCTGCTTACATTTATCATTCAATAGATTTAATTGAAATGGATTCAACTGTGCCAAATGCTCCGAAGTACGGAGAGTTTTTCCAATAAAAATGTTGAATGCATGTATACTCCATATATTTTGACAAATAAAATAGCAGTGCTGAAATACATTGTCCCACAAAATATTTCTTCTCTTCTTCAGTTTTACTAACAAGAAATTAGTTTTAAAAGGGCTAATCTCAGATGATTCCAGTAAATTTTGGGGCCATGCAGCAAATATTTTGAATTCTAATTTTGATTTCAGTCGGATGAGTTATTTGCCCAGGCAAACACAGAATCGCCCTAACATAATAGACAGAGTGATCTTATGTTATCCCTCACACTAGTAGAACCGGATAAAAATGAAAAATGAACTTTAAAACCAAACGTTTAATTTCAAATCATAGTGACTGAAAAATTTAAAAGACTTCTACAAATGAAAATTACAAATTTTAAGAACAGATGTAAGACTCAATCCCCAAATGTTTAATAAAATATAAAAACTAACTTTAGTTTGTTATAAGTTAGGATATTTAGGTTTTTTTTTCCAAATAAAATTCTTTTATTTTTAATACATTGTTTTCCTACAACTTTTATTCTAAAATGCTGAAATTTAGCCAAACTTTTCAAAACTGTTTTCAAACTTCAGGATATGGTGCAAATATTTTCACTATTTTATTACATAATTTTACTTTCAGTATTTTTTAATGTAAAAAAGAGACATTCCAAAAGAAACTGTAAGAGTGTTTCCAAAATTTTCTCTTTTAGAAAAATCCATTAGGCACAATTTAAAAACTTTTTAAATGGTGCCAATAAAAACAGGATATGGAACTAATTCCAAACAAAATTTGAATATGGGCTCACCTGGTGGAAGTATGACCCACTACTTATTTATTACTCAGTGTGAGAAACCTTCTTCACAAAGAGCATAATGAAAAAGAAAATCAAGAAATCATGAAACAAGAAGTCAGAGGAACTACTAGTCATTATTTAAATTTTGATTTTTTAATTTTGATTTCGATTGTGAAGGCCAAAAATGTCTGTATATATTATTTTTTACGTTTTTGTACTCGTAAAGTTGGTTTCACTAACTTATAAAACTAGGTAGATTAAATTACATATTAGACTTAATATATACAACATTCTATGTAAATGCCAAAGAGATTTTCTTTGTTTAGCAAAATTGCAATTCACTGGTCATTTTTTTTTACAAAAAGGGTTTCATTTCATGTAAAATATTATAAATAAATGTTTTTATGCAACAAAATTGCTTATTGTATACTTATTTCTACAAAAAAACCTCATTAAAAGAGATCGGGTTGGATCCGTCCAGACTGTACCTTCTATTTCAAACCACTGTACCATTTGAGGGTTAAAACTATGAAAAGTTTTTACACAGGCTTACTAAAATCTGATATTAAAATAAAATTTAAGAAGTCTTATTTGGGGGTAAACTTTTAAGTATTACAAACTGTCTACAAAATTTACATGAATCTACACAATGACTAGCATTTAAAATAAAAAATATACTTTTTTTGTACAGCATTTTTTGAAAATACAGCATTTTTTGAAAATACATTTTTTGAAAATTTGTAAAGCATTTTTTGCAAATACAGCATTATTTGAAATTCCTTGAGATAGGTGTAATCTCAATGCAGTTTTACCAAGTAAACTATATGTAAACATATTTCAAATGATGGATAAATGAACATCTGACATATCAGTTATTTGATTAGACCAGTGCTTCTTAAATTTTTTTTTATCAGAGATTTCTTTGCAACCCCAGGAAATAAGGATATAAAGATAAATATTACAGCAATTCTTTAGATTTCAAACTCGTTAGTATGAGTTTGTAACCCTCTCATCTAATTGAGATGTTATCTAAAAAAAGAGAAGAAAAAAACTCACCCCTGCTTTACCTCCCACCATAAGATCTAAGTATGTATCTTCTATTGGGCACTTTGCTTTCCATGTTGAACAGCAGGCATGCCAGCATAGCTCCTCCACAAAAACAGGGTTCATACTGAAAAAACAGATTTGTCATCAGGTTTTGAAATGATGAAAATATATACATATATATATATATATACAATTTCAGCACATTAGTATAAAAATAATGCAATTTTTCAAAAGTTGTAATCATATTTTATAATCAGATCATTACACACATCTAAATAAATGTGGACAAATTTTTGAATACACAGTTTATATACTTGACCCTCAATTTGAAATTAGTTTGAATAGGTCTTGAAGAATTCTATATCAAATTTGTACTCTAAAAATGACTCTAAAGTAGGGTTGCCAACTGTCCTGGATTGGCCAGGATTGGAATCTTTGTCCCTGATCCCGGATGAATGCTAAATTGTCCCGGAATGTAGCGGAAACTATTGAAATTTATTTTAAATTGAAATTGACATCGTGTATATCCGTTGGACGTTGTGATGTCATAGTAATCTGACAGGTAGCGTGAATGTCACAGACTAAAATTAAAGTTTCCACGATATTTATTTACACGATCAATTTATATACAGATAAGGAAGTATACGGTGATGGCACAGATGATGATTGCAATGACAAACTATGGGCAGAGTATTTCAAAAAGCATGAAAAGTAGTCGAGCTGATGAAATGTGTCTTTCATTTTGTCCATCCCTGCGAGTAATGCTTACCCAGAGAGAGTATTTAGTCACATAAACAATGTGTGGACAAAGGCCAGGAATATCATGAATATCGACTTAGTGAAGGCGGAATTGCAAATATGACTTAATAGTGATGCGTGTGCAGAATTTGCGAACTTTTTAAATACAGACTCACTTGCGAATGAATTGGTGATTGCAGCAAAAAGTGAGAGAAAATATTATTGGAAAAACCCATAAAAATATAACGTTAAATTTGTTATTATAAGATTTAAAATTTTTATTATTATGTTATATATATATTCAGTCGAACCTCTATTTAACGAACCTCCATTTTGCAAATTTCTCTATTTTGTGAACTTTTCCTTAGAACCAAGAACATCTCTGTTTAACGAACTTTTTCTTGTGATCCAATATTTTTTTTTCTCTATATTTCTCAAAATATTTCTGAACATTTTAAACTTTTTCTTTCTTTTAACACATTTAACATATTAACTTTCTTTTAACACATTCCGACGCGGGTTGCAGTTTGAAGGAAATACGCCTGAAGTGGTTTTGGTGCATTGCAAAGATGAGAGACGTATTATGAGAGAAAACACTTTTTCAAACAAAAAACTCTGAAAAAATTAACAGACTTTATCAGTAACTAAATTTAAGGACACGTGGTAATGTATGCTTAAAATTACTTGCTCTAATAAATGCGATGTCATTAAAATTCATTAATTTTAATATAATTTTTTTAGTTGAATACAGTGTATTCCCGGAAAATGTTTTGTTTTTTTCTTGTTTTTCTTGCAGATTTCTGTTTGATGGGTAAGATATATAAAACAAATAGACATTAATTTACAAAAAAAAGGTGTGATCAATTATCTGTATTAATAATATTTAGTATTTAAGACTATAAAATCTGTTTTGTACACAGGTAAATCTCTATTTAAAGAATTTTCCATATAATGAACTTTTTTTCGGGATTTAGCGACTTCGTTAAATAGAGATCTGACTGTATATATATATACAGTAAAAACTGTTTATAAGAACACCGGTTATAAAAACATATCACTTAAAAGAACGGAATTATTAGTTCCCGGCCAATTCTCATGTGTAATGATGGATATAAAATCCGGTTATAATAACATTGTTAATGAGAACATGTCGCTTTTAGTGACTTAAAATTAATTTGTTTCTACAAAAATAAATCGCTTATAAGAACATGTTCATTGGGAAGTTGCAGCACGTTGTTCTTCAACCATTTTATCCATTTTTTATCTAAAAACACGAACTAAAATTAAGAAACTTAAAAAAAAGTCCACATGCTGACGTAGAAGAAACCCTTTTGCATTGGTTTAAGATTCAAAGGAGTGCCAACATTCCCCTAATCCAGTGGTCGGCAAACTCATTTGTCAACAAAGCCAAATGTCAACAGTACAACAACTGAAATTTCTTTTGAGAGCCAAATTTTTTAAACTTAAACTACTTAAACTATACAGGTAGGTGCATTGTTATTAATTTAATTAGGATACTCCAAAAAAATGGCCTTTGCTGAAAACGTCCTCAATCTGAATAAGGTACTTTCACTGAAGTCGACCGCTTCCAAATCTTCCATCTATACTCGTCTTGTATACTTATTTCGTCTTATCTCCTTTCATTCATCCTCTCTGTATGTCCAAACCATCTCAACATTCTTTTCTCAATCCACTACATCTTCTATCACTCCACAGCGCTCCCTAACATTAACTTAGTCTTAGTTATACTATAGGTACGTTAAATAAAACTTGATATCATACAGAATTTTGATATTATTTATTGATAAAATTAAATTGTAAAGTATCCATAAAATTAAATCATGACAATGACAGACAAACACTAATATGAACAATGGCTTTGCATCTCCTTGGAAAGTTTGGGTAAGTCAAGTTTGTATGTTGTTTTTTATTTTAGGCACGATTCGAGGTTCTCATCAAGATGACTTCTCAATTTACTCTTGATAAGGTTCATTCTTGAAAATGATTGTATGAATATTGTAGTGTAATGTTCGACTAAGAGCGCTGGTTTAAGCTAAAATGTTGTGACCCGTGATTTCTCCACACACCCCCCCTACCAATCAGAAGATTGGCTGCGTGGGTGGAGGGGATCGCCAAGCAGTCAGAAAGAAAGAGTACAGAAGGGTCGCGTCTCTTGTAGGAATCGGAGGTCTGGCGAGATACATGCAGGCTCGTCTCACCTCTGGTTAGTAATTATTCTGTGGGTAGAATAGAGACAGAGAGAGTTAGGTCTCTGAGTGTTAGGAGGTCTGGCGAGATAAAGCAGGCTCGTCTCACCTCCAGTGAATTAATTAAGCTGTAAAAAGATTAGATTGTAGTAAGAGCCGGGATCTGGTAAGATGCTGTAGGCTTGCCCACCTCGTGCTCAGAGTTGTTTGTAATTGTTATATTAATGTTCAACTGTAAATAAATTTATGTTCATGTCGTTGAGACTCGTTTTAACACTACCTCATTTGTCCCCATGCCATATAGTTAAAGAATCTAAGTGAACCGGTGAAAGAAAGAGGGTTCACGATAAATATGTAGACCCGAATAAGAAAGAACAGCAAACACCAGTTTTTCCAGCTGTTAAGTCAGCAATACTATTCTAGGTGTTAAAAATCATATCTTTCTTCTCCAGATCTTTCAAAGCAGACCACCTGTGCTGTGAACTAAGTTCACATTTGTTATCACCAATATTTTGATATCAGCACAGAGACGTTCAAATTTCGAACTCCACATTTCTTTGTTTTTAACTCCAGTAACTGCATTTCAAAGTTTCTAATCTCAATATTAAAGGGTTTGGTTTGGTTTTGGAGCGCTACATAATTTTTTGCTACACGAGGGCTAATTAGACCGGGACCTACTGCTTAAAACCGATTCCGAACAGCTACAAACATCCATGCCGATTGTGAAACTCGAACCCACAGACTCTGGTACCGAGGGCCAGCGCCCTAGCCATTCGGCCATCAACCGGCTCAATATTAAAGGGAGAAAATTTTAATTTTGTTACAGTACCATTAAGAGGTTTTTTAACAGAAGCTAACGTCGCTTTGCTGTTACTGACTTCCTGAAACCTGTCGAGAAAAGCTTCCCTAATATTTAAAAGTGTTGTTTTGAAATAGAAAATGTCAACATCAGAATTATTTTCTTGGCGATGTTTCAACAGGCTTGGAAAGTGAATCTAAGTTTCTCTTTCAAATTCTTGAGCAAAAAGAGATAATTTGTTTTTGAATGAAATAACTTCTAACATCGAAAAAATTGTGTTTCCTTTGCCCTGTAGTTTACGATTTAACTGATTTAGATGAGACGTAACGTCTCCCATGAAATAAAATTTCTGGATCCACTGATCGTTCGTTTGTTCTGGATAGTGAACACCCTTCTTAAGGAGAAATGCTTTAATTTCTGTTTTATAAGAAAGCGAAACGTTTCAAAACGTTTCCTTTAGAAAACCAACGTACCTTGTTATGCAGCAGAAGATCTGCGTACTCACTCTCCATTTCAATTAAAAATTCTTTAAATTGGCAATGATTAAGAGCTTCAGCTATAATCGAGTTGATAATCTTAATTTCATAACTTTGCAAATTTCTTCTGAAAATGTCTGCGCACAATGCGCATCTAGATGAATGATGCAATGGTAATGGACTCATTGTAAGTACCTCATGATTTGTGTTTGCTTCGCGTGAAATAGAAAACCCACTCTGTTCATGGATCTCACGCACATTGCTATGAATCTTTGAGACAATCGGATGTACATTTTATTGTGCCATCACCACAAGGATGTTGTATTGTATGCCAAACGAATACTTAAAAAAAATGTTTTGTGTGAGAAAAGACTGCATGAGAAATACTTTCCTACCTACCATGGACAGTAGAAAGCACATAGAGCATAAAAGCTAAGAACAAAAATCATTTTTTTTTCTTTTTCTTGTTTTAAAGAATTTCGGTAGGTTTTTTCTTTCTCCTTGTATTTTTTAGATTTTCATTCATATTATTATTATGCTGTGAATTTTTACACAGCGATAATCTTTTACTCCCTTTTTTCTAATGGTGTTTCAATTGTTTCATTAACATGCTAATAAATAATTGTAAAATTGTTTAAATATAGTAATTCTTGCTCATCAACTGCAAAATGATTTTTTTTAAATTTACTGGGAAAGCCTTTTTCTTTTGAAAGCTTCGTAGAACCTCTTGATTAGTTTAGGTGGCATAGCTCTTGAGCCCCACCACAGCTCGAACCCGACCACGGGGGGTGGGGACCCGACTATTTTTCTGCTTAACCTGTGTTATTACTCAATAACTTTTAGATATTTACTTATAACTATTCAAATATTGGGTACAGAAATCAAAATTTGAATGTAAGGGTCGTTAATGATATTTTATAAAAACATGTGGAAAACTAAATGTTTCCCGCCAATGTTCCCTTTTGGGAACATGTTATAAATCATATACAAAAATTTTTTTTTTGAAAAAAAAACTACTAATAGTTCTTATGTTCGAGTTTTAATGTGATTTTTATCAATAAATAGTTTGTGTTACCTTTTGATCATAGTGCGGCATGTAAAAGGTTAATATCAACTATACCAGTTTTTAAATAACTTTTAAAATCATTATGATTAATTTCAGCAATTGAAAAAATAAAGAGTCCAAAGATTTTAAATATTTTAAATTATCTACAAACCTATTAGTTTACGAACATATTTAACATTTGGAATTCAGGTGCCAGACTATTGCAGCACTGATCCCACATTAAATAAGATGCTGTCTTATAAAAAAACTAAATTTATTAAAACTTACCAAAACAACGTATTAAGCAACTCGTATAAAACCTCCTGGCTTACACATACACACTGCACGGCTATCATGATTGAGTCCTGGTCTTTGTGCACAGTAGGTTACAATCAATCGTAATCCTCTTGCCTGCACGCTTATTCTCGCTTTCATGGGGAAGGTCTGCAGGTTTTGATATTCCGATTCTTCAGGCATATTCCATCCTTCTGATTCTTCACGACGAATTGTTCTTCTTCGGCAGCATTTCAGCTTCGTGGTAGCGTTTTCTACGCCCCAAACACATTACAAACTATTCATTATGGATTTTTCTGCAAAGTGAGCTCAAATTAAAAACGACATTATATATCCACATTTAAATATATGACACACAAGAACAGAAAAAAAAAAAATTTCATTAAATTAGTTAAGCCTTATTTTCAAACCAGCAAAACAAAAAAAATTTTTTTTAAACGGAATTATGCAAAAAATTATTATAGTCTTGCAGTTTTTCATTTTGTTTTGAGAAATTTTTTTCTTTAATTAGATTGAAATGATTATAAAACAATCAAGAGTCAAAAATTTCTTGCTTTGTAAACTACATATCGTATGTAATTCTAAATTTCTCAAAGTTAGATCAAAATTAAAATATATCTAAGAAAATTGTAGGTAAAATGAATTCAAAATACAGGAATCACACGGGGGGGGGGGGGGATGCAGTGGGACATGAATGAAGATATCCCTTTTCAAATGTATTTGTCAAATAGATTCATAATAAAAATCCTGTACAGGATATGGAGCTTGCCCCCTCTAATCTGTAAGAATTTTTGGTCTAATCTAGATTTTGTTATTCATTTCAATTTAGAAGAGATTAATTTCAAACAAGATTGCACATCCTAATTCTTCTACAAAACAAATTTTTTTCAGAAATTAAATTCCCAGATAATGTAATTTACAACTTGAATCTTGATCAATTTAAAGCTATTTCGACAAGCATTGATCAAATTATTTAATTTCAGGTAGGGTAAATGCACCTATAATGGGCCACCCTTTAGAAATGTCGAGAAATTAAGGGTCTATTGTTACCTTAGGCAGTGGAAGGAGGTGGGGGTCATTGGCTAATACCTGCAAGGATCCCTTAGCATTGGAATTCTGTTCATTCCTTTACTTTGTGCGAAGTGTAAGGTGTATTCTGCTAGAGAGAAGAAAATTTGTGTTTGTTTTAACGCCTGCTTAAGAAATCTGTTAAGGTAAGTGAATTTTTCAAAAATTTTTATTTAAGTACTATAACGCCTTTTTATTGACTTAAACTATTATTCATTCCAATAGTATGTATAATTCAAATTGTACAGTGATTAAATGACAGATTCCATTGTCAAAATAGCGTGGCCCATCACGGAATCACGAATTGTTACACTGTCACTGTATTGGGCCAGCCCGTGTACTGGTACAAATTATTTTTTTGGAACTGTCAATATTGTCAATACTGCAACAACATACCACCTGTGACAAGTAAAGCGGAACATCACCGGCAACATTAACCATAATTTTTTTGTAAATTTAATTTTAGATGTTTTAAGTTAATAAATTTAAATTTCAGTTTTATATATTTAGTGTAGTTGTACTGTAGTTATAAAATGAATAAACCGGTTTAAAAATACATCATATTTTTAGTTCCTTTTCTTTCCAATTTTATGATATTATAGAATTGATTTTTGTTCCATAACAGATTAAATAGATGGCCCATTGATGGTGTGAAGGCCGATATTGATGGCCCATTATGGGTACATCGGATAAAATAATGGCCCATTATAGGTGCATCAGGTTGGTTATTATTTATGTATATATTTTTTTTTTATGAATGCAGCCAGTGCACTCCAATTGCTACTACAGATGTAAGACAGTTATCAAAATGGCAGGTAAAAATTTGGACCAGTTTGCTTTATCTATAGCTGTGAAAATTCAGATTTACTTCAATTTTTCTCTTGGCCCATTACTGATGAGTTTACCCTAAATAACTCTTAATACACTTAAACTGCTTCAAAAATGTCACAAATTTTTTTTTTTTTAATATGACAGTGGTATTATAAATAAGAGTAAGAATACCAAGATTATTTATTTAAAATACCACAACAATGAGTCAGCATGATTTAAAATTACTGAAAATAGATGAGTCGTTCTCAAAATAATTTTACCAAGTGTACTCATTTTGAAAAAATAAAAATTGATTGAACATCTTGCATAATGTCAACAATTTGACTATACAGATGAGATAATATCATTAACTAGAACTCAATGTTAAAAAAATTGTTTGAAATAAGACTCAAGGCTCTTCTAGGAAATGAATTCAACAAAAAAAAGTAAGAACAGAATTTTATAACCATCTACGAGCACAAGTAATAACACATCACAATTCATAAAGATGAACTTGCTGCTTTTATTTTGGAAGTTTGAACTCCCCTCATTTAAATGCATAGTATCAATCAAATAATTTAATTTGCACTATTGACTCAAATATATGTCATAAAATTTGATATTAAATGTGCCTATAGACATCTCAAAAATGCTATTTCAATGTACTGTAATAAAATAAAAAATAATAAAAATAAATAAATAATTTACTGTTTTGCACAAATCTTTATAATTATTTTCAATACTACAAACCTTTACGATTAAAATAAAGACACTACATAGCAAGTTCACACAAGATGAAAAGTGAGACTCTTAAGAGCCACCATATGACCAAAAAAAACAGCAACTCTATACAAAGGTAGGTAAAAATTTCAAGCAGAAAACAGAACCAATAAAACATACCATTAAAATATAGTCCAGCTTCCATTCTTCAGGTACAAGCAGTCAGTGATGATGTCAGTTATCCAGAGTCAGTTATCCAGAGATGACAGGATGTGGAGCTTGAGGACGGGCTGATGCATGACACAGAGGAGCTTGAGAAGGGCTGAGGCAATGCCAATCAACACCAAGGACATTTTAATCCTAGAATTAAATATAAAATAATTTTTAATCAATGCAATAAAGATTCTGCTTGAAAACAGAATCTAACTAAGCCCTAGACCAGTGATTCTTAACCATTTAGTGTGCTGCCACTGCAAATTATTCTGTATGCTATTTTTACATAATATATTATAGGTACACCAATAGATTCTTTTAAATTTATCTAAATGTTAGTGTGCTGCCAAATTTTAAAATTATTTTAAGTGTTCAATGATGAATAAAAAAAGGTTGAGATTCACTGTCCTAGACTAATGTAATGAAAGTAGGCAAACATTCTTTTCAGAAATGGAATAAACTTTTCATACCATTAACACTTGAACAAAACTGATTCCTCTTTTGTGTATTTACAGATAATTTAGTATAAATAACAGTAAATTTTAAGTCTATTTAGAGCTATAACCATTATATTTTATGATTTATAAATTTCTTATCTATAGGTGAATTTTGTCAAATTTCTATTTTCTCAGATTATATATTTATATAAATCATAATTTTCAATGTACTGTAAAAGTAAATTAAAATGATTCTATACAAAATTTATATGAAAATAATTAAACCTGAACAAAAACAATATGCTTCATTTCTTAAAAAAATGTGTTAAGATGAACATGAATTATCTGCCATCACAAGTAATGACAAGGTTATATATATTCAATTAAAGACATCTCTAAGAAATAATTTACATCATTTTCAAGTGCCATATAAATGCAATTATTCAACACTATATATATATATGAGAAATAGATTAAAATTCTGCAAATTGGTTTAGCATTTAAATTTTATTTACTGTTGTAAGATTGTATGCAAAGTATTTAGTTTTAGAGACAGAGGGGAAAATTACTGCACTCATATAATATTCCAAAAAGAATTCAACTTTTCATTAGAAATGCTACTTTTAAGTAGAAATATCAACTTCAGAGCTATAAGCAAGAAAAAGATGTTAAGATAACCATAGTCAATCAGACTCAAAACATTAAGTAATCTGACATCATTTCAATAATATATATTTTTATAGCAAGAATTTTTGACTTACACCCACAGCAGGTTTTTTTTTCTTGCCTCCTCTTTTTCATTTGTCGAAAAGGCTCCCCTTTTTTTGGGGGGGGGTGGTTACCACCTGCTTCGAAGTCGTAGAGTATCCAGGGGAATGTCCTTTAAGTCGAAGCATGTGGTGGGAGCCTTTCGACTTTTCTTCGTTTCACCAGAGGAGGCACTTCAGCGGTGTCTTGCTTCAGGTGGTACTTGCAACTGAAAATATTCAGATTTTTAATGCGATATGAATTTATACTAATAACTAAGCTAAAATATATCGGGGGATTTTCCTCTGAGCATTTATGAACACTACAATAAAAGACAGAAATTAACTGCTCATTTTATAATGATTAAAAATGGCTAAAATTATTATGATACAACTTAACCCAGCACTGCCCTTAAATCTTATAACTAGAATATCAGCAATTATTAAAATAGAAAACCAACAAAAATGCTTTAAACTTTTTCTTAGTCTTAGTGGTATATAAATTTACTAATTAGTACTGTTTATAACTTGTTCGATTGCATGAAATGCATGTATTAAAGGATAAATAGTTCATTATTCTTATGCAGTGGTTCCCTACCTGTAGAATTCTGCGGGCCACCAGGCCAGAATTTGAACCCTGTGTGAACCATCCCACCCCCCACAGACTAGACGGAGGGGTATAGAATATCCCTCAAGCAAAAGAAATGCAGGATTAACATACCCACGCTCTTATGTATCATATTTTAATAATAAAATAATTACGTTAAAATTTTAAGAAATTTTAATTGAACACCTTTTATCGGATATATTCAGCCCATCAAGTTCAATGAACATTGCTTCCAGAATCCCAATTTATTTGGCAACTTTTTTATATGTGGTGCCGGACCACTCCCAAGGTTCTCGTGGACCACTGGTTTGGAACCACTGTTCTAATGCTTTGAGGAAAGACAATGTGCTTTGCTTTCCATTCCTTGAGGAATAAGTATAAATATTTTAATCTAACAGAATAACACACAGCTGCTCTCCAGACACAAGCTACTGGCCGAAATTTGGACTGCAGGCACAGAATGTCAAGCTTCAGGGGGCAATGTTCACTATTCATGACGCATTATTTACTGCAGGACAGTAACTTCACAAAGTTAGACAATTAAGATAAATTTGGTCCAAATAATTAATACGGTTAAGGATGGACTGACATAATTCAAATTCCGTACACAGGCATTACTTAGACAAATACTTTTTTTAATTGATACCCAAGATTACACCCCCCCCCCCCTTATTTTTATAAAGAATCTGGGAATAATTCAACAACAGATTTCCGAAGAAAAGATATTGATATTTTCATTACATTCTATGAAAACTGTGATGTAACACATAAAGTAACAGCATATTTGACATTGATGGAATTGATAACTTAGTATGAAAAACAAGAGAATTGCCCCCAAAACTGATTAATTTATCACTTAAACATTCATTAAGGAAAAATTCACTCGGGTCTTATTACTCATGTTTTGTAGACAAATAATTACACTTTACTGAAGAGTCAGCAAGTTATAAATTGAGTACTTAATGTATCAAACCCTCTAAACTAGAATAACATGACGAGAGCTACATGCAGTTCTTTTCGCTTTTTTGTTACAAATTTAAACTCATTACATGTTGAATTAGAAAAATCTGACCAAACAATTGAAACAAAAACTAATTATTAAAGCTATTATCCTATTAAAGAATTTGGAAATAATTATTCTAACAACTGAAGAATGATATATTTAATAAAAGCATTATAAAAAAACTAAACATAAAATTTCTTTCATATCAATATCCTTATTCTGTGCTCGTCCCTTTCAAAGTGGATATTCCCAAATAGATCTTAACACTATCTTCACCACCTCTGTTATATAATTTCACTTGTAACAATGTAACTATATCTATTAAATAATATTTAAGCTTAAGTTATGTATCATATTACACCAATTTTTATATACATGTTTTCATAAGCTATGAAGCATAATCAGGAGCTAAAAGATCTATGCTTGAAGATAAAATGTTTTAAAATTTAATAATTTTAAAAAGCAAAGAAATAACTAAGAAGTATACAAGAAGTTTCATATTAATAACTATTTTTCTCACAGACTGGGTATTTTCATTGGTTCCGAACCTATTTTGAAAATAATTTCCCCAGATTGTTTGAAAAATCTTTAATTTTTTTTGTTACAAAGCAAGATGTTTGGAAATAGAGAGCTTAGTCTTTGAAAATTCAGTCTGGATAATTTGTCACAATTATTAGAAAGGAAATTAATATGTAAAATAACATTTTAATTTAAGGTAAATATCATGGCTGGAAGCAAAAATTTCATACCACCGCATTCTAAATGTTCTCTAAAACTACTTAATTTGTGCTGTTAAATTTATTTTAAATTTTTAAATTTTAAAAAATCCTTTTACTGTACATTCCAGATTTTAAATTTTCTAGACTTCCCAGCTATTTATCGACCAATAAAGAGGTATTGCTTGTTAACTCTTTTAGTTAAAAAAATAATAAGTAAGCAAACCTAAAAAAAAAAATTTTTTTAAATTTAACCATAATATTTGCATGGATTTAATTTCATGCCTAAGGAACAAGTAGATATCAAGTAATGAATGAATACATACTGCTTCACACCGCCGGTATGTGCAACAGTGCTTTTTTATGCCCAAGCCGCCATACTTGGGCATATCTTTGCAGTTGGCACAGCTTCTGCAATCAGGCCTGGTGCAAGCTGGACATTGCTTGCACCTTGACCGACGCTGTGCCTTTTCCTGCTGTGGTTTTGCCGAAGCTGCCTTCTTCGGCATCTAAAACAAAAAGAAAATAAATATTACTCAAACATTTACTTTCATAACTTATCATTTAAATTTGTGTAATTTTGAAGGTGTATTTCAGTTATACAAGTCAGTGCTCCACAACCACCGTGCCGTGGCACACTAATGTGCCGCGAGGTGATCTTGACTGAGCTGCAGTGATTTTATCGATTATAATAATAAAAAAAATTAACTACCGGTATTAGTTAGAAATTTTTCCAAGTAAAATATTTCTCTTACTTACTCCTCTAACTTACACCTAAATATTCCTTCTAAATTTCTCTGGGTCAAAATTATACACAAAACAAAAACATGTTACCATACATTGTATGTATGCTCAAGCGTCATATTTCTGAATTTCAGTTAAGAAAAAATACTCACAAATTTCTGACAAGGCCATTGCAATTTTGCTCCCTTTTTCTACGACATAATTTTTTTTAATTGAACCATAATAATTGCATGGATTTAATTTCATGCCTAAGGAACAAGTAGATATCAAGTAATGAATGAATACATACTGCTTCACACCGCCGGTATGTGCAACACTGCTTTTTTATGCCCAAGCCGCCATACTTGGGCATATCTTTGCAGTTGGCACAGCTTCTGCAATCAGGCCTGGTGCAAGCTGGACATTGCTTGCACCTTGACCGACGCTGTGCCTTTTCCTGCGGTGGTTTTGCCGAAGCTGCCCTCTTCTTCGGCATCTAAAACAAAAAGAAAATAAATATTACTCAAACATTTACTTTCATAACTTATCATTTAAATTTGTGTAATTTTGAAGGTGTATTTCAGTTATACAAGTCAGTGCTCCACAACCACTGTGCCGTGGCACACTAATGTGCCGCGAGGTGATCTTGACTGAGCTGCAGTGATTTTATCGATTATAATAATAAAAAAAATTAACTACCGGTATTAGTTAGAAATTTTTCCAAGTAAAATATTCCTCTTACTTACTCCTCTAACTTACACCTAAATATTCCTTCTAAATTTCTCTGGGTCAAAATTATACACAAAACAAAAACATGCTACCATACATTGTATGTATGCTCGAGCGTCATATTTCTGAATTTCAGTTAAGAAAAAATACTCACAAATTTCTGACAAGGCCATTGCAATTTTGCTCCCTTTTTCTACGACATAATTATGCGAACAAAGTTTTTCGACACTGATTCTAATTGAAAATGACAAACTATCCTATTTAAAGGGTCTGGACCATGAACTTCCAGTAGCTCTTTCTAATATAGAGCCAAATATAAAACGTACATATGTTCATCAAAACAAGCTTAAATATCTCATTAATAAATTGTTATGTTTAAATTAACTTTGATTTATTAGGCTTAAGTAAAGACCAAAAAACAAATTTCAATATAAATATTTAAAGAGAATTTTTTTTTACTTGTAAACTATTAACTTTATATTTTTGTTCTTCTGTTGGTGTACAATTCAAAAAGATTTATATAAAACTTAAACGATTTTAATTATCTTGTTACATAAAGCTGTTTTATTGTGTTTTTATCTAATTAAAACATATACATATTCATTGTAATTTAGGTATTTGCAAGCTTTTTCTTGTGGTGTGCTATGGAATTATCGAAAATACGTTGATGTGCCATTAAAGATAAAAGGTTGCCGAGCTCTAATATAAGTCACCAAATGAGATAAAAATTTAATTATTTTTATCCTCAAGCTAAAACCAAGTTATCATGGCATTGCACATAATCTAATGAATCTACCTCAAAATTTCCTTCAACTTTCTTTTCCCAAGAATACGTTGGTTGCAGCTTGTGACACCAACTATTTAACGTACATTTTGTTTACATTGTCTATTTATTTTAGTTTAAAGGAAAAAAGTTTTAAACTTGTTTTACAATTATTCCAGTAACAATATTTTTTCATTATTATTTTTTTTTATTTATTTATAATTTTTAATTTTTTTTGTTGAGAAAAATAAGATATGTCAAGTTGCTTTTGTAAAAAGATATTACATACCAACCAAACCTTTGATATTTAAGTATCAGTATAGTATCCGAAGTATGCTATGGCTGGGGTGGGTAAGGAAATGATAAATTATAATTAGACAGACAGCAGTGTTACTAAATGTAATAGACCAATCTAAATCTTAAACATAATGATGGATTAATAAGAAATAAAAAAGAATTATATATAGTGCAGGTTTAACAAATAACTAAAACATACCTGCACACACTGTCGAGCCATGCATGCCTGTTTCCTTCGTCCCGGGCCACCGAAGCAGGGCATGTCAAGACAAAGCTTGCATTCCCCGCAGTTGGCCCGGAGGCATGGCTCGCAGACGTTGCATCGTCTGCGTCGGGACACAGCAGCTGGCACCTACAAAATAAATCCAACAATATTACTGGATGACACAGATTCATAGTCGGCTAATATAAAAATATTCTAATGCAGTTATAAGTGGCATGAAACGAATATCTAACTGATCCATCAATAAAATTCTTCAAAATATTTCCTAATGAATAAATGATAATAATGAATAAGAGCCAATATAGCATTATGAACTTTATAGATGAATTATTTACAATTTGTGAAGTAGCTATGTTAAGACATGGCCTAAATCTGTTGAGGGAAATTATCTTCCCCCTGTCATCTATTACTTTTTTTGAACTTCCTGAACTTAAAATACAGTAACCACCGCTTATAGTGATCAGTGGTTATAAGAATCAACCATTTATATAAGAATCAATATTGTGAAAACAAAAACAAATGTATTATTTCCATGTTAAAATTTTTGCTTTAAAGAATCAATCCACAGGTTTTAAGAATCAGTTCACACTTATCCCAAAACTTTCATTTTTCAAAAAAAGAAAGATCGATAAGATGGGATAGAATATAGTCGTAAAATTCCCCCCTTTCTTTGTTAGACATAACATACTAGTTTCCCCTTAAACACTTTAGCACAACACTGTCCTATTAGCTTGATCCGGGGGCATCTTTACCCGTCCAGGTCCGATTTCACTTTTCTCCACTGACAAACAAAAATAGCGACCCTTATTTTTCCCACCTCCCACATCCTGGTCGCAGCTTCCTGGACACTGAAACACCTAAATTTTTGGTGGAGTGTCCACTATCACTTAGGTAAACGTGACATTAGTAGATTCAGCACGTTATCAAATCGTGAAACGTAAGCTAGAAGGTGAATCTTCGTCTAAGACTATTAGTATTGAAAGAGGTACACACAGCCTCCTGAAAACTTCATTACGTCAAACTACCATAGAAAACTTTTTCTTGTTCCTTTCCTGTAGTTGAAATGTGAAACTGTTAAGCAGGTATGTTGTAACAAATATTGGATTTTTTTTCTTCTCTTACTATAATCATGTGTATCTACTTAAGGTCTAGAAATTAAATTATATTTTTAAAATTATAAAAAATAATTTTAATAAAAGATAATTAACATAAATTAAAGAGTATTTTATGGTAAATTATCTAATATATGTATATATAGGTGTGTGTCTGTCCAAAAACCTAAATTTTGGCTATAAGGAACAACCGCTTATAAGAATCAAAACCAACAATAACAAACGTGATTCTTATAAGCTGAAATCACTGTGTGTGTGTGTGTGTGTATATATATATATATATATATATATATATATATATATATATATATATATATATATATATATATATATATATATATATATATATATATATATATATATAACAATAGAGAGCAAATCTCATTCCAAAAATTTTTCTTCCTCCAGAAACTAATCACTTGTAATAATTAATATGATCAATTAATTCTATTAGTTACTAAAACATAATTGCCAGATTTCAGATTTACACATTTTTTTTCATATTAAAGTAATAATTAAGAAATACATTACCTGTGCTCCCGATTGCAGACTTGTCCTTGGTGACTGGTCACTAAAATTGAATAAAACGCAAGCCTTTACTCTCATGCAGGTAAAACCCATTATGAAATGAAGGAATTGAAATGCATACCAATGACAAATGCACATATGCGATTATCCCAAAATAATTTGCATAAAATAAGATTGAAAATTTTGATAAGAATTATATGACAGATACTGCATAAACAGTCGGACCTCTATTTAATGAACCTCTGCTTTGCAAATTTCTCTATTTTGCGACCTTTTCCTTGGAACCAAGAACGTTTCGCGAATTTCTTCGTAAAATAACCTCCAAATAGCGAAGTGCATTCTCTATTTAACGAACTTTTTCTTGTGATCCAATATTTTTTCTCCATATTTCTGAAAATATTTCTGAACATTGCAAACTAATTCTTTCTTTTAACACATTTAACATATTAATTTTCTTTTAACACATTCCGACGCAGATTACAGATTGAAGAAAATACGCCTGAAGGGGATTTTGGTGTATTGCAAAGATGCGAGACGTATTATGAGAGAAAACACTTTTTCAAACAAAAAAAACTCAGACAAAATTTACAAACTTTATCAGCAATTAAATTTAAGGACGCATGTGGTAATGTAAGTTTAAAATTACATTAATTGTCAAAAATTACCAAATATATATTGAAATTTATAATAAATGCGACAATGACATTAAAATTAATTTAAATATAATTTTTTAAATTGAAAATACAGTGTGTTTCCAGACGTTTTGTTTTATTCTTGTTTTCCTTGCAGATTTCTGTTTGATGGGTAAGATATATAAAAGAAATAAGACATTAATTTACAAAATAAAGGTGTGATAAACTAATTTTATTAATAATATTTAGTGTTTATGAATTAAAAATCTGTCTTGGGTAGTTTAAAGTATTTAAAAAAGTAAATCTCTGTTTAACAAATTTTCCATATAACGAACTTTTTTTCGGATTTAGCGACTTCGTTAAATAAAGGTCCGACTGTAATTGCATATTTAAATAATAATGCAATTTTTAAGGCATTGGTCATGGAACATTCTGCCTTTTGTTATTCTCTGCAGTTTTCTGGCAACTTTTTTAATAAAAATATTGAATTATATGATTTAACCCTCTGAAGACCATAGCCGGTCGGTCCAGCCCATCATTCAGAAGTCCAGCCGGCCGGCCGAAACTCTCCTTAATTTCCTTCCCCTTCTTGTGCCTGCTAGGTGGTCATTTTACCAATCGTTCAATGTCACCGCACAGTTGTTATCTTTTCTGTTTATCTTCTATTATTGTCTAGAACCTGTCCCCGCATACTTTATAACCGGATGCTGAGAGGGGACTTTTGGAACTGGTGCACAATTTTAGCATAGTTCTTTCTGTCCAGTCGCTTTCATTTTGAGATCTAGTGCATTCAGATTACATTTTTAGATATTCCTAATTTATTTTATTTTTAAAATGAGTAGATATCGTAAAGTTTTGAGCCAGGAAGAAATAGATGTGATCCTCTTTGCGGACACAGATGAGTCCGATTTAGAATTAGAGGATGATGATGGATGGGGTGAAAATAGCAGGCTTGAAAATGACGAAAACAATTTAGATTTAGAAGTTGAAGATTTGAATGACAGTGCAATAAGTGATCAACTTGAGGATAATAAAATTGAAAACATCGGTTGGGTTAATTGTGTAGAAAGTACAAAAATGGATTTTACAGAATTTTTCTGTCATGCTGGTCCAGTTCATAATTTACCTGTAGGATCAAGTCCTCTCCAATTTCTGTTTATGACTGATCAAATAATGGATAAAATACGCATAAACACAAATAAATATGCAGAATTTTGTGCAAGAAAGCGTGGATTTGAAGATGCTGCCTGGTCTCCTATAGACAATATCAAAGAATTATGGACATTTTTTGCTGTCATTAATTATGAGCATAAATCACCTTCCTAGAATTTCCGATTACTGGTCATCGAATCCTATTTTAGGAAATGAAATGATAAAAAAAAAGATGAGCCAGAACAGATTTAAGAAAAGAACATTATTTCCACTTGTCTGACAGGGAGTCCGAAAAAAACAGAGATGATGAAAATTTCACATACACACAAAAATTGGAGCCTCTTATGTCTGAATTGAAGGAAAAAAGTCTCGAGCACTTTCACCCATATAAAGAAATTTCAATTGATGAAGCTTTGGTGAAATTTAAAGGCAGGCTGGGAATAGTTCAGTACATGCCTCTAAAACCCGATAAAAGAGGTTTAAAATTATGGATGATGTGTATGTCCCATTTAGGATACACGCTGAACTTTGAACTGTACAGTGGAAAAAATGGAAAAATGGAAAGATCAAATAAAGGACTTGGATATGATGTCGTTCATCATCTCACAAATTCATTAAAAAATAAAGGTCATATTTATTTTGACCGATTTTTTACAAGTGTTGACCTAATGATCGATTTGCACAAAAAAAGGATTAGGGGCATGTGGTACAGTTATGACCAACAGAAAGAAAATCTTAAATTGAAAAATAGTAGTGAAAGTAAATCTTTACGATGCGTACAAATTCCTAATTTGCTGTATGGTTAGATAAAAAACAGATCACCATGCTGTCTACTAATGTAAAAAATAACATCTGCAAGGTATTTAGAAGAAAAGGAGCTGAAAAACATCTTGTTCCCTGTCCCTCTTCTTTTGCTATGTATAATAAAAATATGGGTGGTGTTGATTTAGCTGACCAACGTCGAAAATATTTTACATCAGCTAGAAAATCATGTAAGTGGTGGGTCTATTTGTTTTCATTCCTTTTAGACACAGCTGTGAATAATGCATATATTATTTACCTAACTACCAACTGTCCATTGCCAAAGCAAACATTTCAATTGTATGATTTCAAGCTGAAAATCCTTGAAGAATTGGGAAATAATATCAATTCACAGACAAGGAAACGTGTTGTTCTAAATGAGATAGATTCCACTGTTCATCAGCATATACGTCAAAAAATAAACGGGCGCACGTGCGTTTCCTGTAGAAAAAGTGGAAGGAAAACACTTTCTGGAGGGTCGAAAGTTACAAGTCGAAAGTTCTTGGGAATGCAGCATCTGCAGATTGTGTCTATGTAAAATTTGTTTTGCATAATTTAAGACCATTTCTGCATACGTATCACCCAATGATGTTGACATTTCTTTCTTTGTAGTAAATTTATGAAACTGAGGGTGGTACTACATATAAAAAAACCTTTTTTATCTGCACTAAAAATTATAAATACACAAAATTCAAATAATAAAAAAAGTTACTATAGCGCTGAACATCTAACAATATTATAAAAGAAATAGTTTCAGGCGAAGCTTAGTTACACTTTTTGAAACAGAAAAAACCCCACTAATCTTTTATTGAATAAATGGCACTTTTCTCATGAGGAATATGAAAGCAAGATACCCGAATGTTAAGTCAGTTAAAATTATGGATAAGAAAAGACAAAATATGAAGATTAATTTTATATGTTCTATTAAAACTCATGATAGTAGTGCAGTGGCGCACCCAGGATATTTTCTTTGGGGGGGGGGGGGGGGGGGGGGAAGATGAATGGGTAAAAATATTTATAATGCATGAGGGGGGCGGTGAGATAAACGAATAAAAATATTTATAATGCAAAATCAATATTTCTACTTCTTTGGGGGGGCAGGGCCCCCCCCCCCCTTGGGCGTGCCACTGTAGTAGCGATAGAGATGTTTTTTAAAAAAAAATTTTTAAAAAAAACTGCTCAAGTGATACCCCCGTTTCAACAACCCCACCCCCCATCTCCATCAATGTTAGAAAAAATCAACGATAGGTGGGAAATCCAAGATTTTACGAAGGCAACAAGCATCTACTTTTGATCTCAAATGCACTGCCACTCTTTCAGGGGCACTCTTTCACTCATTTGGGCACTCTTTCAGCTACGGGGATAAAAATCATCTTTTTAATTTTTTTTTTATAGCTTTCTTGCATTTGCAACCTAAGACAATTATGGCTTTTATCACCGTTTAGCTGCACTTGTATGAAAAATGTAAATTTTCATTACCAAAAAATTTGAAACATTACCTCTATGTATGTGTTATATGAATAATTAATAGTGCATGGTTTTGACATATTATCTGAATTTATTTCAATATAATATTGCTATAATATACCTTTTATCGTTTAAAAATTAAATTTCATATTATAAAATTTTTCATTTAAAAAAAAAGGCATATACTGGAACATTAATCATTTGTAATTATTAACAGTTTATTGGAAAAGTTAAAATAATGCCAAAAGTTTTATTTATATATATATATATATATATATATATATATATAGTGTGTGTGTGGGTGTGTATATATAGACTTTAATGCGTTTAAATGAACCAAATTAAAGTAATATACTAAACATAGACTTCGTGTTCAGTATGTGGTAAAAATATTCATTTCAAATCAGATTATAAAAAAGAGACGTGCTGGTAAAACCAGACATTCAATCACTTGCACATTTCTGCTTTCCGTTAGAAAGATGTCCTCACGTGTCTACCCTATCTTTCACTGAATTTCTCAACCTCTGTTGTCTGTCACCCCACCGTGACAAATTTCAGTACAATAGTCAGAATATTCTGTGGGGGAAGGAAAAGTGGATTTCAGTCTTGGGCCAGTTCGGTCTTTTGGGGTAACCTGCAAAATGGGCCTCCGGTCGTTAGAGGGTTAAAGTGTATAAAAAGGGGTTTTAAGGATATTAAAAGTACGGACATCATCTTTTAGGCCAGTGGAGTATATAAACTGTGGGTAACGAAAATAATTAGGTCACAGATAATTTCAAGTAAATTTATATCATATTAGATTATTTATTACAATATTTAGTATAAATATGCAAATAATTTTGAAATCATGATTTTTTAATTTAAAGTTGTTATAATTTTTAAGTAAATGTAATACAAACACATATTAATATTTAAATATGAAGTTTCAGAAACATGACATTTGCTGTGCAGAAGGTAAGCAAAACTTTTAATTGTTATTATGCAAAGTAAATATATACCCAAAATTTACTGTTCATCGATTTTAAATAGTTTGTTAAAATTTGCTTCATCCTTTTTTTCTAGTTCACATTTTCATTTTATAAAAAATTACTATAAAAAAATTTTCATTGGGGGATTTAGTATAAACATGCAAATAATTCTTTCATTTAATTTTTCTTTTATTATCATTATTTGCTGTGAAGGTAAGCAAGGCATTTTCTTATTGTTATTATGCAAAGTAAATATATAGTCGAAATTATATATTTACTTTGCATATATATAATTTTGGTTATATATATTTACTTAGGGGGGGGGGGGGGGGGTCGAGTGATTTCTTATTTAAAGAAAGTGAGATTCTGTCCAATAAAGTTTGCACACCACTGTTTTAGACTATCGTTGTTGGCAAGTGAGAAATAATTCAACTCAAAAGATATGAGATGGCTGACACATTGAAAACCAAAAAGTATTTTTTAAAAATCTCATACCGTGGCAAGGTTGGTGGTGGTGCAGCAGCAGACTCTGCACTCGAGGAAGAACTGGACGAGGTTTCCTCCTATTTTTAAAGAAAAAAAGAAAATCACATTCAAACCATGTTCAATACCACATAATATTATTAAAATGGTTTCATAAAAGCTCTCAAGAAAAATAAAATTCTATTTGCTATACAATCAAACCTCTTTTTGTGCAGTCTATTTTTTTTTTACGAGATTTTATTCATGAGATTTTTTTTGTGTGTGTGTGTGTCTGTGCAATTTATGCAGGAGATCCAGCTTTGCAGCAAATTGGAAAAGCATTTTCTTAAAATAGATAACAATTCCGAAAGAAGTTTTAAATTCTAAAAAGAGCTTCGATCATGAATCGTGACATTCACAAGCATCTGATCAATCGACCGTTGTCACAAAATTTATCAACGACTACATGGTAACAAAAAACAAACATGGTAACAAAAATACATGTACATGGTAACAAAAATACGACTACATGGTAACCAAAAAAAATCCTTCAAATGACGGAAGCGATTACGAACCAGTTCATCACAATAAGCATGTTTTGAACTATGACGAGTAGTATCGAATTATGTATATTTTGAAATTTTCTCCATGTTTAAAATGAGAAGTTAAATATTTTTTAATGTTTCCATGCATAATTCAGTTATCAGTTATTTATTTTGTTTGAAATGCACTTCCTCACTATTTTGTAAAGCTTTCGATATATTTTCTAAAGAACTTTTTTATGTGGTCCCTCTCCACCGCATAAAACAAAATTTTGTTATGAAAAATTACTTGTTATAGATATTTATGAAGTTTCTGAATTATTTTTTGTGTGTGGGCCCTATCTACTGCACAAAACAGGTTTCACTGTGTTATTGAGTATAATTAAAAAGCAACAAATTAAAATGTTCTTGTGACCCTTCATATTTTTTAATCATTATGTTTTGTATGGTATCAAGTCAAGTTTGTAAAGACCATTTCTCAAGTTAAACAAATAATGATGTAACAAGAAAATCAAGCAAGATCAATTGTCTAACCCTCAATTTTGAATCTGTGCTCATTATTCTCCTGATCAGGAATTTAAATTTCAAAAATCATAAATGAATCTTGATGAATTATTAGCATTAGTAAGAAAAGACTTTTGTATGATATTATTAGTCTCGACAGGTGCAACATGAAAACTGTAGCAATTCAATTTAGTAGTCACAGATTAGAGAAATTTTTATAGTGATAAATATTGATATTATACATACCAGTGGACGAGTGATTCTCCTCCTTTTTCTGGGAGGCATGTCACTCTAAAAGAAAACAATTTTTTTTTTTACAATCACACAAAAATATTTCCTATTAGCATTTACTTTCATTATACACATACTTTTACATTTATTGTTAGTTTATGCTGAATTTTTACTACTAACATCCACATACCCATGGCATGATAATGTAAGACCATTTGGCTCTCTTTATCATAAGGAAGCAAATCCTAGCAGCCCATAGCAATTTAGATTTCATTGCTTTTTGTTTGTTTTTTTCATCTCTTTTAAACACACATCCTCACATTTAAGTCTTCATAAGAATTTATGACGAGAAGGTTAGAACAATTTTAACTACATATTCCCTTTATCCCCTTCCCCCATAAAAAATCTATTTTTTCTATAAATTAACAAATATCAGGAGTAAATTCTGATGAGACAAACTCTTTTGTGCTACTGAACGCAAGTCTATTTTATTAGTGATGAAAGAAATTTGGAGCAATGATAAATCATCAATCTTAACAAGTTGTTTATTGACCCAGGTGCTTAGTATCTGACAACAGGCTATAGAGATTTAATAATTCATATTAATCTTAATTACCATCAAAATGTAAATATTTCTTATACTTGTTTCACTCCTAAAAATATGGACTAAATTTCAAAACACAAGTTAATATTGGGTAAACTTTCAAAAATTTTAACTTCAGTCTTTAAAGATTTCTTATTTCCTAGTTTTACCTATCATATAGATAATTTTAAAATGCCTACAATCGTAAGCTTAGGGGTCACTTTTTGTTGAACATGAACTTGCAGTTAATTGCCTAAGAACTATTCAAATTTGCAATCTCAAATTTGGCATCAGTGGGCATTTAAGCATTTTTTGCTACAGATTTATTTAAAGAATACAGAGTTAATACATATTTTGTAAGAGAAAAAGAGAATAGCTATGAAGTTCATGCATAAAAAGTAAATTTGATTAGCATAAAAATTCTAGAGTAAAAATAATACCTCATCAGAGTCTGCACATGCAACCACCTCGGCAGCTTGACAAGCATTTCTTGCCTCAACACTACAGATACAAAAAAAAATTTGCACAATTAGAAAATTTTCTCGATACTAATTTAACATGATGAATGCAATATTATCAATACACAACCTCCATAGAACATAAAACTAAGCGAATCATAAGGTAATATGAAAGGCATTTCAATAAAAAATCGTAATGCTAACTAGTTCTTGTCCAATATGGTAATAAATTACCATAAGTGATTTAATAAGTGCGTTTCAGTTTCTCTCCTAGCAAAGCCAAAGTTCCATTCCCGATGTTAATGAGTGATTTTTTTTTTTTTTCGGTGGAGGAGTCACCTTTTGAGTAAAATTCCAGAATAAGTGATTACTATAAAGAATAAAGAGCATATTGTTTTTAATGATTGTATAATTCTGGTGAGTTTCTTCTAAGGATTATCAATTGTCAAAGTACTGCATTGTGGATAATACACATTACATGTGGGATTCAATGTTTAGTTACTTGTTGCTCTTAATTAAGCTATAAATTTCACAATTTTTTTTCACAAGTCGAAAGACACAAGTCGAAAGTTCTTGGGAATGCAGCATCTGCAGATTGTGTCTATGTAAAATTTGTTTTGCATAATTTAAGACCATTTCTGCATACGTATCACCCAATGATGTTGACATTTCTTTCTTTGTAGTAAATTTATGAAACTGAGGGTGGTACTACATATAAAAAAACCTTTTTTATCTGCACTAAAAATTATAAATACACAAAATTCAAATAATAAAAAAAGTTACTATAGCGCTGAACATCTAACAATATTATAAAAGAAATAGTTTCAGGCGAAGCTTAGTTACACTTTTTGAAACAGAAAAAACCCCACTAATCTTTTATTGAATAAATGGCACTTTTCTCATGAGGAATATGAAAGCAAGATACCCGAATGTTAAGTCAGTTAAAATTATGGATAAGAAAAGACAAAATATGAAGATTAATTTTATATGTTCTATTAAAACTCATGATAGTAGTGCAGTGGCACACCCAGGATATTTTCTTGGGGGGGGGGGAAGATGAATGGGTAAAAATATTTATAATGCATGAGGGGGGCGGTGAGATGAACGAATAAAAATATTTATAATGCAAAATCAATATTTCTACTTCTTTGGGGGGGCAGGGCCCCCCCCCCCTTGGGTGCGCCACTGTAGTAGCGATAGAGATGTTTTTTAAAAAAAATTTTAAAAAAACTGCTCAAGTGATACCCCTGTTTCAACAACCCCACCCCCCATCTCCATCAATGTTAGAAAAAATCAACGATAGGTGGGAAATCCAAGATTTTACGAAGGTAACAAGCATCTACTTTTGATCTCAAATGCACTGCCACTCTTTCAGGGGCACTCTTTCAGCTACGGGGATAAAAATCATCTTTTTAATTTTTTTTTTTATAGCTTTCTTGCATTTGCAACCTAAGACAATTATGGCTTTTATCACTGTTTAGCTGCACTTGTATGAAAAATGTAAATTTTCATTACCAAAAAATTTGAAACATTACCTCTATGTATGTGTTATATGAATAATTAATAGTGCATCGTTTTGACATATTATCTGAATTTATTTCAATATAATATTGCTATAATATACCTTTTATCGTTTAAAAATTAAAATTTCATATTATAAAATTTTTCATTTTAAAAAAAAAGGCATATACTGGAACATTAATCATTTGTAATTATTAACAGTTTATTGGAAAAGTTAAATAAAATAATGCCAAAAGTTTTATATATATATATATATATATATATATATATATATATATATATATATATATATAGTGCGTGTGTGGGTGTGTATATATAGACTTTAATGCGTTTAAATGAACCAAATTAAAGTAATATACTAAACATAGACTTCGTGTTCAGTATGTGGTAAAAATATTCATTTCAAATCAGATTATAAAAAAGAGACGTGCTGGTAAAACCAGACATTCAATCACTTGCACATTTCTGCTTTCCGTTAGAAAGATGTCCTCACGTGTCTACCCTATCTTTCACTGAATTTCTCAACCTCTGTTGTCTGTCACCCCACCGTGACAAATTTCAGTACAATAGTCAGAATATTCTGTGGGGGAAGGAAAAGTGGATTTCAGTCTTGGGCCAGTTCGGTCTTTTGGGGTAACCTGCAAAATGGGCCTCCGGTCGTTAGAGGGTTAAAGTGTATAAAAAGGGGTTTTAAGGATATTAAAAGTACGGACATCATCTTTTAGGCCAGTGGAGTATATAAACTGTGGGTAACGAAAATAATTAGGTCACAGATAATTTCAAGTAAATTTATATCATATTAGATTATTTATTACAATATTTAGTATAAATATGCAAATAATTTTGAAATCATGATTTTTTAATTTAAAGTTGTTATAATTTTTAAGTAAATGTAATACAAACACATATTAATATTTAAATATGAAGTTTCAGAAACATGACATTTGCTGTGCAGAAGGTAAGCAAAACTTTTAATTGTTATTATGCAAAGTAAATATATACCCAAAATTTACTGTTCATCGATTTTAAATAGTTTGTTAAAATTTGCTTCATCCTTTTTTTCTAGTTCACATTTTCATTTTATAAAAAATTACTATAAAAAAATTTTCATTGGGGGATTTAGTATAAACATGCAAATAATTCTTTCATTTAATTTTTCTTTTATTATCATTATTTGCTGTGAAGGTAAGCAAGGCATTTTCTTATTGTTATTATGCAAAGTAAATATATAGTCGAAATTATATATTTACTTTGCATATACAGTAACCACCGCTTATAGTGATCAGTGGTTATAAGAATCAACCGTTTATAAGAATCAATATCGCAAAAACAAAAACAAATGTATTATTTCCATGTTAAAATTTCCGCTTTAAAGAATCAATCCACCGGTTATAAGAATCAGTTTGCAATCTTCACCTTCCTTTCATTTTTCCAAAAAATGCCACTTGAACTCTCAAAAGGTACGAAATTCTTTCTTAAGTTTTTGAAAAGAAAGATTGATAAAACTTTGGGGTGGAAAACAGTCGTAAAATACATTCCTTTAGACATAACATAAGAGTTTCTCCTTATACGTTTTTGCTATACACTGTCTTATTAGCTTTACATAGGGGCATCTAACCCGCCCGGGTCCGATTTCGCTTTTCTCCAGACTGGCACTCCTTTTTTCCCACCACTTACTTCCTGGTTGTGGATTTCTGGACCCTGAAACACATAAATCTTCCGCGAAGTGTCCACCATCACTTACGCAAACGGGACCGTGGATTCAGCACTTCAAACCATGAAACGTAACAGGATCCATTTTGCTGAATCAGATGAACCAGATGCTGAATCAAACATAAAGTGAATCTTCGTCTGAGACTGTAATAAGCATATGTCGCTAGTATTCACTTTAGTTTTCTAACAAAATTGCCAGTTAAAACTTTTAAATAGTCGAATTCAAATATGATAAAAACATTGAAAACTCTTAGTTTTTTTGAAAAACAGAACTTGTTAATTAGATATGATGCTCTTCCAAAGTGTAGTCAAAGAGAAGCTGCCTCTTGTTGATTTTATAATCATGTGTTGTTACTTATAGGTCCAGATATTGCATTATAGTATTTGTTTAGAAATTGAGTATTTTTAAAATTATAAAAAATAATTTTAATAAATGATAAATAACGTAAATTAAAGAGTATTTAATGGTAAATTATGTATATATATGCCTGTGTGTTTATATATATGTACAAGTATATATTTGTGTATGTGTGCCTGTCCAAAGGGAAGTTTCGGTTATAAGAATCAACCGCTTATAAGAATCAAAAACAGTAATAACAAACGTGATTCTTATAAGCGGAAATCACTGTATATAATTTTGGTTATATATATTTACTTAGGGGGGGGGGGGGTCGTCGAGTGATTTCTTATTTAAAGAAAGTGAGATTCTGTCCAATAAAGTTTGCACACCACTGTTTTAGACTATCGTTGTTGGCAAGTGAGAAATAATTCAACTCAAAAGATATGAGATGGCTGACACATTGAAAACCAAAAAGTATTTTTTAAAAATCTCATACCGTGGCAAGGTTGGTGGTGGTGCAGCAGCAGACTCTGCACTCGAGGAAGAACTGGACGAGGTTTCCTCCTATTTTTAAAGAAAAAAAGAAAATCACATTCAAACCATGTTCAATACCACATAATATTATTAAAATGGTTTCATAAAAGATCTCAAGAAAAATAAAATTCTATTTGCTATACAATCAAACCTGTTTTTGTGCAGTCTATTTTTTTTTACGAGATTTTATTCATGAGATTTTTTTTTTGTGTGTGTGTGTCTGTGCAATTTATGCAGGGGATCCAGCTTTGCAGCAAATTGGAAAAGCATTTTCTTAAAATAGATAACAATTTCGAAAGAAGTTTTAAATTCTAAAAAGAGCTTCGATCATGAATCGTGACATTCACAAGCATCTGATCAATCGACCGTTGTCACAAAATTTATCAACGACTACATGGTAACAAAAAACAAACATGGTAACAAAAATATGACTACATGGTAACAAAAAAAAATCCTTCAAATGACGGAAGCGATTACGAACCAGTTCATCACAATAAGTATGTATTGAACTATGACGAGTAGTATCGAATTATGTATATTTTGAAATTTTCTCCATGTTTAAAATGAGAAGTTAAATATTTTTTAATGTTTCCATGCATAATTCAGTTATCAGTTATTTATTTTGTTTGAAATGCACTTCCTCACTATTTTGTAAAGCTTTCGATATATTTTCTAAAGAACTTTTTTATGTGGTCCCTCTCCACCGCATAAAACAAAATTTTGTTATGAAAAATTACTTGTTATAGCTATTTATGAAGTTTCTGAATTATTTTTTGTGTGTGGGCCCTATCTACTGTACAAAACAGGTTTCACTGTGTTATTGAGTATAATTAAAAAGCAACAAATTAAAATGTTCTTGTGACCCTTCATATTTTTTAATCATTATGTTTTGTATGGTATCAAGTCAAGTTTCTAAAGACCATTTCTCAAGTTAAACAAATAATGATGTAACAAGAAAATCAAGCAAGATCAATTGTCTAACCCTCAATTTTGAATCTGTGCTCATTATTCTCCTGATCAGGAATTTAAATTTCAAAAATCATAAATGAATCTTGATGAATTATTAGCATTAGTAAGAAAAGACTTTTGTATGATATTATTAGTCTCGACAGGTGCAACATGAAAACTGTAGCAATTCAATTTAGTAGTCACAGATTAGAGAAATTTTTATAGTGATAAATATTGATATTATACATACCAGTGGACGAGTGATTCTCCTCCTTTTTCTGGGAGGCATGTCACTCTAAAAGAAAACAATTTTTTTTTTACAATCACACGAAAATATTTCCTATTAGCATTTACTTTCATTATACACATACTTTTACATTTATTGTTAGTTTATGCTGAATTTTTACTACTAACATCCACATACCCATGGCATGATAATGTAAGACCATTTGGCTCTCTTTATCATAAGGAAGCAAATCCTAGCAGCCCATAGCAATTTAGATTTCATTGCTTTTTGTTTGTTTTTTTCATCTCTTTAAAACACACATCCTCACATTTAAGTCTTCATAAGAATTTATGACGAGAAGGTTAGAACAATTTTAACTACATATTCCCTTTATCCCCTCAACCCATAAAAAATCTATTTTTTCTATAAATTAACAAATATCAGGAGTAAATTCTGATGAGACAAACTCTTTTGTGCTACTGAACGCAAGTCTATTTTATTAGTGATGAAAAAAATTTGGAGCAATGATAAATCATCAATCTTAACAAGTTGATTATTGACCCAGGTGCTTAGTATCTGACAACAGGCTATGGAGATTTAATAATTCATATTAATCTTAATTACCATCAAAATGTAAATATTTCTTATACTTGTTTCACTCCTAAAAATATGGACTAAATTTCAAAACACAAGTTAATATTGGGTAAACTTTCAAAAATTTTAACTTCAGTCTTTAAAGATTTCTTATTTTCTAGTTTTACCTATCATATAGATAATTTTAATATGCCTACAATCGTAAGCTTAGGGGTCACTTTTTGTTGAACATGAACTTGCAGTTAATTGCCTAAGAACTATTCAAATTTGCAATCTCAAATTTGGCATCAGTGGGCATTTAAGCATTTTTTGCTACAGATTTATTTAAAGAATACAGAGTTAATACATATTTTGTAAGAGAAAAAGAGAATAGCTATGGAGTTCATGCATAAAAAGTAAATTTGATTAGCATAAAAATTCTAGAGTAAAAATAATACCTCATCAGAGTCTGCACATGCAACCACCTCGGCAGCTTGATGAGCATTTCTTGCCTCAACACTACAGATACAAAAAAAAATTTGCACAATTAGAAAATTTTCTCGATACTAATTTAACATGATGAATGCAATATTATCAATACACAACCTCCATAGAACATAAAACTAAGCGAATCATAAGGTAATATGAAAGGCATTTCAATAAAAAATCATAATGCTAACTAGTTCTTGTCCAATATGGTAATAAATTACCATAAGTGATTTAATAAGTGCGTTTCAGTTTCTCTCCTAGCAAAGCCAAAGTTCCATTCCCGATGTTAATGAGCGATTTTTTTTTTTTTTCGGTGGAGGAGTCACCTTTTGCGTAAAATTCCAGAATAAGTGATTACTATAAAGAATAAAGAGCATATTGTTTTTAATGATTGTATAATTCTGGTGAGTTTCTTCTAAGGATTATCAATTGTCAAAGTACTGCATTGTGGATAATACACATTACATGTGGGATTCAATGTTTAGTTACTTGTTGCTCTTAATTAAGCTATAAATTTCACAATTTTTTTTCTGTATTTTCACAAATCTATTAACTTATTTATTATTAAACTTATTTAGGTAATACATGCAACTCTTTTTTAAAAATTAAAGTCTTTCTTACAGAAGAACTTAACATTTATAAAAAATTTTTAATCTCAAAATTGCCACACAGATAATCTATTCTAGCAATTGGTAATACACAAAAGTATTTAAAATTGCAAAAAAATAACTCTTCAAGAGCAATCATTTGAACACTTAAAATAATAAATGAAGCGAACTTAATCTTCATAGCAAATCTTATGAAAAAGCACATAACACACTTTATGATATTACAGTGATTAAAAAAAATGAATTCTTTTTCTAAAATGGATATAATTTCATAATGAAATCTTTATCTCTCATGTAAGCTTCAAGACTTTGAATGACAATATTTAAAAACTAGTTTACCATAAAACTAAACAAGCTAGAAGGTGAAATTTAATACTTTAGCGTGACTTAAATGAATTGCTCAATATCCTGGTATTAATAATTCTAATCCCTTGTTAACAAAACCTATCTTGCACAATTTGTTTAACATTAAGTATGTGAGGCAGTTGATACAATGTAAACAAGACATTCATATAAAATGAGCAAAACTATTTACCGTGCCTGGCGCTGAAGCTCCATTTGGCGCCTGTGTAGAGCTGCTTCCTTTTGCCTCAACGTGCTCCAGAAACCCTCCCAGCTCCTGTGGAGGGTCTCGAACTTCTATTAAAGAAATGTTACTTTAGCAAAATTAAACTTTACAACAATAAGTAAGTGAAAATAATTGTGAATGAGAGACAAGCTTGCAAATGGCAAACTGTGAAAGGTGCATTAATATAAAATTAAGAGAACAAGTAAAAAGGAACTTACTTCATCATTTGTTTGCTCCTTTTTAAAATGCTTTATAAAAATACACCTTATTATAAATACAATGCAGAACAACTTCAATAGAAGTTTTCTACTTAGTATTATATTATAAAAATTTAAAACAGTAAAATATTCTATAATGTTTAACATTTTTAAACAGCCCTTTAAAAACGTAGGTCACCATAACAAAACATTTTCACTTAACTCTGTTCTATATACAGTTGGCTCTCTGTTTAACAACACTCTACTTAACAGCAATCTCTATTTAAAGACGATATTTCCCAGTCCCAGCCCCAGCCCCACCGACGTTATGTGAAATGTTATTTTTTCACAAATTCTGTTTAAGGGCGATCTCTACTTAGGAAAGATTTTTCACAGTCCCTTGAAAGTCGTTAAACAGAGAGCGAACTCTATTTTCACAAAATAACCATAAAAAATAGTGACAAGAAGGTTAGATGTCAGCAAAATGTCTATGACTGCTGTTTTGAAAAAGCCTTATCAGTGAGATCCAGGTTTAAACAACTAAGAGTATGTCTGCCACTGTATGTAATCCTAAAGTAAGGATGTATTTAACATGTGAGTACTAGGATTTTTGACCCTGGTTTCCCCGAACCCAGGTTTTTCAAAGATTTTACGAACCCGAGAGTCGGGGAATTAGTTATTTATCTAATACGGTAGAAAATGAATTATATTGCTTAATTGGGAACCAAGACCTAATTTAACAAGTTCAGACTCAGTACGGCTCTCAAACAAATGAATAAAAAATACAATGAGACAAAGTGAAACAGAGATATGTTAGCGGCGTCATATGCCATAGCTCTATTTCACTCAAGTTTATGACTTGGGGATTCCCAGCAGCATGTGCGTTATGCCGTGTGAATTGCACAATACTTCTGCTACACGACCATGCTTGTTTCCTGTGCTTGTGTGTGTTTAGTCTAGTTATATCTCTCGTGTTGTGTTTGCTCTGCTTTCTATTGCGTAGCAAAACAATATAAGTTTTTCAGTTATTCTTTTATTAGGTATGTATTTATTTGTTTTAAAATAACTTTTTAATGTGGGTAATTATACACCACCATATAATGAAGTCCATGTTTAAACACTTTTCTGATGCTGTGTAACTTAGCTGAGTTAATTACAAATTTTAATTATTCGAGTTTATTACAGTTTACAATCCCTAAAACGAATATTTTTGAGGACGTAAGCTCGAAGCACAAATCTGGTGTATGGAAACATTTTCTGTTTAACAAATCACAAGAAACAGCAAAATGCAATATTTGTTTATCAATCCTGAAAAGCCACATGAAGACAAAACATCAAATTGAAGTATTACCATGTTCTAAATTTGGTGATAATGATGAGCCCAAATTGAAATCTCGAAAAATTCATGACTATTGCACAAAAAATGTAGAATCTGTTGAAGAGGTTAAAGGAAAATTAGTTGCTGTAGATCAGGGGCGTCAAGCTCAAAGGCTAACTTGGGTCAAATAAACAAGGTTTAACTATAGGTGGGCCGCAAAAAAATCATTAATAGAAACGTAGGTTTATTTACCTAATTACAGTATATTCAACATAAATATACGCATTTTGTTTAATAATAGTAAAAAGATAGTATAATTAAAAAAGCATTTAGCAAACTCTTCCTATCTTATAATTGTGCGTTGGTTATTTTATTATATAATATTGTGTGCCAATATATTGGCCAGGCTCCAGAAATGTTCGTCGCAGGCCGCAAGTTTGACACCCCTGCTGTAGATGGTATGATATTTCATCAGCTTGCCAATAGTTCATTGATAAGACGAGCTTTTAAAGCATCTAGTGTGCTCCTTCCTAGTAGTCCTAGCCAAACAAAAAATTTTATTTATGAAACATTTTCAAACTGTGCTGTGCAAAATCATTAAAATAATCAGAGAAATCAAAGAGGCCAATGGTCGGTTTAGAATTAGTTTCGATGAAACCACATCAATACAAAACTAAAGATTTATCAACCTGAATATACACTATTCCACCGGCTTCTAGTCTCTTGGTCTAATTAGAGTTATGGGAAGCGTAAATGCAGAAAGAGTAATTCAGATTGTAAAAGAAAGGCTCAGCGAGCATGATTTTCATTGGATAATGATGTGGTAGCTTCAATCACTGATGGTGCAAGCATGATGATGAAGTATGGCCGTTATACTAGCCCATTCCATATTGTTTGCATGGCACATGCTATTCATTTGGTAGTCTGTGATGTTCTCTATAAAGTTCAGAAACTAGATCAGAAGAACAAACTGACCAAGAAAATGAGCAAATTGAAGAATGCGACTCTGACTATGAAGATGAAAATGGGGATTCTGTTGAAGAATCCACCGAGTACAAGGACAACCAAACAATATTTATTGCTGAGCTTCAGAAGATTGTTGTAAATGTCAAGAAAATGGTCAAAATGTTCCGAAAGTCCCCTGTTCGAAATGATACAAATCTGCAGCCACAGACTTTGGAAACCTTTGGAAAAGAGAAAAATCTTTTGCTGGACTGTAAAACCCAATGGTATTCTCTTTTAAAAATGCTGCAACGTTTTTATGAGATGAGGAAAGAAATTAAAACTGCAATGATGTAACTAGATAATCACTTTGATCTCAATAATCAGGAATTAGATAAGATTAAAGAATTATGTTATGCGCTTACTCCCCTTGAAGTCACAGTACAATATTTATGTAAAGAAGATGCTGATCTTACTCTCTCTGAAAAAGTATTAGCATTTACAGTGAATAAGCTAAGAAATCTAAACACTAAAATTTGAAATTTGTTTCAAAGAGCATCGAAACCCTCTTCTTATTAAATTTTTGAAAACTCCCAATTTCGTCAATGAATGATATGATGAGTTTGGTAGTAAAATTTTTAAAAACAAAATATTTGATCTGGCAACAACCTCAATAAAACGATTGTTCAACGTAAATGATAATGGTTCAGAGTCTGAACCAGAAGTAGCAGTTGAGGTGGGAGTTAAAGATGGACTTGAAGGTGATGCTACGAGTTTAATATATACTTGCCAGCTGCATTCTTTCGTAGTTGCTGGCTTGCATGTCAGGGGCCAACTCCTCCGCCAAGAGCCTCACGCCCCTGTAGCATTGATCGTCCTGGAATTTTGCAAAATTCCTCAATGCTGCAAGCTCAGCTGTCATGGAATGCACGTCCTCCATGTTGATTGGCTCCATCTCAGCCATTTCAGCCAGGGCAGGTTGCAGCCAGTCCTGCAGATGATCCATGGCTGCCAGGAGAAGTTCCTGGCGTTCCAGGTCACCCTGGCTGGCCTTGAGGGGTGGGGCCTGAAGAAGTGACAGGGAGAGAAAAATTATAGAATATAACAAAATGAGAATTATTAATAATCTTTAAATGAGTATTCATAGTTATGTTTCATTGCATAGTTTACTTTGTTTACTTGCTCAATTAAATATAGTTTACTGTCTTTTTTGCTATCCTACTAGTTAAAATCTCATTAATATAACAGTAAAAAAAAACCTTTTCTAGTTCCTAATCAATTTAGGAAAATTGTTCCAGACTTTTTATTGATAATTTTCTCAGTCTCTTTTCAATACAAGAATTTCAACACTAAATATTTTAAAATTTCTCTCACAAATTTGTGAAATAATTTAGCTTTAAATATCGGGGGAGGGCATAAGTATGATTTTTTCTCCCTAGCTTTGTAAGCACGTTTCTATTCAACAATTTAAAAATTATGCAAACCTTACTTATTTTCAGATAATGCAAAATGAAAAAGTTCCTTAAGGGAAACTAACAGATGTGCTCTATGAAAACAGATCCTTTATTTATGATTGACAGCTTGTAGCAAGTAACTAATGTCAAATAACTAGAATTTACACTGGATATGAATGTCTCATATTATAGGAAAGGGAAGTTATTAATGTAATGACATACTTTAATAACTTCTCTTTCCTGTAGTATGGGAAATAAATATTTTAAAATGTCTCGCAAATTTGTGAAATAATTTAGCTTTAAATATTGGGGGGGGGGATAAGTATGATTTTTTCCCCCTTACATTAATAATTTCCCTGGGGGCCCCTGGGCAGATGCTATTTGGGCCCCCCCCCCCCCCTTACGAACATTTATAAAAATAAGAACTATCTATGGGCTATACATACTATTAGAAGTACTAGGTGCATACACCAAGGGGATTTTTTCTAGAATCAGGGGGCCCTGGGCAAATGTGATAAAAAGGCCCTGGTTATGACTGACACTAAAATGACCATCCTCAAATCTTATTTAACCCTTCAACGGGCGTGCCAATTTTTGTAACACCAAAAGGCACGTGTTGCACGAAGTGCAACGTCTCTTTAAACCTCGATTATTCCTTTTGTAATAAACTTTTTCTATTCAAATTGGAAATAAAAATTCTACGTTTTAAGACAAGATATAAAATGTTGATAATATTGAGATTATTCATAATTAAAGGCAAAAAATGAATAAGATATTTTCATAAAAAAATTAAAATTTATTTTTAAAACACAAATAATTTGTTCAATTCTCTTCAGTTTTCTTCAAATCGCAAACATATAGTAAGGATTTTGCAATTAAAACTAACTACTGAATTTAAACTAACTACTGAGAGAATTAAAACTAACTACTGAGATCAGAATGATCGAGAGAATAAAAGAGGTAGTATATTTGTTCTCCATCAACCCTTTACCCCTTCCAAGAGAACTGAATTTTCATGCACCGCTGCATTTTAACAGAATTTGAAAAATAAATATCCAGATTTTACAGAATTTACTCCCTGACCTGATAAATGCAATAACTTCATAGGATGGTGTGTTGATTTTTTTATATAAACCATAAAATAGTTTTCTTAAAATTCAAAATAAACAAGTTAAAAAAACGAGCAACAGCAAAATATGGAGGTATAGATACTTACCAAAGATGGCGTCCTCGATGTCTTTGCTCTTTTGCTGGAAGAGCAGTTAACCTCATCCCCAGGTCTTTTCTATAAACAGAAAAATATACATTATAAATAACATAACACAACATTCAATTTTTAATAACTTGCATAAAAAATGCAGTTCCTGCTCATATTCCACAAAAGTATTTCCGATATCTTCAGAGGCTATTCTTCATTAAATCAACTAAAATTAATGCTTTCCCACATTAACTAAAGTACTAGCAGTTTATACTAATATTTAACACAAAAAATTAGTTCATCAAATTACATTTTACCTTTTATAGAGGAAGATACAACCAATGTACTTGGCACTTGTATATCAAAAATATTTGAAGATTAAAAATGTTTAACATTAGTTTAGTCTCAGTATTTTTACTGAACAGAATTCAACATTTGAAACTTACAGAAACAAAAATTAAGATCTGCAGAAACTACTTATTCCAATACTTAATTGAAATTTCTTTAATTTTTCTTTCTAACTGTCATTTCATTAGCAGATTTATGGTTTGAAAGAATGTTTGAGATAAATGCAGCAACCTGTAGGACAATTTAAAACACTGGGGATAATACAATCCAATATTTTCTTGGAGTTGGATTTAATATTTTTAAAAAAATGCAGCTGAATTTTATGATCCAAAGATTAGTTACACATAAATATAGAGAAATACAAAAGTCCCTGTTGCAGTTGTACGTCATTAAGTATCATCTATCCCCGTTTACTTCAAACTTTTGTAACATATTTGTAAATTTTTTTCCCCTTTTCAACAATGTACAAAATAAATGCATTCAAAACAATAATGTAGCACATACATGCTGCACACTCCACTACCAGCAGAAAAGATCTCGTTTGAGGGGTGATAACTTCATGCAATAACTTCATAGGATGATGTTTTTATTTTTTATATAAACCATAAAATAGTTTTCTTAAAATTCAAAATAAACAAGTTTAAAAAACGAGCAACAGCAAAATATGGAGGTATGGATACTTACGAGGGACGGCACCCTTGCGGTCTTTGCTCTTTTACTCCTAGAACTGGTCAATTCATCTCCAGTTCTTTTCTATAAACAAAAAAATATACATTATAAATAACATAACACAACATTCAATTTTTAATAACTTGCATAAAAAATGCAGTTCCTGCTCATATTCCACAAAAGTATTTCCAATATCTACAGAGACTATTCTTCATTATCAACTAAAATTAATGCTTTCCCACGTTAACTAAAGTACTAGCAGTTTATACTAATATTTAACACAAAAAAAAATATTCATCAAATTACATTTTACCTTTTATAGAGGAAGATACAACCAATGTACTTGGCACTTATATATCAAAAATATTTGAAGATAAAAATGTTTAACATTAGATAAGTCTCAATATTTTTACTGAACAGAATTCAACATTTGAAACCCACAGAAACAAAAATTAAGATCTGCAGAAACTACTTATTCCAATACTAAATTGAAATTTCTTTAATTTTTCTTTTTAACTGTCATTTCTTTAGCAGATTTATGGTTTGAAAGAATGTTTGAGCTAAATGCAGCAACCTGTAGGACAATTTAAAACACTGGGGATAGTACAATCCAATATTTTCTTGGAGTTGGATTTAATATTTTTAAAAAAATGCAGCTGAATTTCATGATTCAAAGATTAGTTACACATAAATATAGAGAAATACAAAAGTCCCTGTTGCAGTTGTACGTCATTAAGTATCATCTATCCCCTTTTACTTCAAACTTTTCCAAGATATTTATAAATTTTTTCCCTTTTCAACAATGTACAAAATAAATTCATTCAAAACAATAACATAGCACATACATGCTGCACACTCCACTACCAACAGAAAATATCTGGTTTGAGGGATGAAGGATTCGATTTCAGTCCCACGTTAAAGGATTAAGAATTTTTTACAAACAATACAAACTAAATACTGGTTAACACCACTAAATACATCCCCTTATTCAGCACAACTAATAATGAAAAAAAAACCAAAATTCTGCCATTACAAAATGAGTTCTGGATTTTTCAAATTTTTAATAATTTTTAGCTATTTTCCAGATTTCACAGTAACAATAGAAAACTGATGTGGCACAAGAAAAACTGTTTTTTGATTAAACAAATTCCGCAAATTTGAAACAACGTATAGTTCCAATCTGTGAGCTCAAAATATATCAATGTAGCTTTTGCCGAGACCTATGATTTAAAATAATTACAAATTACTTTCAAATTAATAAAATTCATTAAAATTTAATGAATTGCTCTTATAGGACTTGCAATTAATAAAAATTGTGGTCTCTTTCAAAAAGGTTTGATCTTATATCTTACTTTTAAAAAAAAAAAATGTGCGGTAATAATGTCTTTCAAGGAGAATGTTTCAAGAACAAAACTAATATTCTCGAAAATTCGCTTGAAATATCCTCAAATTAAGTTTTCCCAAGATGTAAAAGCTTGTAAGATTTTCTCATATGAAAAATTGTCCATATTAAAGGAATTTTGTGGGGAAAGAGGATTCAAGAATCAAATCCAGTAGCATCACAATTGCAACTTCTAATGTCATCTTTAACAAATTATACAATTGTTTTTACATAAAGCTTTGAGTAAAATAAGTAAGAACTTGGACAAATGTGGTACATCTAACTAAAAAAACAAAAATGACAGTTTTGTACTAGTTGGTTTCTGTACATGTTGTAAAGTTTTGGGACTCAATCGTCAGCATTTTACAATCACTACCATCTTGTTTTCAAGATCCTCTTCTGTAATTCAAAGTTTCCTTGAGCTCTTTAAGCATTTAATAGCTCTGGAATTAAAATATGAGAAAGGATGAGAACAAACCCTGAAAAGTGCTACCATATTTGTTTCTGGTTCAGTTATGAACAAAAATAAACATCAAATGAAAAAAATAAAAGTTCCTTAAAATGAAATATTAAAATTAACTCTTTCAGTTTATTACCCTAACAGGCTTAAAGATGTAACAGCAAGTATGAGAATATGTATAAGAATTAAAAATCTTAGAAATTCTTTTGAATGTATTTTTTCATTTTAAGAATTACCTCGCATCTGATTTTTGAACTATCATAACTTATAATAAAAATATAAAAGTTACTGTTTGACTTTTGATCCCCAACCAAGCAACTAATACTGACACTACTTATTACCTCAAATGTACCCAAATCACTTTCTCGGGGAGAAATTAATTTTGGTTCAAGAGAGGGGATGAAATTTTACACTTGTCATAATATTAAATTTTAGTTGCTGATTTTTTCCAGATTCCTCAGAGGGAGTGTTAACTGAAAAAAGTTTTTTTTAATACTTCATATTGTTATAAAGATTTCATAAGAGTTAGATTATTTTTACATCATTCTGCATGAAACAGTAGAATCTGAATACTTTTTAAACAAGCTTTTTTGAAATTTTGTGTTCATATAATTATACAAAGTTATATAAAGTCAAAAATCTAAACTTGGGGAGATGCAATATTCACATCTTTCCAGATCATAGCTCAAAATCAAACACAAGCAATGAGTTAATTTCAGTTAGACATTGTGAATTATGTTAAAATATACAACACAGTTTCACTTTGCATAGTTTGTATTTCTACAATATTGCAGCATGCAAAGCCCTAGCTACAACACTGATAACATAAAGTTTAAAATTTTGATTTCTTTTTAAAATCATTTCATAGTGTATCAGTGTAAAACCTATTGACCTACCCTTTTATAAGGCATAATTTATACTCTTTTATATCTGAAAGCTTTCAAAGGCATTTCACAATAATTTCAGTCATTACTACGTAAAATTTAGTTCAAAACTGACTCTAAAAAATGCCAAAAATACATAATGATCACTATGTTTAATTGTTGTCAAGTTAAAATAATCATCTATGGACCATTATTTCTTAGATTCTCTTGCAAGCAACCTATTTTAATTTCAAACAAGACACTGGCATCAGATCAAGATATCGTCAGAGCTTTAGATAATTACTTTCAGAAGATTAGTAATTTAAAATCTTAAGTTCACATTGCAAAGAACAAAATCAAACTTCCTTGCATTGACCTGGAGTGGAATGACTTTCCTTCCCCCTTTATGAAAATTAGAATCCCAGAGAGCTGAGGCATCTGACTCTGAGAAAGTGTGCTGATATTCTGCCAGAATTCATGCTTGCACTTGGCCTGTGAGCATAACAGACCAACTTGCATTTATAAACAAGACTTTGTGAGGCTCTTCCAGGATTATAGCAAAAAGCAGGCGTCATCTCTGTTTTGAAACTTTAATAAAGAATCAGATATCTCAGCAGTTTCAGGTTTTTCTTTTTAATCTGCATATTGTTATCTAAAAGAATATCAGTTTATCTAAAAGAATATCTAAGTTATTTAAAAGAATAGTCATTAATTGCAGTGGGTTTTCTTTGAGACAGGCTACTGTCAGAAACAAATAACCTGCCTTACTCAGCATATTACAGATGATTTAACTAAAGTCAAAGTACTCTAGCAGTCTGTACTTTTGACCATACATATATTTGATATAAAAAAACTCCTTCATAATTTTAATTCTAATGGTCTCTGATCATCTTTACAAATGAATCTATTAATTTATTTCTCAGCAGTTCCTGTATATTAAATATGGAACCTTAGATTGTGGTTTCTTAATCTCTGGTCCATGGTCCTCTTTGGGATTTGTAAATAAATTTCAGAATTCTAGTCCAGGAACTCCCTTATACAGCTATCGCAAATTTCAACACTTTTTACTTGAAACTTAAATTGATGCACATGTTAAATTTGAAAATTTTTATAAAAAAACTACATATTACCTTTGACAAGAAATTTGAATTACTGGTTGGAAAGACTGTAAAATGAGGATCATCTAAGAATGTCCTCATTACGATGTTTAGTTCATATATTCACCCTGATTTTGACTATGGAGCAGAATTACTAATTACTGCATCAGAAAATGTTCTGTCAAAGCTTGATATTGCTCAAGATCAAGCATTAAGAATCATAACCACTGTTGCATTTTCTACTCCTACTACAACTATGAAATTTCAGACTGGAACCAAATGCCTTATCAATTGCCACTTATATGAGTCTGTCCTTGGAGAAGGATTATTTCATAAGAAAAACTTTTGGTCCAATTATATTCCTTCCTCTATCAGACTAAAGACTAAAAAAACCCATCTGAATTCTACAGAATGACAGACTCTCTCAGTATTACAAATTACTGAGAAATTTTTTTTAGCCAGACACCGTCTTTATTCTGGTCTTCTGAAATATACTAGAAGACTTTACCTCAACCATATAACCCCCAGAGAACACGTTATCACATAGAGTTGAAATTTGGCAACCACTCCGAAAAATTATCCTACTCAGGACCGGATACACATCTATACCATCGGATCTACATCTGGAGACTATTAACAAAAAATCCTTGGGACTAAGGGCAGATAATTTTGATGATAAAAATTATGCAATAAACCTTGACATTAGGGCAATCGGCGATACACCTGGGAAAACAAACAAAAAATGCTGTCCTCTTCATTGATTCCCAGGCTGCATTACAAACCATGTCTAACTATCAACTACATTCCTCTGCCCCCCCCCCCAATTTGATTATAAACAACTTAATGCCCATGTTTTGAATTCTAGAAGGTGGGTTACTCTGCAGTGAATTCCTGTCATGGTGACATTTATGGAAATGAACATGATAGAAAAATTAAATGACTAAAATATAACATAATTAAAAACATGTCTAATAGTTCAAGCTAGTGTTTGTGGCTCATTTAGATGTAACCAAAGAATTTGTGGAAACATGATTATAAACATAAAAAAGGTGATATAATTGGGAGTGTGCAGATGAATCAATTATTAACTCATAACAATGGTTTCAGGTGCATTATTTTTTTCAAGTACTGGACAAGGCTAGACAGGCTCTGCAGCAATGTTTCGAGCAGACATTGCAGACATTGCGGACAATTCTACAGGTTGAACAGCAAAAACATACTTAGATATTGAAATTGGGGGGAGGGCACATGCACCCGAACTTAACTTGAAATAAATTAAAACATTAATAGAAATTCAGTTAAAATCAGGAAATTATAGAAAACTTTTAAGAAAGTTGGGTTTTTTCCTGCTTTCTCACACTGTGAAACTGAAGATTCCAATAAGTCTTTAGCCTTAAAATAGAATTAACAATGTGATCCATAACAAAAATTCAATGCTATTTTTTTTTCTCATTTTATTTATATTATATTTATTTTTCTCATTGTATAGCTTTTAAATACTACTCAAACATCAATTCTATTGTTATTCAGTTTTGAAAAAATCATAATATTTCATATTTTAAGGACTGTCTGGCAGTCAATGCAATGAAGAGGGCCTTTACTGAATTCAATTTGTGCTCCCCCAAAAGTTAGAAGCACGAGTACCAGAGAGAGACCAGCACTTTTCAAAAATTTCAAAATTCAAGAAAATGAGATTGCTATCGTGACTAAACTGTGCTCGACTAACGTACGAATTTACGAAGACTGCTCGGCGGAAAGAATGAGGAAAATTACCGTAAAGTGCATCAATTTAGATAAACACCATTTCCACAGACATGTAACTATAATGTCAATTTTTCAATTTTAAAAATTTATTTGCCGAAAGATGTCAGTATTGAAATATCAACATGGTTACAACAAAAGGAAATTTAAACTATTGTATACAAGAGTGCGTAAGTGACTCGAACATCGTTTATCAACCTAGACGCTAAACTCTACAATGATTTTCCAGCATCCTGTGCGATAGACAGACACACACACACACACCCTTGCCACGCTGTATATTTACAAGGCTTTTCCAGACTTAAGGGAACAGTGGACTTACAAAATTGTGAAATTTGTCCAAAAATTCGATTTTTTTTTTATTTTATTGAATTGTGAAACTAAGGACGAGTAGGAATGTGTCGCAAAAAGAATTTTTAATTTCTGCGGTTACTTTCGTAGTCATAGGCATTTGTATTTAATTCAGATATTATGTGGTTACTAATAGCAATAACTTTAAAAGTGTTTTTCCCAAAATAAAATTTTCATGTCATACGAATATCCAAACTGCTCCGGGCGCATTTCTAATGATCGTATTTCTTTGTAAATTAAGTTTTATATACTTAACTGTATATCAAATAAATCTCACTGAAAATAATTATGCTTCGTAGCTCAGAATTTCTAAATTTAGTACTCGAAAAGACGATTTAGAGGTATTTTGCGTCATAAAAAGGATGTTTAACCTATTACTATTTTTTTCTCTTTATATTTTTAATGAATGCTTAAAAAAAGCAGTAAGTTTCATTGTTAGTTCTATAAGGTATCCCGTATATAAAAATTTCCAAATTCTATGCAAAAGAAATGCGCATGGAACATTTTTAATGAGGCCAATTATTGATATAATTCACAATTCATAAATTATTAATATTTCCTCATTACATTTTAACCATTTTACATATCTATGGTACTAATAACATATTCAAGTTTCAAGCAAATCCATTCAAAACAAAAAAATATAGGTTTGAAGGTCCACTGTCCCCTTAAGAAAAAAAAAAACTCTAAAGAGCAAATTCCATAATTAAATTCAAACTAACACACATAATATAAAAAACATTAAAATTTTTAAGAAATGGAGAATATCTAGAAACATTCACCCTTCAGCAGACGGGTAAAAGTTCAGGGACACAACAGAACCGCAAGCACAATTATAAATTCAGATTCAATAGATTCAGAATTATTTAACAATTAAAAAGGAAAAAAAATAACTCTTTACCTAAATAACATTTGTTCCGTTGGGGAAACTATTATAATATAGACAGGGCCCGACTTAGCCTAATTGGGGCCCGGGGCAAAAACTTCTTCGCCCCCCCCCCCCTCTGCTTCACTACGTCAGTAATGAAGTACTTAATACTTAATACTAAACTTTCTATTCGATTTGGGGGCCCCCCTCTGATGTGGGGGCCCGGGGCAACTGCCCCGTATGCCCCTGCCTTAGTCAGGCTCTGAGTATAGAACATGAGTTATAGCGCAGGCTGATAAGACAACCAGATGTTTAGAATTTGCATCGTACGTAGTAAATAAATAATTGGAATTTAAAAATGTACCCCCAGATACAGGCATAGGCGTCGAGTCGAGGGGGGGGGGGGGGGAGGACGTGTTTCAACTCAACTTGAAATAAATTATAACGTTGTTATTGGTTCAGTTAAAATCGAAAAATAGTAGAAAGCTTTAAAGAAAGTTGGATTTTCCCCGTTTTTTCAAACTCTGAAACTGAAGATTCCGATTATGTCTTTAGCCTTCACACATATTTTAACAAAAATTTAATGCTAAATGTTGAATGCTATAATTTTTTCTCATTTTATTTATATTATATCTAATTTTCTCATTGTATAACTTTTGCGATAAGTAAATACTGACAAAGCTACACTGATTGAACAAGACCATAGAACCCCCCCCCCCCAAATTAATAAATAAATAAATAAACGAATGAATATATATGGTATAACGAATGAATATATGTGGTATAAAAGTATTATATATATATATATATATAATACTTTACGACCCACAGGTTTAACCAAAAACAGCAGTAAAAGTTTATATTTACTACAGTACAAATAAATAAAAATAGCGTTTAAAACACTCACCATAGCGGAGGATGAACTTGCTTTATCCATGTTGATGAAATACAATAAGATACTAATATGTAATTCGAACACTATGTACGAATATGTACGAACACTAATATGTAATTAAAAGTTATATTAATAAATATAAAAACATACTAAATATAAAAACAAAATTAACAATAAAAAGAATAATTTATATTAAGATAAGATAATTTATATTAAGTTAAGATCTATAGGCAATAAATTGTGACAGCATTGACTTAGAACTAATTAACACTGACAAATCCAGAAACTGTTCCTGGTTTTTAGGAAAAGATCACGCCAAGCGGCACAAAAAAAAGGTCCTATCGCGCCAACTCGTGCTCATTGGCTAAGCGAGCACGAGTGGGAGGGTTAAAATGCACCTATCGGAACAGTTCATTCACGGCTGCAGCACCCCGAAGAATTAGCTCAGTTCAACTCTGTGGACGTTTCTTTGGAGTGGCGTTTAATCAACTTTGTTTTTAAAATAGTATCTTCCTACAATTTTTTTTCTTTTTAAAAGAGTCAACATTTTCTTTTGATTTCGATTAATAATTTCGATCGTAGGTACATGTTAATTTTGATACTGGGAACTCTTATAACATTAGGTCATCCCTACAAAATCAGTTCAAGTAACCAAAATAAATAGATAAATAAAATTGATTAATTAATTAAAAAAACTGAATTTCTAGAACGGACCATACCAAATGGAATGTGGTATAAAAAAATGATAACTCTAAATAATAATAATAATAATAAATAATTGTATATAAAATGATTGTATATAAAACAATTGTATATAAAAGATTAAATTATTTATACAATTATAGTAATTAAGATTTTAATGTCAACTGTATCGTACATATTGTCCGAGAGAGAAAGACAAAAAAGTTTTCTGGGTATGTTGCCATTACTTTACTTAACTTTTAACAAACTAGCAAATAACCCGTGCTTAAGAGAAATTAACTGTCGAACTCAAAATTTGAGTTGATTTTCCCATTTGCAAAGTGCAGGTCACAAAACTTTTAATGAAAGCATGATACCGCCAAAGTTAAAAGATTTTATTAATTAATATTTTTATGAACGATAGAAGTGAAATGAAAAGTTTTAGAAGAACAAAGACTATGCCATCTTTAGACTTACAAAATTATACTTTTGTTTTCTTATCAAAGTTGTCTAGAACAGTCTCAACCTGGGGGGCGTAGAATAATTTCAGGGGAGGCGTGAGTTAAAAAAAAAAGCAAAATAAGAAGTAAAACTAACTGTAATTTACTGTACTCAATTTTGCACTCAGAATGTAACCGTAACATATTTTCAACATACGAATACGAACCCGGTAATTGTCGTACACGATAATTTTTGTAATTGCAAAAACACGATAATTGTCGTACGTCTGGACGTTGAAAGTGACCTGAGGTGTGCTTTGTCATAGTTACAACCTTATATTCAAAAACTTGTCAAGGACAATTAGTGCCAGCCCTCTCATTAATGTTGTGAAAGTGACTGGTATTACATGCCAACCTCACCTAGATCCTCGATTACCTCAAATATATTTGATCTGTATTTAATTCTTTAATTTCATATGTTCTAATAATAATATGTTCCAAATTAAGATATGAGTAATAATATTAAATTTTGTGTATGAAAGTATCTATTTTATATTTTCATTTAATAACCAGATTCAGTTTCAAATTTCGATTGTACTACTTGTTTTGACCACATATGATGGTGATGGTGGGAGGGGGGGGGGGGCGTGACCTCACATCAGTGTTCAAAGGGGGGCACAAAGCCTGAAAGGTTGAGAACCCCTGGTCTAGAACATGCAAAATCAGAAAGCTTACTTACTTACTAATAGCTTGTATAGCTAATCATAATATCTGTTGAAAAATACTATTACAATGTCTGTAAAAATAAACCTTTGTATACATAAATTAATTCTTGTACATTTAAATATATATGTACTTTTATCTACAGCTTAATAAGTTTAAACATATACACTTGTGTAGAGTATAGAAATACAAAATAACATAGAAAACCCCCCCAAAAAATTGGGTTTTACATATAGAATTTTTGTGTGAAAAATGCTATGATACTTCATTTTTTAGTTGGAAATTACAAGTGGGGATACAATAACTTCCCTTAAAATTACATAATCCCCTAAATTCAGTTATGGCGTGTATTTGTAACAAAGTTTGCATACACAGTTTTAAAAGCCAGCATAACTTGAGTAAAACACTGATATGTAAAAAATATCAAAGCTCTCATAACACATTTATATGCAGTATTGCACAGTATATTCTTTTATGAACTTTAAAAATTTTTAGTATAACGATATAGGCTGGGAAGTAAAACATTACATAAAGTAGTTAGTTATATGCAGTGTATTATAAACGTTAATGATTCTTAGTTTAGCCAAGTTTACATATCACAGTCATGTTCAGTACAGTGTGTTAACACATTGATGACCTGCAATTTTTCCTGACCGGTCACCAGGCCCTGATTTTTTCTCTAGGTCCGGGGGGGGGGGGGGGAGGCCAAAATTTTTATTTTAAAAGAAAAGAAAGAAAAAATTTCCAATTAAAACTTTTTTTTCATTTTAACTTTTTTTAATAGCATTTATATATACAGTGGACGCTCGTTAATTCGAACTCAAAGGTTCTCAGAAAAAAGTTCGAATTATCCGAAGTTCGAATTATCCGATGTTAAGAGAAAATATATAACTTTAAATGTGTATCACTGAAGAAGAAACTCTTCTAGTATGTATAACCCCAGAAAATATATTATACTATGTTATATAAAGTTAAACATATTAAAAAGCAATACAGACTTACCTTAATCATAAAATGAAGCAGAAGATATGCAGTATAAAGTAAACTTTTATTAAAAATATGAATTACACTTTGGGGAAAACTGTAAAATGGATGTTTGGTTCTGTTTATGATGCCTACATTGTTCAGCCAGCTTCATGATTTGAAGTAAACAATTCAATTCATTTTCAGAGGAAGGTTCCATCTGAATAAATGCTTTCAGAGTTTTAATAGAGTCCATTAAGGCTTTGTCAATTATGGCCGCATTAAAAATATATTTCGGTAGGTAAGTAGAGAAAAGCCCTGTCAGTTTCCTTCCGAATTTAGTGCATACGTCTTCGTTTACATCAGAGCTTTGGCCACAACGGAATAAGCTCAATAAGCTAATTATATTCTTATTAAGCTAATTTTAATAAGAAATATTTTGCCTTGACATAAATCGAAAAAGCCATCCATCACTGCATTTAAAATCTTCAATACCCATCCGACTTGCCAATTCAGCCTTCGTCAGCACTAGGGGTCCATTTATCGGAAAATTTCAAGATCTAACATCCTGAAACAGCAGTAGAGCTTTTTCTAGAACTTCTTGGGACGCATTTCCCATGCGTTTCCTTCCTCCAGCAAATTTTGATTTTTCCCATGAATCTAAAATTGACTCCTTGTTTTTCAAATTAGTTGACAAGGCATTTATTTTTAATTTCATAGTCAGCTGCTAACTTTGTTTTACATTCGCCATTCTCTACTTTCTTTAAAATTTCTACCTTTGTCTCCAAAGTTAGGGTTTTGTACTTTCCACGTGTAGACATCCTGAATTTTTACACGTTCACACCACACAATGAGGAAGAAAAACTAGACCACATTAACTTGTCTGCACTACAGTTATAACTGATGCAGCTCCCTAGAATCTGTAGTAAAGACTAGTTTTTCTGAAATTCTAAGAAAATCGATCCAAATAAAGAAAAATTGCTTTTTCCGTTTAGCACTAATAAGAAGGACAATAGCTACTAACGTTTAGCGGACATGCAATAGTCTAGGAATGCAGGCATGTGCCGTACACAGAAAAAAAAATTTGACACACAAAATAATAAATACAGTGTGTATTTTCTACATTAAACGAGGAAAATTTTTTTTGTCAAATTTTTAGTTCGAATTAACCGAAGTGATAAAAATTTAGTTCGAATTAATGAGATATTTTTAACATTAACTCCAATACAAGTTTTTTGGGGCCTTTGGATTAGTTCGAATTAACCGAGTTCGAATTAGCGAGCGTCCACTGTGTGTATATATATATATATATATATATATATATCCTTTCAAATTTGATTGATTGGTTCATCATAAGTATAGTTCATCATACGTATGTTATAGTGTATATAAGGGATTAATAAATTTTTCTGGTTGCATTGTATTAGTGTTTCAATGATGAAATTAATATGTTGTAATGCTTTTTGTTTTTTGATAATGTTCTAGGCTTCAACGCTTCAAATAGCCAATTCTTGGTAAAATGGTACTTTCACGATGATTCAAGATTATTATTTTTTTTTGTGTGTGTCAATTTTGGGAAATTTTACGCCCACATCAATGTTGGGGGGGGAGCCCCATCCCGAGTTGTGCCTATAGTCCAGAATAAAATTATATTTTATACTATATTAATATATATTGATAAAAAATTGTAATATATTTTATATATTACAATTGTAATATATTTTATATATTACAATATATTACAATTTAAACAATTTTCATGAATTGTAATATATTTATAATTATATTTTATTAATTTATTAATCAATTTTCAAGAATTTTCTAAATCGGGCCCTGAGGAAGGAAAAGAAAAATAATACAAACAGGGGGAGGGGGGGGGGTTACGCTCCGAAAACTTATTGAAAGCAAGCTTTTTTTAAAAAACATTCCATATAAACAACTTAAAAAATTTCTTCCTCATCACTGCTCAATACAATCAAACGAGAGCGTTTTTTCGGTTGAACGATATCACCTTCCCTTTCAGAACCTTTTTCTTCATTTATAGTTTTTGCACCTTCTATCCTATAAAAACCCTGTAATTCTGGTTTGTTTATTGGTTTCTATTAAGTCATTGTAGATTTCACGGTGTGGAGATAGACAATTTTGCAGCTCCCTTTTGAATTTTCGGCTTCTTTCGGCGGAAGGGTCTGCATTCAAGAAAAATGATTCGAGATTCTCGGCAAAGCTCGGGCCTTCTTGTAATCCTATGGAGTTACGAAGGAATAATTTATAATTTGTTCCTACATTTTTATGTAGAGCCACTGATAGTTCATTATTCCTTCCCGCCATTATTTTAAGGTAATTTATTTTTTAAATCTGTTAAATAAAAATCATGTTATCTAGTGCTGTAGAAGTACAGTGTTGTACAAAGGGTTTCCGCAATTTATCCTATCGTGTTAGAGCGAAACCGTGTTGTAAAATGCCGTGCTGTAGGAGGGCTACCTGTATATATATATTTATAAAAAAATCGTAAGGGATATTTATTTTTTTTTTGGATATTATCCAATCGTCTGCTTCATTAGAAAGAAAAAAAAAATTTTTTTTCTCTATTTAGTTGTTATGCACGTGACGATAAATTTATTTAGAGTACCAGAAAAAGAAATCACGTGATCGGCATTTAATAAATTGAATTCTAAAAAATAATCTTTAAAAATTCACCAAAAATCAGAAAATCGAGGTAAAGATTCGAAAAAGATTTCATTTTAAAGGAATTTTTAGGATCTTTCTCGTGATATAAATCTTATAACCCTCAAATTATTATTTTAAATGCAAACTTAAAAAAAGTTACAGAAACAGTTTAAAAATTTAATTTCAAAAAATCTAAGAAGAATTTTTCAAAAATCTTTCTTAGTGCACCCCTACACCATAAGAAGAATCGCCATGCAAAATGTCAGCCCTTTAGGTCCAGCGGTTCGATCTGTGAGTTGTATGTCAGTCAGTCAGTCAGTTACGGAACTGTCTTATATATATATAGATATTATATATATATATATATTTTTTTTTTCTAAACTTCAATGATTATTTGTACAGCAAAGTTCACAGTAAGCACTCTGATTGTATTAGATGTTTGGGTTGAATTGAGTTGAGTTGGTGGAGAGCCCTTCGGTCATCTTTTGCTAACTCAGTGGTTCAGGGACCTCTTGTTAAAAAAAAAAAAAACTTCATTGGGGGGGGGGGGCACAAAATCTTTTTAGATGCAAAAATGAATTTCATTTTCTGAATCAACAAATTATCGGTGATAAACTACTTTGACAAAAAGTTACAAATAAATTCAATAGCGGTAAGAAATGTAACTTTAACCCTTCAGGCTGCTATGTACTAACCCCATTGGATTCGCTCACCTCAATGTTAACCTATGGAGAAAATTTGTCCACGGATTGCCGACTTGGATTCAAAGATTTTTTTTAAAAAAATTGTACTCCGTCATAGAGAAAGAAATTTTACATTTGTGTACATTTTTCGTTTTTTTTTTTTTTAAATGCAATTAATATTTTAAAATTTAAATTATTCGGGGAAAAATCTGGTAGAGTGTGTTTTAAACGCTCATAAATTCCTTCGGTGGGCGAAATTTATAAAATGAATCCCGTAGCGCTTTGCAGAAAAGTTCCGGCTATCTGACAGTACCAATTTTATTTGATTATCGGCATTTATGTATCTGTAAATAGTTGACAAAAATATATTTTAAATAAAACATTTAGGGGCAGCGCTTAACCCCCCCCCCTATAGAGAGAGAACCATTACAATCCCTAAAAATGTCAATCCTAAGGGGGGTGGAATTCTCGAACTGTCGACTGGACTCCTCCCACCACAAGAGTCTTCAAGAAAAGGAAACGGGAAATACGATTATTTTCTTAGTACATAGCAGCCTTCAGCGGGCGCTCCAATTTTTGGAACACCAGCAGGCGCGCGTTGCATAAAGTGCAATGCCTCTTTCAACCTCGATTATTCCTATTGTAATAAACTTTTTTTTTTTTTTCAAATTGAAAATAATGATTCTGAGTTTTATGACAAGATAGTATAAAATGTTGATAATACTGAGATATATTTCTAATTAAAGGCCAAAGAATGCAGATACAATCGCCTTATTTCAAACCTGTCCGGTTTATTGGATCTAAGGACAACTCGCGAATCGATTCCTATTATGTCCAAAAACCTAAAAAAAACAGTGAGAGAGTCCATCTTCGTGATATGCGGGATACCGTGTGATAGCTGCCCATTGGATAGACTCCATCGACTCATAATTTTGTCGTATTGCAATCCAGTATATTTGCTGATGGTTTACCACGCTTAATTCTCTACTAACAATGAATGGAAAGGAATACGAGGGTCAGAAAATCAGATCTACATTATAAAGGATGTAGCTATACATAGAAACTGCTTAGAACATTGAAACCTTACTTGTAAAAAAAAAAAAAAGAAAAGAAAAAAAAAAAAAACATTCAAAATTACGAAAATGTTGCACTTTATACACGGGCGCGACCGCTGAAGGGTTAAGGGGGCCCTACAAATATAACTTTTTTTTGACTAAATATTACCACATAAACACTAAATATTATTAATAAAAGTAATTAATCACACCTTTAATCACACCTTACCTATAAAAGTAATTATCACACCTGTAAATAAATGTCTATTTGTTTTATATATCTTACCCCTCAAACAGAAATCTGCAAGGAAAACATGAATAAAATAAAACATTGTCCGGGAATACACTGTATTTTCGATTTAAAAAAAATTATATTAAAATTAATGAATTTTAATGACATTATCGTATTTATTATAACAAGTAATTTTAAGCTTACATTACCACATGCGTCCTTAAATTTAATTATTGGTAAAGTTTGTTAATTTTGTCCGAGTTTTTTTGTTTGAAAAAGTGCTTTATCTCATAATACGTCTCGCATCTTGGCAATGCACCTAAACCCCTTCAGGCGTATTTTTTTTCAAAATGTAATCCGCGTCGGAATGTGTTAAACGAAAGTTAATGTGTTAAATGTGTTAAAAGAAAAAAAATTAGTTTGAAATGTTCAGAAATATTTTGAGAAATATGGAGAAAAAAAATATTGAATCACAAGAAAAAGTTCGTTAAACAGAGAATGCACTTCGCTATTTGGAGGCAATTTTACGAAGAAATTCGCAAAATGTTCTTGGTTCCAAGGAAAAGTTCGCAAAATAGAGAAATTCGTAAAATAGAGGTTCGTTAAATTTAGGTGCGATTGTAATTTAATGTTCCTTGGGCGGCCCGTTACTATTTGATCCACGGACAGGGGCTTGGGGGACCACTGTGTTAACATACTCCTATAAGTGCCTTAAAAAGACGCTGTTTCTTTCCCTACGCAATCCTCGGTTTTATGAAAATTGCAAAACGTGCCTTTTATCATCATATGAGAAAGACAAAACTTATCTCACGAGAGGAAAGAAAAACAAAAAAGAAACCGAACAATTTTCCTCATTCCCAGCTCGTAAGTGCAAACCTCTACATTAATCCACCAGAACCGAAACGAAACAAATCCCACAAAACATCGTACGATACTTGCAGATGGTTTTTTATTTTTTATACACATTCTTTATATAAGCCTTGCTCAGCTCGGCGCGTCCTGTTTACAGAAACTTGTAACAAGTCGTCACACACCCATAAAGTTCTCAGCTACCTCGATTTTAGAGCGAAAAAACATCTGCGTTTCATCAGAGACGCCAGGTTGCCATTAATTATTTCTAACCATGGTTTGCCTTCTACAGATCCAACGATTGTGACCGCCAAAATCAAGTTCTGGCATAAACAATTTGAAAAACCGTTTTGAATAGCTCCGTGCAAACAGGGCCGCCCAGAGGGGGGGGGGGGGGAATTGGGGCAGCAGAAACTGGGCCCCAGTTTATTAAAAAAAATATTGCCCCCGAAAATGAAAAAAAAAATTAATTTATTAGATTTCATCCGAAAGAAAATTCTGAAACTTCTACCGTACTTCAAAATTCAAAATAATCTCCTGAAAAAAAGCAGCCCCCCCCCCCACCAAAAAAAAATAAATAAATAAATAAAAAGAATTGTTCGATTAATTAGATTTTTCTTACTTCAAAATAGTCTTCTGAAAAATACGCGATTTAGTTTTGATGAAATATATAACTGTTTAGTCCTAATTGCTATAAAATTACATTTTTTCTAATAAATTGAAGACAGTACTAACTACTAAAATAGATAGCAAAAAAGATACCTCAGTTGATAATCTAAATATCTGCTGAATTACTAAGTTGTTAGATGTAATTAAACTCTAGTTCTTTTTTTAAAAATAAACATATTGTCATTTATTGGAGAATATAACAAGAGAACAGTGGCGTAGCAAGCATAACTGGCGCCCGGGGCACGATACCTTTGTGCCCTCCCCCCTGAAAAACATATAGTAATATAATATATAGACCCTATATTGGCGCCCTCGATAAACATATAATAACATAATATATAGACCTCATATTGGCACTCCCCCCCGAAAAGCATATAGTAACATAATATATAGACCTTATGTTGGCGCCTTCCCCTAAAAACATATAGTAATATAATATATAGACCTTATATTGGCGCCCCCCACAAAATAATATAGTAATATAATATATAGACCTTATATTGGCATCCACCTCGAAAACATATAGTAATATAATATATGGATCTTACATTGGCGCCCCTCTGCGAGTGGCGCCCGGGGCATGATAGACCCCCTTGCCACCCCTTTGCTACGCCACTGCAAGAGAACAGTGCAATGAAATATAATAATTATGTTAATTATTCATGTAATAAAATTTTAAGTATGAGTAACTTAATTTGAATGTATGTTTTCGTTTCTTTCGATATTTTATTTTTCTTGGGGCTCCCAACAGATTTAGGCTTGCCCCCCCCCCCCCCTCCACCCCAAATCTCTGGACTGAGGCCGCCATTGTTACTGTGTCAACGATAACGAACAAAGAAATTTAGTTTCCTGCTCTAAATGAAAATTTCTGAACAAGAAGAAAAAAGATTCCGAGCTAAACTGCGAATGTACCGCCTATAGAGTGAGCAAACCTTGGCCAAGCAAAGAGACCGTCGTGTTTGCAAAAAATGCAAAAAATTCAAGGAAAAGCATACACACACAACACATCTATATACTATATAAAACAGTTTCGTAACTGACTGACTGACATACAACGCACAGACCGAACCGCTGGACCTAAAGGGCTGACATTTTGCATGGCGATTCTTCTTATAGTGTAGGGGTGCACTAAGAAAGATTTTTCAAAAATTCTTCTGAGATTTTTTTAAATTAAATTTTTTAGCTGTTTTTGTAACTTTTTTTAAGTTTGTATTTAAAATAATAATTTGGGGGTTATGAAATTTATATCACGGGATAGATCGTAAAAATTACTTTGAAATGAGATCTTTTTCGAATCTTTACCTCCATTTTCTGAATTTTGGTGAATTTTTAAAGATTCATTTTTAGAATTTAATTTATTAAATGCCGATCACGTGATTTCTTTTTCTGGTACAATAAATAAATTTATCGTCACGTGCATAACAACTAAATAGACAAAAAAAAATTTTTTTCTTGCTAATGCGGCAGACGATTGGACATCATCCAAAAAAATATTAAAATACAGTAAAAGATATTATGTTCTTCAAACTGTACTATATTAACTGTACTGTATTCTTTAATATTTCCTATTACATTTAATTTGAATATTTTCTTCTACATTATTTTGTCTATAAAAATATCTCTTACGATTTTCTTATAAATATATTTTTTGGGTTTTTTTTTTACATCAATTGTATATATTGATCATCGTATTTACTATAAATATATATATATATATATATATATGCATGAATTGCATACATTGACGTTGTATTTAATTTGAATGTACTCCGTAGCGAAGTACGGGTTTTCAGCTAGTTTTAAATAATTTCTTTTTTACATTAGGTTTGAATGTTCTAAGCAGATAACAGGAGCCTTTGTAAAAACATTCGTGAAATCAAAGTTCTTGCAACCAGCCGGCAGCCGAGAAACGTCGGAGATAAGTGTTCTGGTGAAGGGGGGATGGGGGAAAGGAGAAACCAGGCAATAATTTGTTCGAGACTGACATCTTGTTCAGGGTGGGGGGCTACGACTGTCGGTGTCCAGTATTTTGCCGACACGTCGCAGGATGTTGAGATTAATGACATCGTAAAGTGGTTCTGGTCTCTGGGGTTGACGGGAAACAAACAAAAGTCTCGGCTTCCGATGAATCAGCAATTTCAAAGTGAATTGCAGTTTGATAATGGGCGATGTGTTTCTCGCTTGTTATGGAAAAAAAATCACGAAGCCGAAAGTAATAATTCTGAAAACGCGAAAAGTCGTTTAATGTCGTTAGGAAATAAATTAAGGAAAATTTTTTGGCTTCGTAAACATTAGAATGAAATAATACGCGATCAGTTAGAGCAGTGCTCCCCAACCTTTCAATCGCCGCGGACCGGTCAACGTTTGATAATTGTACCGCGGCCCGCTGAGGGGGGGCTATGACTGCAATTTTAATTCATAATCTTGAAATGTTTAATAAACAATAAACTAATATAAAATAGTTACAAGATTTCTTTTGTTACAAAGGTATAAATTAGCTACAGTGGCGTAGCTAGGGGGGTGCGGTGGGTGCGGTCCGCACCGGGCGGCACATATTTTGGGGCGGCATATTTTTTATTTAGTATTAGTTGTAAAAAACCACTTGTTCAATTCATAAGTTTACTATCCGATTTCTACGAATTATGAATTACTATATGATTTCGAATATTTTTTCTCATCGTCAAGTCAATGTAGGGTCTTTATAAAAGTTGCATTTATAGGTATATCAACTTAAGCGGCCTCCTTTATTACTGCCTAATTTAAATATGGCATCTAATGGTAAAAAAGATCCCCACCTATAGTTTGTCTCAATTACAATTATTTATTTATGTTTATTAATTTATAAAAACCACCAATTGATTGACTTACAAAGGGCGGCAAATTGGAGACCGCTCCGGGCGGCAAAAGTTTTAGCTACGCCACTGAATTAGCACTAACCCGAGAGAAATACACCACAGTAAATAAAATGGAAATAATTTAATGTTCCTTGGGCGGCCCGGTACTATTTGATCCACGGACCGGGGGTTGGGGACTATTGAGTTAGAGAACCCAATTATTGAAGAATGTAGTTTTGAAAGTAGCAGTGACAAAGTTTATTACATGCCGCATTCCCCAGTTGTAAGAAAAAAAATTCTACGACAACTAAAGTAAGAATAGTTTATGATGCCTGTTCAAAGCAAAACATCCCTTAAAGATTGTTTAGTTCCTGGGCCGAATTTAAATCCTTCGGTGTTGGATACGATACTGCGTTTCAGACAATATAAATTCAGTCGAACCTCCATACATCGAAGTAGCAAATTGCCGGAAAAAAAATTCGATATATAGAAATTTCGATATATAGAATTGAGCTTAGTCTTATCATAATTCTCCTAAAAAAAATTGAAGCTAATTTTCGTATGCGAAACTCCATTTCTAATTTATATGCGAATCCCATTAAATGAAAGTTAATAGCTAAAAAATTAATTAATATAAAAAATTTATTGATTACTACATATCTTTAAAAAACAATGCAGACAGTTACAATGAAAACAGTTACATTCTTTTAAAAAAACTACGAATATCTTGCTGAACAGTTAGTTTCGCGGAAAGTTCAAAGAAATGTTCGTATTTATTCAATAGTATTATTCGTATTTATTCGTATTTATTCAAATATCAGGGACATTTTCCGCGAATTGAAGTCCACGACGTATTGTTTCAAACGCCAAAAATTGGGAGATTTTATTCTAAAGTGGAATAAAATCTCCCAATCTGTCTCGAAAAATATTTCGATATATAGAGATTTTTTCGATATATAGAAACAATTTTTCTGATGTGTAATGAACATGGAGATTTGCTAACAGTTCGATACATAGAAAATTTCGATATAGGGAAGTTCGATATATGGAGGTTCGACTGTATGCCTTTTCCGCAGATATTGAGAAAGCATTCCATCAAATTGGAATAGCGGAAGTTGACAGCGATGCTTTGAGATTTTTAGATTTTGATAAGGATTTTAATTTGAAACCATATAGTAGGATGACTAGAGTACCATTTGGCGTTCGATGCAGTCCGGCTAGTACTAGTATTAAGTATCATATATCTAAAATAGCCCCAGAGAAACCCGAAGTTTATGAGATTCTAAATACAGTAACCACCGCTTATAGTGATCAGTGGTTATAGGAATCAACCGTTTATAAGAATCAATATCGCAAAAACGAAAACAAAAGTATTATTTCCATGTTAAAATTTTCGCTTTAAAGAATCAATCCACCGGTTTTAAGAATCAGCTTACACTCTTCGCTTTCCTTTCATTTTTCCAAACAAGCCTCCTAAACCCTCAAAAGGTACGAAGTTCTTTCTTTTTCTTTTTTTTTTTAAAGAAAGAGTGATAAGATGGGATTGAATACAGTCGAGAAATGCATCCTTTTTTTTGTTAGACATAACATAATAGTTTCCCCTTAAACGCTTTAGCTAAACACTGTCCTATTAGCTTGACCCTGGGGCATCCTACCCGTGCGGATCCGATTTCAGTTTTCTCCTCTGCCAAATAAAGACAGGGACGCTGTCTGTTTTTTTCCCACCTCCCACATCCTGGTTGCGGCTTCCTGAACTCTGAAACACATAAATCTTCGGGGAATTGTCCACTATCACTTAGGCAAAGTAGACTCAGCAAGTTATCAAACCGTGAAAAGTAAGCTAAAAGGTAAATCTTCGTCTGAGACTATTAGTATTGAAAGAGGTATAAACAGCCTCCTGAAAACTTCATTAAGTCAAACTACCATAGAAAACTTTTTTTTGCTCCATTCCTGTAGTTGAAATGTTAAAACTGTTAAGCAGTTATCCTGTAACAAATACTGGATTTTTTTTCTTCTCTTACTATAATCATGTATATCTACTTATAGGTCTAGAAATTAAGTTGTATTTTTAAAATTATAAAAAATAATTTTAATAAAAGATAATTAAAGCAAATTAAAGAGTATTTTATGGTAAATTATCTAATATATGTATATATAGGTGTGTGTGTGCCTGTCCAAAAACCTAAATTTCGGCTATAAGAATCAACCGCTTATAAGAATCGAAAACAGTAATAACAAACGTGATTCTTATAAGCGGAAATCACTGTACATGTGTAATATATCCATTACATCCTTAAAATATAACCTGAAATGGAAAACTAGCTGATATTTACATGGCTGGAGCTAGACTCAGCCTGAAAATAATAATAATATTTTGATGCAGTCTGTCCGAATCGTTTATTAGAGAGACAGAAGTACATCCGTCGATTACAGAACACGGCTCGGACGCTAATATCACCTTTCAACCTTAAGCGCGAGAGGCGAGGTACATGTAACTGTATTTTGAAGGGTCAGCAAAAATTAGGGCTCGCGATGTGAACCCCACGCCTCTGAATCCGGAGATGTAGACGTGTAGAAATGCAACGCATGCGATTTATGGGAAGTTCTATTGCTATGGGTTTTAAAGCGATAAAGTAATGTTACTGGGGATTGGATTTAGGAAAGGGAATTTAAATGCTAGAATGGAGAGCCTAGTATTTAATGTATTACATATATATATATATATATATATATACAGTGGAATCTCGATCTATCGTTTTCGAAGGGACCGACTGAACTAAACGATGGATGCGGGAAAACGATAGATGCGAGAACACGCAAAAAAGTATTAACATACCTTAAAGTTTGATATCCCTAAAATATATTTACTCACATACATAAATGCATGCATACCCGTAGTGTAACTGAAGATAAAATTACAAAGTTGTACTGAAATCCAAGGTAATAATAATAAAAAAGAAATGCACGTAGATACACAGGAGTTTTAATTCAAATAAAATTATTTAATCTTCCTTTGTTTTTTGGCGGTTTTCTCCGCACAAGTAAACGATATATTTTCTGTGTTGCAAATGTCATTCTTTACGGTATCGGTTATTGTGTGATAGCGCGTACAGACTTGCACAGCGCTCTCTGCCTATTCCAGTGATTTATGTCTCTGTACTCTGTTCCCTGCGTCGGATCGCTCGCTCTGGCGGTCCGTATGCATTGCATCAAAGGCAAACTCGAGGTCCCGGGGGTCAAATGGTGACAGTGGGGGCGGGGGACACTAGATCAAGAAACACGAAGTCTTTGGCGCCTTGAATGGGGGGGGGGGTTTCTAAATGGGGGAATATCTGGAAGACACGTGTTCATTGGAATGGGGGTGGTTCTAAATACCGTGTCTAATGTTACCGTGACTAATGTTGACAGGAGAGTCGGGAAGAGAGCTCTGTCCAATGTGAATGCACCATGAGAGTATAAAGAAGCGGCAACCGTGGATCGTTTGTAACTAGAACCATTCCATTGCACTGGATGGGTCCGACATAAGACCACCAGGGAGTTCTGCTTCCGGGTGAAACCCTCATCGGCCAATGTAGAACTGCAGCAATCATAAATTTCTCACACACTAGACCAAACACCAGGGCGCCTCCATCCCAAGGCCAACAGAAAAGCCAGAGGGCAACAGGCACCGCTCAGGTCGGCTGACTGTGAGCCATTGCTGATAGGAACAGAAATGTTGAATAGTAGGAGAATTTGGAATCAGTTGCCGAATATAGGAGATACTCCAGGAGCTAAAGAATTAAGGACCACTAACGACGAAAAAATAACGAGAGTGGCACGATAACGCGAAACCAGACTAAACAAGAGAGAACAAAAATTCGAGACCGTGCATCTCAAATTTTCTGCTCATTTTTTATTTAGAGCGTCATTCAAGCTCAATCCTGACATTTATATTTCAGGTTCAGTTATTATGAAAAAAACGAGCGATCCGATAAATTAATGTAAAGCTGCGATATTCTGAACGAATATTGCGGGAAAACGATGGATCGAGGAACGATCCATGCGGTCTGTTTTTGCTTGTTTTCTATGGAATTTATTCGGAACTGGGTGAAAAAAAACGATACATATGGGAAAACGATCGTTCGGGGAACGATCGATCGAGATTCCACTGTATATATATACAGTGATTTCCGCTTATAAGAATCACGTTTGTTATTACTGTTTTTGATTCTTATAGCCGAAATTTAGGTTTTGGGACAGGCACATACACACCTATATATACATTTATTAGATAATTTTCCATAAAATACGCTTTTATTTACGTTAATTATCTTTTATTAAAATTATTTTTTATAATTTTAAAAATACAACTTAATTTCTAGACCTTTAAGTAGATACACATGATTATAGTAAGAGAAGAAAAAAAATCCAATATTTGTAACAACACACCTGCTTAACAGTTTTAACATTTCAACTACAGGAAGGGTGCAAGAAAAAGTTTTCTATGGTAGTTTGACGTAATGAAGTTTTCAGGAGGCTGTTTATACCTCTTTCAATACAAATAGTCTCAGACGAAGATTCACCTTCTAGCTTACGTTTCACGGTTTGATAACTTGCTGAATCTACTAATGTCACGTTTGCCTAAGTGATAGTGGACACTTCGCCAAAGATTTGTGTGTTTCGGGGTCCAGGAAGCCGCAACCAGGATGTGGGAGGTGGGAAAAAAGAGTCCCTATTTATGTTTGTCAGTGGAGAAAAGTGAAATCGGACCCGGACGGGTAAAGATGCCCCTGGATCAAGCTAATAGGACAGTTGTGTGCTAAAGCGTTTAAGGGGAAACTATTATGTTATGTCTAACAAAGAAAGGGATGAATTTTACGACTATATTCCCTCCCATCTTATCAATCTTTCTTTTAAAAAAAAGAACTTCGTGCCTTTTTAGGGTTTAAGTGGCTTTTTTTGGAAAAAATGAAAGGAAAGCGAAGAGTGTAAGCTGATTCTTAAAACCGGTGGATTGATTCTTTAAAGCGAAAATTTTAATATGGAAATAATACTTTTTTCTTTTGTTTTCGCGATATTGATTCTTATAAACGGTTGATTCTTATAACCACTGATCACTATAAGCGGTGGTTACTGTACAGATTGATTTTTCCAGCTGGATATTCCTTTCCTTTTGGGTCGGCCCAGAAAAATTCGTTAATTACGTGAGATGCGTGTTCTCAATTTCACCCGGTCAGTTAGTTGTCTTTTCTCTTGCATGGAGGAGAACCCAGAGGAGGCTAACGCCGAAAAGCAGAAAGAAGTCATTCAGGCAACGAAAGTTCATCTCGGGGAAGAAAGACAAAGAGAGAACAAACTTATGGATCAGGTAACAAAGGAACTTACTTCGAATTACTCCTACACATGGTGCACACCCAATTTCTAACCCCCAAAGTACCCCAAACATAAAAACTTCTGTTTACAACTAGGCTTCTACACTCTGAAGCATTCTGTCTCATTCTCAAGCAATTGGTCGAATTTAGGAAAAACAGGTCTTAAATATAGGCATCACATTTTGTTGTCATTGTGCAGGCGTAAGGATAGTATATAGGTATTCTGCAGACTTTCCTTTTTTCTTCTTCTTTGACTAATCGCATTTTTCTAGTGTAAATTTTTGCGTGTACTTGTCGTTTTGGTTTAGTTACAATCCTTTTTAATTCTGCATTTGTGAGAGGTGCAGCTCCAAAACCAAGCATTGTAACCAAAGTTGTTAGCAGAGAGCCATATGTAGATGTGCTCGAGTATTTGGCGATATATATATTATTTCGTTTTCTAATTAAATGTAGGGTGACCAAACGTCCCGATTTTAGGTACTCTGTCCCGGCGCCCCAAAAATGTCTTCGGGACGGTCTATTGTCCCGGTTTTACATATTTTACAAATTCCGTATTCGAAAAAAATACTGCTATTCGTGAGCAAGCAGCTGACTCGTTTTACGAAACAGATGTAAGTGGTTGTAAGCTTAAGCACACTAACGTGTTTACATTTTCCTTGTGGCGCTGACCATCAGTAGTTGGGGGTAATGAACCTGTGTTTCGTAGTATGTTTTTTCACTTTGCTGATCGCTTTCGTACAGACGACAGCGCTTTGGTCAAAGCTTTATGTTTTGAGAGCACACTATAGAGAAATTAGCTCACTTCTACCCAGACTTGGGTGTATATAATTTGAAGTGGCACTCTAAATGAATTTGATACAAACACAGTTTACACACGAAACAAAGTTTATTGAATTCGTTGCACAGATAGAATTTGCTTTTACAGTAATAAGCATACGTACTACTTGTACGGAATATATAAATACAGCTTTCAAGAACAATATATTTTCAATACTCACAAACCAGCAGTACCGCCACGTAAACTTTGGGCTCCCTAAGCACTAGCTCAGGATAGTACTGGAGCTGCATACCTCGTATCTCCCTATCGCTTATCTATCAACTTTAACAACCTTCTTCAACCCTAACCACCTTTTTTTATTAATGACGCTGCATGGTATTTATACTAAGCGCGTATGCCGAAATTAGCATATCTCAAGCAGCTTCTTTAATTCATTCACTCAAAAGTTCGATTCTTGTGTATACCTTACAACACTGTTTGCTCAAGACGCCAGTTTTCCGACTCCTAGCGTAATAAGGTATGTTTTTTTCCTTTTTTAAATAATTTTTAAATTTAACCTAATTTTTAAAAATCAAGTTCGTTCAATCCACATTAAAATTATATGTTCCCTATTTTGTAAATTGATAATTGGTTTGTATATTAAATAAGTTAGAAAATTAATATAAAATTGAATTTCATTAATTGCTATTTTAATTTTAGATCCCTTAAATGCCGAAGCGTAAATGTACGTATAAAGAAGATTACTCGAAAGAATGGAAGTTCATAAGAAAAGGTAGACACGTAGAGGAAGTAGAATGTACGTACGTCCTTTATAAGTATTAGGCATGGCGGTCGAGCAGATATTAAGGACCACTTAAAGTCGAAAAAGCATATTTGCAACATGTCAACTGCAAGTTCTTCACGAACAGTAGATTCTTTTTTTAGCAAACCTCGTTCCGATGAAGAATATAAAATAAATGCAGCTGAATTAACTACTGCATATCATACAATTAAACATCATTATACAATTCTCAGTACAGATTGCAATAATAACTTAATAAAAGTTTTATACTCAGATTCAGTAATTGCAAGTATATTTTCGTCAGCACGAACCAAGACATTAATGAAATCAATTATTGTTCCACATTCTCTTCAAAATATTAATATCATTATTGAAAAAAATAATTTTTATTGATTAACTACAGACGTTAGCGATCATAAATCGACAAAAATGTTTCCTTTTGGCATACAGTATTTTGACATGTATAAAGGAATACAATTTAAACTGTTAAGGGTCACTTCTTTGCCAAATGAAACAGCCGAGACGATCACCAATTTTTGCATTGACACGTTAAAAGAATTTAAATTAGACATAAGTAAATGTGTAGCTCTCTGAAGTGATAATGATAATCCGAGGTATTCGAAGAAAAGGACCGTGCAATATTTATTATAAATTGAAACAAATAAATGGAAATTATTATTTATTTATTGTTTTTTTATTTTTATTTATTTATTTTGGAGGAGGGGGGGGGGGGGAAGTTAGAAAATTAAAACATTAAAAAGTCACCAATTTCATTGAGCCTGCGGTGTCTAAGCAGTGTAATTAGTAAGCATACAATGATCAGTTTGCAACGTTCTCACATTTATCAACTTTTCGTTCGCTCAAAGTGAACTCGTAACTTTTGATATCGAACCAGTGGCGTAGCAAAGGGGGGGGGGGGCAAGGGGGTCTATCATGCCCCGGGCGCCACTCGGAGAGGGCGCCAATGTAAGATCCATATATTATATTACTATGTTTTCGAGGTGGATGCCAATATAAGGTCTATATATTATATTACTATATGTTTTTCAGTGGAGGTCCCCAATATAAGGTCTATATATTATATTACTATATGTTTTTCGGGGAGGGCGCCAATATAAGGTATATATATTATATTACTATATTATTTTGTGGGAGGCGACAATATAAGGTCTATATATTATATTACTATATGTTTTTAGGGGAGGGCACCAACATAAGGTCTATATATTATGTTACTATATGCTTTTCGGGGGGGGGGGAGCGCCAATATAAGGTCTATATATTATGTTATTATATGTTTATCGAGGAGGGCGCCAATATAAGGTATATATATTATATTACTATATTATTTTGTGGGGGGCGCCAATATAAGGTCTATATATTATATTACTATATGTTTTTAGAGGAGGCACCAACATAAGGTCTATATATTATGTTACTATGTTTTCGAGGTGGATGCCAATATAAGGTCTATATATTATATTACTATATGTTTTTCAGTGGAGGTCCCCAATATAAGGTCTATATATTATATTACTATATGTTTTTCGGGGAGGGCGCCAATATAAGGTATATATATTATATTACTATATTATTTTGTGGGAGGCGCCAATATAAGGTCTATATATTATATTACTATATGTTTTTAGGGGAGGGCACCAACATAAGGTCTATATATTATGTTACTATATGCTTTTCGGGGGGGGGGGGAGTGCCAATATAAGGTCTATATATTATGTTATTATATGTTTATCGAGGAGGGCGCCAATATAAGGTATATATATATTATATTACTATATTATTTTGTGGGGGTCGCCAATATAAGGTCTATATATTATATTACTATATGTTTTTAGGGGAGGGCACCAACATAAGGTCTATATATTATGTTACTATATGCTTTTCGGGGGGGGGGGGCCAATATAAGGTCTATATATTATGCTATTATATGTTTATCGAGGGTGCCAATATAGGGTCTATATATTATATTACTACATGTTTTTCAGGGGGGGGGCGCGGGCGCGCCACAAAGGTATCGTGCCGCGGGCGCCAGTTATGCTCGCTACGCCACTGTATCGAACTCAGGACTTTTGATTTCCGGATGGTTGAGTTGTTTATAGTCGACGCCTTCATTAAAAAGCATCTCCTTCGCTTGAGAGAGAACTGACTACTGCAACCCCTCTTTCCCTCCCCCCCCTTGTAACCTAAACTGCCGAAGACACAAACATTTCTCGCAGAATCTTCGAGTGCAGCGGTTACTTTGTGACGATTTTCTGTGGTGAATACAAAATTATACATTCGCATGAAGGTGAAAAAAGATTTTAAATGAGTCATGGGAAACACAGTGGCGTAGCGAGCATAACTGGCGCCCTGGGCACGATACCTTTGTGGCGCCCCCCCCCTGAAAAACATATAGTAATATAATATATAGACACTATATTGGCGCCCTCGATAAACATATAATAACATAATATATAGACCTTATATTGGCACTCCCCCCCCCCCGAAAAGCATATAGTAACATAATATATAGACCTTATGTCGGTGCCCTCCCCTAAAAACATATAGTAATATAATATATAGACCTTATATTGGCGCCCCCCACAAAATAATATAGTAATATAATATATATACCCTATATTGGCGCCCTCCCCGAAAAACATATAGTAATATAATATATAGACCTTATATTGGGGACCTCCACTGAAAAACATATAGACCTTATATTGGCATCCACCTCGAAAACATAGTAATATAATATATGGATCTTACATTGGCGCCCCTTTGCGAGTGGCGCCCGGGGCATGATAGACCCCCTTGCCCACCCTTTGCTACGCCACTGGGGAAACATCAAAATGTAGAAACTGCATCCAAAGAGGTGATAAGTAGCAGTGGCGCACCCAGGATTTAATCTTGGAGGGGGGCCGAGTTGAATGGATAAAAATATTTATAATGTAAATTCAATATTCATAATGCAATTTCTGTTCCCTTGGCGCCACTGATAAGTAGAAAGTATCCATCAGTAATGAACCAATTATAGAAATGGGTAGTTAAAGGTTTAGCAAAAATAAAGTTGAAATGGATAGTTTCGTGTTATATAAGAATCAGAGAATATCATAGTCTGCAAATGTAACTGACTATACTTGTATAAATAAAGAGAAATCTACCTTGTTCAGATTCATTTTATCCTTTTCTTCGAGCGACCCATTTAAAATTCTACACCATTTATTTTCTAAACCAAAAATTAAAACTAACTTATAGAAGCTGCTAAAAGATTCAAAAGAACTGGAAACGTGTCAGTTCTGCGTGCTCCAAACTGAAAGTGTCGGAAATATACTTCAACGTTGTTCCTTTGTGTTAACATTTCTCTTGCGACAGCTAAATATTTAAGGAATTGGTTTAAATGCCTTAAATTATCGAATTTGTCATTAGTCTTTCCAAACATGTGCGTTTCGTTAAAAGCCCCATGCCATACGCATAATCCTACATTTTCCGCGAATTCAAGTCCAAGACGTATTGTTTCAAACGCCAAAAATTTGGGAGATTTTATTCTAAAGTAGAATAAAATCTCCCAATATGTCGTGAAAAAAAATTTCGATATATAGAGATTTTTTCGATATAGAAACAGTTTTTCTATGCAATGAACATGGAGATTTGCTAAGAGTTCGATATATAGAAAATTTCGATATGGGGAAGTTCGATATATGGAGGTTCGACTGTATTTCTTTTTGTGATCCAGACACATAGCCTCATATAGATTTAATGGAACCATGATTAGAAAGAAAATTTATCACAATTTCGAGTATCAACTTTGAAGCATATCGTTTTAATATATCTTGTTTGTCATTAATTTTTTTTCAACCAAATCCAGAAATGACAAGAAAATTGTATGATGACGTTAACAAAGTCTTTTATTCGACGGTTTGAATGAAATGCTACTTAACTAGAAATGGTACAGAATTTTAAACGGCCAAAAAAAAAAAAAAAAAGCATTCCTTTCAACTCGGATAATAGCAGCTGCATTTTAACCTTTGGTGTAATCTCTACAGTGTGTTTTCTACTTTCCCTTGCAACCCTAAAGTGTGTTTCGCTGACGGTGGGCTGAAAAAATAAATGGAAGGGGTGCTTGCTATTTTATGTGACAGCCAGAGCTTAAAAGATTACAAACAACGGAAAACGAAGGCCTCGTGATTATCAGTGGTTGCAGGCATCGTATAGGGTTGGCTCGGACAAGCTGTATCAGAGGCCAACTACAAATATACAGGCCAAGTAGGGAAGATAAACATCTATTATAAGAATACGAATCATTAATTTTTAAAACTCCTTCCCCTTTGTGCTTTGACATTGTTTAGTGGATATTAAATATACGGGAAATACCTTTGTCCAGGAAAAGTTGTAGTATTATAAGTTTATTGCTCTCTGACATGGAAAATTACAAAAATAATTTCCGAATTTTAAAGTCTTACCTTCTATAATTCACAGATTTTTTTTTTCTTTTTTTGAATCCTCTTAAAACTTGTCGTTTTTAATCTATTCGAAATATTTCTATACTGATTTTTTTAAAATCTTTTCTATGTGTTCATAAAAAATTGAATGATCCGTTTCTTTGTGTGGCGGTGTATTCTTACGAAGCAATTTCGAACTTTCTCCAGCAGAATATCAATAACATTATTTAAGATCCGAGCTTAGCTTGTAATAAACAGCTCAACTACCCAGAAATCAAAAGTCTCGAGTTCGATATCAGAACTTCACTTTGAGCGAACGAAAAGTTGATAAATGTTGCAAATTGATCGTTGTATGCTTACTACTTATTCTGCTGATACACCGCAGACTAAATAAAATGGATGTTTTTAATTTTAGCAATTTTAATATAAATCTCGATCTTGTATTACGTTTACAAGAAATACATGGGCTTATCTCGATTAATTATATTTTTTCGAAAAAGAATCAGATCAGTCTGAATAAATATTTTCTTAATTTTTATGAATCGTAACCTAAGATATTAAGTTTGGTTTATGCATGCAGCACAAGAGAAGGAGGGAAGCAGTGGCGTAGCTACATATTCAGCGCCCTGCAGCAAGTAAAATCACTTGCAACAGTTCTGGCGAAATTTGTTTTCTATCTATCCTTATTTCGATTTGAAACCTTACTTAATGACAATTTATTTGAAATTCAAGACATTTCAACAATAAGAAATTCAATTTAATAAGAGGGAATTTAATAATAAAACAAATTATAAATTCTTTAAGTACGGAGTACCCACTAATATTTACTACATGTTTTATAAATTCTATTGACAAAATGTACTTGAGCATGTTTAGTTTGCATATAAAAAACCCCTTCAAAATTGTTGTTTTCTCACTTTCTCGTTTGCAAGTCAGTCAATCATTTTCTCCAGATCAAGTTGACAAGCTATTTTTCTTTCAATTGCTATCGTGGCCAAAGGGCTAAGACGCTTCTTAAATATGTTTTGATTAATTTCAGTTTTGAAAAACTTGGTTCTGATGTCGCTGTCATCACCGGTAAGTTAAAAAAAATCATGCATGCTGTAATAATGTCTAATAAGGCGTGTCCACATTCTGCGGGGGAAACCAGTGATTTATGGGGAGGGCGGACTGCAACGATCCTGCGATCGAGCGGTCTTTCACAGAGCATCAAAGGTCACGTTCCTGACTACCGTGACTAATCGACCCCAAAATGGTGTGAAGCGGGGGTCGGGGGATACTTGAATGTGGAAGCATCAAGAGAAGCTACTCGAGGCTCCGTGGTGTGAATTAAAAGTAGTTCAGCAACTTCGCGTATAAAAGTAATTTGTTTTCATTGAACATTTTAAATCGAAGCAGTTGAGGTCCCAAACTAGACCTACGTGACAAGATATGCAGGTGATAGACATTTAAAAAGTGTACATAATTATCGAACGGATTTAAATCTGATAGTTAATTGATTAATTATTAAATCCATTACTCTATAAAACACCTCGACTTTGAAAAAATTATTCACTGTTTTCAATGCGTTCATCTACTTGTAATTCATCAGAATTTTTTCACATGGCGCAATCTTTTTGGGGAAAAATTAGGTTCAGTATACCATAGAGCTGATAACTCAAAGGCATCGTTTTTAACAAACTCCCAATTATTCCTTAAGTTCTGGAATTGGGTTAGGAGTGATGAAAGCATCTCAACGGATTTCTCTATGTCTTCATGAGTACCTTGCAGCATTTTCGAGACTTTAGCTCGAGTATTTTAGTTTGTACAGCTATCAAGATAATTGTTGAAAATTGTTCAAAATAATATATCAAATTTTTATCTTCACATTGATCATCAGAATTTTTTTACATCATTCAATGATAAATACACTCTTAGACCCCACCCCCCCAAAGAAAAATTTGCGGTTGGGGACCCCTACAGGAACTTACGTTATATTTACAACTCTAAACGTGATTTAATATGTAGATTCTATTGATTATATTAGTGTATTTTTGTCCGCCAAAAAGCGCAGCCCTCTTTTGTTCAACCAACCAACCAACCAACCAACTCCAACCAACTCTCTCTCTCTCTCTCTCTCTAATTTGTATATTTTATTTTTATTTTTTTATCATTTTTTCAAAGCAAAAATGCAAAATAAGGATTTAAATCAATAAATTTCATTTAATATTTTAGGAAAAATAGTCATTTATTAAAAATTAAATATAAAATAGTGAATTATAAATTATATATATATAAAAATTCTAAATAAGAAAAAATTCTTTTTAAATTTTATCATTATATTGTATCATGGTAATTATTGGCTCATGGTAACTATAATAAGATGCATATGTCTGAGATTCAATTTTATGCAAGTATCTCGAGAAAACAGCATCAACGGTTGTACAGTATTTCGTTGCGAACAACGCTGGGTCATTATTAATACTTAAATCAAATGTACCCGATAAAAAAGATGTGAGCTTTTCAAATTTTTCTTTATCATTGAAGTTAACGTTGCCAATATGAGTGGAAGTTTATGAAAATTTTGGTCAAGTAATTTAGAACCTCCCTCATTATATTCTAACAACGATCGATGGATAAATAATGTTATATCCTCAGTCTTTTGATTTGGGGATATACAGTGGCTCCCAAAAGTGTTCCTACACTTACGATTTTCAATGAAATATCCATTGATTAAAATAAATATTTTAGAATGGGTATTTAATAATAAGATCTATAATCAATTCTTAACAAAACTACACGAAATATTTTGAAAACATAGTAAAACTTTATTTTTAAGAAACCAATAATCCAAAAGTAACAAAAACTTTATCTCACAAAAGTCATCGTACACTTGTAAAAAATCTCTACATATTAGTAAATATTCTAATTTTTCGTTAAATTAATATTTAGTAGGATATCCTTTAGCATCCACGACAGCTTTTAAACGTCTGGGAATAGATTGCACTAGTTCTTTTGTAATTTTTGCATCAATGTTCATCCATTCTTCCATCATAATTGTTTTTAGTTCGCTTTTCGTGTGAATGTCGTGTTTTCGTACTCGAACCTCCAGTTCCCTCCAAATATGTTCTATTGGGTTTAAATCTGGCGATTGAGGTGGTGTTTTCAAGACTTGTGGACAATTATAGAGACACCAGAGGCGAACGTTGAGAGCCGTGTGCTTATCGTTATCTTGATAAAAAAAAAAAAAAAAGTTGTCGCCTTTAAGTTCTCCATCAGTATGCCCACTCTAAGTTACTTAAGTTGATGTTATTCCATTTTTTTTTTCTAAACTGTTATACAGTGATTTCCGCTTATGAAAATCACGTTTGTTATTACTGTTTTTGATTCTTATAAGCGGTTGATTCTTATAGCCGAAATTTAGGTTTTTGGACAGGCACACACACACCTATATATACATGAGATAATTTACCATAAAATACTCTTTAATTTACGTTAATTATCTTTTATTGAAATTTTTTTATTTTTTATAATTTTAAAAATACAACTTAATTTCTAGACCTATAAGTAGATACACATGATTATAGTAAGAGAAGAAAAAGTCCAATATTTGTTACAACATACCTGCTTAACAGTTTTAACATTTCAACTACAGGAAGGGAGCAAGAAATAGTTTGACGTAATGAAGTTTTCAGGAGGCTGTTTATACATCTTTCAATAGTAATAGTCTCAGACGAAGATTCACATTCTAGCTTACGTTTCACGGTTTGATAACGTGCCGAATCTACTAATGTCACGTTTGCCTAAGTGATAGTGGACACTTCGCCGAAGATTTATGTGTTTCAGGGTCCAGGAAGCCGTAACCAGGATGTGGGAGGTGGGAAAATTGCGTCCCTATTTTTTTTTTGTCAGTGGAGAAAAGTGAAATCGGACGGGTAAAGATGCCCCCGGGTCAAGTTAATAGGACAGTGTTGTGCTAAAGCGTTTAAGGGGAAACTTTATGTCTAAACAAAGAAAGGGATTAATTTTACGACTATATTCCATCCCATCTTATCAATCTTTCTATAAAAAAAGAAAGAAAGAACTTCGTGCCTTTCGAGGGTTTAAGTGACTTTTTTGGAAAAATGAAAGGAAAGCGAAGAGTGTAAACTGATCCTTAAAACCGGTGGATTGATTCTTTAAAGCGAAAATTTTAACATGGATTTAATGCATTTGTTTTTGTTTTCGCGATATTGATTCTTATAAACGGTTGATTCTTATAACCACTGACCACTATAAGCGGTGCTTACTGTATTTTCAAATTAAAAATTGTACTACATGTAAGGACAAACGAAATCGAAACCTTTCTAAAGTTGATATCAATCTATTTAAACTATTCGCTTCCCCTACCCACCTCGTAAAAATAGAAGTAGAATAGAGCTTTTATTGATTAGCTATTAAAAGATTCAATGATTCATTATTAAAAGATTGATCGTAGATCAGCAATTATAAAAAATTCAAAAAAGAAAAGGAAAGCACACGACAGAAAGAATTTTAAATTGAGCAACCTCACAAAAAACTATGCTGTCGGGGATATTTTATTCTCTACTTTCATCTTGGCACGAAAATAGGCGCATTATAAACAAGTAAACTTTACTTGGATTTTACCATGAATCACGCAAAGGTCGTACCTCATTGCGCAAACCCAGAATGCCAAGTTCGATTTCTGTTGAATTCGTATCCAAACCAGATTCATGAATTCGAACACAGTAGTTTCTCACTATGCTTCTGGAATGCTGTATTTGTGTACTAATCCTATAGGATTCGCTCACCTCAATGTTAGCATATGGAGAAAATATGTCTATTATTGACAGCATGTCAGCTCCATAGATGCTGATCATCCAATAAAAGTGGCATTTTCAGATAGCCCGAAATTTTCTGCATTACGTACGCTACAGGATTCATTTTATAAATTGCGTCCACTAAAGGAATGGAGGAGCGTTTAAAGACACACTAGACCAGATCCCCCCCCCCCCGAATAATTCTAATTTTAACTTATTTGCATCTTTTTAAAACCAAAAATGCGGAGATGTAAAATTTCTTTCTTACTTACGTAGTACAATTTTTTCAAAAAAAAAAAAAAAAAAAAAAAAACTTTCAATCCAAGTCTGACACATTTTCTCCATAGGTTGACATTGAGGTGGGCGAATCCAATTGCGTTAGTACACCGCAGCCTTAAGTTCAGAAGAGGAGAGATTCGAGTTCCGATTTTGATTGATACTGTGTTTCACTAAGCCCGTCTGCACACGGAGCTGATAACTGACTCAAATCACAAACCAGTCCGTGATGAGTCGTAACCTATGTAATTGAATGCAGCCACGCACACGGCGCAACTGGTTACAAACCCGTCGGAAGGGTTTGTCAGACGGCCTAAGGCTTAGCCCACCGTAATAAGCAAAGTCTCTTATAATTTGTTTATTTAAAAAGTAAGGCCGAGTTTTAAAGTCAGCAATCGATGAAAATCGTGATAATCTTAATTTTTCTTTCTGCAGTAAGCGGCATTTATAAATATGTTTTGAATTTTCTGAACTCGTTTTTTTCTGCTTCCACTTCTTTTAACAAGGAATAAGATAGCAACCGGATTTATTATTTTATTTTGGACTACAAAAGATATTTAACAGTTAGCGAATGTTCATTCAGGACCCGCTTTAGATTTAGGCAAAAGGAAGGGCGACAACATCGTACAACAACAAAAATAATAAGAGTTAACAATAATAACAAAACAATACAATAATTATTGTCCTTTTTACTACGATTTCCAGTTACCCGTTTTTATATTTTATAGACACAGATTAATTACATAACATAATTTTTATTTTATTTTTATTTTTGCTTTCATTTTGCAAATTTATTACATTATTATTATACACCTATTTTATAAGTATAATTTTAACTATTTTGTTCAATATTTTTTTTTGTTTGTTTGTTTAATTTTCGAATAATGTATTGTTGTTATATACTTTTTGTAGTTAAAAGTTTTTAGATTGAAATTTGTGCAACATTTTTTGAACATAATGACCGAGCTCGATGATATTTGTAATCTTTGTATTTTTCTTTTGACAACATGTTTATTTATTTATTTATTTATTTAATGCTGCCGCCAGTAAATCTGGCAACAAGAGTCTATCTGAACAGTCGTCATAGATTTGAAACGCGTAGCTAAGCGTAGCTATTCTAATAGCTAAGATCGCTTATGCAAAAATGTTTAAGCTTTAAAATTTTACCAAACTGGCCTAGTGTCTAGAGGCGCAACATAGGACCTGTATTCAGTTGAACATCTGAAAAATGTCTTCGAATGTTTTCGTAAAAGTGCACGCGGCATTAATTATTTTAAATCGAACTTTGCTTGTTCACGTATAACTAAATGCTCTAATTGAAAACAATGTTTAGGTGGTTTTGACCACAGTTCATAGTCAGACAACCCTGACCTGACAGTTCGGCGACATGTGTCTTGGTTTAGTGTCTAACGGACAAAAGTAAACAAAACAACATTGGCGAAGGAAAAAAATTACGGTTTCCGATTTTAAAAAAAGCCAAGGGTCAAAGGGAAGCGAAATTAAATGTGGGCTAATGGGAAACAAGTCTGTTTTCGTTTTACAAACCTCTCACCTGTAGTTGTTAAACCCCCTAAGAGATAATTTTTTACCATTATTCTGTGAACCATTCACACACGACTGCTGGAACTCGTTAGCCCCAAAACCAAGGGGGGTCCCCTGAGAGCCATAACGTCGTAGATCTATCGGAATTTATCTCTCAGTTTTTTTCTAACCACAGATCAGCAAATGCATGTTTTAAAATTATGTTTTCTGCGTGTTTTTAACGTAGGATTACGTTCCTCCATAACGGCCCTCCGGAAAGCAAAATTTCAGACTCCAAAACCGTCCGTCGTCGCGAGTTATAATTTTGGCACCGCGCCAAACACAGTCTCTATCGCTTGGGCAAGCAGTAAACAGTTAAACAGAAAAGTAGCAAAATGTATCAAAATTTTGACGTACATACCTACATATGTAAATAAATAAATATATATACGTACATATATATAGATAGTCAGTGGCGCACCCAGGATTTCATTTGCGGGGGGGGGGTGAGTTGAACGGATAAAAATAGTTATAATACAAATTCAATATTCATAATGCAATTCTATTTCTTTGGGGGGGGGGGGGGGGGCCTTTTGGCCTACCCCCTGGGTGCACCACTGCAGATAACTATCGTATATATACATAACTATCGTATATATACATAACTATCGTATTTGTACCTGGGCATCTTGCGTAAGCATTGCTCTGATCCATCCCTGCCAGCAAAAATAAGCAAAGTTTGAACTCCCTCCTTGAATGCTTACTAAATACACCCAAGGTGCTTTCTTTTTTAACTAAATACTAATTATACGGGCTTAAATCTTCCCTTTTTTTTTCGGAAGAGAACCAAAACTAGTGAATTAGATGAAATCCAGTTATTGAAGCTGGAGTTTTAAAACAGGCAAGAAGTTTTAAAAAAAATTTTTTTTTTTTTTACAAACAGCAAGTTTTTTAAAACAGGCTTGAATTTTCAGGGAAATAATATACATCAGATACACGAAGCAAAATGTTTTTGAAGTACGGAAACTATCCGTCAGACTGTTGTATGAATTAATAATGGGTTTTAGCTACGTGCTAAGAATAGCGTTGCGATGCTGTTCTGAATGTTTGATCTGTCTATATGTGTGTGGGACCCCAAGGTAGCCTATCGGTAGCGCATCGGTTTTCGGTATTGAGAGTGCTCGGATCGAATCCCGACAAGCGCCGTTAAATACCTCTGTGTCTAGGACGGATAGGGGCATGTTAAAACGGATAGGGGACGGATAGGGGCAAGTCATTTTATGAGGTCAGTGGATGGGGAAGGTACGATCCCTCAAGGGAGTGCTCGTTGAAAACTGTGGTGGCACCTAGCCAAGACGGCCCTCGTGGTGCTATTACAAACCGAAGCCGCAGTCCTCATCCCGAAGCATGTAGGGATCTGGCCTGCAACTTCCGTGTCTGGGGGCATTAGGAGCAACAACAACGATTTAATAATACAGTGGACGCTCGTTAATTCGAACTCAAAGGTTCTCAGAAAAAAGTTCGAATTATCCGAAGTTCGAATTATCCGATGTTAAGAGAAAATATATAACTTTAAATCTGTATCACTGAAGAAGAAAATCTCCTAGTATGTATAACCCCAGAAAATATATTATACTATGTTATCTAAAATTAACATATTAAAAAGCAATACAGACTTGCCTTAATCATAAAATGAAGCAGAAGATATGCAGTAGAAAGTAAACTTTTATTAAAAATACGAATTACACTTTGGGGAAAAACTGTAAAGTGGATGTTTGGTTTTGTTTATGATGCCTACATTGTTCAGCCAACTTCTCGATTTGAAGTAAAGATTTCAATTCATTTTCAGAGGAAGGTTCCATCTGAATAAATGCTTTCAGAGTTTTTATAGATTCCATTATGGCTTTGTCCATTATGGCCGCATTAAAAATATCTTTCGGCAAATTATTTTTAGAGAAAAGCCCTGGCAGTTTCCTACCGAAATTAGTACATACGTCTTCGTTTACATCAGAGCTTTGGCCACATACAGTTTGATAATAAATATTGTGCCTTGACTTAAATCGAGAAAGCCATCCATCACTGCATTTAAAATCTTCAATACCCATTCGACTTGCCAATTCATCAGCCTTCGTCAGCACTAGGGGTCCATTTATAGGAAAATTTCGAGATCTAACATCCTGGAACCATAGCAGTAGAGCTTTTTCTAGAACTTCTTGGGACGCATTTCCCATGTGTTTCCTTCCTCTAGCAAATTTTGATTTTTCCCATGAATCTAAAATTGACTCCTTGTTTTTCAAATTAGTTGACAAGGCATTTTTTTTAATTCCATAGTCAGCTGCTAACTTTGTTTTACATTCGCCATTCTCTACTTTCTTTAAAATTTCTACCTTTGTCTCCAAAGTTAGGGTTTTGTACTTTCCACGTGTAGACATCCTGAATTTTTACACGTTCACACCACACAATGAGGAAGAAAAACTAGACCACATTAACTTGTCTGCACTGCAGTTATAACTGACGCAGCTCCCTAGAATCTGTAGTAAAGACTAGTTTTTCTGAAATTCTAAGAAAATCGATCCAAATAAAGAAAAATTGCTTTTTCCGATTAGCTCCAATAAGAAGGGCAATAGATACTAACGTTTAGCGGACATGCAATAGTCTAGGAATGCAGGCATGTGCCTCTTTACACAGAAAAGAAATTTTGACACACAAAATAATAAATACAGTGTGTATTTTCTCCATTAAACGAGGAAAATGAAATTTTTTTTATCAAATTTTTAGTTCGAATTAACCGAAGTGACAAAAATTTAGTTCGAATTAATGAGATATTTTTAACATTAACTCCAATACAAGTTTTTTGGGACCTTTGGATTAGTTCGAATTAACCGAAAGTTCGAATTAACCGAGTTCGAATTAACGAGCGTCCACTGTACAAATATTTGGTTGGTTTATTGCAAAGCTTAACAGATTTCTTCCTTTTACCAGGAAACTTACATTTATTTTTTTTCATTTCACTCACGAAATTAATATCGTGAAATGAAATGTGCTTTGAAGAATATGAGGTACTAAAGAAACGTAACTTGATGGTACTACACAAATGATTTAATATTTTGGGAGGGTAAAATTATATTTTAAAATATTTATTTTAAAAATCACATTTTGATTATAATAATGGAAACCATGGCTTCTTGAAAAGAATTATTAACAATTTAAACAAAAGTTTTTTTTAGCCTTCACCGTTTCAATTTTCGATGTTTCTTACTACCAAGCAAATATGTCTCTGTACCCAAAATATGTCTCTGTTGGGCAATAGACACAACAGAGAAACTGTCTTTTCTTTTTATTATTTTATGGTATTTCCTCAGCTTTAAAAGCCTTATACTCTTAAAACTCAGTTGCATACTTTCCTTTCTTTTGCCGGCATTAAAATTTTTACGCCAGTGGACACGTATTGTGAACAGGCAAAAATCTAACTGATTGTCTCTGCTGGTGTCATTTTTTTTGCTGTTATTGGCAATGCTGATGTAAATACTGTGCAAAACTGGACAAGATTTTGTTTTCCAACTTAGATATCACTAAACCATTTAAAAGGGTTTTTTTTTTTTTTAAATAATTTTTCCTCTCATTTTGCGACAGATAATTGTTTACTTAGCATTTGAAATAGTTAATTTTTCACAAAATATGTCCATACAGATTAGTTTATTGGGAAAATTTATCCTTGTTAGTGAAGAACATTTTTAGCATGAGCTAATCCAGTAGGAGAATTTATCCAGAACCTATAAACTACCGTATAAGACGCACCTCAAATGTATGGGAAGATTTTTAGAAAAGAATATTTTGTATTTTGTTAGGTAGATAAAGATATTTTCAATTTCTTACTTAATTAAGATAAAAAAATATATATAAATATATATATATATATATATATATAATAAATATATATAGTAAAATATTCATTTTATTTTAATGTTACCTTCGGACCATAGAACGCACTCCAATTTTAAGTCGATTGTTTTAGGTAAAAAAGTGCGTTTTATGGTCCGAAAAATACGGTAATTCTAGAATATTTCGATTGTTGTTATCGAAAGTATTTTTATATTACTGATACTAAATATTTCATCAACCCGTCGTATTGTAATCCATTATAATCGTTGATTTACCACGGTTAAATCACGACTACCAATGAATGGAAAGGAATACGAGGGTCAGAAAATCAGACCTGCATCAGAAAGGGTGTAGCTATGAATAGAAACTTTCCTTAGAACATTCAAACCTTACATGCAAAAACAAACCATTCAAAATTACGAAAATGTTTCACTTTGTACACGGGCGCGACCGCTAAGGGGTTAAACATGAACTCACACTATTACCATAATCAGTTATGGATTAGTTTCTGTTTTAAAGGGTGAAACTTAATTAAATTTTCAAAATATTGTCTGTTGCCTTAGAAAAATTGGAATCATCCTTGGACAGTCTTTTAATTTTTAGCTTATGATCTGAGTGCTGACTTTGCTGCAGGGAAGTTTATCACTTTTTTTTTTTCGTCTCATCTTCGTTTTTATTATTCGCAGTTTTCTGTTAAACTGAAGTGCTCACAGCAGTTTCATAGTGCACAGTCTCACACAGAGACAACACACAAGCTTCAACAGCTGTCAATTTAGTTAGCGGTCAGAACCTCAAAGGACTGGAATATCAGTAGGTGGTAAGTCCAACAGATAAGAATATACACCCACCGGGGGGGGGGGGGGGTTATGACGAAAGCGGTAGCGATTTCACAGCTCGTATATTCAATGTTTTATGGCCTTGACTCAATTCTGTTCTTTTCTAAGGGTCAGAGGGTAAACACAGAACAAAAAATCGTCGGCCAGAAGATGTCTCGGCCGTTTTCTTTTTAAGTGAAAGCGAACTTCCCTAACTGCCCCGAGGGGAGAAATTTGTAGTGACAGATATAAAAGCTTGTTATTCCGTCCAATTTTAGTGAAACAGGAAACGAAGAGTTGAAAAAAAAGATTGCTTCAAAGACTTACAAAAAGAGAAGCCGGCCATGGGATGCACAGAGTTTCTTTTCCGCTGATTATGATTGATTTTTTTTTTTTTTAACAATAGTCAAAAGAATTCCGTATGTACTTACACTGCACATTTTAAAATAGAAATTAAAAATTATTTTCTTCTGACAGCGATATATTTACGCTTCAATGAAGGGGGGGGGGGATTATACAAAAAAAAAATGTTACCAACATTATTTTAAAAATTTAATAAATTTTCTAATCTGCCTTAACAAACGTCGATATGAAATTTCCATTGCAGTTTAATCCGTTGTGGGAAGTTATTAACGTAGCGTCAAGTAGTGATATACAGAGGCTGTTCGCACATGTTTTAGACGATTTTGGTAAGCGGTAATAAAAAATCATTTGCTGCAAAAGAAATAATTGCAATTGTACTATGTTTTTAGAAGTCAAAATTATCGTCTACGGCTTGAAAGTTTTGTTTTTATTCAAAATTGCGTTTTTAACAAAGCAGTGGTTCGAAGGCTACATTTATGCTTTTTCCGAAGAGAAATATGCATACTCCGTTATCCAAAAACGATGTGAGAGTCATGGTTTTGTGATATCTAAAGCGTCGATAGGTAATATCGTCAACAAGAAAGGAAAAAAACGTCAAATTGGAGCCTCAAGTGGGACAAAAATTCCAAACAAGTATCCAAGGAAAAAACGGACATCTTCGACTATTGCAAAGGTACGTTGTTTAATGTTAAAAAAAAAACCCTAGTCAAAGGACAGTTGCAAAATCATTAAAATGCTCGGTGTCCACTGTAAACAAAATGATAAACGTTGATTTAAATCTTAAGAAAGCGAAAAAACGCAATGTGCATCGTCTTCTTCCAAATCATACCGCTGAACGCAGGACACGCTGCAGAATTCTATATGAGAAACACTTATCCAAAGAAAAATGGAAAACAATTGTCACAATAGATGAATCATGGGTATATTTAAATAATTGCAACAAAAAAGAGCCATTTATTATCATAAAAGGGGAGAAAAGAATTTAAGTACATGGTTCAAAGAATCGTAAGAAAGTTTTTCTAAGGGATTCATGATTGTTGCTGGTTTTTCTTATAATGGCAAGTTAAAAATAAAGAGAGTGGAAAAAATGTCAAGATTAACTCCAAATACTATCAGGAACATATTTTATCGCCAATTTTTCTGAATGAAATACCATCGCTTTACCCACAGTGCCATCAATCTGTGAGACTCCAGGACAAAGCTAGCGGTCACACATCAAAATCCACTGTAAATTTCCTAAAGGAAATCGAACAAAAAACTGGTATCAAGTCCATACCCTTCACTGATATCCCTTATAAATCTCCCGATGTATCACCTATGGATTTTTGTGCTTTCGGACTTTTAAAATCTGCATTATCCAAACGTCGTCCCAAAACCCTTACAGGACTCTGGAAAGCTGTTCAGGAGGAATGGGATAGAATACCTCTTCTGACACTTCAAAAGGCATTATTATCCTGGAAATTGCGGTGTCAAAAGATAGCTCAGAATAAGGGATGTCAAATAGAATATGTAAAACACAAGAATTTTATGAAATTTAGTTTTGTGAATACAATATACATCGTCTAAAAAATGTGTGAACAGCCTCTGTAGCATTAGTCTTCATATTCCATTTCAAGAACAACAAAGGGAGCAAAGGTCGAAATGCATTCGGCCTTGAGTATGCCGAATTTCGTGCTAAGTTTGTGCAGGTGTTTGAATGTCGCATTTACAAACAAACGGATACTTACAGCTTTCAATAACTCATTCGATTTAGAATTTTGTCAGAACATTCTCGCAACTTACAAGTACGAAAAATTAATGATTAGTGATTGCTTGAGATAAAATACTCTTTGACCAATTCCATATTGTAATTGTCTGCGAGTGTGTAGGGAAATTAACATGTTTTTAAAACCGATATCCATCTGCGTCCAGTTGTATTAACGCCGAAATCAGTAGTAATTTATATTTTAAGGACCGGCCGGCAGTCAGTGTGCTGAGGAGGGCCCTAACTGAATTCAATTCGTGCCCACCCACCCCTCCCGAAAGGCGCACGCTACGCCTATGATGATACCAGATAAAAAGATCGCGTACAGCAAAATCAAAGTTCCCGCAAGTGCATCCTCTTCCCCTATGAGGGGATAGATGAAGTCGATCTTGGCAGGGTGTGAATTGCTTCCAAATTGGCGGATGAGATATTGGAAAGATTTTGACGAATAAAGAGGAGTTTGTTTAATTTGTTCATGATATACAGATTGATATAATGATATTTGATTTACTTTACAAATTAAATTTCATTTGGGATCACCTTCATCTTTGAGCCACAAATCTAATGTACCCAAATAGATGAGAATACACTAAATATACAAATAGAAAATTGGCGGATGAGATATTGGAAAGATTTTGACGAATAAAGAGGAGTTTGTTTAATTTGTTCATGATATACAGATTGATATAATGATATTTGATTTACTTTACAAATTAAATTTCATTTGGGATCACCTTCATCTTTGAGCCACAAATCTAATGTACCCAAATAGATGAGAATACACTAAATATACAAATAGAACATTGGCGACTGAATATAATAATAGAATATTGGTGACTGAGTTTAATTATATGAGATACTATTGAATATAATAATATAACACGAGACTGAAAATACTATGTGATTACCCTAAAATCTTGAGTATAATAAGAAATTTTTTTTTTTTTTCACAATTTAGTCCGCAGAAATGAGGGTGCGAATTATACTCGTGTACCAAAAAACGTAGTTTTAAACATTGGATAAACGACAAACAAGAGATGAGCTGTATTCTAGTGAAAGTGATTAAGACTGATAATATGACAGTATTGTTTGTTTTGAATTAAAAATTGAAGTTTTTTCTACCGAATTTGACGTTTTTGTTTATTTTTATTACAAATTTGATTTATGTTAATGAGTATTTGTGCCATTGTTAAATAAAATATTGAAAAGTTATGGCTGCGTATTATAGTCGAATTTTAATTTTTTCCGAAAATTTTGCGCAAAATCAAGTATGCGCACTATATACATACGCGTATTATAGTCAATATTTTAAGGTATATTCATTTTGTTATTATATTACTATAATTATTAAAATTATAAAGCGTTCAAAATCTATCATCGGACTGGAATGCAGCCCAATCGGTAATTCTGTTTGTATATTATACGGTGTAGAATAATCGTAATAAATTCCGTTTTTTTACCATATTTTATTTACAAACAATTACTTAATATTAGTCAGTAGTTATCTTTACCATTCGTTTCCAAAACATAGCCTGGCATTCGGTTTAGATCCTGTGGGTTCGAGTCCCATTGTTGGCATTGGCATGGATCTTTGTATCCGTTCGGAATCGCTCCCAGTCAAATTAGCCCTCGTGTAGCATGAAGTTGACCGTAGCGCTCCAAACCAAGCGAAACCAAAACTTTAGAACTGCACAGAACTTGGAAAATTCTAGTAAGGTTCTGACTTCATACCAGACGCAGGATTCCTAAAATCCTAGATCGATTTTGTCTTGTTCTTTAACACTGCAAGAACTGGAGCCTCGGAAACAAAGGTCCAGACACCTGTGAAAGGTCGGTTTTTTTTAAAGGTAAGGTAGGTATTTTTGTCACTATTATTGACGGCTGATTGACCAGCACAGAAATACACTGGATGGACGAGATGACTGATCACGTGAGTAAATAAATGATGGGCGTGATGAAGGGAGAGTTGTCAAAGCTTACCAGTAAAGGGTAAAAGTGCATACGATGGGTTACTATAGATTATCCTAACATGATTAATGGCTCATAATTTTTTTTTTGCGATATGTCTTACATATCCTTCCAAAGGTTACTACGAACATAATATTTTAAGACCCACTTTCAAGAGCCGTGACTCCCGTGATTCGTCTTCTTCATTCAGATAATGTTCTATTACTAAATTACAGTAATAAAAAGTAAACTGTGCAGTAATTTCGAAATTCTTCTCACTTAATTTTAAATATGGTTCGCTTCTCCGTCAATTTTCAGTAAGATCTTTCAAATCGATTGACCCGTTTTGAGTTTTGATATCTTCACAAATGATTCCCAATATCGATTTATCATTATTGCGTTGCGGTCAGACATTCACGCTAGACTGAGATACGAACACGGTTGCTAAGCTATTTTATTAGTAGTACCCCAAATTATTTTTATTATCAGAATTAGTATTACAGTTATTTTATCGTTATTATTATTTTTAATATTGTTTGTGCATTACCCGACTGCTTCGCACTGCAAGAGATTGAAAGAGTCATTGCACTTTACTCTTTGCGTGACGCATTTTTGTACCGTCACGATTTTGATACCACCACGAGAGCATGTTCCATTTTTAAAAAACGCATTTAATAATCAATCAACAGAAGGGATATGAGAAAACCTCAAAGCTTAAGGGGACAGTGGACTTTCAAAATAGTGGAATTTGTCCAAAAATTCGATTTTTTTTATTTTATTGAATTGTGAAACTACGGACGAGTAGGAATGTGTCGCAAAAAGAATTTTTAATTTCTGCCATTACTTTCTTAGTTATAGGCATTTGTATTTAATTTATACATTATGTGGTTCCTAATAGCAATAACTTTAAATTTTTTATTCTCAAAATAAAAATTTTCACGTTATACGAATATTCAAACTGCTCCGGGCGCATTTCTAATGATCGTATTGGTTTGAAATTTAAGTTATATATATTTAACTGTATGTCAAATAAATCTTATTGAAAATAATTATGCTTCGTAGCTCAAAATTTCTAAATTTTGTACTCAAAAAATGATTTAGAGGTATTTTGCGTCATAAAAAGTGTGTTTTCACTGTTGTTATTTTTTTCTCTTTATATTTTTAATGAATGCTTAAAATAAGCAATAAGTTTCATTGTTAGTTCTATAAGGTATCTTGTAAATACTAATAGCACTAACTTTAAATGTTTTATTCGTTAAATGAACTTACGGGAATCCTTTTAAATGAACCTTTGCCCCAATCGGTGGGGCAAAGGTTCACACTGCAAACCTTTACCCCACTCGTTGGTTTCTTACTGGATAGGCATCGAAAATCACAAAAAGAGTTATCTAAATAATTTTATTTCACATTTTGTAATCTTTTTAAAGGTGTTACATATATAGAAAATCACAAATTGAACAGGTTAATCTCAATAAATTTTTTCTTAAACTAAATAACTTCAAACTGAAATATTAACTATTAACACAGAAATTTGAATCTAACAAAGAAATTCACAAAATGAAAAGGGGTTAATCTCAATAATTTTTTTCTTAAACTAAAGAACTTCCAATTAAAATATCAACTATTAACACTATCGTTATATCATATCTTAGGCTTTACTCATTTTTTTAAAACCCGTAAAAATTAAGCAAATTAAGGGGATGGGGAACATTACAAAGCAATTTTTAAAATTTTTACCTCAGAGATATGAAATTGGGCATAAATGTTCATTAAAGTAAAACTATTTCAGACACCTTATAAAATTTTATAAATATTTAAAATTTTATTTTTTATATTTAAAAAATTAAAATTTTTATTATGTTTTTTAAAATGCTCCTTGCGATCCAATTTTTAACCTTATCCTTAATTTTGCATTTAGATTGCTTATACATTTTGATCAGGGTTATGTTTTGATTTGTGCTTTCGTTGAATAATTAATTTTTAGGAAATTTTTTATGCTTGTACTCTGAATTCTCGTGAAAATTTTGTACTTTTCCACGCTTAAGTTAAATTTTGATAATCTGAATGATGTCGAAACCTGAAATGGATACATAACTTTATTTTAATGTATAAGAGGAGTCTTTGTAATAAATTTTATAAAATTTCGTCAAAAATTGTGACGCAAGGAGCCAGTGGCATAGCGAGCATAACTGGCGCCCGGGGCACGATACCTTTGTGTCGCCCCCCCTGAAAAACATATAGTAATATAATATATAGACCCTATATTGGCGCCCTCGATAAACATATAATAACATAATATATAGACCTTATGTTGGTGCCCTCCCCTAAAAACATATAGTAATATAATATATATACCTTATATTGGCGCCCTCCCCGAAAAACATATAGTAATATAATATATAGACCTTATATTGGGGCCCTCCCCTGAAAAACATATAGTAATATAATATATAGACCTTATATTAGCATCCACCTCTAAAACATATAGTAATATAATATATGGATCTTACATTGGCGCCCCTCTGCGAGTGGCGCCCGGGGCATGATAGAACCCCTTGCCCCCCCCCCTTTGCTACGCCACTGCAAGGAGCATTTCAAAGACTTGCAAATCTGGAAATTACTCATTTAGAGCTTTTATCCCTAACCAGACCTTTGAAGCTTCTAATGTCTTGTTACAACATTTAATTCTTTTATCTTGTAAAATAGGTCTTTGTTCAGAGCTATTTTATTTTTGTGTTGTACTAATTTATTTTATTTTTAATTTATGGATTTTCAAGCATTTTACAAAAAAATTTCTGATTAAAAACAGGCAGTTTTTATCAAAACCCATAATTTTTTTTCAAATTACAAAAATGTGAATTCCCATTAATAATAAAAGACGTTGTTAATAAGGATTCCTAATGAAAAGAGGACATGAAACAAATGTTAATAGTTAGAGGGGCAAAGGTTTGCACTGCGAACCTTTACCCCATGACTCCCGCAAACCTTTACCCCCATTTCGTGCTGGTTCTGTTTCTGCAGAATGGACGCCACTGTATTTGAGTGAACCCAAAACTTAAGGTAGGATTTGAAAGGTTATTTACTACCCTAACATGCGAAAATAAGCCCAAAACAGTTCGTGAGTTTGAGTGATGCTCAAAATTACTCAAAAGTTGCAAAAAATTACATTAAAAGAGACGAAAATAAACTTACCTCATTTTCTCTGCAAGAGGGGGTCTTAACTCCAACATTTTTTACGAGGCAACTGACTGGAAGTAGAGGAATGCACTGCCTACCGTATTCTTCCCATAACTCTTCCCGGTCATTTTAAAATGTATGTGCGAACCTTTGCCCCCACCTACCCTAAGTACCAAATCGGCAAATGGGAGGAGTGCTTACGATGCACGTGTTGACAGGGCACTTGAGGGGGTTTGAGTGACCAGGCGGGTGGTCTACCGTAAGACGCCTCATTTATGACTTGTATCTCCTCAACACCTTGGCTATGGAAGTGTTTATTGTTAAAGCATCCGCATCTCTTTGTAGTACGTTCCCCAACAACCCTGCTGAGGGGTGTAGAGTAAGCAATTACGACACCAACTGCGGGATTTTGTTTGCTTTGGGTTAGCCAAAAAAAAAAAAAAAAAACTATCTTCCCCTTTCCGGGTGTAAAAAAATGAAAACCCGTCAAATAAAAATAAACCCGTTAAATAAAAACCCGTCAACCATACCTGGTTCTAAGATGCATTCAGATTTTTGCCGCACTCTAAACTCATGGCGTAACTGTCCGCTGTGGTACCAAGGCCATCTGCGCTTTCTTGATCGTGGATTTGGGGTGCCATACAGCATGTGTCTCAGTCAGGTGGTCAACCTGCCGTGGGACCCCCATAGGTTAGTTCCCAAACAAGCTTGGTCCTCATTTTATCGACCCTCTCAACTCAAGGAATGAAAGGCTGAGTCGACCTTGCCCAGTCACAGAATCGAACCCTGAACCTGTGGTGTGGCAGCTTGACGCTTTTAACCACTAACCCACCGGGCGTCTTTGCCGCACTATATCTATAGATAAAATATTCGATATGATTTTACAGTATTTTTATTTCTTGTAAAAAATTCTCTTTAAAAAATGTTTAAGTTTTTATGATTTTTATCAACTTTTTTATTTCAGAATAGCGATGCAACAACTATAATAATTGTTCATAATTTCTCCCCCCCCCTCCCCCTTAAGAAAAAAAATCGTATTGATCCTGAGCTTTAAAATATGATTTGAGTAATTCTCTATCGTAAGCGATACAGATGAAAGTATTTTGTACGTAGATATTTTCTATTTCTTTGTATTTTATTAACCGATCAGTACTCGTAAATACGGCTCGTTATGCTGCTTACTTTGTTGATTAGAATTCAACCCGAGAAAGCTGAGACAAAAGTATATTATCGTAATGCTAATTTAATTACAAATCTAAGCATACACAACAACTGCGAATATGAAAATGTAAATACACTGAAGTGCCACTGAATTAGGGATACCTACCTAGTAACGAGTTGGGCCTCCTCTGGCCTTGATAACGGCTGCCACACGACGAGGCATAGATTCAACAATTTTCTGGAAACGTTCCACGGGAATGGCTTGCCAAATATTGGCTAAAGCTGTCCATAATTCAGTAAGGTTCTTTGGTGCTGTGTGATGGCCTTTCACGCCTTGTTCCAAAAAAAACCAAAGATGCTCAATAGGATTTAAGTCTGGGCTTCTAGGTGGCCAATTCATGACAGAGAAGTCAGAGGAATGCTCATCCAACCAGCCAGTAGCCAACCGGGACTTGTGAGAGGTACAGTTGTCTTGCTGGAAAACTCCATTACCGTGCGGATAACAGAACAGCATAAACGGATGGAGGTGATCACCCAGCAACTCTACGTACCGAATTGCATTGAGGGAGGTTGGTACACGCACCAAAGATCCCAAACTGTGCCACGAAAAAACACCCCAGACCATGATTGAGCCACCATGCCCTCGTACAGTTCCAGCCATGCATGCAGGATCCATGGCTTCATGAGCCTGACGCCATATTCTCAGCCTCCCGACGGCGTTAAGTAGTCGGAATCGAGACTCATCACTCCATGCTACTCGTTTCCAGTCCTCTACACTCCAGTCTCTGTGCTCTCTTGCCCAGGCAAGACGTGCAGCCCGATGGCGAGTATAGAGCAATGGTACTCTCGTAGGTCGACGGCTCCCGAAACCCATACGGTGAAGCGAGCGTTGCACAGTCCGTTTGCTGACTGTACGACTGGCACCGTCATTAAACTGGGTGGTAATTTGAGCTAATGTTTGGCTTCGCTGGCTACGTACAATACGCCTGAGCCGTCTCTCACCACGCACTGTCAAGGCTAATTGTCCTTTGCAGTTTGCCCGATCGCTAGTTTTTTTTCCACCATCCATGTATTCTTGGTATACTCTTTACACTGTCGACCTTGAAAATCCTAGCTGTCTGACGATTTCGGAAATTGAATGGCCCATGCGTCGCGCACCTACGATTTGTCCGCGATCGAAGGCGTCTAAATCAGGCAGTTTGCCCATACTGGCAATTCCAACAACTAATTCAGAACAACCATAGTACGCGCTATATATGCAGTTACCACAGCGCCCTCACTTGCGCATACATGATGCGCAGCGCTACACAATTTTGCATAGGCTTTGCTATCCCTAATTCAGTGACACTTCAGTGTATATAAGAAAAGAAACTAGTAGATATAATATAATCTACGTTAACAGAAAGAATCACGTTCACTTAGGGCTTGTAAATTTACTAAACGAGACTATCTGGCCTTGAATTGGCTGTGAGTTAATAAGCATTTTAAACTTACAGTGTGCTGACTATTATTGGTGCACAGATTTACCTGGCTTAATCACTAATTTCAATTACCTTACTAAAACTCTTAAGGTTTAAGTATTACGTAAGCACATTTTAAGTCATTTTAGACCCCCCCCCCTCCCTCCCTTTGTAAGCAAAAATAATCAGATGTCTGCCACCTTTAGCTTACGTCAGTTTTCGCAATTTCTTATCGCTATTACTTAGGCCAAACCATTTGTTTTCCTATCAATAAAGTATTTGTATATTTCTAAGTAAATATATGTAGATAATGAAATCCTTAACAATAAAAACAGACCAATTCCTTTTCAGTGCTGGTTGGTAAGGGAGTTGGTTTAGTCAGGTGCACATCGCAGCGCACCCTCTTGCGTGCATATCTTGTCTTTCGTAAGCATTGGTCTGACCCTCCCTTCAGCCTTGTCAGCAAAAATAAGCGAACTTTGAACCTCCCTCCTCCCCTATTGAATATTTACTAAATATTTAAACGGCTCCTAATAATAAATATTTGAAGAAATCATAATAAATTATGTACTAGGCTTTCTTTCCGTTTCTCATCTGTGTCTGTCTTCCTAGGATAAAGGATCTGTTGAAGGCTCTCCCTTCTTTTCTGCATTGTATTTTCTACGTAGGGCAGCAACTGTTCAAACGAAAAGAGAAATTAGAGTCTGATTGATTGAGCATTGCGCCTGTCAGTCAAGACATTTTAAATATTTTTTTTTTATGACAAGTGACCAACTAGAGGTTAAGAACCACTGTACTAGTATAAAGTTTGCTAGCCTCTTTTAATTCTTTCTCCTATGGACAAATGTAAACCGCGGAGAAGGTCTTAGTATTGTTGCTAATAAAATGTGTAATTCAATGAACTGAATTACTGGCAATAGATTCATTTGTCAAATGAATTTCGTTCCTCGTAGCATCCCCATTACGTCTGGCCGTATATCGGCTCACTGTCCAACTGTTTATAATTTCAATTGAATATTTTGCAGCGTATTTCAAGAACGGATGGGTTCTATCGAATGTATATCTCGAAGACGGGAAATACATATAAGTCTAAGAAGGTTTTCCAATTACCCTTGAAAGTTTTCTTCAAGATGTAAGTTTGTATTTTAGCATCTCTAAAGAGTGCCAAAGAACAGTTCAATGTTGGTAACTATTTGTTGTGAGATAGTTTAAACTGAACACTATCGTTATATTCAAGTCCTACATTATTATTAAATACAGTTGGCTCTCTGTTTAACGACTTTCAAGGGACCGTGAAAAATCGTCCTTAAGTAGAGATCGCCCTTAAACAGAATTTGTGAAAATATCACATTTCCCATAACGTCGAAGGGGCCGGAACTGGGAAATATCGTTTTTAAATAGAGATCGACGTCATTAGTTTTATAAAGAGCGTCGTTAAACAGAGAGCCAACTGTAGTACAGCAGTGTTACGTATATTCTTTCTTCGCTGGATGTAGATTGTTTTTCTGTCAGCTTACGTCTAAAATATAGGCGGTTAAAATCTAATGATCACAACATGTCTAGTTTGTGAAAGTTTTGTAGTTAACAATTTTTTTTTTTTTTTTTTTAAAAGGGAGAACGTGTTTTATTAATTAACAAAATATCGTATTTACTTAAATTTAATATGCACGTCCTACCCTCATGACCAGGGATAATATGCATACTCGAATTATAATAATAACAAAAGTACAAAAAAAATTATCATATTAAAAATGAACATACATCAGATACGCGAAGCAAAATGTTTTTAAAGTACGGTAACTATCCGTCAGACTGTTGTATGAATTAATAATGGGTTTTAGCTTCGTGCTAACAATAGCGTTGCGATGTTGTTCATAATGTTTGATCTGTTTATATGTGTGTGGGACCCCAAGGTAGCCTATCGGTAGCGCATCGGCTTTCGGTATTGAGAGTGCTCGGATCGAATCCCGACAAGCGCCGTTAAATACCTCTGTGTCTAGGACGGATAGGGGCACGTTAAATCCGTCAAGTCATTTTATGAGGTCAGTGGATGGGAAAGGTACGATCCCTCAAGACGTCAAGGGAGTGCTCGTTCAAAACTGAGGTGGCACCTAGCCAAGACGGACTCGTGATGCTATTATAAACCGAAGCCGCAGTACTCATCCCGAAGCATGTAGGGATCTGGCCTGGAACTTCCGGGTCTGGGGGCATTAGGAGCAACAACAACGATTTAATAATACAAATATTTGGTTGGTTTATTGCAAAGCTTAACAGATTTCTTCCTTTTACCAGGAAACTTACTTTTTATTTTTTTCATTTCACTCACGAAATTAATATTATGAAATGAAATGTGCTTTGAAGAATATGAGGTACTAAAGAAACGTAACTTGATGGTACTACACAAATGATTTAATAATTTGGGAGGGTAAAATTATACTTTAAAAATATTTATTTTAAAATTATAAATTAAAATCACATTTTGACTATAATAATGGAAACCATGGCTTCTTGAAAAGAATTATTAACAATCGTATCAATTTAAAGAAAAGTTATTTTTTAAATTGATCAAAAGTTATAGGATTTCTAGCATGTACGCTCAATTTCAATGTTCCTTTAGAAATGAGTATGTTGAGAGCCTGTTGCGTGCGTTTTAACTGCTGTAACTTGCTATCATGATGAATAACAACACTTTGGCAATGTAAATAAGGTAATTGCCGACAGGCTAGAATGTTCCACCCATCTTCTATTAAGTTCTTATATTCTTTGAAGGCACAAGCCGCCCGTTCCAGACCCTTCCACCCTTTTATTTCCAGTTATTTTCTTGACAATTATTTTCACTATTTCGTTTTTACAACATTTAAATATAAAATTAATACATTTAAATTAATTTTTAAAATACCATTCTTGAAATTCAATGAATCAAAATTATTATTTAAAAACAATTGATAAAATTAAATTTAATATTAATAAGAATTATATAATAAGAATAATAAGAATTATAATAAGAATTATATGCAATATGAACTGGCTCCCTACCCCCTGGCATTCTTCAACGAAAGTGGAATGAGGAAGTGCAGAAAGTCAGCACTATACACACTGTTTAAGCAAATTGATAAGGATGTTGATTTAACTACCTTTGAATTTGTTGTTGATAGTCCACAAAGTTGTTTGGCAAAAAAGACCACTGTATCAACCATTTGTGATGGTTATGTTAGATTTCTGAAGATCCATTATCATGGGAGAGGTTGTACAGTGGTTTTTGATGGGTGTGATGAAATGTTGTTACAACACATTATAGGCTTCGAAGGTCTGGTCAGAGAAATTAGCTTTCCCTCATTAATGGACGAGTTTCAAAAATCAATCAGTAAATAGGATTAATGCATCTAGTCAAGCGTACTAAGTCATTTTATTGCCTACATGAATTTGCTTAATTTTTACGGTTTTAAAAGACTGAGTAAAGCCTAAGATATGATACAACGATAGTGTTAATAGTTGATATTTTAGTTGGAAGTTCTTTAGTTTGAGAAAAAAAATTATTGAGATTAACCCTGTTCAGTTTGCGAATTTCTTTATTGGATTCAACTTTCTGTGTTAATAGTTGATACTCCAGTTTGAAGTTATTTAGTTTAAGAAAAAATTTATTGAGATTAACCTGTTCAATTTGTGATTTTCTATATATATATAACACCTTTAGAAAGATTACAAAATGTGATAAAAAATATTTAGACAACTCTATTTGGTTTTTTCTATGCCTATCCAGTTAGAAACCAGCGAGTGGGGTAAAGGTTTGCACTGCAAACCTTTGCCCCACCGGTTGGGGCAGAGGTTCGCAAACAGGTGTTTAGGTAAAATTACAAATTCTGTGCCTGAACCTTTCGGGAAAAAATTCATTATTATATAGAAGGTAGAGGAGATACCCAACTTCAATACAAGTGACTTTTTGGGGCGATAAGATCTAATGGAGGCCCGTAAAAAAACCAAAAACTCAAAACGGCAAACCTTTGCCCCCACCTACCCTATTGGACAATCACCTGCAGTCCCTCACACCCACGCTAATTTTATTTATTTATTTATTTATTTATTGCTGAATTATTCTATTTGTCCTTTGGTTATCTATTGTTAGATGACGAATGATGACAAATTTCTTTCAGCGTTAAACTGCCCTAGACCCTCATACTCAGAAATGTTTACCAAAGTTAGGTGCCATCGCCATCCAATCACGAATGTCCGATCCTCCTTGATCAGGCATTTCTTTCGTTTGATCAACGTTTAAAATACACGAGATCAACACTCCAGAAAACAAAAAGACAAGGGATGGATCACCCCCCCCCCCCAAAAAAAAAAAAAAGCTTCAAGGAGAAGGTTCAGTTTTCTTTATAAACTCAATAAAGTTGCCTCCCTTTTAACAGAACTTTCCTGATTTTCCTTATCAGTTATGTAAATCTATGAATCATTTTAAGATAGGTGAACTAAATATTTCATCTCTCTCTCCCTGATTATTATACATGGGATATTTAACGAAACGTGTCATCAAACTAACACTGCAGTGGACTCTAGTTGGCACTTTAAAAAAGAATCGTTGGATCATATAATACTCGTATAACCTACGTAGGTGTTTTATGAATCTTAGGAACTAAAGTAAGATAAGGAAAGTGAAAGTTATCTGCTGTTATACCTAGTAGTTTATATTTTGAATAATTTTCTTAATAATTACACAGGTAGATTCTCTCAAAAGCTGAAAAAGATCACTATTGTCTAACAGTTTTTTAAACATATAGCAAAATATTTTTTACAAATAATTGCATAATTGTTAGCAGCTTTATCTACATATGTTATTATAAAATACTCTTGTAAGTTTTTTATAGCATCTTTTAAGTTTTTATTAGAGTGATTAAAGAAATTACTATTATTAGGTAGTTTAGAATGTACAAGCTTCAGTAAATTAATTTTCCAATGATTGGAGGCTTCTGTTGGGATAGAATAATTAATAGCTATTTTATAAATAAATTTATCTAAATCAGCATTTAAGATATTTAATATATTTTTATTATTAAAAGTACTAGGTAATCGATTTTGAGAGGCTCTGCTTTACTACTTCTATGAATGGGTACTAGTTCTATGAATTACTAGTTCTATATATTACTAGTTCTATGTTATTATTGTACTAGTTCTATGTTATTATTGTACTAGTTCTATGAATGGGCTTTTCTTGAAACTGCCAAGTATTAAAACAAATAAGCAAAATCAGATTAATGTGGTACACGATTTGAGAACTTACACGTCAAATACTTATCTTGAGTTGCGAGCCTTAATTAACCGCCACAGTACAGCGCAGTTACATTTAAAAATGCTGTAGCTATAAATTTTTTTATACGGTAGTCTTGGACACCACAGCATTGTAACAAACAGAGTTAAAAACTTAAGGAAATGTGCATTTCTGAAATAAAAAATTGCTTTTTACTTTTGTAGTTAATTATTGACTAAAAATTAAAAACTAATAACGGCGGTTCGCCAAAATGTTTACGTTCAATGTGCTTTGTATTACTCGACACGGCTTAAATTTTAAGCAAAAGAATTATAAAGAATAGCGAAAATGTTGAGGTCTTCCCTAATGATTGTAAATTGTTGTATTGATATTGGTTCATCTAGATAAAACTATTTTTGGTGTAGGGGAATTGCTGATAGCTACTGTCTTGGATAGCCCGAGCTCGTCTCATCTAAACAGATGGGGTGAGAGGGGTTGCTTTTGTTTGGGTGACCAGTGGGCCACCCCCTTATGTGACATCTTTATGATTGGAGTGTGTTCTGCTCCCATTACAAAGCGGTATCGTAACTTTGATTGTCACTGACCGTCTGGGAAGAGTTTTGCAGCTGAACCAGATGCGTTTTTGTGATGATTTCTAGACCCGTGCATACCGTGTCTGCTCACAGGAATTCGTGAGAAGTTATAATACAGCTGGACGCAAGAGGGGGTGGTATACGCCTAATTTTGATTCCTTGGTTAGCTACATGCAAACTCAGTCTTCCCATTAATGCTAACGTAATAAATTCTAAATCTGACTTTATCTGTAGCTAATTTGAACTAATATTGTCAATAATTTCTCATGTTGTTTCAATTCCCCTGGACGTGACTTTTTTGGCCCGTTATGTACTCGTGTTATTTTTCACATAGATAGATACGTATGTTTGAACATATGTTTTGCTTATATACCCATAGAGTGCACCTCGTAATGAAACACAGTATGTATTCCACACCTCCCCTTCCCCACGCCTATGACAACAAATCGATCGCGACACATTTTTAAGAAAAAAAGTAGGCCACCCCTGGTATAGCAGAGATGGGGAACGCGCGGCCTTCAAATTATTTTAGGAATTGCTGCTATGTCAGTTACTTATAATTTAATACTATTATTTTTCTATTGTATTTCTTTATGATGTTGAAACTATTTAAAAATACTTCTACTTTATTATTTTTATTTGAAGTGGTATTTAAATATGTAGTTGTATATTAAAATTTAAAAATCTGGAAATAAATATGTGCTTACATACATAAAAATACCAACAGTGAAATATAAAAAATTACAGTGGTATCTATGAATCAAATAATTTTATAAAAAAATTAATAATTAATGATTAATGTTATAACAACTTTTTACCGTTGTGTGAATACAAAAATATTTTATATTGTAACTTTTTAAGTCAAATAGTAAATAAATAAGGACTTCATATTTTGTTGTTATTTTTCTATATAATGCGCCAAATTGTTAAAACTATACCTAACTATTATAATTTCATAAAAGTCGCATTTATAGGTACATCAACTTATGCGGCCTCCTTTATTTCTACCTAATTTACACGTGGCCTCTAATGGTAAAAAGGTTCCCCACCCCTGATATATAGTAAGTCCTCGACTTACGCGATTAATTCGTTCCAGAACATTCCACGTAAGTCGAAATTCACCATCATCGACATAATCGCAGCGTTTGTTCTTCGAATTTTCAAAAACTTAACGCTTTCGCTTGTATTAGAGCAAGACATATCGGTATGCGTTTGCGTTGGCGATCTTCAGTTCAAATTTAACAATAATTTCTCCTTCGTTTCTATTAAAACACCTCGAAATTACGGGGTATTAAAGTTGAAAATTACAACCCCGTATCTACGAATCCGCGTAACTCGAGGACTTATTGTACAAGAGTGCACATGTAGCCCTCCTACAGCACGGCATCTTATAAACACGGTTTCGCTCTAACACGATAGGATAAATTGCGGGAACCCTCGTATAACACTATGCAACCTGTAACAGGGTTTCCCTCTAACACGATTACAAAAATGGCGAAAACCTTGTTGTACAACACTGTACTTCTATAGCACTAGATAACATGATTTTTGTTTAACACATTTAAAAACTAAATTACCTTAAAATAATGACGGGAAGGAATAATGAACTACAGTGGCTTTACATGGAAATGTATAAAGAAATTATAAATTATTCATTTATAACTCTATAAAATTACAAGAAGGTCTAAGCATAGCTGAAAATCTCGAATCATTTCTCCCGAATGCAGACCCCTCCGCCGAAAGAAGCCGAACATTCAAAAGGGAGCTGCAAAATTGTCTATCTCCATATCGTGAATCTACAATGACCCTGTACGAACCTGCAAATAAACGAAAATTGCAGATTTTTTAAAGAGGATAGAAGGTACAAAAAATCGAAATGAAGAAAAAGGTTCTGAAAGCGGAGGTGATATCGTTCAATCGAAAAATGTTCTCGTTTGATTGTACTGAGCAGTGATGAGGAAGAAATTTATTAAATTAAGGTCGTACTAAATTTTAAAAAAAAATTTCGTTTCTTTTCTTTTTGTGTTATGCATACATTTATATTTTCAATAAAAATTAAGTTGCTTATATGGAATTTAAAAAAAATGTTTGTTTTTAATATGTTTTCGGAACGTAACCCCCCTTTTTGTACTGTCTCTGGGTCACGGCATTTTCTATGAACCTATCTACCGTGTTATAGGAGGGTTGCCTGTACTTCTAATTTGATGGATAATTTATGAGTCAGCCGTTAAAAACCTTATCGCGCCACCGCTTTCGACGCTCCTGCACAGTTCAAAGGGATTGTTTTGACTATTCTGAGGAACACTTGTTTACTTCGGTGTCATCAAATTTGGAGCCGGTGTCGGTAATTGCTTGAGGTTGTCCATCAATGACGTTCGCCCAGGAGGGGGTCGTGGCGGCGAGTATGTGTTGTCATCTGGACGACCAAACCCAAGCAATTTATAGTTCGAAAGTTATGCCACAGGCCTTGTGTCTAGATTGCAATTCCTTGCAGACCCATCCCCAGTTGCAGCCTCCCCATGCCAAATTTATAACACCACTCCCTTTTTTTCAGATTTTGCTCTTTTTGCAGGAAATCTTTCTTCTGTTAGCATTGCCAAGAAATTGATAAGTAACGATAAAGAAACAGCGATTTGACGAACTGAGTAAATTCTGGAGCAAGGGATGTCCTTAAATGATAGGAAAATTCACGAAATTTTTAACATACCTCTAGAATAAGGTGACCAGACGTCTCGATTTTTAGCAATTTGTTCCGCGTTCCGTGGCGTTTTAAAAAAGTCCCGATTTTTGGAAAGAATGCACGGCAAGCTAGGGAAGGGCGGGAGAACGGGAAGGGAATGTACGGTTTTCGGCGGCCATGTGGCTATTTAGCCAGGATATGAGTTTTATATTATTTTTGCTAATTTTATAATGTTAAACTTTAATAATAACAAATAAAAGTTGAGAACTGATTATTAAAATTCGCATTGTTGATCAGTTGTTAGAATTCGAATTTTGAAACAAACCATGTTCCATACAATAAATAATGCACTAAAAATTGTGGAATAAGCGCTGTCCTTACCAGGAACTAATGCCACGACTGAACGCGTTTTATCTACGGTCAATAAAGTGTGGACATCAGAAAAATCACAATTAAGTGTCGAGACTTTGAAAGCCATTTTATGTGTGAAATATAATTTAACAAATTCTTGTGAAAAATTTGATGGCCTTTTAAACAACGACAGCGATCTACTAAAAAATAATTCACGCAAATGAGAAATATGCCAAAGAATAAAATAATACTATACATAATTTTTTTTAATTTATTATATTTGTAAATTGTAATTACGTTGAAATTTAAAAATATATATTACAATACTATTTTTGCGTTCTATGAAAATTTTTGTTGCTCCACATAGACCAAATTTTTAATCAAGAACAGAACCCCCACCCCGGTCAATGGTGTCTCGCTTTACACCAATGTTAAAATCTGGTCACCTTACTCCAGAACTAATCGACCTATTTCTGGTGTTTGCAGAACAATAAAAAGGTTTCAGTAACTATCTACTAATTCTGAATTAAATTATCAAAACAGTTTCTCCAAGTTCCTATTTTTTCAAAATTTAAAATGTGCCTTTCTGTTTTCCCGTATGTCAAGCTACCTCCTCTACCCAGCTTTTCGAGACTCGCTAATGATGAACATTTTTTTAGCATTATCTATGAGTTCTCTTTGCATGTTAAATCTAATTTCTACGCTGTATTAGTCATAATTCTCGCCCTGAAAATTCACTTACCGAAAATATGTAATATACTTTCCGCGCTAGAGAGGCGTTGTTACTAACGCTACTGGCCATACAGGGCTAAATTGATGTCTTTCGTGTTCAATTCTCGCCCTCAGCCTTTCTGTTAGTATAGCCTAACTAGTATCGCATGTCAAGGCACGGCCAATCCGATTCATTCTGTCGCATGGAGCAAGTTTTTAAAACGGCGCCTTTTCAAATTTTTGGAGAGACTCTTAACAGATGAGCTTTTAGAATAGTACTTTTAGAATAACGATCATTTTGGGAAAAAAAAATATGTAATCATTAAAAAGTTTTAATTATTTAAAAAAAAAAACATAATTTTTTTTAACCCTTCAGTGGGCGCGACCGTGTACAAAGTTCACGAATCACTGTTTAACTTCTCAAAATACAAGTGAATGTTTGTGAACCTCATTTAAATCCGCAATAATCTGACTTGGGATTAAAACAAGCAATCAACATTTAATGGACGAAACACATTAACAATACATGGTTAGGCAGCTTAAAGGAGATCGCAGCTCTCAAACTCACAATAAATATAACATGAAATCATACTGTTGTACAATTTAACCTGCTGCCAGTTTCACAAAATACTGCAGTAAAATAAAAAATAGGAAAATACAGTTACATGGAGTTAAACATTAGTTAAACATTCAGAATAAAAGTAGGATAACGTCAGTAACAGGGAAGATGAGAGAAATCATGTAACAATTTTCGTAATTTTGAATGGTTTTTTTTTTTTTTTTTTACAAGTAAGGTTTGAATGTTCTAAGCCAGGGGTTCACAACCTTTTTATAGTACCGTGCCTGTACGTTATAGATAATTTGATGATGTACCGGTAGACCTAAAATTTTGAAATGGGGAATAAAATGCAATGGAGAACATTTGTCATAAAGACAAGTAACTTGGGATATATTTTTATTGCTAAACATATACGTAAAATACACTGCTGGCCACCCAAATTGCAACACCAAGAAAGACAAGAGATATCACAACAAAATTTATTTTGTAGATAACATGTTGACCAAGTATCAAATGATTAAATTTATAGACTTCTGTGAAGTGTGGTTCCTGCCGAAATCAGTATCCAGAGTAGCCGCAATTGTTGGAGATCACCGCTGCCACACGCCTCGGCATTGATTCAAAGAGACTTTGGATGAGTTCTTGGGGTACAGCAGACCAAGCAGCTTCCACACGTTGCCAAAGTTGATCTGCTGTGGCAGCTGGGGATGGAATCTGGGTCAATCGTATAGCAACCATGGACCACATGTTTTCTATCGGCGAAAGATCCGGAGAGCGAGGCGGCCAGGGAAGGAATTCAATCTGGCGATTGACGAAGAACCGTTGGACAATGCGTGCCACGTGTGGTCGCGCATTATCCTGTTGAAATATGGCTGTGGGCAAGCCCTGAAGGTAAGGAAGGACAACTGGCTCCAACACCTCGGAGATGTAGCGCTGGCTGTTTAAAGTACCGGCAATGCGTACTAGAGGTGTGCGAGAGTGATATCCAATACCGCCCCATACCATAATACCCGGTGCAGGACCAGTGTGGCGGTGCATAACGCAGCTGTTCAGCATCCTCTCTTCACGGTGTCTCCGGACTCGAATGCGACCATCGTGGTGTTGCAGACAGAAGCGTGACTCGTCAGTAAAGACAATTTCATTCCATTCTGCCGTCCACATCCTTCTGTCATCGCACCATTGGCGGCGGAGACGTCTGTGGTTCTGCGTCAAGGGTAGACAAAGCAATGGACGTCTTGCGGACAGACCACTCTGCTGTAAACGCGTCAAATGGTACGTGCATGTGCTGTGCTATGGTTCGTGATGTGACTGAGCGATCCGTCATTGCCATGCGCACAATTTGCCTGTCATCACGCGAAGTGGTGCGCTGAGGTGGATGCGATCGAACACGCCGGTCCGTCGTACCCTCCTGCATCCAACGATCACATATCCGCATTACAGTTATTTGGTTTCGTCCAACACGACTACCGATTTCCCTGAAAGATAATCCACAATCTCGGTAGGCCACTATCCTTCCTCTGTCGAACTCGGATACTTGATCAAAAGATGATCGCTGTTTTCGACGAGGCATAATTGATCGTTTTTTTTTTAAAACCACAAGAAAAACACAATTGCCGAACTTGAAATCGTCGAAATCTCCTAGCCTTAAATAGCGCTTTGAAGTTGAGCCACAGGCGTGCGTGATGTGCGTCTCCGCTGAAATTCTAATCATTTGCATATCTCACCTCCGCTAATGCATGTTGTAAATTTCATGTTATTTGCATGTTTCCTTCAGGGTCTTGCATTTACAGTGGCCAGCAGTGTATAATAATCACTTTAAAAAATATATAATTAGTGAGAAGGTTGGGCCTGTTTATTATTAACTGAAGAAGTAATATCGGGCTCAATGTTTGTCAGTTTAAGGCGAAGATCCGATTCAATGTACAGTAAAGCTCTATATTTGTTTTTCATCGCAGTCACTGAAGAAAACCCTTTTTCACATGAATATGTGGTGGCAAATGGCATTAAAATTTTTACTGCTTGGCAAGAAACTTCTCAGACACAGTTATAATTCGCAAACACAGTTATAGACACAGTTATAATTCGCAGGCGAGTGCCAAATTTTTAATGGGGCGGTCAAAGATAACACATTCAGGTGTAGACGACATCTTTTGACGACATCTTTTGCAAATCCCAATAAAGTATTACAACACAAACAATGGATAAGAAATTCCAAACTAAAATATTAAAACGTATTGATTATTAGTTATTATAGTGATTTCGTTTCTTTTTTTGTAATACATATTTTTTAATAGATTTTTGAACTAAATTGTAAAATGATTCGCGTACCCAAGGTTGGTAACCACTGTTCTAAGCAGTTTCTATTGATAGCTACACCCTTTCTAATGCAGGTCTGATTTTCTGACCCTCGTACTCATTTCCATTCATTGATAGTCGTGATCTAACCGTGGTAAACCAGCGGTTATACTGGATTACAATACGACAAAAGCAGGAGTTGGTGTACTCGATCCAATGTGCAGCTATGACACGGTATCCTGCATATCACGAAGATGGACAATCTCGTTGTTTCTTAGGTTTTTGGACATAATAGGAATCCGTTCGCAAGTTGTCCTTATATCCAATAAACCGGACAGTTTTGAAATAAGGCGATTGTATCTGCATTCTTTGGCCTTTAACTATATAAATACAGTCGAACCTCCATATATCGAACTTCCCTATATCGAAATTTTCGTATTTGAAAGAAATGTTCGTATTTATTCAGTCCACTGAAAACTTCATCAGGAACTTTTTCCGCGAATTGAAGTCCACGACGTAATGTTTCAAATGCCAAAAATCGGGAGATTTCTTAGCAAATCTCCATGTTCATTACATAGAAAAATTGTTTCTATATATCGAAAAAATCTCTATATATCGAAATTTTTTTCAAGACAAATTGGGAGATTTTATTCCACTTTAGAATAAAAACTCCCGATTTTTGGCATTTGAAACATTACGTCGTGGACTTCAATTCGCGGAAAAAGTTCCTGATGAAGTTTTCAGTGGACTGAATAAATACGAACATTTCTTTCAACTTTCCGCAAAACTAACTGTTCAGCAAGATATTCGCAGCTTTTTTTTTAAAGAATGTAACTGTGATCACTGTAACCACTGTCTGGATTATTGTTTTTTTTAAAGGTATATAGTACTCAATAAATCTTTCATGTTAATTCATTTTTTAGTTATTAACTTTCATTTAATGTGATTTGCATATAAATTGGAAATGAAGTTTCGTATACGAAAATTAGCTTTAATTTTAATGTTGTAGGAGAATTATGATAAAACTAAGATCAATTCTATATATCGAAATTTCTATATATCGAATTTTTTTTCCGGCATTTTGCTACTTCGATATATGGAGGTTCGACTGTATATCTAAATATTATAAACATTTTATATTTTGTCATAAAACGCAGAATTATTATCTTCAATCTGAAAAAAAAGTTTATTACAAAAGGAATAATCGAGGGTGAAAGAGACGTTGCACTTTGTTCCACGCGCGCCTGCTGGTGTTCCAAAAATTGGCGCGCCCGCTGAAGGGTTAAATTACAGAACATAAAAAAAGCATAAAAAGTAAATGAATGTGAATATAGTTTGTTACGTAATGCAATTAATGACTTAATTATTCTTCGAGCCTTTATGGCAGCAAATTGCTTGATAGCATTTCTATAATTAATTACTTTCGATACCGTCTTTTCTAAAGAAACTATTGCTGGGTCTTTCAGTCACTCTCGGGTTATTGTACTCCAAAATTTTCAGTTGAGAAAGACTGCTACAGTTTCAGGCAGTCTTAGTAGAATTCTCAGTGCTTACAACGATGGGAAATATGTATTTCTCGTGATCTCAAATACAGCAGCTTATAAAAAAAGAGCCTTTATATTTGTGCATTTTTACGAATTTCGTCATACATCAGATTAGACTATCCATATTTCTTCGTTATTCACTAGAAATTTCGTATTTTTACCATGTTTTTATTAACTTGCTTTCTTGTTTGTGTGTTTGTCAAGTACAAATCTTGCAATCGAATTTTAACTAACTTCCCGACTAGCTAGACATTTATTGAAACTTTTAGAATAGCTCAGAACACGATAACAATGCATTTTTTTAATACTTTTAGCCATCTTTAAGCGGAATTAAATCCATTTTCAGTTATTTTCAGTTAATTTTGTACAAATCTTGCAATCGATTTTTAACTAACTTCCCGACTAGCTAGACATTTGAAACTTTTAGAATAGCTTAGAACACGATACAAGATATAAAATATTTATAATACTGAGATATATTTATAATTAAAGGCTAAAGAATGCACATACAATTGCCTTATTTCAAAACTGTCCGGTTTATTGGATATAAGGAGAACTTGCGATTAGATTCCTATTTTGTCCAAAAACCTAAAAAATTATGAGATTGTCCATCTGCGTGATGCCGTGTAATAGCTGCACATTTGATCGAGTACATCGACTCCTGCTTCACTCCTGTCGTATTGTGATCCAGTTTAATCGTCGGTTTACCACGGTTAAATCACGACTACCAATGAATGGAAAGGAATACGAGGGTCAGAAAATCAGACCTGCATTAGAAAGGGTGTGGCTATAAATAGAAACTTTCCTTAGAACATTCAAACCTTACATGTAAAAACAAACCATTCAAAATTACGAAAATGTTGATCTTTGTACACGGGCGCGACCGCTAAATTGTTAAACATGAACTCCCACTATTACCATAATCAGTTATGGGTTAATTTCTGCTTTAACGGGCAACTTAATTAAATTTTCAAAATATTGTCAGTTGTCTGTTGCCTTAGAAAAATTGGAATCATCCTCGGACAGTCTTTTAATTTTTAGCTTATGATCTGAGTGCTGACTTTGCTACAGAGAAGTTTTTTTTTTCCCGCCTCATCTTCGTTTTTATTATTCGTAGTTTTCTGTTAAACTGAAGCAGTAAAAGGGTATTCATAGTTCAGAGTAGAAACGTCATCAACACAAGCTTCAACAGCTGCCAATTTAGTTAGCGATCAGAGACTCTGGAATATCAGTAGGTGGTATGAACAAGTCCAACAGTACCACCGGGGTGGGGGGGTGGGGGGACGAAAGCGATTTCACAGCTCGTATATTCAATGTTTTATGGCCTCGACTCACTTCTGTTCGTTTCTGAGGGTCATTTGTAGTGACAGATATAAAAGCTTGTTATTCCGCCCAATTTTAGTGAAACGGGAAGCGAAGAGTTGGAAAAAAAGATTGCTTCAAAGACTTGGCAAAAAGAGAAGCCAGCCATGGCATCTTCTACAGATCTTCTTTTCCGCTGATTATGATCGATTTTTTTTTAACAATAGTCAAAAGAATTCCGCATGTACTTACACTGCACATTTTAAAATATAAATTAAAAATAATTTTCTTCTGACAGCGATATATTTACGCTACAATGAAGGGGGGGGGGGATTATACAAAAAAAAAAAATGTTACCAGCATTATTTTAAAAATTGAATAAATTTTCTAATCTGCCTTAACAAACGTCGATATGAAATTTCCATTGCAGTTTAATCCGTTGTGGGAAGTGAGTAACGTTGCGTCAAGTAGTGATAGCATTAGTCTTCAAATTGCATTTCAAGAACTACAAAGGCAGCAAAGGTCGAAATCGCTTGCACTTCGAAAGGGCTGGATCAACTGTCACCTTTTATAAGCGTAGTTTATCTGAGGCGGTATAGTTTAAAATAAAATTTATAAATAATTAATGTCCTTAACTGATACATCGCCGTAGTTACGTTTAAGTGATTAAAAATGATATAGTGCAAAATAAAAATGTTAAAAAAAAGCGTACGATAATTATGTTACTACAATAACAACAATGGATAGGTTTGGAAAGGTTAAAAAGTATTTTTGCGATATATGTTGCCAATATCTGATTTCAAAATGACTTTCAAAATGATCTGATTTCAAAATGGAAGATGATTTAAAGTTATCTTTATTAACGTAAATGAGCACGAACAGCCTGCGCTGACCTTTAACAGTTGAGTTTGTAAAAACTACTCCTTTAAAATTTGTATAAACTGGTCGCTGTACTACGTCAACATTCAATGAAAATCGTTGGAAAATGTAGAACTGGCTTTGGTTCTGGGCCCCAATGTTTATCAGTATCAGTCCCTCATTCATCTTAATGATGTTTAAAAATTAAGTGAAAACAACCACGATACCTTATGACATAAACACATCTTTATTTCACGACTTTCAAAGGAAAGAATTATTGGACAATCACCTGAACTCCCTCACACCCACGCTAATTTTATTTATTTATTTTTTACTGAATCATTCTATTTGTCCTTTGGTTATCTACTGTTAGATGACGAATGATGAGAAATTTTTTTGAGCGTTAAACTGCCGATAGACCCTCATACTCAGAAATGTTTACCAAAGTTAGGTGCCATCGCCATCCAATGACGAATATTCGATCCTCTTTGATCAGGCATTTCTTTCGTTTGATCAACGTTTAAAATACACGAGAACAACACTCCAGAAAACAAAAAGACAAGGGAAGGATCAACCCCCCCCCCAAAAAAAAAAAAAAAAAAACTTCAAGGAGAAGGTTCAGTTTCTTTTACAAACTCAATAAAGTTGCCTCCCTTTTAACAGAACTTTCCTGATTTTCCTTATCAGTTGTGTAAATCTATGAATCATTTTAAGATAAGTGAACTAAATATTTCATCCCTGATTATTATACATGGGATATTTAACAAAACCTGTCATCAAACTAACACTGCAGTGGACTGTAGTTGGCACTTTAAAAAAGAATCGTTGGATCATATAATACTCGTAGTATATACGTATAATTCAGCTGCATAGATACTATTTGATTATGTGGGTCAAAAAACATCTTTCGTGAAGACACACAGAATCATAAACATTTAGTTTTTTTTTTTTTTTTGGGGGGGGGGTGCGTGTCTTAACTTTTTGCATCATTATTGTTCTTTGTTAAGGTATATCATTGTTGTTTATGTCCACTACGACTAGGGTTGTCATTATGATTTTTTGAAAACTCAAAGTCGTGCGCGAAAAACCCCGGACTCATTTAAAATATTTTATTAGACTTACAGTCAAATGAATCAATAGAGATTAATTCGAAATAATGCTTATAAATATAAATTTAAAGAAGAAAAAAAAAAAACAATATTTTTTTCTAAAAGGAATCATATTATACAGCAAACAAAAAAATATTTCTTATGACTAAAATCACAATTTATGACAATCTATAGATAATTTATAATCGCCGCCTACGTCATCGTTCGCCACGTACATATATATACACAGTCAACACGTTGTATTATTCTTTAAATACTAAAACAATAGAATACTTAAAAACCCGATCTCGTTTAAGCAATACCCCCGGACGACCCCTGACGCCACTAAAAAAGAGGACAGTGTCTGGGGGGGGGGGGAAGGATGTATAATCATAATTATCGAGTGATTGCTTTGTAATAAGCAGAACTTAATGTTACATTCGTGTCAATTATGACTCCAGCATCTTTAAGATATGACTAATTCCTAACTAGGTGTTCATCCTATAAACTTGATTACTTAAAATTTCTACCTACTAATCCAAAATCAGCTAAAATTTCAAAAGTATGGAAGGGGGAAAAAATCATCTTTGAAAGAAAACAAAGCTATTAAAATATATTGTTTTAAATTATTATTTTACAGTTGCCTTTCTTTTCGATTTCTTTCAGATGTAATTTGAATTTTACTAACGGAAAAATTTTATTATGTATTGAATCTCAGCAGAAATTTTTAATTACGTTCACGTTATCTTTTGAATATCTGTTCAAAGTTTTTCTCTTCAAGTTGATTCTGCAACTTCACCACCCTGACTACCACGAAAGTTAACGGATTTGAATAGGTATACATCTCCGAGCAATGCTTTAGCGCTGTCTGTTAAAATTGTTCGGAGAACGTATTTACTTGTAGAGTAGTCCCAAAATAAATTTCTCTTGATGCAGTATCGAACAAAATGTAAACCACAACTTAGTCGCCTGCCCGTAACGATTAGTTAACTATTTGCCTCACGTTTCTTATTTGAAAATTTAGCCTACATCAGCTGACAATGACTTATGCCATTAATTCCTGAAGTGTGTACTTTAAAATACGCTCGATTTCCGGTCAGCGGTATTATTTCAAGCTGTTTGAATAACATTCACAAGCTTTCATCGGTACACTATAGTAAGTCCTCGACTTCCGAGATTAATTCGTTCCAGAACATTCCGCGTTAAGCCGAAATTCACCATCCTCGACATAATCGCAGCGTTTTGTTCTTTGAATTTTCAAAAATACTTAACGCTTTCGCTTGTATCAGAGCAAGACATAATCGGTATGCGTTTGCATTGGAGGTCTTCAATTCAAATTTATCAATAATTTCTCCTTCGTTTCTTTTAAAGCACCTCTTTTCCTCGAAATTATCGTAGTATTAAAGTTGAAAATTACAACCCCGTATCGACGAATAAAAGAGTGTAAAAGAGTGTATTTCTAATTTGATGGATAATTTATGAGTCAGCCGTTATAAACCTTATCGCGCCACCGCTTTCGACGCTTTCATACGCAGTTCAAAGGGACTGTTTTGACTATTCTGAGGAACACTTGTTTACTTACGTGTCATCAAATTTAGAGCCGGTGCCGGTAATTGCTATATACTACCCTTAATAGCGCGTACAGACTGGCACAGCTCTCTCTGCCTCTGCCAGTGATTTATGTCTCTCTGTACTCTGTTCCATGCGCCGGATCGCCTCCTCTGACGGTCCTTCAAAGAAAGAGAGTGGGGTCAGCGGGTCAAATGGTGTCGAGCGGGGTCGGGGGGGAGACACCAGATCAAGAGCGGGAAGGGGTGTGGTTCTAAATACCGTGTCTAATGTTACCGTGACTAAGTGATGACAGGAGAATCGGGGAGAGAACTCTGTCCAATGTGAATGCACCATGAGGTTGTCCATCAATGACGTCGTAAAGCGTGAGCGAAGCAGCAGGGGTCGTGGCGGCGAGTATGGGTTGTCATCTGGACAACCAAACACACGTAATTTATAGTTCGAAAGTTATGCCTTGTGTCTCATAGCGCGTACAGATTGGTACAGCGTTCTCTGCATCTGCCAGTGATTTATGTCTCTCTGTACTCTCTACTATGCGCTGGATCGCCTCCTCTGGCGGTCCATCAAAGAAAGAGAGTGGGGTCAGCGGGTCAAATGGTGTCGAGCGGGGTCGGGGGACACACCACATCAAAAGAAATCTTGCGGCGGGAATGGGGGTGGATTGCAATTCCTTTACAGCTGCAGTCTCATCCCTTTCCACTCCCCAAGCGAAATTTGTAGCACCACTCCCCTTCTTAATTAAACGAAGCGTGGAAAGGGGTGTGTGTGTGGATTGTAGATATTTCGGTTGTTTGTACGTATGCATCTAGAGCTCGGATTAACTCCATTCATTTTTATTATCCTGGGCAACGCCAGGAAATTCTTTGTTTATGAAACCGGCTATTTTCACAGGGGTTTATGGGGAAGACCTGAAACTCCCTCAAGGACCGGAATCCAGAGGGATATCAAAATTGAAAGACACATTTTAATGCTGACATCGGCATTATAATATGGTGATGGGTTGCTGACCAGTAGGGAGGGGTATCGATTGGCATAAAATTACAAGTTTACATAATATACAAGTAAGCCTTATTAAGGGTACGCCCGTGCAACGCCGGGTATATGAAGCTAGTTATTACATAAAATACACTGCTGGCCACTGTAAATGCAACACCCTGAAGGAAACATGCAAGCCTTATTAAGGGTACGCCCGTGCAACGCCGGGTATATGAAGCTAGTTATTACATAAAATACACTGCTGGCCACTGTAAATGCAACACCCTGAAGGAAACATGCAAAAGTGAAGTATTACTTTTCGTAACAATTATTTTGATGTTTATTTGGCTTGAATGTTCCTGAATACTTAAATCGGCCAGATACCCACGTGGTTTGTATGTATATAACGTGCTGGCTTTACCTTAGCTCTCGCCGAGGTCAGTCGGAGCATTGTATTAGACCGAATGCTATCGCCAACGCTAAATGTTAGCTCGAGTTTACTTTGTGTTTAAAAATAAACCTACGTTTCCTGATTTTAAAGTACTGCTTCTTATTTTATTCCTGCTTCAGCCCACTGCTACATTCTACTATATATATATTTACCATATGTTTTCTATGGTTTTTAATCAAGTTCAACAAGGGTTATGCGCCCAGGTCTAACTCGTAGCTGAGGCAGATGATTTTCAATTTTTATTAAAGAAGCAAGAAGTGCTGATTCGAAAACCGGATATGTCATCCGATATTAATTTCCAAATCCGTCAACTGGAAAAGGATAACTACACGACATGGATATCCGATATCCGCATGTTACTGACTGAAAGAAACTGCGGGTCTATCGTAGATGGTACGGAAAGTGTTCCAGCCAAAGATGCCGCCGAAGGAAAGAAATCGACGTACGAAGCAAGGGCTAACAAAGCTCTGGCCACTATATACATGTCCATACATCCTCGATTTAGGACTTTAATAGAGGATTGCAAAGACCCTAGGGAGGCATGGACTAAGATAAAGAAATATTTTCAGCCAAGCTCCAGAGCAAGGATAATGTGTTTAAAGCGGGAATTTTTTACCCAATACCCAGAGGAGGATGGTGATATAGCCCTATTCGCATCAAGAATAAACAAGATATGTCAAGAGTTAGCGGATGCAGGTTCCCCAGTACCAGAAATCGACAAAGTGTACCAATTGACGCAGTTCTTACCACAACAGTACGAACTTATTATACAGTCAATATACAAATTATCCGATAAAGAATTCAACTTTGAAACTGCATTAGAAGAACTCCTGTCTGAGCAAGCAAGATTACGACAGAGGAGGTTAGACAGACCTGACTTTGGATTCCACTCCGAACCCGATGTGCATAAAGCATGGACAAATAGCCGACCCAGTTATCCAGACTCCCGGACAGCATCCTCGTCTAGTAGAATAGATTCATCCCCACAAGAGCGAAGACCTCGAAAGAAAGATGTACAGTGCTATGGATGCAAAAAGTTTGGACATTTCAAATCCGAATGCACAGATGGTAAAATCCGACAGACGTTCCAGCCTCGTCGCCGAGCTCGTCCGATGTCTCGTTCAAGAAATTCTTCTGTGTCAAAGAGAAACGACCAGTCGCTACTTTTAGAGGCGTTATCAGCTGATGAGGTGAATACGTCCTGGATAATTGACTCGGGTGCTACTTCACATTTTTCCAACCAAAAGATGTGGCTCCACGATTTCGAAGACTTAAGGGACCACTCGTTGTGTGGAGCCGGTATTGATATGTCAACCCCAGTTCTCGGTAAAGGTAAGGTGCATATGACTATTAACGGTGAACGATATGTTTTAAAAGATGTACTGTATGCCCCCAGTTTGAGAAAGAATCTTATCTCAGCTTCCAGGCTTGACAGTAAAAAATGTGAATTTACAGGTAGTAACTCTAAAATAAATGTGTATAAAAATAACAAATTTATATTTTCGGCTAAATTAAATAATGGACTGTATTATGTTTATCCTGATAAAATAGATAAAGTGTCAAATGTAAATAATGTTGAAACTAATAATTGTGTAAAGTCATGTAATTCGAATGTAAATAACAGCTTTAATGATGAGAAGCCTTTAAAATTTAAAAGTAATAAGTCAAAAGGTAAAAAGACCATTACTTTTGCTTCGGTAGATATAAATTCTTTACATAGACGGTTCGCACATATAAATGCAGATTACATTAAAAATACTTATAAGCATAACTGTGTTCGAGGCATGTTAGAACCAACTGGTACCCCCAGGAATTGTGAAGATTGTCGTGAAGCAAAACAGAGCCGCGTTAGTTTTAAAAGTATCGAGGCCAAGCGTAGTAAGAAACCATTAGACATTTTACATATGGATCTCTGCGGTCCTTTACCCAAGCAATCTCTTGAGGGTCATCATTACTTTTACACTATAATTGATGACTACTCAAGAAAAACCTATGTATTCCCCATTAAGCATAAATCTGACGCATTTGATATTTTTAGGAATTTTGTTAAACGTGCAGAAAGGTTTCAGGATCGTAAAGTAAAGTGTATCAGGACTGACAATGGTCTTGAATTTATTAATTCAAAGTTTAAATCTTTTTGTGATGACCTTGGTGTTAAGCACGAAGTGACGAATATTTACTCGCCAGAAATGAATGGGGTGAGTGAGAGATATAACCGCACTGCAATTAATGCCATAAATACTTTGTTACGAGATAGCGGTTTAAGCTCTGGTTTTTGGAGCGAAGCTCTACTATATTTTACATACACCTGGAATAGAGTGACTCACGGGGGTCAAAAATTAACACCATTTGAATTGTACGGGGGGCGTCCACCATCAGTAAAGCACTTAAAACCTTTTGGATGTAAGGCCTATTTAGGTATTCCCAGACAACAGAGAAGAAAGCTAGATATGAGATCCAAACCCGGAATAATGGTAGGATATGCTCGACTAACCAAGGGGTATCGTATTTGGATTCCAGAGCTGAGGAAAATAGTCGAATCGATCAATGTCAGATTCGATGAATCTACTATAGGTCGCCAAAATACTGAGCAGAGTATTGAAGTGGACAGTGAACTGGACCCATATGATAATTATATAAATATTACAGTTCCCAAGGTTGATCCTGTTGTGAGTGATGACTTCGAGCCTATTGAAGGTTCGTCTAAAGATTCACCCAGCAGTAGAAAAGAAACCCCGTTAGAAAGGGATAATGTAGAAAGTTCCGATGATGAAAGCGGAAGTGAAGGGGATCCCGAGAAAGTCGTCAATTGGGTACGGAATCCAGTCCCTCTCCCAGATGGAAGCAAGGTTGATATTTATTATTTCGAAGAAGGGAAAACCCAAAGGCTACGTTCCCTCAACTATATAGTATTAGGTATGAACCCGACATATTTTCGTTTTCCGGAAATGACTTGTACGCAGGCATAGTTAAGGGGACTCCAATAGCAAACTCTAGTGATGATGTTGAATGACTAGAAATCCCTAAACATTACGAACAGGCCGTAAAATCTAATAATAGAAAAGAATGGATTAATGCAATGAAGGAAGAATTAAGTTGTATGAGAGAACGCGACGTATGGGATGTGGTTGAAAGACCCACCGGTGCTAAGCCACTCGGTTGCAGATGGGTATACAGTGTCAAAAAGAATCCTGCAGGAAAAATAGAGCGTTTTAAAGCAAGACTTGTAGCCCAGGGTTTTCGCCAGGCATACGGTGATTCGTATGAAGAAGTTTATAGCCCCGTCGTAAATTTTAGTTTGATCCGTTTCTTTTTTTTCTATTTTAGTTTGCTTGAATAAATGGTGCCACATACAATGTGATATAAGGTGCGCGTATTTGTATGCCCCAGTAAAAGAAAGGATTTTTATGAAACAACCTCCAGGTTTCGAATCCGGTAAAAACTTTGTATGCAGGTTAAAAAAGGCAATTTACGGTTTAAAACAGAGCGGTCGTGAGTGGTTTCTTAGAATTCATGGGTGTTTAAGCGAACTAGGTTTTTCGAAATTCAGTTGGTGCAATTGCGTCTACGGGTTTGAAAACAACGTTATAATTCTGTTGTATGTAGACGATATCGTAGTATTTGGGAAAACCGAAGAGTATGCTGCCAAAGCTATACACCTACTGCAAAGTAACTTTGAATTGAAAGTTTTAGATAAAACCCAAAAATTATTAGGTGTGGAGTTTACTGAAACTGCGGGCAATTTATATTTACACCAGTACAATTACATAGACAAGATTTGTAATGATTTTAAAAATTATAATTTCCCAATCTCATCTTTACCAATAGCGAAAGGTTGTATTTATTCTAAATCTCAAAGCCCCCAGACTAATGAGGAAATCGCTGAAATGAACAAATTGCCGTATCGCAGTGTAATAGGTTGCCTAGCATTTTTATCAAGTAGAACCCGGCCAGACATAGCATACGCACTTAATGTATTTTCTCAATTTCAAAATAATCCTGGAATGGCCCATTGGGAAGGTTTACTTAAATTATTGGGTTACGTTCAATATACTCGAAATCTTAGAATCGATCTATCAAACATTAGTACCCTAGACCTTACTGCATACAGTGATGCAGATTTTGCAAATAACAGAGACGATAGAACTTCAATGGGAGGTTATGTAATTTTCATAGGTAATGTACCCGTAGAATGGAAGTCAGTAAAACAAAAATGTGTTAGTTTGAGTTCGATGGAATCGGAATTCGTTGCTGCTACTGATAGCGTTAAAGAACTAATATGGTTCAAACGAATTCTGGATGAAACTCTTAATTACAATCTAATAAAAGAAAATTACGTAACTCGTTTATTTGTTGATAATCAAGCAGCTATCAATTTTATTAAATCCCCCATCGAAAACCATCGTACTAAACATATAGATACAAAACTTTTCTTTGTAAGAGATTTATTTTACAAAGAATTTTTCAATATACAATATATTCCTAGTAAAAATAATCTTTCTGATCAATTCACTAAAGCTGTTACAAAACAAAGTTTAAAAAGGTTCAATAGTTGCATTTTTAAAGATGTATGATGTTTGTGTTTAAAATTTAAAAAAAAAGAACTCTTTAATGACAACTTGTATAAGGACTTTTTCGTCTTTCATTCATTATTTTTGAATGAGTTTGTTTTAAAGTACTTTTTTTTTTCACTTTCATGTATTTGTATAAAATATAAAATGTGTTTAGTATTAGCTGTTTGAATATCTATACATGTTAGTTTTGAATTGTCAGTGTAAATTATACATATTGAGTCTACCGGCATATTTCTTTAATGTTTTTCAATCTATATTTTTGTACAGACTTCCGTATTTTTACCTGTTTATGCCAATTGTATTTGTAAGAAAATTGAAGAAATTTTCTTGGACTTTAAATTTTGATCGGGATCGTTTTATTTTAGGTCAGATAAGTTTTTGTTAAGTATGACGCAGTTTTTGAGTCTGTTTATCCAAATTGGCAAGGGGGGGGGGGCACTTGTTGAGATACTCCCCACACTCTGTCTTCCCAATTTGGAAGTTAAACGTTTATGTTTTTCCAGTACAGCGAGTGACGTGCATGCTTCGGGTATGACGTGATGAAACGGTTTCTTTGCGATCGCAAGTTGCGATGTTCGGACGTCATTCCTGGACGCTGGTTGCAATGTTTTAATTTAACATTTCTTTTTCCGGTGTTTATATGTTTTTATAATATTTGTTATTGTATGTAGTAATTTGTTATTTATAAGTGAAGTATTACTTTTCGTAACAATTATTTTGATGTTTATTTGGCTTGAATGTTCCTGAATATTTAAATCGGCCAGATACCCACGTGGTATGTATGTATATAACGTGCTGGCTTTACTTAGCTCTCGCCGAGGTCAGTCGGAGCATTGTATTAGACCGAATGCTATCGCCAACGCTAAATGTTAGCTCGAGTTTACTTTGTGTTTATAAATAAACCTACGTTTCCTGATTTTAAAGTACTGCTTCTTATTTTATTCCTGCTTCAGCCCACTGCTACATTCTACTATATATATATTTACCATATGTTTTCTATGGTTTTTAATCAAGTTCAACAACATGAAATTTACAACACGCATTAGCGGAGGTGAGATATGCAAATGATTAGAATTTCAGCGAGACCCACATCACGCGCGCCTGTGGCGCCACTTCAAAGCGCTATTTAAGGCTTGGAGATTTCGACGATTTCAAGTTCGGCAATTGTGTTTTTCTTGTGGTTTTTTCAGAAAAACGATCAATTATGCCTTGTCGAAAACAGCGATCATCTTTTGATCAAGTATCCGAGTTCGACAGAGGAAGGATAGTGGCCTACCGAGATTGTGGATTATCTTTCAGGGAAATTGGTAGTCGTGTTGGACGAAACCAAACAACTGTAATGCGGATATGTGATTGTTGGATGCAGGAGGGTACGACGGACCGGCGTGTTCGATCGCATCCACCTCAGCGCAACACATCACGTGATGACAGGCAAATTGTGCACATGGCAGTGACGGATCGCTCAGTCACATCACGAACCATAGCACAGCACATGCAGTCTGTGACGCATCATCCAGTGTCTGCGCGTACCATTCGACGCCGTTTACAGCAGAGTGGTCTGTCCGCAAGACGTCCATTGCTTTGTCTACCCTTGACGCAGAACCACAGACGTCTCCGCCGCCAATGGTGCGATGACAGAAGGATGTGGACGGCAGAATGGAATGAAATTGTCTTTACTGACGAGTCACGCTTCTGTCTGCAACACCACGATGGTCGCATTCGAGTCTGGAGACACCGTGAAGAGAGGATGCTGAACAGTTGCGTTATGCACCGCCATACTGGTCCTGCACCGGGTATTATGGTATGGGGTGGTATTGGATATCACTCTCGCACACCTCTAGTACGCATTGCCGGTACTTTAAACAGCCAGCGCTACATCTCCGAGGTGTTGGAGCCAGTTGTCCTTCCTTACCTTCAGGGCTTCCCACAGCCATATTTCAACAGGATAATGCTCGACCACACGTGGCACGCATTGTCCAACGGTTCTTCGTCAATCGCCAGATTGAATTGCTTCTCTGGCCGCCTCGCTCTCCAGATCTTTCGTCGATAGAAAACATGTGGTCCATGGTTGCTCTACGATTGACCCGGATTCCATCCCCAGCTGCCACAGCAGATCAACTTTGGCAACGTGTGGAAGCTGCTTGGTCTGCTGTACCCCAAGAACTCATCCAAAGTCTCTTTGAATCAATGTCGAGGCGTGTGGCAACGGTGATCTCCAACAATGGCGGCTACTCTGGCTACTGATTTTGGCAGGAACCACACTTCACAGAAGTCTAGAAATTTAATCATTTGATACTTGGTCAACATGTTATCTACAAAATAAATTTTGTTGTGATATCTCTTGTCTTTCTTGGTGTTGCAATTTGGGTGGCCAGCAGTGTATTAAAACTTGTACTCAATAATTCTTAGCCTTTCTGAAGAACACTACTTTCTTAGTTGACACACTCTTGTTATGATACAAACGCTAAGTTTCGTATTAGTCTCAATCGTCAATGCGGTACATATTTTTGATTTCAAATTCAAAGGTGTCCACTGTTTTATTCCTGTGTTTAAAAGTTTTATTTTGGAGTAGTTCGCAACATTGAATACATTACAATTATTACATGTATCGAATGATAAATGTAAGCAGATGTGACAAGTTATTTAGGAAAGAAATCAATAGTCAAATATTAAAAATTATATTACGTATGAAAGGTTGGAGTACTCGCGGTATTACGATCCTGCATTTAAACGGAAAGTGATATTATAAATGCTATTCGTAGACAAAGCAGCGTATTAACAAATTTCCCCCCTAAGGAGTAATGTAAATTAAAGGAGTTCCTTCCTGAAACCCAGAAATTTCACATTTCACTGTGAAATTTATATATGGATGGGGTTATTTTTATTATACAAAATCTTTAAATTAAACAGACATAATTTAAAACAATAATTAGATAAGATAAAATAAAATGTATCATCCCTGAAGCCGTACTGAAAGAAGTTAATGTCCTAATGAGATAGTGGAGGATAGAGGTTATTGACTGGAAGAGGAGTCTCCTTCCAATAAAACATCAGGCGCTTGAACGGAGATTCCTAATCTTTTTCTGTCTCTTAACACCTATCCTTCTGCCTAAGAGAAACTGCTTTTTTTAATCTAAGAAGGAGAACTATCGGAGATAATCTTACAAATAACTCGTAACTACCCTTTCTTGATCGTTTGCAAAAATAGGCTTGATAACATTCACAAGTCTACACTGTATTTATTAAGGTTTCCGACTACGTTTAAAACATCGATTTCGACGAAAATTACGAAATTGTTTTTATTCCCTTTTTTTTTAAAAGATTGCAAATTTATATTTCTAAATCTGCTTAATACGATCATTAGAAATGAAATTAGAGCGATTTAAAGGTCAGCAACAGCTATGAATTTCAATACAAGTTGAAAATTTTAATCGTATTTTCTGAATAACTTATTTTTCATCAAAAATGCAAACGACTCAAAATCTAACCATGATATATGTCTATGAAATTTTTGCAAACGATCAAGATCAGTGTAGAATAATATTCAGAAGTCTACACTGTATTTATTACGCGAAATTTATAGCACCACTCCCCTTCTTTCAGATTTAGAATTGCCAAGAAATTGATAAGTACCTACTAACGATAAAGAAACAGCGAATTGATGAGCTAAGAAAGTTCTGGACCAACGGGTGTCCAAAATAATCGGTAAATTTACGAAATTCAAACTTTTTAAAATCCTTCTAGAGCAGTGGTTCCCAACCTTGGGTACGCGTACCGGTACCGGTACGTGGACAAGCAGATACCGGTACGCGAATGAGTTTACAATTTAAAACGAAAATCTATTTAAAATCTGTATTACAAAAAAAAGAAAAGAAATGACTATAATAACTAATAATCCATAGGTTTTAATATTTTAGTTTGGAATTTCTTATCCATTGTTTGTGTTGTAATACTTTATTACCTAATCTCAAAAGATGCCGTCTACACCCGAATGTGTTGTCTATGACTGCCCCATAAAAATTTGGCACTCGCCTGCGAATTATAACTGTGTCTATAACTGTGTTTGCGAATTACAACTGTGTCTGAGTTCTACTAAAAATTGTGTTTTGTGTTTCAAACATCTTTAAATTGATTGCATATTATTAATCAATAGTAATTGCATTATTAATAAATATTAAGAATCTGTTAAGGTAAGTTTATTAAACTCAGGAGATTTATTTAAAATGATTTTTTATATATCCTAATTTATTTTAATAAATGCTTGGCTACATGTTTCGAATACATCCCGTATTCGTCTTCAGACCATATTCAAATAAACTTATTCGTTGTTAAGAACACTAAAAAAATTACAAAGTGTATGATTAGTCATGGTTATAGTTTAGTTACAAAATCTTAAAATTACTTACATGTAGATCACAATACTCCCAATAATAAAACAAATATTTTTCAAAGAAGAATTATCCAATCATTACATTTTACAAAAATTATTTTAAATTATATATGTATAACGGGTGTCTTTTTTAAATTGATACATAGGGATTCCAATGTAAATTTGAAGGGGTTAATATAACTTTGTTATCAAATAGAGTTATTGTAAAACAAAATTAGAATGCTGAATTATGAATGCTGAATAATGCTGAATTATGAATTCAGCATTAAAAATTGACAATTTTCATGTTTTTATTTTTTCAAAATTGGCTTTAAATAAAAGAGAATAATTAACAAAACATTACATATTTTAACAAGAAAATTCAAACTTCGGGTCGATTCGCGTAAATAAATTAGGATATATAAAAAATCATTTTTAATAAGTCTCATAAATTTATCCTAATAATGGAAAAACTATTATACTTTTACATTTTTGTAACATTTTACTTACTTATTATTTTTACAGCACCTCGATACAATGAAGAGATATTTAGAACAATCTCTCCATCGCATTTTATTCCCCATTTAAAAATTTTTGTTCTACTGGTACTTCATCAAATTGTTTACAACGTACAGGTACGGTACTATAGAAAGATTGGGAACCCCTGCTCTAGAACTAATCGTCCTATTTCTGGTGTTTGCAGAAGAATAAAAAGGTTTCAGTAACTATCTACTATTTCTGAATTAAATTATCAAAATAGTTTCTTGGAGTTCCTATTTTTTTTTTTTTTTCACTTCAAAATTTAAGTTTTTATCGCATCAGCTTTCCATTCGCGAGCGAACATCGGGTCATTTGGCGGCAGACAAAGTTGTTTGAAAAACAAAGACATTGTTTGCGGCCGGAATTCCCAGCACATAAATAACCGCTCACCCCGGCCCGCTCTTATGAAAACACAGAAAACGCGGCCGAATCGAAACCACATAAATTAACGAGTTGTATATTTATTCTGCGAGGGCGAGTTCTGATTGTCGAAAGGCACTTCACTGGTCTTTAAAAGAGAAGGAAAAGGGGGGTGTGCTTCCAGAGCCTGACTAAGGCAGGGGCATACGGGGCAGTTGCCCCGGGCCCCCACATCATTGGGGGGGGGGGGGCCCAAATCGAATAGAAAGTTTAGTATTAAGTATTAAGTTCTTCAGTAATGAAGTAGTGAAGCAGAGGGGGGCCCCAAAGAAGTTTTTGCCCCGGGCCCCAATTAGTCTAAGTCGGGCCCTGTGTGCTTCAAACCCCGCCATCTCTCCAGATTCTGCAAAGCTAAGATTAATTGCTCGATAGGGGTTATTTTTCGATCATGTGTACGGCTACCACTGAAAATGAATTCTCTCTGTAGACGTAAAAGTAGTGGAAATAACGTAAATAAAGAAAGACTGTATGTTTACAAATGGAACGTATGGCGGCACATCGGCTCGTTTGGCGGCAGACATTCCCAGCACATAAATACCCGCTCATCCCAGCCCGCTCTAATAGCGCTTCCACATTCATGCAGACAAGTACCCCCCGACCCCGCTTGACACCAGTTTGGTGTCGATTAGTCACGGTACAGGAGCGTGATCCCCCGCCCCGCCTTTGATGCTCTGTGAAAAACCGCTCGATTGCAGGATCGTTGCAGAGCGCTGTGTCCACAAATCACTGGTTTCCCCCGCAGAATACTGTGCAGTGCAGATGAATGCGGACGCCTTATAACGAAAACACAGAAGTTTCCTGCGCGGCTGAATCGAAACCACGTAATTTAACGAGTTGTATATTCTGCGAGGACGAAGATACTGACGAGTTCTGATTGCCAAAAGGCACTTCACTGGTCTTTAGAAGAGAGAGGCTCGTAAGGAAAGGGGGGGGGGGGGGCTTCAAATACCGTCATCTCTCCAGATTCTGCAAAGCTAAGATTAATTGCTCGACATGTGTTATTTGGGGGTTATTTTCCGATCATGCGTACGGCTACCACTGAAAATGGATCGACTGAAATTCTCTCTGTAGATAAAAGTAGTGGAAATAACGTAAATAAAGACTGTATGTTTACAAATGGAACGTATGAACCTACGGTTGTTTTGCAGACTTCAATTGCGAAACTCCAAGGTAACAGGATAGAAAAATATGTCAGAATAAAGATGGGTCGACAAAATCATATTTGTCTAAGTATGCAGCTAATATACTGACTAATAAAAGTTTGGGTAAAGAAGAACTGATTCACGGTTTATTCGGGGGCATAGAACAGAAAGAAATCCATAACAAGTACAGTCGGATCTCTATTTAACGAAGTCGCTAAATCCCAGAAGAAAGTTCGTTATATGGAAAATTTGTTAAATAGAGATTTACCTTTTAAAATACTTTAAACTACACAACACAGATTTTAAATTAATAAACATTAAATATTATTAATAGAAGTAATTACTCACACCTTTATTTTGTAAATTAATGTCTATTTGTTTTATATATCTTACCCCTCAAACAGAAATCTGCAGGGAAAACAAGAATAAAACAAAACATTGTCTGGGAATATACTGTATTTTCAATTAAAAAATTATATTAAAATTAATGAATTTTAATGACATTATCGCATTTATTATAACAAGTAATTTTAAGCTTACATTACCACATGCGCCCTTATATTTAATTATTGGTAAAGTTTGTTAATTTTGTCTGAGTTTTTTGTTTGAATTACTCACACCTTTATTTGAGTATGTCTGAGTTTTTTGTTTGAACATCATAATACGCTTTATTTCATAATACGTCTTGCATCTTTGCAATGCACCAAAACCCCTTCAGGCGTATTTTCTTCAAACTGTCATTCGCGTCGGAATGTGTTAAAAGAAAGTTAATGTGTTAAATGTGTTAAAAGATAGAATTAGTTTGAAATGTTCAGAAATATTTTGAGAAATATAGAGAAAAAAACATTGGATCACAAGAAAAAGTTCGTTAAATAGAGAACGCACTTCGCTATTTGGAGGTTATTTTACGAAGAAATTCGCAAAATGTTCTTGGTTCCAAGGAAAAGTTCGGAAAATAGAGAAATTCGCAAAATAGAGGTTCGTTAAATAGAGGTCCGACTGTATTTAGTTAAATTGGGTAGTCTTAACAACGATTATCAATGTACCTTCGAAGTACTGGGTCGGGAGAAAATCTGTACTGATGTTCCTCAAATACGGCCTGGGAATTATCTAAGAGAACTTGGCGAAAAATGGAATTTATTTAACCGATATGAAGAATAAATCCCTTAATGCAATGTAGGAAAAATCCCCTCTCGAAATGTAAGATCTTATAGCAATGACGATTCGTTGAGCACGCTGACGCTTGTCGATGCCCCGGCATTGAAATCCGCAGCCATTTGAGGAAGGGTTGCACGTCTATCTTGTTTAAGGATTCTCGTCGACGGTTCAGTTATTTCGAGGCATTTTCCGGCCGCACGGAGATTCGATGTTTTACCGGATACTTGATATTCACTATACTCTCGTGAAATGGTCGGGCGCGAAAATCCAAACTGCATCGCTACCTCGGAGATGCCATGTCCCGTATCTCGTGCGCCGACTATAACGCGACATTCAAAGTCACATAAATGGTGATAACCTGCCATTGCAGCTGCGGGAACCGATCTAACAGCTTCGCCAGACACCTGTAGTCTCATATAGGCACTGCCGACCGCATGGCGTTCCGGTGATTGGTTCATATCCGTTATCTGCATATGTACCAGTTATTTTGATTCTTCAGTGTATATTGTATATGGAGTACACTCACCATTCGTACATATTTTCCCTACGACTGGAACAGCATTACATGTAATTAAATAAAGTTCGGATCGCTCATTAAATAACAACAACAATAAGATGTTAAACATAAGACATGAAACATTCGATTTCGGTCTTTGTTTCTGGAAAAACGTTTCCAATATTTTAAAAATCGGACTCACTCGGAATCTAGGTTTATTTTACGGAACTTGATACACTCGTGCAAACTGTTGAAATTGTTCTTTTTGAACAAACGCATTACCGACACGGCCAGGAAATAACGGATCTCGAAAATAGAGGAGGGACGCGTTTTTTGTACGAAATAAACTAATCCATCAGCCTCGACTTTTAAATTCGATTAAATATATAGTACTAATAATGAAAATATATAGTACTGCTTCTGAAAAAAATATATTTTATAATGGAAAGCAAATTTATATCCTAACGTCAGAATCATTTTTTTTTCCGAACGCGGAGGCGTTTATCGCTAGACATATTAGCGACGTACGCTCTTTCGCGAGTGCTTGGATCGTACGGGATTGCGCCCGGGAAAACTGGAAGTATGCTCCAAAGCAGCTTTCCCTTCCTCTCCTTGGCATTCTTTGAAGTTTACCATCGGCTTTAATACTACAGAAGCAGACAGTTGAAAGTCATTCTGTTGTTAAGTTATTTACATATACTCTTCCTAGATTTTAATTTCAATACTTAGGATTTTTTTTAAGTACTGAAAATTAATAAACATAACTTGTATTTGTATGCTTTTCGTCAAATAGTTTTCGCTGAATGCTTTCACTACATTTAAGGTTATTTTTTTTCGGAATACAAACATAATAAACCAAAGTTTTGATCAATGAAAATTTCGTGAATATCATGTCAAAGAAAATTACGTCATCGTGGTTTGAATTTGTATTCATTAGTGACGTTTATCAATGGGTATTAAGAAAAGGGCCTCGCGATGTTATCTGCGTTTTACCCCAAGACTGAGGTGTATTTAGCTTCAGCACCTGGTTTAAGACATCGAAAATTATCTGATATGAGAAATTACATTAACACCTCGAAGAATCTCCCTAAAAGGTAAAGAAGTGAGAAGAACGTTCAATTTAACTCTTTTAAAAGCTTGCATTGATAGTGAACCGTCGAATAAGAAAATCAAGGATAACCACCGCTTACAAGGGTGAGTATTATGTTATCACCGTCAGATGTCTGATATATTTTCAGGTAAAATGTTTTATTTCATACTATGTAGAACCGTATCTGGACGTAGTCAACATGTGGTTCAGTGGTTAAAAGTTTCTAAATCAAAACGACAGAAGAATCGAAAGTCAACAGAATTAATATTAAGAATAACATTTAATGAATATAGAATTTAGCTCCGCATGTGCGCTATACAGGAAGTGATCTATTTCTCTACAATTCACAACAGCAGCTGTCAGTAGAATTACATTGGGAACAGTTTATGATTAAAAATAAAAAATAAAAAGTTAGGTAAATAATCGAAGAAGGAAAAGTCCTGAGATGATCAGACTGGAACAGTATCAGTAAAATATTATCCTATTACCTTTTTGTAAATTTCAGGAAGCGTTGTGCGTTGTCTTATGCTTTGAAGCATGTTTTGAATTTTGATTTATAAACATCATGGTGTGGATGACCCATACTTAATTTCTGATTCGAGACTGATTCAGAAAAATTTTTTCCCCAAGGTTAACAAAAAGCTTGATCTGTGTTCGTGATACAAGCAAATACTGAAGAATGTTTAAAAATGTCCTTAAGGTTTACGTTAAAACGGCTGTTTTGGTGAAATATTTCGAATTTTTTTTCATTGTTCAATTTCAAAGGCCAATCTTTCAGGATTCTAAAAGTGCTTTACTTTTATTCCTACGGTCATTGGATGAGAATTTCTGGCCGATTTAATAAACCGAAAGCGATATTAAAAGACCGGAAGTAGCATCTTTAAATGCATTTTTTTAGAACTCATTTTCCAGTTACTTTTGTAAACGAGAAAGCTAATAATTTAAAAAGTTTTTAATATATTTTAATGAAATTTTGCAATCGTGTTTTACATATTACTAACTATGTTTTGACCTGAAAGCTAAGCTATATGTGTTAATTTAATCATTTTACAGGTACTTGCACTTATAAAAAGATTTTTTTCACTCTTTTGCTATATATTGCTAAGATTTTTGGAAGTATTAACTTCAGAACACAGGTAAGTATCACAGTAGTATATAGTACAAAGGAAATTAAAATATATTTAGTTGAATTGAGTTTAGGGTCTCCGGCGTAAACGCTAATATGTACTAAAAATTGATAAAAAATTCCGAAAATTCTAAACTCTTATGAACTTTTTACCAAAATTATATTTATTTTCAGGATTTGATATTACATTTGAACAAAAAATACACGTATTTAACCAGTATTGTATATTCTTAAAAAACAAAGTGCTCCGAACGTAAAAAGAAAAAAAAAATTCTACTCCCGTTTGTCATTTTTTCGGTCGACAGTCGCATCATGTATATGGGTAGAACATTAATGAAATATCCATTGACCGACGAGACAAATGAAGTGTAACCCCATGTAAAAATTACCCCGTGTTTCACCGTGTCTTGCTGGCCGAATATCTTAGAACAGCGGGTCCCAACCGGTGGGTCGCGACTCGATCCTAAAACTATCAGAAACCATCGAATAAACCATCAAAGAAGATAAGAAAAAGTGCTTATATTTTGTCAAAGTACAAAGTGCTTATATTTTGTCAACCATTTTCAAATCAGAACACAAACTGTTTATCAATAATCAATCTGTATCTTTAAAAAAGCATATATATATATATATATATATATATATATATATATATATTTGATGGTAAATTCTATATACATAAGGAAGGGCTACGATCCAAATAAGATTTTTTACTCCACCATGGACCGATGGACCGTGGAGGTATTCCGATAAGGAAAGGTGGTTCACCAGCTGAAAAAGGTTGGGAACCTCTGGCTTAGAACACTGATCCGCAAACTTTGGTCAGACTTAATACTGGAAGGGAAACTCGTTTGCAAACTTTTGAAATTGTTTCAACCAGGGGAGGGCAATTGTTTTGGCCCAGTGACGTAGCGAGCATAACTGGCGCCCGGAACACCCCGAAAAACATATAGTGATATTATATAAAGAATTAGTGAAAAGGACCATTTGGCGACCCCCTGCGAGTGGCGCCCGGGGCATGATAGACCCCCTTGCCCCCTTTGTGTTAGCGGAGGGCCACACCTTTTAAAATTTTTGCATTTATTGGTTAATTCAGCATTTCAGAAAAGGTATAAATTGTATCATAAAATAAATAAAATAAAATATTGGCAGTTTTTCTGGCTGTCTTGGAGTTTTTGTGGATGTCTTGGCTGGCCGCTATTTACCCACCGCTCGCTTAGACCAATAGTTCCTCACTGGTAGTCCAAGAGAATCCAAGATTTTTTTGTTTCTAATGCTGAGGCACTTTGTCGGATAGACTGTTGTTATTCGCCGCAGTTTTGCTGACCATTTTATTATGGGCAGACCAGCATTGCTCCCTATAAAGGGACAACACGAACGGTTTGGTTTGGAGCGCTACGATCAAATTTTGCTCACGAGGGCTAACTAGACCGGTGCCTACTGCTTAAAGCCGATTCCGAACGGCTCCATGCCAAGAGTGGGATTCGAACCCACACACTTTGGTACCGAATGCCACTTCGCATCTATTTCGTAAATACGAAAATGAATGTTTGAGAATCACCAGCATGAATAGCGAACATATCTTTCAGAACAGAAGAATTTTTTAGTTACTAGGTGGGTCAACTGTAATACAGTTGTGTTGAGAAGTATTTGTGCTATATTTCGAACGTGTTCTTTAAATGACCCCTTGAAATGATCTGCGTTGAAGGATTTGGCCCAGTGCTTTATCTGAACCAGACCGAGCAACAGTTAATGTAAACTGGACTTGTATAGCACTCGTGATTCTAATTAGCTGTCCTGGTCTAATCAAACATGTTTATTATTAGAGTGTGGCTTGCTGATAATTTCTTACTGCACAAAATAGGTGGTGGGCTAATTCAATATTTTATCCAAAGTTCGATGTCTTGTTGTTGTTGTTTCTAATACTCCCGGAAGTACAGTAACCACCGCTTATTTTTAAATTTCAACGTAAGTACAATTTACAAATACAGTAACCACCGCTTATAGTGATCAGTGGTTATAAGAATCAACCGTTTATAAGAATCAATATCGCGAAAACAAAAACAAATGTATTATTTCCATGTTAAAATTTTCGCATTAAAGAATCAATCCACTGGTTTTAAGAATCAGTTTACACTCTTCGCTTTCCTTTTATTTTTCCAAAAAAAGCCACTAAACCCTCAAAAGGCACGAAGTTCTTTCTTTCTTTTTTTTAAAGAAAGATTGATAAGATGGGATGGAGTATAGTCGTAAAATTCATCCCTTTCTTTGTTAGACATAACATAATAGTTTCCCCTTAAACGCTTTAGCACAACACTGTCCTATTAGCTAGACCCGGGGGCATCTTTATCCGTCCGGGTTCAATTTCACTTTTCTCCACTGACAAACAAAAATAAGGACTCTTTTTTCCCGCATCCTACATTTTGGTCGCAGCTTCCTGGATCCTGAAACACATAAATCTTCGGCGAAGTGTCCACTATCACTTAGGCAAACGTGACATTAGTAGATTCAGCACGTTATCAAACCGCGAAACGTAGGCTAGAAGGTGAATCTTCGTCTGAGACTTTTAGTATTGAAAGAGGTATAAACAGCCTCCTGAAAACTTCATGACGTCAATCTACTATAGAAAACTTTTTCTTGCTCCCTTCCTGTAGTCGAAATATTAAAACTGTTAAGCAGGTATGTTGTAACAAATATTGGAATTTTTTCTTCTCTTACTATAATCATGTGTATCTACTTATAGGTCTAGAAATTAAGTTGTATTTTTAAAATTATAAAAAATAATTTTAGCAAAAGATAGTTAACGTAAATTAAATTAACGTAAAGTATTTTATGGTAAATTATCTCATATATGTATATATAGGTGTGTGTATGTGTGCGCCTGTCCATAAACCTAAATTTCGGCTATAAGAATCAACCGCTTATAAGAATCAAAAACAGTAATAACAAACGTGATTCTTATAAGCGGAAATCACTGTATTCCAGTTCAGGTCCATATAGGCTAGCGGGCTGAGGGGTGCGCTTTCGGTGTATCACAAAAGTCCAATTTAGCCAGGTGGCTCCTCAATTTCCACCAAGTACCCCCATGGTGACATCTGGGGGATCGTACCCTCTCCCACCCTCTCTGAACTCATAGAGGGACTTTCCGGTCTACGAATTTAACTTGCCCATATCCAGCCAAGACAGAGGTATTTAATGGAGCTTGTCGGAATTCGAGATCCGAGCACCCTCAGCACCGAAAGCCGACGCGCCACCACTAGATTACCTCTGGCCTTTGATATTTTTAGTTAACATATAGCTTTACTTTCAGAGACCGCAATTTATCATTATGGGTGTCTTGCACGCGCTAGATATGTTTATAAACGCATCCTGTGGGACAACTTCCAGTGCAGTAAACGAAGTCATTGCCATCGTAGAAACGTACTACGGGTTTGTGTTCTTATTTTTTAGCATAACGTCGCCTGGAGAGCTCCAATCTCAAGGCAAGGGATATAAATTTAGGTAGCACGTGACGTCAGTTCAGCCGTGAGGTACTGCATAAATTGACTCCTACAAAGTGGACGTCTTACTTCGAATCGGAAATTTCGAAGCAAATTTTGAGTAATCCAAACAAATTTTTTTTTTTTTTTCACTTCTTCCATAAGTTCATTAAGCTGCTTTTGTTCTCAGCCCCATCAAAAGCGTGAAGATCAAACAACTTTTTAAATCTTCGCGGTGTTTTTGAAACGGTGAAAGGCAAAGTGGTGTAAGCAGGGTTGCCAAATGTCCCGGATTTTAAGGGACAGTCCCTTATTTGTAAATTTTGTCCCGCGTCCCGGGGAACTTTGATACGTCCCATTTTTCGCCGAAATGATAAATTTATTGTATACGAGTTGGGCGCATACAAGGGCCTGTTCACACCCGGATGTATTTAACACAGTAAAGCACACTATATCATACAATTCAATGGACTATGGAAACACGCTCATTCGAAAACTATTTTATGACTCAAAAGTCACCCCAAAGATTTCCTGCGCACATTATATTATGTACATTGTACAATAATAAAATTACAAATTTTACATACACGTCCCTAGCACTTTATAAGGGCACTTACTTAGTTGTAGTAAACTAATAAAATAAAAATTAGCTTTGTACTATATGCCTAAACCAACTTTAAATTGTTTTTGATTTGCAAATTTTCTATGCAATTACATTATTGTTTACTTAACCTAAACTCTATGTAAGTTGCAAAACAAAGAAAAATGCATTATTTGAAGGGTTAAAATTTCCGGGGGAGTACCCCCTTACCGTGGGGGTATTCCATATTCCCCAGTAGTATAATTATCAAAATCCGTCCCTTATTTTTATTCAACCCGTCCCTTATTTTGGGTGTTTTTATTTGGCAACCCTGGGTTTAAGTCGCATTTTCACCTTTTTTTTTATTTGAGGGCACAAATGTAATCTCCATGTTCAATTTATAGTGGAATCGCAAATAATTATTATTTCCAATATTATAATAAATATTATGAATTATAATTTGTTCAATTTATAGTGGAATTTTTTGTAGTTTTTGCAGTAAAACGCTTTGGACTTGACTTACTGACTTGAACCACTTTGCCTTTCACCGCCTCAATTAAAGAATCTGATTTAATAATGCGGTTGTTCCTCGTAATTTTGAAATATAGGATGTCTAACCTTAATAAAGTGTGCTTTTTATGACATTTTGGTTGATTTACGACCTTACAAGCTACTTTTTCTTCGGCCGATTGAGTTTTAATCGGAAAATTAAATGATTTTCTCGTAAATAAAACATTCTTTAAACATTCTAATAACACACGCCCTTTTTCAGAGCATTTTGGGGCTGAGAAAAAAAAAACCCGAGCATTTGCTTTTTGGTGTCTCCTTCAAAGCCAGCAGAAGTTAAAAAAAAAAAAAAAAAATCAGCAGAGATCTGAAACTAACAGAGAAATGATGGAGAAACCACAACCTATTCATTCTCTTCCTGTGTGCCACTTACAAGCGTCATCGATGTCCGTAAAATCGTAAATACTGGCCTTATCAGACCCCCCCCCCCCCTGAAGGCAGTGGGATCCCCACAGCTGCAAGAGAGAGTGACATGCCTTTCTAGTTTCGGAATATCCTATTTCTGTTCGGTAATTCGATAATAAATATATCCAGAAAGGGGCCGCGACAAAATAAAAATAATTGGAAGGGGTGGGGTGGTTTTCTGAGTGTTTTGACCGAGGGTGTGGGACAATTCATGAGCGGGACTGGGCAACACGTGCAAATATCGTCTTTCCATTATTGTAAATAGAAACATGTTGGAGGTTAAGTTGTCGGCATTTTATCGAAGTTGTTTGTTTTATTTGTTAGCCGGTGCAGAACGTATGGATAGCGTGCTTTACATGGATTTTATGTTTCAAATTTCTATACTCGGGGTAAATCTAACCTGAGTGCACTAAACATACTACAACGGCCAATTTACACCTGCAACGGAAATAACTCCCATGCCGCTACAAAATGCGGATTGCCTTTTATCACCCATTAGGAAAATAATGAAAGTTTTAAATATTTACGTAGTAAGGTTTTAAATATTACGTTGTACGTTTTTAAATAATCACGTAGAAAATGGCACGCTTCAACCTTGAAGGCGAGATAAAAAGTACAGGGAAATGTTTCTGAAAGACGTAAAAAATAACCAAAATAGTCACCAAAAATACTTGAAGTTCAGGCACGTCACTTCTAAAAATAGTAGGGAATAATTATCGAGTCTCGAATTTTAAACAGCAGTTTGTTTCTGTACATCGGGGTCGGAAACGACTTAATTTAATTATCCTCCATTTCAGAGGAATATCGATATTTGGTTGAAATCCTCATAAACCAGCGCCTCAATGCTAGCGAGATTTGATTGACGTAATGAAACAAACAAGCCACAGGCCTGACAAAATAGAAACGTCTATTTCTTTGCCTGAAATGACCCCATTAAGACATCCTTCATATCTGAGAAATATCGAAAGTAGCTTCAAATCTTCACAAACTATGAAGAGTTAATGAGGTCCAGTTAACGTCATAAAATTAAAACACTTCAGACCTGTTCTATTCTCTCTGAGCTTGAAAATGCGAGACTTGCCTTGCGCTACTCATTTTAATGATAGCCTAATGCCCGGATTTCCCCCCTGCTGTTAGGCCTGGTTGGGTTGCGTTGACGATCAACTCTCTAAGACAGTGGTTCTCAAACTTTATACAGACTGAGCGCACTTACAATACTACAGATACTTGCTGGCGCACTGCATACAAAATAGGACTAATATGTTATAATTTGGTGCAAATGTGATCAAATGGGCGTGATTTAACTGGTCTTGTTTAGTGATGCAACATCGATAACAAAACATCGATGTTTTGAAACATCGATATTCAATATTAAAACATCGATGCTAATAAAACATCGCCCAAAAACCATCGATGTTTTTAAATATCGATGTTTTAGAACATCCATTTTTTTAAACTAGTTTAGTAACCTCTAACATTAATGTTACTTCCGTTAGTCGTGGGGGGAGGGGGTGATTTAATTTTACTCTCTGATTGGGCAGACACAAATGATAAAAAATTGGTTGCTTTCGGCTACTTTGATGACTCAAAATTCTCGTTGTAAATACCGCCATGTTTTTCCTTCAAATGTCCAGATAAATTCGTGGTATTGCCAGAAGTTTTGAGGGACTTAAAGCAAATATTGCATTTTTCCAATTTGTCAGAGGTTTTGTAAATATATTTCCAAACGGTACTTTTGGGAGGCATCTTACTAATAACATTAACGTCAACTTATATAAAACCAGAACAAAACAAAAACTTAAATGGATGCACTCGTGTATATACTATTTGTAAAATAAAACCCCGTGGAAGGTTCTGGAGTGTCAGGAACATTCCAAGCGACCTGATTGATTCATTGGTTGTTAATTGCCATTTGTCTGTTTGCTAAGGAATCATTCCCCCTTTTGTATTCGTCCTTTTCAGAATTCAGACATACATTTACTGAGTGTGAAAATTATGCTACGTGGTAATTTTTTTTTATTACGGTACTTTTTCATTAAAAAAAAACATCGAGACAACATAAAACATCGAGCAGAAAACATCGATGTTAAAAAAACATCGGCTTCAATAAATCGATGTTTAAAACATCGATGTTTTTATCAAAACATCGATGTTTTGAAAACATCGACATCGATGTCGCATCCCTAGTCTTGTTTTAATAAAGTTCTCCATTTCAACAACTTGATCTAAGACCTCTCCTAATGTCCTTGACATTAAGGCCTCTCTATGAAGGAAGCAATGAGTTACAATAACATTTTCGTTTTGTTCCTTTATAAAAGACAAAAGACCCCTGTTGCAGCCTATCATAGAAGGCATGCCTACGCACGATTTCCACGTTAACTGCCATTTATGAAGGTAGTTATTCAGGATGTTAAAAATGTCCTCACCTTTTGTAGTCGGGCTTAATTCTTTGCAAAAAAGAAACTGATTTGTTATTTGATTTCCGTTAATGAAACGATTGAATGCTATGAGTTGCGCCTTGATGGTAATGTTGGTTGACTCGTCAACTTGTAGCGCAAAATCAGAACACTGGAGTTTATTACCACATACATTTTTGTAAATATCAGAAGACATTTCCAAAATACGCCTGTTGACAGTATCATTGGTCAGAGGTATCAAGCTTATTTTCATATCTGCTTCATTTCCTAACATCGTACTGACAATCTTTTGGTAAGCAGGCAGAATAAGTGACTCGCCCTAATTATGAGCTTTCATATTTTTTGAGATCAGTTCTGAGACTTGGTAAGAAGCAATTGGTTCAGAAACTTATCCATTTTTATGGGTGAATTATTTTTAACAAAGGCAATTATATCAACGGTAGTTATTCTGAAAGTTGTAAAAGGCACAATACGTTTACTCTTGACGACAGTTCACGTGACACGACACGCCCACTCACCAACGCCTGTTATGCAACACTGCCAGTCGCCACGTGATGAAAGCTAGTGCCGGTGTTAACATGCCGTTCCAGCCACGTTTGTTACGTGTTTTAAACGCGTAAAAAATTTGCGGATCAGAAGCTAGTTGCAAGAAAAGTAACTTGTAACTATCATAATAATGTCGCGACGAAACAAGCCGAGTGTGTCGTAAAGAAATGGTATAATATAGTAACTTAGTATACATTTGCTTTTCATATCTGGATAGATTTTTTAGGAATACTACGCAGCGCACCTGGAAAAGCTCTGGGGCGCAACAGTGAGCCCGGGCGCACAGTTTGAGAACTAAGAAGAGACGCCTCTCTAATCAACCGTTTGTGGACGCCATGCTTTCAATTTGATTCTTTGGTAAGATTCATGTCGTTATGCTATCATCTCTGATGGTGCATATACATTGGTACAGAGTTCTCTGCCTGCAGATCCCCGACTCCTGTCATCACATTAGTCACGGTAACATTAGACTCGGTATTTAGAACCACCCCCATTCCAATGAACACGTGTCTTCCAGATATTCCCCCATTTAGAACCACCCCCCATTCAAGTACCCAAGGTCCCCCGTGTTTCTTGATCTAGTGTCCCCCGCCCCCACTGTCACCATTTGATCCCCGGGACCTCGGGTTCTCCTTTGATGCTATGTATCGGACCGCCAGAGGAGGAGATCCACGCATATACAGAGTACAGAGAGAACATAAATCACTGGCAGACGCAGAGAACTCTGTACCAATCTATATGCGCTATTAGAATTCCACAGATTTTGCACCTCCTGGTGTCAAAACGATGGGCTATTTTGCGTGGCACCGTAAACAAAGTTCTTCCTTTTGCACCTCGCATATTCTGTCTTAAACCGACAAATCGTGTAACGTTTTACGCTAATTAATAGGGTGATTATCTTTGAAAATAGAACTGATAAAATTTTGCGTTTGTTTTTAATCATTTAACTCCCATTTTAAACGAATCATTCTACACTGCTAAATAAAATTAGGGGAGCAAGCAAAGAAGTTAAGAAAACCGTGCGAGACAGCCACGTATTGGCATAAAATGGATAGTACACGCGTATCAATGCGCAGTACAGAAAAAAGACGTCAAAAATTTTTTAATTAAGCTTTAATTCTTTGAAAATATGGAAAAAACACGAAAAGATGATTTAGGGCAACAATTTGGTTAAACGTAAACGATATTAAAAAAAATTATTGTTTAGAAATGATGCAAGATTTTTAATATGGCGTGTGGTCTCCTCGAACAGCTAAGACTGCTGCACACCTGCTTTCCATGGATGCGATGATGTTATCGATAAGACTTTGGGGAATACTGTTCCACTCCTCAAGAAATGCTATCTCCAAGTCTCGGAGAGTAAAAGGAGGCCTTGGTCTCGCAGCAATGCGTCGTCCGAGCATGTCCCAAACATGCTCGATTGGATTGAGGTCAGGAGAGCACGCTGGCCATTCCATACGCTGTATTGTTTCAGCTTCAAGCAAGTTCTCCACAAGACGAGTTGTACGCGGTCTGGCATTATCATGCTGGAAAACAAAGGAATCTCCAATGGCTGCAGCGTAAGGTATGACATGATGTCTCAGTATTTCGTCTGCAGACCTTCGGGCCGTCAAAGTACCATTCCGAATGATATGCAGGTCCGTACTTCCACCTATGCTGATTCCACCCCATACCATTAAACCAGCTCGTCCGTATTGTGACCTTTAACGAACGAATGTGGGGTTATTTCGAGTGCTCCTTTCCCTCCATACCAAAACACGTCGGGTGTCACACTCCAGACTGAATCGGGACTCGTCTGTAAACAGCACTTGGCTCCAATCATGTTGCTCCCAATCTCGATGTTCAGCAGCCCATCTTCTTCGGGCCGCACGGTGGCGTGAGGTCAACGGAATGCAGACCATTGGCCTACGTGCATAGAGACCTCCCTGATGAAGCCTATTACGTACTGTTTAGCTGGACACCCTTCGTCCTGTTGCCAAGAGCAACTGTCTTTGCAGCTGAGTAGCATTGTCTGTTCTATTTCGACGAGCAGTTAACAGTATATACCGGTCATCAGTTGCTGTAGTGGCGCGTGGCCGACATTGCCCTGGTCGACGTCTAACATTCCCTGTTTGTTGGAATCGATTCCACAGCCTTGCAACGACACTTCTGGCGACTCCAACAGCGTCCGCGACACTACGTTGTGTTTGCCCGGATTCAAGTCTGCCTATAATACGCCATGCCATGGGTTCCGGTAAATCACGTTGTTGAGACATTTTCAAGTCGCCTTTCCTCAAAAAGAATAACTGAGCAATCGAATTTCCCAGTTAAGGCAGGGAAACAGACGTTTCTGCAATTCCCGATTTCCGCCCTTATGTTCTTTTTCTGGTTTTTGACGTCATGAACTTTGATTTGCATATGAAGTTTTCTTCTTCTGTTTCCTGCTAGGCTTTAACTTATGGGTGATTTATTTTATGTTACTCATCGGTGTAAGAATTTGCGTAATTTCGTTAAAACCATGTGCTCCCCTAATTGTTTTGAGCAGTGTAGTTTCGGACCACGAAGGATGGTTTTTAATGTCTGACTGATCTTTTGCAACACACCGACGAATTCATCCCAGTCAGGGAACTTTGTTGTTTTAACCCTGCGTTGGGCGTGCGACATTTACTAACGTGTTTAGGCGCGTGTTCTACATTTATTACTGTTTAAATTAACAAGGAAAAAATTCTTGAATAAAAACTGGTGCATTACTTTCTTTTAAGTATTTTAAACAGTAATAAAAGAATTTAAGAAAATTTATTTGCGTATCTAGCAGTTGTTAGGAACAATTAAAATTTTTTCTTACTGTTTAATGCTTATTTTACATACAAAGGCAAAAGTAAATAAATAAAAACAACAAAAGTAAGCAAACATCAAATTTTTGAGTACTAAATTTATATAAACAGATAATACTTACAAATATCGTTTCTATTTAACAAAATAAACAATGTATTGTATTTTGTATGTATTGTATATATGTAATTTGTATTTAACAAAACGTAACGTAATCAGACGCGTGGTCTACAAATGTGAACCAACCAAATAAACCACACATGTACGCACCCCTTGAGAAACGAAACGATACTAGTTGCGTAAAACAATATAGTACAGTGACTCCCAAAAGTGTTCGTAATTCCACCACTGTTTGTATATATATATATATATATATATATATACAGACACACACACATATATATATATATATATATATATATACAGTGGCTCCCATAAATGTTCGGACACTTACGATTTTCAATGAAATAAGGGGTCTATCCATTAATTAAAATGAATATTTCAGAATGGGTATTTAATAATAAGATCTATAATCTATTCTTAACAAAACTACATGAAATATTTTGAAAACATAGTAAAACTTTATTTTTAAGAAACCAGTAATCAAAAAGTAACAAAAACTTTATCTCACAAAAGTCATCGGACACTGAAATATTTTCGGATAAATTCATAATTAAAATTATCGTCTGGCGCTTTATTTTTATTTTTGAATTGTGGTGGCATTTGAAATATCATTTGGCTTAATTTTTGCTTGCCTACTCCGTAATATTCTAATTATTATTTTAAAATGGCTCGTAGTCGTAAAGAAACAACAAACAGCATTCGAAAATTGATTTTTTTTTTCATCATAGTAGTGGTAAATCAGTTCGGAATATTGCTAAATTACTTCATTTCTCCCATTCTGCTGTGCAGTATGCGATAAAACCCTTTAACGAAGAAAATCGGATCGAAAACAAGGTAAGAAAAGGTCGTCCGGCAAAGTTAACAAAACGTGATCAAAGATTTATAATTAGAAAAATTGTGAAACATCCACGTTTGAGTGCTGTAAAAGTTTCTGCAGAATTTAATGAAACATTTTCTACTTCAATTTCACCTGAAACTGTTCGACGAGTTCTCAGAGCAGCTGGATTACATGGGCGTTCTGCCCGTAGAAAATTTTTTGTGAGTGAGAAAAACAGAAAGCTTAGGCTTTCTTTCGCACTATCAGCGATAAATAAGCCCCAAATGTATTGGAATAATGTCTTATTTGCCGATGAAAGCAAGTTTAACATTTTTCGTTCTAATGGGCGTATAACTGTATGGAGAAGAAAGTGAGTCGCGTTTTTTGAACGTCCTTTAATTTTAATGAAAAAAAAAATATTACGAGTCAGATTTTATCTCATTGCAGAAAACGATTTAGTTTAGTTCCCTCAAAAAATTTAACTTTGCTCTCATTATTTTGACGTGTGTTTTCACGTGAAAAAAAAAGATAGGAACATAATTTAATAATTTCAAGATTGACAGCCTGAGCTGTCTGTTTTTCTTGACAGCCTCTTAACTTAATACCTCTTAACTTATAACTTTTTATATACCATGTTCTTAAATTTTCTGTTGAATAATATAAATTTGACAAGTCTATGTATTAATAAATACTTTTTAAAAAAAAGTTTTTATGATTTATCCCAGCAACTTGAAAGAAAATGAAGTTAATTGGAAGTTAACTCGCGTTTAACTTTTCGGTCCCGTCCCAGCCGACAGATGGCTGCACCAGTCTACAAAACAAAATTAACTGAAAATTATAAAAACATGGTAAAAATCTGATTAAAGATGGCTAAAAGTATGAAAAGAATGCATTGTCATCGTGTTCTGAGCTAATCTAAAAGTTTCAAATGTCTAGCTAGTCCGGAAGTCAGTTAAAAATGGATTGCGAGATTTGTACTGGACAATTACAAACAAACAAGAAAGCGAGTTAATAAAAACATGGTAATGAAAATGCTTAACTTAATACTGGGATAATAGTGTTAATCTATTTGTATAATGCACGGTAAACGCCCAAGTGGGTATTATCTGCGTATTTGTCGGCTATGCCTTGGTTTGGGGCCCATACCCAGGTCGAAACATAAAGCTACTGTGCACTTACTAACGCCACTGGATTCACTCATTTCAGTATTAACGTGTGGAGAAAATGTGTCCACTGCATTTTATTTTTTAACTGGACGGATTGCTCACGGCAGAGAAAGGGATAATATGAATAATATATATATATATATATATATATATATATATATATATATATATGACGACCGACATATATATATATATATATATAGATGATCACATATATATATAGATGACCGACAATAATATGACGGTAATCTATATATATAAACAGGGCCCGATTATGAACGCTGGGGGCCCCTGGGCAGATGCTATTTGGGGGCCCCCCTTACGAACATATCCAGGGGCTATACATACTATTAGAAGTACTAGGTGCATACACCAAGGGTTTTTTGGGCCCCCTAGCATCAGGGGGCCCTGGGCAAAGTCCCGATTTGCCCATGCGATAAGAAGGCCCTGTATATAAAACAGTTCCGTAACTGCAGTTACGGAGCTGTTTTATATACATATAGTCAGTCATGAGTCAGTGAGTCAGTCATGACTCACTCACTGACTGACATACAACGCACAGACCAAACCGCTGGACCTAAAGGGCTGACATGTTGCATGGCGATTCTTCTTATGGTGTAGGGGTGCACTTAGAAAGATTTTTGAAAAACTCTTATTCTATTTTTTAAAATTAAATTTTTAAGCTGTTTTAGTAACTTTTTTTAAGTTTGCATTTAAAATAATAATTGGAGGGTTATAAAATTTATATCACGAGAAAGATCCTAAAAATTCCTTTAAAATGAGATCTTTTTCGAATCTTTACTTCCCTTTTCTGATTTTTGGGGAATTTTAAAAAATTAGTGTTTAGAATTTAATTTATGAAATACCGATCACGTGATTTCTTTTTCTGGTACTTTAAATAAATTTATTGTCACGTGCCTAACAACGAAATAGACAAAAAAAATATTTTTTTTCTTGCTAATGCGGCAGACGATTGGATATCATCAAAAAAATATTAAAATACAGTAAAAGAAATGTTCCTCAAACTGTATTATATTAACTGTACTATATTCTTTAGTATGTCCTATTAGATTTGACTTGAATATTTTCTTCTACTATTTTATCTATAAATGATCTATAAATATCTATGATGTAAAATATTTTTTTTACATCAATTGTATACATTGATCGTCGTATTTATTATAAATATATATACATATACATATATATATATATATATATATATATATATATATATATATATACACTGAAGTGCCACTGAATTACGGAAAGCCTATGCAAAATGTGTAGCGCTGCGCATCATGTATGCGCAAATGAGGGCGCTGTGGTAACTGCATATATAGCGCGTACTGTGGTTGTTCTGAATTAGTTGTTGGAATTGCCAGTATGGGTAAACTGCCTGATTTAGACGCCTTCGATCGCGGACAAATCGTAGGTGCGCGACACATGGGCCATTGAATTTCCGAAATCGTCAGACAGCTAGGATTTTCAAGGTCGACAGTGTCAAGAGTATACCAAGAATACATGGATGGTGGAAAAAAAAAAAAAACTAGCGATCGGGCAAACTGCAAAGGACAATTAGCCTTGACAGTGCGTGGTGAGAGACGGCTCAGGCGTATTGTACGTAGCCAGCGAAGCCAAACATTAGCTCAAATTACCACCCAGTTTAATGACGGTGCCAGTCGTACAGTCAGTTAACGGACTGTGCAACGCTCGCTTCACCGTATGGGTTTCGGGAGCCGTCGACCTACGAGAGTACCTTTGCTCTATACTCGCCATCGGGCTGCACGTCTTGCCTGGGCAAGAGAGCACAGAGACTGGAGTGTAGAGGACTGGAAACGAGTAGCATGGAGTGATGAGTCTCGATTCCGACTACTTAACGTCGACGGGAGGCTGAGAATATGGCGTCAGGCTCATGAAGCCATGGATCCTGCATGCCGGGCTGGAACTGTACAAGGGCATTGTGGCTCAATCATGGTCTGGGGTGTTTTTTCGTGGCACAGTTTGGGATCTTTGGTGCGTGTACCAACCTCCCTCAATGCAATTTGGTACGTAGAGTTGCTGGGTGATCACCTCCATCCGTTTATGCTGTTCTGTTATCCGCGCGGTAATGGAGTTTTCCAGCAAGACAACTGTACCTCTCACAAGTCCCGGATCTTTGGTGCGTGTACCAACCTCCCTCAATGCAATTTGGTACGTAGAGTTGCTGGGTGATCACCTCCATCCGTTTATGCTGTTCTGTTATCCGCACGGTAATGGAGTTTTCCAGCAAGACAACTGTACCTCTCACAAGTCCCGGTTGGCTACTGGCTGGTTGGATGAGCATTCCTCTGACTTCTCTGTCATGATTTGGCCACCTAGAAGCCCAGACTTAAATCCTATTGAGCACCTTTGGGATGTTTTGGAACAAGGCGTGAAAGGCCATCACACAGCACCAAAGAACCTTACTGAATTATGGACAGCTTTAACCAATATTTGGCAAGCAATTCCCGTGGAACGTTTCCAGAAAATTGTTGAATCTATGCCTCGTCGTGTGGCAGCCGTTATCAAGGCCAGAGGAGGCCCAACTCGTTACTAGGTAGGTGTCCCTAATTCAGTGGCACTTCAGTGTATATATGTATATATATATATATATATATATATATATATATATATATATATATATATATATATATATATATATATATATATATATATATTTGCTCATTAATTGCATACATTGGCCGTTGTATTTAATTTGAATGCACTCCGTAGCGAAATGTGGGTTTTCAGCTAGTTAAAAAATAAATTTTGAAATCGGCTTTCGTTTGTTTCAATGCTCCGACTTAGCTTGACTAATTTAGAACCCACAATTGAAAAGTTAATTGAAGCAGAGCGGCAGAAATCTTCTCATTAAAATTATATGCCAAATAAACGAAAATTATAGATATTTAATTCTGTAGTAATCACAGGACTGATTTTTTTTTTCTTCTATATGCAATGATTTTGGGTTTACAGCCATACCTCGCTTTACGGCCTAGATACATTCCGGAAAAGTTGGCCGTAAAGCGAAAGCCATATAGCGAATCCATTATTTTGATACAAACCCGTACAAATTTAATTGGATCTGCTCCAATTTTTTTTTTATAAATAATATAGTTTTTAGTTCATAAAGCATTTTATTCTTTTTATTTCTTATAAAAATGCCTACATAAAAATAAAAGTACAAAACAATGTAATAATAATCAGAAATTCAAAAAATAAACATATAAACAAAAAAGGAAAGAAATTACAGTAACCACCGCTTATAGTGATCAGTGGTTATGAGAATCAACCGTTTATAAGAATCAATATCGCGAAAACAAAAACAAATGTATTATTTCCATGTTGAAATTTTAGCTTTAAAGAATCAACCCACCGGTTTTAAGAATCAGTTTACACTCTTCGCTTTTCTTTCATTTTTCCAAAAAAGTCACTTAAACCCTCAAAAGGCACGAAGTTCTTTCATTTTCTTTTTTTTTAAAATGAGACTGATAAGATGGGATGGAATATAGTCGTAAAATTCATCCCTTTCTTTATTAGACATAACATAATAGTTTGCCCTTAAACGCTTTAGCACAACACTGTCCTATTATCTTGACTCAGGGGCATCTTTACTCCGGGTCCGATTTCACTTTTCTCCACTGACAAACAAAAATAGTTTTTTCCCACCTCCCACATCCTGCCGGCGGCTTCCTGGACCCTGAAACACATAAATCTCCGCAAAGTGTCCACTATCACTTAGGCAAACGTGACATTAGTAGTATTCAGCACGTTATCAAACCGTGAAACGTAAGCTAGAAGGTGAATCTTTGTCTGAGACTATTAGTATTGAAAGAGGCATAAAAAGCCTCCTGAAAACTTCATTACGTCAAACTACCATAGAAAACTTTTTCTTGCTCCCTTCCTGTAGTCGAAATATTAAAACTGTTAAGCATGTATGTTGTAAGAAATATTGGGTTTTTTTCTTCTCTTACTATAATCATGTGTATCTACTTATAGGTCTAGAAATTAAGTTGTATTTTTAAAATTATAAAAAATAATTTTAATAAAAGATAATTAACGTAAATTAAAGAGTATTTTATGGTAAATTATCTAATATATGTATATATAGGTGTGTGTGTGCTTGTCCGAAAACCTAAATTTCGGCTATAAGAATCAACCGCTTATAAGAATCAAAAACAGTAATAACAAACGTGATTCTTATAAGCTGAAATCACTGTATATGCACAGATGTATACATATAATAAAAACATAAAATAAAATGTTTAAAAACGGTTTAAATGTGATGGCGAACATTAACATGTTAATGCAATTCTTCATGTAGTGAATTCACATAGTGATTTTTCATGCATGAAGAATCACTATGCGAATGTATAACGAAATATTGTGGAACGTAAATCGAAAAGGTGCCATAATTAAAAATGACCGTTATAACGAAATGCCCTATAAAGAGTGGCCGTATAGCGAGGTATGGGTGTATTTTTTATAATTTCCTGTGATTTTTCTCAAAGGTTTATTTACTTATATATAATAATTACAACAATTACTTATCTTCCCATTTGAATATTATTGGAAGTAAATGATATTAAAAATGTTGCATTTAACTTATATAGTAGTTCTTTAATACCTTGTTAAAAAACCCCACCGGTCCGCGAAATTTTTTCACAAATTTTTCCTGTCCGAGGGCCAAAAAAGTTTGAGAAACGCTGGTTTAAAGCACACTATACCATATTTTTACCTCCCTGAATAATTTAAATTAATAAAAATTGCATTTTATTTTAAAAAAACAGGAAATGCCCCGAGGTGTCAAATTTCTTTCTCTATTAAGGATTGCAATTTTTAAAAAAATGTTTGAATCCATGTCGGCAATCCTTGGATACATTTTCTCCATAGGTTAATATTCAGGTGAGTGAATTCAATAAGTTTAGTACACAGCAGTCTTAAGCCTCAAAGCTGCTGGGTGTGTTGGAGGGGAATATACTAAAATTGGGATAGGACCAGGGTTGCCAAATAAAAACACCGAAAAAAAGGGACGGGATTTGATAACTATACTACTGGGGAGTATGGAATTCCCCACATGGAAAGGGGGTACTCCCCCGGAAATCTTTCGAATTTTAACCTTTCGAATAATGCAGTTTTCGTTCAGTTTTGCAACTTACATAGAGTTTAGGTTAAGTAAACAATAATGTAATTACATAGAAAATTTACAAATCAAAAACAATTTAAAGTTGGTTTAGGCATATAGTACAAAACTGATTTTTATTTTATTAGTTTACTACATCTAAGTGCCCTTATAAAGTGTTAGGGACGTGTATGTAAAAATTTAAATTTTATTATTGTACAATGTACAGAATATAATGTGCGCAGGAAATATTTGGGGCGACTTTTGAGTCATAAAAAAGTTTTCGAATGAACGTGTTCCCACAGTCCATTGAATTTTACGATATATTGTGTTAAATACAGTAGCTAACTCTACTAGAGATATTTTGTCACTTTCAGAGGAAACTTTAGTGGTGAAAAACTTTGACAGATTGCTGCAAGATGAAACAGTTGTTTTGTCTTTCTTGGTTTTTTTGTTTTTTGTTTGTTTGTTTGACGTTAGTTTTCTCATGGTTAAGGAAATCCGTTCATCTATATATTTAATTTGCTAAGCCGACTTTTTGAGCAGTCCGTGAGAGAAAACTACGGCATCAATTTACTTCATTTTGGTCTTAAACGAAGGATTGTAATCTGTTGATTTGTCAAATTTGGTTTTTGTAACGGCAATTTCTATTAATGAGCGACAATTCACAGTTAAAAATTGCGCATGCTCAGAGGCATGTTTAAACCTGTCTTTAGAAATTCACTGTTTCTGCGCATGCTCAGTGACATGTTTTAATGATAAACATGTTTATTTCGAGGAGTCTCTAGGTCTCTCTCTGCCATTTTTATAATAATTATGTTTGTGAAATATAAGATTAAACCTGATGGAAATTGTTTAATTAGCGATAATTTACAATTTAAAAAAATTGCTTTCTGCGCATGCTCAGTGACATTTTTTAAATCTGGCTTTAGATACTAAGCACGAGGCTTCTTAAACACATTTAATTTTTTTCTGCACATTTTTATGATTTTCTACATTTGGCAATGATGTGTTGAGTGCATTTATTTACTATTTAGCCGTCATGTTTTGACGGGTAACAACAAGTAATCTTTTATTTCCCAATGCACCAGACAGGGCCTGACATAACTGACATAACAACTAAGATCTTCCAGTACCTGAATATGCTGCCACCACAATTTAGACGGAGTATCCTCAGGGTTCGTACCATCCTCCCACCCCTACAAATCCCACAGAAGATCTACGGATTTAACGCGCCCAAACCTCGCGTAGACACGTGAGCATTAAGTGGCGCTTGTCTTGACTCGACACCATTAGTATCGAATCTCAAAGCTCTAACTACTAAACTGCCGGTAGCATTTTTATTTATCTCTACCCCTGTTCCTATTCAGAAGCCAAATCTGGTGTTTTAGGATCCCCGAATAAAAAGTTTCAGGCGGTTATAAAAGACAACTCGTCAATTATATATAACAGACGGAAAACGTGGGGGCCATTTCATCTATAACAGGGGTTCTTAAACTTATGTAGTCCGAGGACCCCCTCTTGAACAACATTTCTTTTTGCGGACCCCATCCCAACTCTAGGCATTTTAAGTCGTTTTTGAGACTTCATTTCTGGCTCAATAATCTCATAGGCACTACGTTATAATAAATATTGGTAAAAATGTATCGCTGGTTATTTCAATAAATGGTCTCGCGCATTTATAGATACGAACATTTTTATTGGGACATAGAATAAAAAACATAAAATGAATAAAAACAGTAGTAAAAAGAATTTTAAAAGTTACAAATCATAATACATTAAACTCGTACAAACATTTCTCGGTCAAATATTGGTCAAAATAGATCTATCTTATTATAACATGTTTTCTGTAAAGGATTTTTACTTAATGAGATGGGTGCAGTGGTCAGAGCCTAACTAAGGCAGCCCCCACATCAGAGGGCGGGGGGGGGGGGCCCTTAAATCAATGCGGCATGCATCGAAAAGAGCTTTTTAGCCTATTTTCTAAGTGCATAGGACTTGCCTACGGTATTTTTCGTTAACTAATTCAAATTGCTAAAAATGTCGTTACATTTTATAATTATAAATTTAAATAACATTTTTGTCAAATTTTGTCTCTTCAGATGTGCTATATCCTTTTTAATGATGGACATAGAATTGTCAGAAAATCAATAAAATGGACAGAACGATATTTCGTCTGACCATTGGATGGGGGGACTTTTAGGTTCTAGTCAATTTCCTTGTTATATATCGATAATGAGGTGAAAAATTTAAATACCCCACTAAGTTCGGTTCTTCATTACTGAAGTAGTGAAGCAGAGGGGGCCCCCACAGAAGTTTTTGCCCCGGGCCCCAATTAGGCTAAGTCGGGCCCTGGCAGTGGTTCTCTTGAAACCAGAACCGCAATGTCGGGCTCTATGTTGGAAAGTTTTATTCCGAGGTCCGCTTCTACACCGAGTTTGTTTCTGCACTTTGATTTCATATATATAACAGTACCGAAAGAGCCCGTATACATAAATATGTTGTGCAGAACGGAATCAAATGTTAGAGGGCTCCATTTGCAAGTGCAGGGTAATCAGATCTGAGAAATGACCAAAAGTTCATTTCTGTTGAATTGTAGCTTCAAAGACGTATCGCATGATAATTCCACGAGAATTTATTGTTCAAGCATAGATTGTTAGTGTCGAAATTGTTAGTGTGGACCCCTGGTAATGGCTACGCGGACCACAGTTTAAGAATCTATAACTTTAACCTTACATGTTCTGTGCAGCTGCATAAAACTGCATCCCGGCCAAAAAATAAACGAGTCTGATGAAATATTGGCGGAAATGCACCACCAGGTCGATATTGGCAGACGATTTCTCATTCTTCTAAACATTCGCAGATGGTTTTGCCTTATTTGTGCAGCATCGACGGTGGAGAGAGAGCTTCGAAACACTGTCGACGCGCGATTGTCGGACATTATAAATTAAAAAAAAAAACAAAATGAAATAAATTTCCGCCTGCGACGAATTGCGCCCAGACGTTAACCAAGCATTTAGAGGCCCCGGGGCAACAGGCCCTGATTTTCCATAGGGGCCCCGAATGTTGGGCCCCCCCCCCAAATTTTTATTTTAAAAGGAAAAAAAAATTCCAATTCAATTTTTTTTTTAATTTTACCCTTTGTAATAGCAATTTTTTTACATATCCTTTCAAATTTGATTGATTGGTTCATCATATGTATAGTTCATCATATGTATGTTATAGTGTATATAAGGGATTAATAAGTTTTTCTGGTTGCATTGTATTGGTGTTTTAATGGTGACGTTAATATGTTGTACTGCTTTTTGTTATTTGATAATGTTCTAGGCTTCAAATAGCCAAGTCTTGGTAAAATGGTACTTTCGCAATGATTCATGATTATTTTTTGTGTGTGTCAACATTGGAAATTTTACGCCCACATCCGTGTTAGGGGGGCCCCCATCCCGAGTTGTGCCTATAATCAAGATGTTTCGAAATCGGGGCAAGGACGCAAATTGGGTAAATAATGAAACATTTTTCTGGAGCTCGGGGGCCCAGGGGCATTGTCCCGGTTGCCCCAGCCTTGTCACGGACGCAACGTCATCAATCGAATAAACGGTCATCCCTGGTTGATGGCAGGGCCGCTAGACCAGCCGTACTCGACCCTTATCTATCGCGGGCGTATGTTTGCCACGTTACGCAACATAATATTATAATAAAGTACACTATACCTCACACAGTACACTATACTACATAATATAACAAATAAAACTCAAAACCTAAATGTATTCAAGCATTTATTTTAAAAATGAATGTGAGTTTTAATGTCCATAAAGCCATTGATAATTATTATGTTAGGTTGTAAAATTAAAAAATAAACTGAATTTATAATATTTTCTGTAATTTGTTGTTTCATTTAAGGTAAAATTATATTTCAGAGAAATTTCAATTATCCATACGGTATCCGTACGGAGAATTTTCATAAGAGGCACTGTTAACTTGCAGCCCCCCCCCCACACAAAACCACAAAACCACAAAAAGAAAAATTTATAATTCGTATTAACACCCACCACCACCTGGTATGATATGAGCATACCTGCATTGCAAAAAGATAAATTTTCATGTGAAAAGAAATCGGCTGGCTTCTTTAGCCTATATTCCTCCAATACAAAAATTCAAATTTCCTGAAATTTTTGTTATTGGTGGCATAATAATGCATTATACACTGAAATTATATGAGTGCATGTATTAGGCAGAATTGCACTTGTCTATGTTGCGAGATATTCTGTATTCGATTTAGTCAAAAGATAAGCACAATTGAAATATTCAACAGGCTTCCGGAGCATATGGTATTGTGGAAAATCAAATAAACCTCTCAATAAAAACCAACATTTCCTAAATATAAATATTTATATAAAGAAAATGTGAATATGCACTTTTTAAATATTTTAGCGTGTAATCAACAAAACAAAGAAATGGCGAACTTCATACAAAAATATCTTAGTAGAATATTTATCTAAAACCAAAATTGATTCCTATTGCGAATTGGTCCCTATGCGAATTGATTCCTATTATGTCCAAAAACCTAAAAAACAAAGAGAGAGTCCATCTTCGGGATATACCATGTAATAGCTACACATTTAATCCACTACATCAACTCCTGCTTTTGTCATATCCAGCATAATCCAGTATAATCGCTGGTTTACCATCCACTGTTGCATCATCATGCTCTGTCGACAAAAAAGTATGACTCCCTTATTTTATTTTCCTAGGAAAGTAAAATTACTTTTAACATCGGGAACAAAATTATTAATAATTATTTAGTATCTAAAACTTCATCAGGACATTTATTTGATTAGCCTTTTTAAATTTATAATCACAGAAAATCAACTTTGTAAATGCTTAGAATTATTTTAGCGATTAAAAATGAATGGAAAGGAATAAAAAGGTCAGAAACTCAGACCTGCATTAGAAAGGGTGTAGCTATAAATAGAAACTGCTTGCAACATCCAAACCTTACATGTTAAAACCATAAATTATGAAAATGTTGCACTTTATACACGGACGCGCCTTCTGAAGGGTTAAAGAAGGGTGGGGGGGGGGGGATGGGAAAGCTTTTTGACCGCAGTTTGTTCGGCACAGATCTTCAATTACTATGCGATTTTTCGCTAGTCAAAACACCTGCCGCTCCTATCAAGTTGTTCCTGCTCTGTTTGGATAGACACTCTGATAGAATCCTGGCATCTTTACGAAACAGAACGTCTATAGACATGCAAGGGGTTTTTTGGTTTGCAGTAAAGTGTTTTCACACCGAGAATCCTCTAGGTTCTCAACCTTTTTCAACCCACGTACCCCTTTCTGTGTATCATTAACTATGCGTACCCCCCAACAATAACACTTTAGTTTTATTAAAATGTGTTATATTAGTTAAAGTTTAATTATTAAACTGTTAAAGTTTAATTACGAGTGGGTAATTTAAATTAAAAACAAGAAATTTTATTTTAATGGACATTTTATTACAAGGTTTTTATTAATCTATATATATAAAACAGTTCCGTAACTGACTCACTGACATACAACGCACAAACCAAACCGCTGGACCTAAAGGACTGAAATTTTGCATGGCGATTCTTTTTATGGTGTAGGGGTGCACTCAGAAAGATTTTTGAAAAATTCTTCTTAGTTTTTTTTTTAAATTAAAAAATTTCTAAGGGGATTTTTTTAAATATTTCTTTAGGGGTAGGGAATGTCACAACACCGTCTTAGCTCTTTGGCCACTATATCAATTGAAAGAACAATAGCTTGTCAATTTGATCTGGAGAAAGTGATTGACAGATTTGCAAACGAGAAAGCAAGACAACAAGAATTTAGAAGTTTTTTTTATCTGGAAACTGGACATGCATAAGTACATTTTGTCAACACTGACGAATACTATGTGATCTGCACAACTGCATAGATATTCATGTCATCATTGTTTGGAAGCACTGTGAACAACGATTTTCAAGTGTGAGTCAAATTAAACCCAAAAGATCGGAGAAAAATCTTGAGAACTCCTTGAGAATTGCAACCACTTTAATTGACCCAGATATGGATGCATTAGTATCACTCCTATTGTTATCTTTATAATATATATATATATATATAATAGTTCCCTAACTGACTGACAGATAACGCACAGATCAAAACCGTTGACCCTAAAGGGCTGACATTTTGTATCGTGATTCTTCTTATAGTATAGGGGTGCACTAAGAAAGACTTTTAAAAAATTCTTAGATTTTTTAAAATAAAATTTTTAAGCTGTTTTTGTAACATTCTTTAAGTTTGCATTTAAAGTAATAATCTGAGTGTTATAAAATTTATATTATGAGAAAGATCATAAAAATTCCTTTAAAATGAAATCTTTTTCGAATCTTTAACCCCGTTTTCTGATTTTTGGTGAATTTTTAAAGATTTGTTATTAGAATTTAACTTATTAAATGCTGATCACGTGGTTTCTTTTCTTTTTGTGATACTTTAAATTAGTTTTGCGTCACGTGCATGACAACGAAATAAATTGACAAAAAAAAATATTGAAACACGTTAAAAGATAAAATTGAATCACTAGTCTCATTGAGATGGAAGTTTTTTAAGAATTTAATTCAAATGAGTATGTTTTATGGATATTAAACATACAAATTAATTGCATACATTGACCGGTGTATTTAATTGGAATATTTTCTCCTACGTTATTATGTCTATAAAAATATCCGTTACGAATCTTTTTAATAAACATATATTTTTCTGGCATTAATTGCATACATTGACCGTTGTATTTAATTTGAATAGTAATGAAGCACAGGTATTCAGCTAGTTATAAATTAAATTTACAATGAAATATGTTAACTATGTATATATTTTTTACTCATTAACTATTTTTAAATGTTAGGTATATTTTTGTGTGGCCCAAAACAATTCGTCTTCTTTCAATGTGGCCCTAGGAAGTTAAAAGGTTGGACACCCCTGCTTAATACAGGGAAATGAAACACAGTGGACACCTTTGAATTTGAAAAGCTGGAAATTCACGACTAACACTTGTACAAAACGTAGTTCTGGTAACATGATATAAACAGTGAGTCAAATAAGAATTTCTTCAGAGGGGATGATTGTGTGAAACGAACACTGTTCCTTCGACCTTTCATGAAAAGGGGGGTTTCTAAGTGTGGAACGCTGCTATAGACCATGGGTGGCTAACCGGTCGATCTTCGACATGATAGTAGGGGATCGCGCGCCATAATTTCATAAATATATGGACTATTTCATAAATATAGGGACTAATTTCATAAATATAGGGAGTTAACATCAGCTGCTCATCTTCCATAAAAAATGAGAACTAGTCGATCGCCGAATAAAAAAATCATAGAAGTCGATCGCCAACTAAAAAAGAGTTGGACAGCCCCAAGTTGGTCATGGCGAAAATTTCTTCAAAATTTGGTATTTAAAGTACTTTTTTTTTTCTTCTTTCTGCTAGTTACAGCTATATCAAATGTTGATAATTAAATAGATATGGTATTTTCAGATGGCCCTAAATTGTCTGCCCACATTAATTTGTCCGATTCCTTTTATAAATTTCGTACAATCAAGAAAATTATTTGCTTAATGACTCAGCTAGTGAGAAAAGCGGAGCGCGTTTAGAACATCGCAGCTGCATGCTCAGCAAAACTATCCTCGCCCCAAAGTCCGAGATCGGATGTTTTGAGAGCATCGTTCCGGCGCCCCTCCCACCTCTCTTTCGGTCGTTGTGTGTTCCGATTTCGAGGATCGGAGGCGGGGAAAGAAGTCAAGAATCAGTCTTCCAGATTGGCTAAGAAATCGCTCTCTTTTCGCTGCAGTTTTTGAGGCTGGAATCTCGATTATCTGTCGCAGAAAATATCTGAAATAGGATACTATTTAACTGAAAGGATACTGTAAATATCCTATACTATTTTTCCAAAACTACGTATCGTACGAATCTCGCAAACGTTTTTCATGGGGTATAAGAAATTTTATATTTTAAAGCAGTGGTGCGCAAACTGTAGGTTGCGAAAAAAACAAAAAATCAAAGGGGTCGCGGATAGTTTGAAGTAAATTTATGTTATTGAATTAATTAATTAAAAATATGCTTTAAATTTTCTATAATTACGTATTTTTAATATTTTTATTTACATTTTTTTACGTGATAAATATTATATGACATTGTTATATAAGGTCTCAAACAGTCTTGCAAGGATATATTTACATCGCGTCTATTCTCTTCTAGCTATCTGCGTGAGAGTGGGTTTTCAAAATGAATTATAATAAAAACCATACAACAATACAACAATTAAGACTTAACCCGGAATATGATAGGAGCAGTGGCGCATCCAGGGGGAGGCAAGGGGCCCTGGCCTCCCCCCAAAGAAATAGAAATTGCATTATGAATATTGATTTTGCATTATAAATATTTTTATCCATTCATCTCGGCCCCCCCCCCCATGCATTATAAATATTTTTATCCGTTCATCTCGCCCCCCTCCCCCAAGAAAAATCCTGGGTGCGCCACTGGATACGAGAGTAGCACTCTCTAATAGTATTTCGGCAAATATGGAACAAATATTATTCACGTCTGTGAAGTTGGCCGCCCGACACTGAGATATCGAAATTTTGAAAACGGCATTTGTTTCAGTGTCTTTGAGCACCAAAATTTTTTGTTTGAGCGCTCTTTGTAAAAGAGTTACGGGCATTTCAGTAATCAGCGGGAAAAAAACAACCAGCTCCCCCCTACGTTGCGATGAGATTTTGTGTTCATATAATTCATTTATAAAGGGCACTCAAACGAATGCCGTTTTCAAAATTTGAATATCTCAATGTCGGGGGAGCTGGGTGTTTTTCGTTTTGAAAATCTGAATATTTCAATGTCGCAGACGTATATTACTCGAGGTCTTGGCTTACCCTTCTTATTCATTTTTTGCTATTGTAATTTTATAGAAGTAAATCAAGTTTATGATTTTCGGTGTTTTAATATATAGCTTATTAATATATATCTTATTATTTCCAAAGCATACTCTTTTTTAAAATTTTAATTTTTGTTAATTTTTACCTAAATGAAATACAAATACATATTATTATTTCAATATGAAGTTTTGGTCAGATGAGATTCGGCAAGAACAAAAGTGTAGACATTTTTTACTGTTTATATGAATAGTTAATATTATATATACCCATAATCTATAGTTCATTTATTTTAAAAATAATTTCTCAAAATTTGCTTATTTTTTTTTCCCTATCTTTTGTGAACATTTTCCTAATTTAAAAAAAAATTTTTGCTACGACCAAAAGATGTTCATAAGGGGTCGAGTTACTTTCTGTTCTTTCTGTTTAAAGATAGTGGGTCGCGGTCAAAAAGAGATTGCGCTCCATTGTTAATACAAGAAGAAACCCAGTTACTTAATCCGGACACTTCCATGTGTTTAGGCACACTGTATGTAACGGGTGAAATAGATCAACAGTACGGAAATGGCAGGTGGAAATGTTAGTCATAGATCGCACTAGCTGTGCAGCTGGACTTGTTTTGATTATCTACCGCAGAAAGAACCCCCTGAGAGTGAAGAACGCCTTGAATGTGGACAATTGTTCGACACCTCCTTATCTCATGTTATCATGCTCTGCTGTAATTATCGCAAAGATTCGTTGGTCAACCCTCAGTCCAGAGATTTATTGAAGTCCTTCATCCCTTGGAACGGGTAATTTTCCCAGCTGGCACTGTTTTTTCCCTCCGTTGGGGGTGGAAGAAGCTTGACCCCCGCTGTCCTGTTGAAAAACTGGACTTTGCTCCCCACTTGAGTCGGGACGTCTGTAGTTATATCGGATATCACTGCTGTATAAAATAGAGAGGGGTATGGTCATTAATTTACCGGCCCTCGGCAGCTATAAATTTTGTCATTTACATGAAACTTGCGGAAAACGCATAACAGGAATAATACCATACCTACAACTTCCGAAAAGCACACAGCTGACCCAATGCAGCAGTAAAGTCCAATAGAAAAGGGGCATTATTTTTTTAGCGTGGATTTTAAGAAATTGTGTTTTCTGTTGTAAATTTTTGTCGTTGATTACTATACAAGGTTTGGGGATTTGAGTTAAATTGGAGAAAAGTAATTCTTTGCGATTTTTCGTTTCTCTTGTCGATTTTTGAATAACTGGGATAGGGTAATAGTATTTTTGGTTAAAGAAGTTCGGCACGGGACGTTTTAAATAGTAAACTCAAACTGATTAATGCGGGTCTTAACAAATATGTTGGATGCTTATTAAATATTCTCTAACTCCCGTTTATCCGTTTTGCGGATGGTCCGTGTTTCGGCGATGATAAAGGAGTGACGAACTACATTTGGCGTTCCGCATACTACATGATTTATTTAAAAAGCTGCATATCCCTTTTTTTTTTTTTGCGACATAAATTTATTTAAAATCAAGATTTTGAAAACAACAATCTTCTGTTCATTGAGAAGTTTTTTTTGGGGGGTCAAACTTTTTCGACAACTTTCTTTAAATGATAAATCGCGCGACCCCGATGAAAATTCATCACGTACATTTCACCAGCCCCGCACCTAAGCGAATTTTAATCCAAACATACCTCATTCGTTAGTACTCAGTTAGTACCGGTTAGTACCGCAAAAATTTTCGTTAGTACCGAATTTAAAATAAATTTATTGCAATTTTTTATTGCGGGGCTGGTGAAATGCGAGCCCCGCACCTACGCAATTCTGGAATTTCATTAGTGCCATTCGTTAGTACTCTGTTAGTACCGGTTAGTACCGCAAAAATTTTCGTTAGTACCGAATTTAAAATAAATTTATTGCAATTTTTTATTGCGGAGCTGGTGAAATGCGAGCCCCGCACCTACGCAATTCTGGAATTTCATTATTCATGTGACGAGAACTTGACCCCGCACCTACGGAAGTAAATTTGAGAACTGGAGGACATTGCAGCCACGACGGATTTTTCGTGTACCAGCCGCCATTCGTGTACACGGCTGTGGATTCTTCAGCGACGGGCATCAAAGCAGTGACGTTCAGATAGCTGCCTTTGCCAACTGGGCCCACGCGTCGGAATCATTATAAGATTGTTTTTAGCATCACCGAGCCGAAAATAAATTTGCAGCATTATAATATTAGTTGTTCAAATGTATGACTATGATAATCACATTCTTAGATATACTTGTAAAGTTTAAAAATTGAGTAGATAAAATGAAAACAATCTATGAAATTCCAAATTTCTTTGAACTTTATGAAATGTTCTGTAAATCCCTATTTACCTCATTGTCGAAAGAATACATAAAAACCAGACATCCGGTATCAGCTGTAAAGCAGGGTTGGCCAACTAGAAACGTTATTAGGGCCGTATTACGTTATGGAAGGCTGCTGCAGGCCGAAAGAAAATAGGATAGATGTGAAAGCGAAATATATTTTTTTCAACAAAAATTAAATTACTGATTATTTCAAAAATTAAATAAATATTTATATTCCTTGCTTATATATTTCTTTAGTAATATAATAATTCTACAAACAATGTACCGTATTATTTAGATTTATAATATTATGCGACTTTAAAAAGGAATTGGAGGGCCACAAAGTGATTGCTGGCCTGATTTTAAGCATTTCTTTGCGACTGGACAATACTTTTAGTTATTTCCTATTTTAATAATTACTACACATTTTTTTCTTTATTTGGTAAGAAAATGTAGAGTTATAAGTATTATTTCCGCAGTAGATAGAACATAATAATTTAATATCTTTTCAAAAATGAAATTTATTTAAATCCACAACTTAAAATTTAATACATCTACTCGTATATCAGAACTCTTTTACGTTCCTGAATGAAAATGAGTTTTAAAAATAGCTTGTGATTAATTTAGTACATACAAACTAATTTATGTTGCGAAACTGTTTAAAAAAAAAGATGAGTTCTTACTATGTTTTGATAAAAATGATTCAAAATATGCTGCAAAAGCTTTTATGTTTAAAGTTTAAAGCGTATTGTCCTTATCTCCTCAATAAAATTTATCTTATTATTCACCAAAAAAGACTGTTTTAAAATGATAATACCACTAACCCCAAAGATCTTTTTAATTCACACATTTTGACTGGATTTCGCCCGCAGACTAAAAAGGTTGTCGAACCCTGCCTTAGAGCAGAGCTTCGCAACATTTTATCTTCCACGGCACAACAACGTTTTTTTCGATAATTCCGCGGCACACCACAAGAAAAAGCTTGCAAATACAGTGACCACCGCTTATAGTGATCAGTGGTTATAAGAATCAACCGTTTATAAGAATCAATATCGCAAAAACAAAAACAAATGTATTATTTCCATGTCAAAATTTTCGCTTTAAAGAATCAATCCACCGGTTTTAAGAATCAGCTTACACTCTTCGCCTTCCTTTCATTTTCCCAAAAAACCCCCACTTAAACCCTCAAAAGACACGAAGTTCTTTCTTTATCTTTTTTGTTAACGAAAGACTGATAAGATGGGATGGAATACAGTCGTAAAATGCATCCCTTTCTTTGTTAGACATAACATAATAGTTTCCCTTTAAACGCTTTAGCACATCACTGTCCTATTAGCTTGACCCGTGGGCATCTTTACCTGTCCGGGTCCGATTTCACTTTTCTCCACTGGCAAACAAAGGCAGGGACTCTTTTTTCCCACCTCCCGCATCCTGGTTGCGGCTTCCTGGACCCTGAAACACATAAATCTTCGGCGAAGTGTCCACTATGACTTAGGCAAACGTAACATTAGTAGATTCAGCACGTTATCAAACCGTGAAACGTAAGCTAGAAGGTGAATCTTCGTCTGAGACTATTGGTATTGAAAGAGGTATAAACAGCCTCCTGAAAACTCCATTACGTCAAACTACCATAGAAAACTTTTACTTGCTCCCTTCCTGTTGTTTAAATGTTAAAACTGTTAAGCAGGTATGTTGTAACAAATATTGGATTTTTTTCTTCTCTTACTACAATTATGTGTATCTACTTATAAGTCTAGAAATTAAGTTGTATTTTTAAAATTATAAAAAATAATTTTAACAAAGGATAATTAACGTAAATTAAAAAGTATTTTATGGTAAATTATCTCATATATGTATATATAGGTGTGTGCGTGTGCCTGTCCAAAAACCTAAATTTCGTTTATAAGAATCAACCGCTTATAAGAATCAAAAACAGTAATAACAAACGTGATTCTTATAAGCGGAAATCACTGTATATAAATTACAATAAATACGTATATGTTTTTATTAGATAAAAAAACACAACAAAATAGCTCTATGTATCAAGATAATTATAATCATTTAAGTTTTATATAAATCATTTTTAACTGTACACCAACACAAGAACAAAAATATAAAATTATAGTTTACAAGTAAAAAAATTTTCTCTTTTAATTTTTATATTAAAATTTGTTCTTTGGTCTTTACTTGAGCCTAATAAATCAAAGTTAATTTAAACATAACTAATTTATTAATGAGATATTTGAGATTGTTTTGATACATGTGCGTTTTATATTTGCACGTTTTATATTTGGCTCTATAATAGAAAGAGCTACAGTTCATGATCAAGGCCCTTTAAATAGGATTGTTTGTCATTTTCAATTTGAACCAGCGTCGAAAAACTTTGTTCGCATAAGTATGTCGTCGAAAATGGGAGCAAAATTGCAATAGCCTTGTCAGAAATTTGTGGATATTCTTTCTTAACTGAAATCCAGAAATATGACGCTCGAGCATACATACAATGTATGGCTAACAACATGTTTTTGTTTTGTGTATAATCCCAAAAAAATTACATATTAACAAAAAGTTAGAGGAATATTTTACTTAGAAAATTTCTATTTAATGCGGTGGTTAATTTTTTTATTATCATAATCGATAAAATCCCCACTGCACAGTCAAGATCACCTCGCGGCACAGCGGTTGCGGAGCACTGCCTTAGGGGATGCATTTATTCAAAATTGGCGCCCAACTCGAAGCCCAAACCTTCGATCCCGATGCTTTCGTTTCCGAGAACAGAACGTTTGGATTATTTGGCCCTAGAGCTGTACATAAACAGTTGAAAAAACATCCGTGTCCGATACCCAGCTGTTTTACTTGAGTGTCTTCTTACGAAAGGGTGACAGTATCTTCTTACGAAAGGGTACTGTCTTCAGCCCTGTTTCGAGAGGGCCGTTTCATTCCTGCAGGGGCAGCGGGGGGGGGGGGGGGGATTCTCCGTCAACTCGACTCCTCCCACCACTCGTAAACAAGCGGTCTTCTCCGTTGCGTCAGCCATGGATTTCCAGAATGAGGAATTTGCACGTTTTTTAATTTTGCATTTATGATATAGAAAATAGAAAAATTTAAATTGCGGGACCGGCATGTAGGGGGTAGAGCTGGCCAGCTATAGGGTGCCCCTTTCAATGAACGACCAGCAGTCTCGCGGTGTACTTACAGGCGAATAGCGCCCTTTACACGTACGCTCTTTCCCGCGTGAAACCACAATCCCACGCGATTAAGTGCACGTGTGAGGGTGTCGGAGAGGAAGGGAAAGCTGCTTTGGAGCATACTTCAAGTTTTCCCGCGCGCAATCCCGTACGCTGCAAGCACTCGCGAAAGAGCGTACGTGTAAAGGGCGCTAATATGTCTAGCGATAAACGCCTCTGCGTTCGGAAAAAAAAAGTGACTCTGACGTTAGGATATAAATTTGCTATCCATTGTAAAATAATTTTTTTCAGAAGCAATATTATTATTAGTACTATGTATTTAATCGAATTTAAGAGTCGAGGCTGGTGGATTAGTTTATTTCATTCAGTCACTACAAAAACCTCTACTCAGAACGCATCCCTCCTCTATTTTCGAGGTCTGTTTCCTGCCCATGTTCATTTCAACAGTTTGCGCGAGTGTATCAAGTTCCGTAAAATAAACCTATATTCCGAGTGAGTCTTGATTTTTGAAATATTGGAAACGTTTTTCCAGAAACAGAGACCGAAATCAAATGTTGCATGTCTTATGTTTAACATCTTATTGTTGTTGTTATTTAATGACCGATCCGAACTTTATTTAATTATGTAATGTTGTTCCAGTCGTAGGGAAAATACGTACGAACTAGCTGAAAACCCACGCTTCGCTACTGAGTAACATTCAAATTAAATACAACGGTCAATGTATGCAATTAACGCCAAAAAATAAATAAATAAATATATATATATATATATATATATATATATATATATATATATATATATATAATAAATACGACGATCAATATATATACAATTGATGTAGAAAAAAATAAATATATTTATAAAAAAAAATCGTAAGGGATATTTTTATAGACAAAATAATGTCCAATCGTCAGCCGCATTAGCAAGAAAAAAAATATTTTTTTTGTCTATTTAGTTGTTATGCACGTGATGATAAATTTATTGAAAGTACCAGAAAAAGAAATCACGTGATCGGAATTTAATACATTAAATTCTAAACATGAATGTTTAAAAATTCACCAAAAATCAGAAAAGGGAGGTAAAGACTCGAAAAAGATTTCATTTTAAAGGAATTTTTAGGATCTTTCTCCTGATATACATTTTACAACCCTCAAATTATTATTTTAAATGCAAACTTTAAAAAAAATTACTAAAACAGCTTAAAAGTTTAATTTTAAAAAATCTAAGAAGAATTTTTCAAAAATCTCTCTTAGTGCACATAAGAAGAATCGCCATGCAAAATGTCAGCCCTTTAGGTCCAGCGGTTTGGTCTGTGCGTTGTATGTGAGTCAGTCAGTTACGGAACTGTTTTATATATAGAGATGGTGAGTGTATTCCATATATATACACTGAAGAGCAAAAAAAAAAAAAACTGATAAATATGCAAATAACAGAGATATGCATTCAATCACCGTAACGCGATGCGGTCGGCAGTGCCTATATGAGACAACAGGTGTCTGGCGAAGCTGTTAGATCGGGTCCTGCAGCTGCAATGGCAGGTTATCACTATTTATGTGACTTTGAATGTCGCGTTATAGTCGGCGCACGAGAGACGGGACATGGCATCTCCGAGGTGGCTATGCGATTTGGATTTTCGCGCCCGACCATTTCACGAGAGTATAGTGAATATCAAGTATCCGGAAAAACATCGAATCTCCGACAGCGGTGCGGCAGGAAAATACCTCGAAAGAACTGAACCGTCGACGACTCACGAGATTCCTTAAACGAGATAGACGTGCAACCCTTCCTCAAATTGCTGCGGATTTCAATGCTGGGGCATCAACAAGCGTCAGCGTGCTCAACGAATCGTCATTGCTATTGGCTTTATAAGAACGTATATTTCGAGAGGGGATTTTTCTTACATTGCATTAAAGGATTTATTCTTCATATCAGTTAAATAAATTCCGTTTTGGGCAAGTTCTCTTAGATAATTCCCAGGTCGTATTTGAGGAACATAAGTGCAGATTTTCTTCTGATCCAGTACTTCGAAGGTACATTGATAAGCGTTGTTAAGACTACCTAATTTAACTAAATACTTGTTATGGGTATCTTTTTGTTCTATGCCCCCGAATAAACCATGAATCAGTTCTTCTTTACCCAAACTTTTATTAGTCAGCATATTAGCTGCATTTTAGACAAATATGATTTTGTTGACCCAGTGTCAATCTTTATTCTGACATATTTTTGTATCCTATTACTTTGGAGTTTCGCAATTGAAGTCTGCAAAACAACCGTAGGTTCATACGTTCCATTTGTAAACATACAGTCTTTATTTACGTTATTTCCACTACTTTTATCTACAGAGAGAATTTCAGTCGATCCATTTTCAGTGGTAGCCGTACGCATGATTGGAAAATAACCCCTAAATAACACATGTCGAGCAATTAATCTTAGCTTTGCAGAATCTGGAGAGATGACGGTTTTTGAAGCACGCCCCCCCCCCTTTTCTTACGAGCCTCTCTCTTCTAAAGACCAGTGAAGTGCCTTTTGACAATCAGAACTCGTGTATGTTCACCCTCGCAGAATATACAACTCGTAAAATTATGTGGTTTTGATTCAGCCGCGCAGGAAACTTCTGTGTTTTCATTATAAGGCGTCCGCATTCATCTGCACTGCACAGTATTCTGCGGGGGAAACCAGTGATTTATGGGCACAGCGCTCTGCAACGATCCTGCAATCGAGCGGTTCTTCACAGAGCATCAAAGGCGGGGCGGGGGATCACGCTCCTGTACCGTGACTAATCGACCCCAAAATGGTGTCAAGCGGGGTCGGGGGGTACTTGTCTGCATGAATGTGGAAGCGCTATTAGAGCGGGCTGGGGTGAGCGGGTATTTATGTGCTGGGAATGTCTGTCGCCAAACCAGCCGATGTTCGCTCGCGAATGGAAAGTTGATGCGATAAAAACTTGAGAAGTTTGGAGAGATTATAATTCGTACTTTCACTTTCAAGTTTACTGTATACTCGTTATGCGAGGTGCTCGTTAAGCGAGGTTCCACTGTATATATATATATATATATATATATATATATATATATATATATATAATGTTATCGGCGGGCGCGCACGATAGCCTTTAACTTTACACTAAAATTATGTAGCTGAGATGAAACATGACAGTGTAGACGTCACACCGAGGTACGAGAGCCATTGACACATCGAGGAGGTGTCAGCACAGAGAGGAGAGGCGCTGATGGACACACAGAACAGAGACGCGACAGTATCCATGGAACTGATTTATTCAAAAACTCGACCAGACATTCAGCTAAGACCAGGAACATTTAAAGCCGGACGTAGTAACGCCACCGGTCCTTTGCCGGGGCAGTCAGAAGGGAGACTTTACTTCGTCGTATCGGAAGCAGAGAACAAAAATCCTCTGTCCCGGCTTTTTAAACCATGGTGGCGCTAATGTGACGCTAGATGTTAACATTTCTTTAAGGGGACAGTGGACCTTCAAACATAACTTTTTTTGTTTTGAATGGATTGGCTTGAAATTTGAATATGTCATTAGTACCATAGATATGGAAAAGTGGTTAAAATTTAATCATAAAATATTAATAATTTACGAATTATGAATTATTAGTTATATCAAAAATTGGCCTCATTAAAAATGTTCCATGCGCATTTCTTTTGCATGTAATATGGTAACTTTTATTTACAGGATACCTTATAGAACTAACAAAGAAACTTATTGCTCATTTTAAGCATTCATTAAAAATATAAAGAGAAAAAAATAATAACAGTGAAAACACCCTTTTTGTTACGCAAAATACCTATAAATCATCTTTTCGAGTACAAAATTTAGAAATACCGAGCTACGAAGCATAATTATTTCCAATAAGATTTATTTGATATACAGTTCAGTATATAAAACTTAAATTTCAAAGCAATACGATCATTAGAAATGCGCCCGGAGCAGTTTGAATATTCGTAGACGTAAAAATTTTTATTTTGAGAAAAACATTTAAAGTTATTGCTATTAGTAACCACATAGTATCTAAATTAAATACAAATGCCTGTAACTTGGAAAGTAATCGCAGAAATTAAAAATTCTTTTTGCGACACATTCCTACGCGTCCGTAGTTTCACAATTCAATGAAATAAAAAAATCGAATTTTTGGACAAAATTCACAGTTTTGAAAGTCCACTGTCCCCTTAATTGGCTAGAATCGGAAACCTGACTTGATTACATAAGGGACGCATGATGTTCCGAAAGGCGCAACGTACCGAAAATATCACGTGGTGTTGATTCATGTTTTGGAAATATCTTTGGGACTGTACTTTATTGAGAGGGAACCAGGATAATTTAAAATACGCATTAGATATATAGGGTAGGTGGTGGCAAAGGTTTGCAGTTTTGAGTTTTTGGTATTTTACGGGCCTTCATTAGATCCTATTGCCCCAAAAAGTCACTTGTATTGTAGTTGGGTATCTCCTCTACCTTCTATAAAATAATGAATTTTTTCCCGAAAGGTTTAGGAGCCGAATTTTTAATTTTACCAAAACACCTGTTTGCGGACCTTTGCTCGCAAACAGGTACGCAAAGGTTTGCACTGCAAACCTTTACCCCACTCGTTGGTTTCTAACTAGATAGGCATAGAAAATCACAAATAGAGTTGTCTAAATAATTTTATTTCACATTTTGTAATATTTCTAAAGGTTGTTTGCATATAGAAAATCACAAATTGAACGGGGTTCATCTCAATATTTTTTTTTCTTAAACTAAAGAACTTCCAACTAAAATATCAACTATTAACACTATCGTTATATCATATCTTACGCTTTACTCAGTCTTTTAAAACCCGTAAAAATTAATTAAGCAAATTAAGGTAGGCAAAAAATTGACTTAGTACACTTGACTAGATGCATTAATCCTATTTATTGATTGATTTTTGATGCTGTGAATAAAATATTATTAAATATCACTTATCTTATTATTATTCAAACTCCGGAAAAGAAAAAAAAAACTTTTAGCGTAGGTAACGAAACAGGGTGTCTAGCAGTACTGGCTTGTAAAATCTCCCCCCCCCCCCTTCTTTTTTTCTTTGCTATCTATGTAGCAAATTAGCCGAAACTCGTCCATTAATGAGGGAGAGCTAATTTCTCTGACCAGACCTTCGAAGCCAATAATGTCTTATAACAACATTTAATTATTTTATCTTGTAAAATAGGTCTTTGTTCAGAACTATTTTATTTTTTGTGTTGTACTAATTTATTTTACTTTTAATTTATGGATTTTCAAGCATTTTATAAAAAAAATTATGATTAAAAACAAACAGTTTTTATCAAAAACCTTAATTTATTTTCAAATTACAAAAATGTGAATGCCCATTAATAATTTCCAAGTGAAACTTGTAGTTTCCTTTCTCATTGAAAACTTAGTCAACTAGTTCTATTGAATTTTTAAATTCCAGGTAAAAAGGGTTGTAAATGAAAGTTGGATGACTGGAACAATGGAAACAAACTTGACTTTAAAATAATAGTAGAAAAGCTTTTCCCAATATATATTGGGTATAATAAAAAATTAAAATAAATTAAAAAAAGAAAAAGGATTTCGAAACGTTTCCTCTCTGCCGCACATACGAGTATTAGAGCATTTTATTCTCTTTTATTTTGTAGTAATTTTTGTTTATTTAAAAATATTATAAGGAAAAGGTTGAATAAAATTCCCGCATTTGTAGGTCAAAAGGCTAAATTTCCGTATAATTCTCGCATTTTTCCCGAAAAACTCCCATATAATTCCCGCACGCTAGACACCATGTTTCAAGACCAAGAGGGATGTTTACCGTAAACTGAAACCAATAACTAAAACACGTTGTAAATAAGGATTCCTAATGAAAAGAGGGCATGAAACAAATGTTAGTAGTATGAGGGGCAAAGGTTTGCAGTGCAAACCTTTACCCCATGACTCCCACGAACTACCCCATTTCGTGTTAGTTCTGTTTTGGCAGAATGGACGCCATTGTATTTGAGTTAATCCAAAACTTAAGGTAGGATTTGAAAGGTTATTTACGATCCTAACATGCGAAAATAGGCATAAAACAGCTCGTGAGTTTGAGTGATGCTCAAAATTACTCAAAAGTTACAAAAAATTACATTAAAAATGACGAAAATAAGCTTATCTCATTTTCTCTGCAAGAGGAGGTCGTAACTCCAACAGCTTTCACGAGGCAACTGACTGGAAGTATACGAATGCATTACCTACCCTATTCGCCCCAAAACTCTTCCCGGTCATTTTCGAATGTCCGTGCGAACCTTTGCCCCCACCTACCCTATTCCTTTTGTAATAGGCTTTTTTTTTTTTTTTTCAAATTGAAAATAATATTTCTGCGCTTTAGGACAAGATATAAAATGTTTATAATATCGAGATATATTTATAATTAAAGGCTAAAGAATGCAGATACAATCGCCTTATTTCAAAACTGTCCTGATTATTGGATCTAACAGGACACCTTGCGAATGGATTCCTATTATGTCGAAAAACCTAAAATACAACGAGAGAGTCTATCTTCGGGATACCGTGTCAGCTGCACATTGGATCGAATACATCGACTCCTGCTTTTGTCGTATTGTAATCCAGTGTAATCGCAGGTTTACCACGGTTAAATCACGACTTTTACAATGAATGGAAAGGAAAGCAAGGGTCAGAAAATCAGACCTGCATTAGAAAGTGTGTAGCTATAAATAGAAACTGCTTAGAACGTTCAACCCTTACATGTAAAAACAAACCATTCAAAATTGCGAAAATGTTGCACTTTATTACACCCGCTGAAGGGTTAAAGAACGCCTATATAACGATACCGCGATGTTCACTGGACCAACCCGTGGTGTCTACTGACAACTGGCCACCCCCCCCCCCGATCCTCTCCACCCCCACCACTCGCTTACCTGTGACCTTCAGAAATATGCGAGTCCCTTCTGCCACACCCCAGCTAGTAGCAAATTTATGATTTAAAACTAAACCGATAAATTTATTTTTAAATAATTACAGGATAAAAAGAACTTTTTATATACCATGTTTTTAAATTTTCTGTTGAATCATACGAACTTGACAATTCAATGTATTAATAGATACTTTTTAAAAATTTTTTTGATGAATTATCCCATCAACTGGAAAGAAAATGAAGTGGATTGGAAGTTAACTTGAATTTAACTTTTCGTTTCCGTTCCAGCCGATAGATGGCCGCACCGGTCTACAAAGCAAAATTAACTGAAAATTAATTTAATTCTGCTTAAAGATGGCTAAAAGTATTAAAAAAATGCATTGTCATCGTGTTCTGAGCTATTCTAAAAGTTTCAAATGCCTAGCTACTCGGGAAGTTAGTTAAAAATCGATTGCAAGATTTGTACTGGTCAAACACACACACAAACAAGAAAGCAAGTTAATAAAAGCATGGTAAAAATTCAATCTTTCATTCAGGTGAAAATTTGAGTCTCAATCAATTTTACAATGCTCTTAAATTATTTTAATGTTGTATTTTATATATTTAAAATTATTTAGAAATTATCGTGATATGCCTGACTTCATTTGAGAGATTTTTTCTACGAGATATTTTTAATATCAATTTTTATATATTTTTTGGTTTTTCATTCGAGGCCCTAAGCTATAGCTTTTTTAGCTGATACGTAAATCCGTTTCTATTGCATCATCAGCAATGCCACAAAGCCGAATGATTCGACTTTTTTCTCAAGTCCCGTTGCATCATTACGCTCACTTGGCTTTTTGACTATTTTTGATAAATCCTTAAGGACGTCAATAAACCTTTCTTTCAGAGGTGGGGAACGCGCGATCTCCTTTTGCGGCATTCATAAAAGCTAGCACTTGTGTTAATTAATATTTAATTGCATAGATTACAACAATTTCCAAATCAATAGAATTAAATAAAGAGCGGCATGAAACTATGTACAGTGTCGGCCGAAATAAAGTCGACATTTTGAAATTGTTGTCTAAAGTCGCTACAATTGTATATTTATCCAAATGAGCTTCGTTTACCTTGATTGTACGGTACTTTAACTGCACTTTATATGTCATTTAATGCTCAGAGTTTCTTAGCAATACTACCTTATATGATCTCTACACAAAAACTATTTTCTTACTGCTATTGTCGTGACTGACTCCGTGTACGTTAAAACGTATTATTTTTTCTGCAAAAAAAAAATAATAATTAATGATTAATGTTATAACAAGTTTTTATCCTTATGTGAATACAAAAATATTTTATATTGTAACTTTTTAAGTCAAATAATAAATAAATAAGGACTTGATTTTTTTTTTGTTACTTTTCTATATAATGCACCAAATTGTTAAAACTATATCAAACTATAATACAAGTAATTTGATAGAAGTCGCATTTATAGGTTGATCAACTTATGCGGCCTCCTTTATTACTACCTAATTTACACGTGGCCTCTAATGGTGAAAAGGTTGCCCACCTCTGCTATATAGCATGGTAGCTTCCAGACCAACGAGTTGGATTCAGCGTTTTGAGTGTGACGTCGGATTTACTGTCGTAGCAGGCCTGTGGCTCTTGCCATCGTAGTATGCTATGTTCAAAAAAATTGTACGCACTTTGCACTGTATCAAACAATTGTTGTATTTCACGGTTTCCCTCTACAGCGTAACCATGAAATACAACAGTTGTTTAAAGTGAAATACAACAATTGTTTTAGTTCTGAAACTTAAATTTAAGTTTCAGAACTATATTTAAGTTATGACTAGCACAGTGCACGAAATGAGCATGAGGTGCCAACTCTTGGATTCTTTTCTGCGTCCATGTTCTGATCTATAACCAATATTCTTTGTGCCCTTCATGCACTGTCTACCAATGAGTATTTGGACACCCATGCAAATGACGACATCTGCGGTCCTGATATACGTCACGCCCTCCGCCGTCGAATATCGTGTAGGGAAACAGCATTGGCATGAGTCGCATGCAAGATGCCACCGAGTGCAGAGTTATCTGATTTCGAGAAAGGTGTCATCGTCCGGTGTCACAGAAATGGCCGATCCTTAGGGGACATATCTGGCGAGCTGCATTACCCAAAACCGAGAGTGGACTATGAATGTGATTCAGAAGTGGAAGGAGAGCGGTGATTGCCGGAATGTGCCCCGAGTCGGTAGACCCACGAAACTGGGAGATAGACACCGACGGGTGCTGTCCAGGGAAATTCGGAAGAGCCGTACCCAACCGACGGCCCACATACTCCAAGAGTTTCAAGAGACATCCGGGAGTCTTGTTTTGATCAACACCATCCGTAAGGAAGCACATCTGCTTGGTTTTCAGGGACGTGCTGCCGCCCATAAGCCTTTGATTACAGAGTCCAACCGCGCTGCTCGGTTAATGTGATGCAAAGCCCGTCGAAAGTGCACCGTAGATCAGTGGAAACGGATTCTCCGGAGCGACGAATCAAGGTTCAGCCTCTACCGTTCGGATGGCAGGGTCTGGGTCTGGCGTCTGCCTGGAGAACGCCTCCTGCCAGAATGCATTGTGCCCACAGTAAAGTTCGGCGGAGGTGGAATAATGGTCTAGGGTAGGGTTCTCCTGGTATGGACAGGGACCCTTGGTCCCAATTCATGGTAAGCTCAACGCCGACGCCTACTGCACAATTTTGGATGACAGTGTGCTTCGTTTGTTACGGCAGTTTTACGGGTTGGACCCATGTTACTTCCAGGACGACAACAACAGCTGTCATGCTGCGAGGTCCACCATGGATGGGTATGGGCACAATGGGGTTAACCGAATGCACTGGCCTTCCCAGAGCCCAGACCCGAACCCTATCGAGAACCTCTGGGACGAGTCGGATCGCCGAATTAAGGGTTGCAACAACCGTCCAACATCGTTGAAGTAACTTACATGTCTTCTCCAAGCCGAGCGGAAGAAAATACCACTAGCCGCCATACAAGGACTTGTGGAGAGCATGCCCAGGAGGATTGAGGCTCTACCAACTATTAAATATGAATAAATTTTGTTTTTCTTCTCTATCACAGGTGTCCAAATACTTACTGGCAGATAGTGTATATATATATATATATATAGAAGGCTAACATATACTGCGTCAAAGGAGTGAATATATGTACTGTAAATTCTGAATAACACGCTACTAAAATGCTGTAGGTGCTTCGAAACAGGTGTGAAATTCTCTCAAACGTCAATCCCAAAGGACCGAGAGACATCTTTGTTATTTTCAAGAAAAGAATTTTGCCGGTTCCGCAAGTTAAAGGGACATTGTATTAAGACCCTGTTCTTGGACCCTTACCCAATGACTCACACTGAGCTGCTAGTTATCCTGCGTACCAGCAACTTTATATATATATATATATATATATATATATATATATATATATATATATATACACATACATACATACATATATGTATATATATATATATACACATACATACATATATATATATATATATATTTATATATATATATATATATTTATATATATATATATATATATATATATATATATATATATATATATATATATATATATATATATATATATATATATATATATATACATACATATATATATATAAGAAAAACATCGTCTCATTTTAAATTTAAACTCATTTAGTATTCGGTCTACGATTATATAATTTTAGGCTATGAAAAAAAAAAAAAATTTTAGGATTGGCAATTGCCCCTAGTGCCCTCCCTCGGAGCCGCCAATGATATACGCCCTACTGGTTCCCCATTAAAAATACTTGTACAAATATTCAGGTCTGTTGCACCAAAACTCATTGGAAAAGTATTTCGAAATTATTTATAGTCTAAAATCAAACTTCAAACGATGTTTGATTTATTCCATAAAATCCAGGTTCGATGAGACGGAGAGGTGGACTCTGGAGTGCCGGGCAATAGGTCAGTACATGAAACCATAGGGCCCATGATTCCAAACAGGGCCGGTCATCTAGGGGGTGCGGCTCTCAGCATGATCAAAAACTAAAATAATGTACTCTTGCACATGACTTGATTTTGAATGAAAGGGATGTAAATAACGCTCGAGACTTATTGCAATACATACTAAATAATAATAATAATAATGAGTTATTTCTAAATGTATTAACTGAGTTAAGACATTTCTTTACGTTGCCAGTTACTATAGCAAGTGCTGAGCGCTCTGTCAGCAAATTAAAAGTAATAAAGAATTGCCAAGCATGCGTGCAAAACGCTTAAATGCACTTGCTATATTAAGCATCAAAAAATAAATTGCAAAAAATTGTAATTTTTCTGAAGTAATTATCACGCATTAAATAAACATGCATTAGTAATATATGTTCGTGTTTGAATTTTTTTTTTTTTTTTTACTTTAAAAATAATTTAGGGCCCCAAATGGTTTCTTACACCCAGACCCCTTTACAGAGAAGGCCGGTACTGTTTCCAAATTCCCAACTGATTTCGAAATGCAAAAGAGAAGAAACTATTCTTTTGAAACAACAAATCGAGATTATTTTTAACTATACTTATATTCGCAGCTTTTATTTCCGAATTTTATTTCGTGTTCCCGCTCAAAATTGTTTATTATTCGTCAGCAGAACACAACAACCGGGCTTGCACATTTCGCATCCGGTTCATTTCTCCTCCCCGTAAACTTGAAAGCAATATGCAGATACGATGTTTGAGACGGAAAAATCACGTGTCTCAAGCGCCTTGTTGTTTATCTCACCCATTACTGGTCAGCAGTGCACAGCAGAGTACGGCGGCATTTTATTCCTATCGTATCGATGAGTTTGTAATGGGTAAGTAACTTAATTTGTAATCGTCATGTAAAAGTAATGAATAATTTTGTTTTTCCACTACGTGTACCAAATTTTAGTTGACGATTTATACCCTTAATCGGAACTCTTTGCACTCTTAAACCCTAAATTAGATCTGTCGTAAATTTTTCCATTTTTTTCCACCATTCTGAAAATGAGTAATTACAGTGGCTTCCAAAAGTGTTCGTACACTTACGATTTTCAATGAAATAGGGCTCTATCCATTAATTGAAATGAATATTTCAGAATGGGTATTTAATAATAAGATCTATAATCTATTCTTAACAAAACTACATGAAATATTTTGAAAACATAGTAAAACTTTATTTTTAAGAGACCAGTAATCAAGAAGAAACCCTACCAAACTGGTTAATCGGAAGAAGTTGGGGCTGCCGCCAACTTGGCGATTATTTACTTCCTGTTATGATGTATCCCCTTTTCTGGTTACCCCTACAATTCCATCTGAATGGGCCTTTGATAGTGTTTTGTTACCTTTTATTTTTATTTTTCAATTGTGGTGGCATTTAAAATATTGTTTGACTTTAATTTTTGCTTGCCTACTCCGTAATATTCTATTTATTATTTAAAAATGGCTCGTAGTCGTAAAGAAACAAGAAACAGCATTCCAAAATTGATTATTTTTCATCATAGTAGTGGTAAATCAGTTCGGAATATTGCTAAATTACTTAACTCGGGGATTCCCAAACTTATCCAAGTCGTGGCACACTTAAGAGAATTAGAATTTTTTCACGGCACCCTCGTCATATAATATCTGTTTTTTCCAAGTGTACGATGACTTTTGTGAGATAAAGTTTTGATTATTGGTTTCTTAAAAAATAAAGTTTTACTATGTTTTTAAATTGTTTTATGTAGTTTTGTTAAGAATATATTTTAGATCTTATTAAATACCCATCATGAAATATTGATTTTAATTAATGGATAGACCCCTATTTCATTGAAAATCATAAGTGTACGAACACTTTTGGGAGTCAATGTATTTTCTTTTAATAGTAACAGTAGCGCACCCAGGATTTAATCTTGGGGGAGGGGGGGGGGCGAGTTGAATGGATAAAAATATTTATAATGCAAATTCAATATTCATGATGCAATTTCTATTTCTGTGGGGAGGGGACAGCCACTGAATAGTACTATATTAAACTGTACATAATACAACTGAATGATGTAATAACTTATCCTACAGAGCAGGTATGCTTAATATTTATGTAGATTGTTAGCGTGTCTTGGTGGTATGAATGCATCTCATAGTTTTCTCCAATGTATGGAGATATTCCATATCATAAATAACCTGTCATCTATAGAGCAAATTTGATGCTTTGTTAGTTTTAAGAAAATAAATTTTGTCACAAAATGATTATCAGCTTTGAACAACAAGAAAATTTTGATAAATTATGAAAATTTTGAAATTAAGAATGTCTAATTTATCTGCAAATTACAGGAATGGTACTTTAACTTTCAACTAACAATGTTGGATCTCTGTTGTGTATACCTCCCCGATTAGTAATCATTAATTCTGTCACCCAAACTAAAATGTTTTCTATAAATAGCTTATTGTTTAATATCTTACTGCATTGAATTATAACTTATTGTCTATTGCATTCTATATTAGCCTGTTTTATAACAGCTTAATTTGTTTCTTTCTGGTGACAATGAACAGAAGAAATCATTCATTCTATAGTTTTTAAAGTATTGTTTGTAAGGATATGGTGTACCTGTAAAAATGACATTCCAATCATTCTGGATAGCTGCAGTGACTACCTTGGTAAGTTTTTTATGATATCATAAAACTACTCTGAATGCTAGTTTACATATTATTTCTAACATTGGTCATCAAGCTAGGTTTTTTTTTTTTTTTTTGTCTTTTATTCATCATTATTTTTGTCTCATCAAAAACAGCTAAAGAAAAAAAATGATATTGCAGTTTTGTGCATTACTGTGCAGAGTAGTTATATGTCCTTTTGTGCTTGAATTTTACGTGCATATTGTGTTGCCTGAAATTTGATAATTCAAGATGTTGGTTACCAAAATGAAACCATTTCTGTAACTTCAAAAATATGCATTGAGAATTTCCTTCACATAATGCAATGACAATGAAAAATTCCTCTATTGAGAAGAATGCTGATATGCAATTTCACGCTTTTGACTGGTCTATGATTAGACATTTTCAGCCATATAAAAATTTAAATTTATAGATTTTACAAGATGTAATAACAGAAATTTTGGATCCATCATACAGGAATAATATTGAGAGTGAGAAGCCATAAAAGAAATGCTGCTTGTATCTTCAGTTCCAAAGGCAATATGCAGATTATAAAACTAATCAAACAAAAAAATACATGAGAATGATTTCTATTTAATCTTCTTTTAGACAGAAGTAAACTGATTTTGCTTTATCAAATATGTAATTGCAAAAGCTGCAATGCACAACTGTTCTTCCAAATTAATATTAACACACATGTGCCTTACTAAAGAATTTCCAGATATAATAATTGAAAAGCAGTTTTTCTTGACATTTCTTACACAAATCTATACCTTAAAATTTCCTTTGATATGAATTTGTTCATTGCATGAAAATTGTAATTAAATATTAATTAAGATTTAACTAATATAAAATCTACTCTATCTAAGGATACCCTGTAATATTTTTATCAATTTTTAACTGATTCTATTCTCTTTGTTGGAAATATTTGCAATACATAAGTAATATTACAAATTGAAAGAAAAAGCACTGAATAAATTCAGTGCATCTCTTTTTCCTTAAATTTGTTCAGGTTATCTTAACAGCTGAGCAATTTCTCTTCCAAAGACTTTTTGTAAGGCAGACATTTATGTTGATTCTTTTTTCTTTTGTGAGTCTGCCAGTGGATCTCCAAAAAATGATTCATAACTTCTCACATGTCTGTGTAAATTAAACACATCTGTTGAAATAAATTTCTCCACATTTTTAGAATTGTTACACCTTTTTGTAAAGGAAGGATACTGCTATGCATAACTATTATTCCAAATTAATATTAGTACAGGGATTTTAGTGCATCCACCTTCCTTTAAAGAATTTCCAAATATTATAATTGCAATGCAATTTTCTTGACATTTCTTGTAGAAATATATAATGTTAAGATTTTCTGTGATAATAGTGTTACCATTGCAAGAGAATCATTATTAAATCTTCATTTCACATTAAATTGATATAAAATCTATTTCATCTCGGGATACCCTGAAATATTTTCTACTGATTCTCTTGCCTTTGTGGGAAGAAAATTGCAATACATAAGTAATATTCCAAATAGAAAGATATAGCACTGAGTAATTGCAGTTCATCTCTTTTTCCTTAAATTTGTTCGGGTTATCATAGCAGCTGAGCAATTTCTCTTCCAAAGACTTTTGTAAGGCAGACATTTATGTTGTGCTTTTCTCATTCTGTTTTTGTGAGTCTGTGAGTGGATCTCCAAATAATGTTTCATAATTTTTATATGTTTGTATAAATTAAACCCTTTTCCTAAAATAATTTTTACCAGATTTTTAGAATTGTTATACCTTTTTGTAATGGAAGAAAACTGCAATGCATAACTATTATTCCAAATTAATATTAGCACAGGGATTAATGCCTGTGCCTTACCTTTAAGAATTTCCAAATATAAAAATTGCAAAGCTGTTTTTCTTCCTGACATTTCTTGTGCAAGTATATTTGTTAAGATTTTCTATGATATTAGTGTTATTATTGTAAGTGAATCATCGTTAAATATTATTTAAGATTTTACTGTTATAAAATCTATTCTATCTCAGGATATCCTGAAAATTTTTATCTATTTTTAACTCATAAAAAATTTTATCACTTAAAAATATATAAAAAAATTAAATTATAGATTTTAAATTAATTAATTATTTTAATAAGTTTTAAATTTTATAGTTAAATTTTTCTCCACTATTTGCCAGAAGACAATTGCAATACATAAGTAGTATACCAAATTGAAAGGTATAGCACATTAAATACAGTGCATCTCTTTTTCCTTCAATTTGTTCAGGTTATAATAACAGCTGAGCAATTTTTCTTCCAAAGACTTTTGTAAGGCAGACATTTATGTTAAACTTTTCTGATTTTTTTGTTTTGTTTTGTTTTTTGATTTCTTTTTTTGTGAGTGCCAGTGGATCACTAAAAAATGATTCATAATTTCTCATATGTCTGTATAAATTAAACCCATCTATTAAAATAAAGTTCTCCAGATTATAACAATTGTTACACCTTTTTGTAATGGAAGAATACTGCTATGCATAACTATTATTCCAAATGAATATTAGTACAGACATTTTAGTGCATCTGCCTTGCTTTAAAGAATTTCCAAATATTATAATTGCAAAGCAGTTTTCTTGACATTTGTTGTGCAAATATATATGTTAAGACTTTCTGTGATAATAGTGTTATCATTGCGAGAGAATCATTATTAAATGTTATTTGACATTAAACTGATATAAAATCAATTCCATCTCAGGAGACCCTGAAATATTGCAGTTCATCTCATTTTCCTTAAATTTCTCCAGGTTATCATAGCAGCTGCTCAATTTCTCTTCCAAAGACTTCTGTAAAGCAGACATTTATGTGGCACTTTTCTCATTCTGTTTTTGTGAGTCTGTTAGTGGATCTCCAAAAAATGTTTCACAATTTTTTTATATGTTTGTATAAATTAAACCATTTTTTTAAAATCAATGTTGCCAGATTTTTAGAATTGTTATACCTTTTTGTAATGGAAGAAAACTGCAATACATAAATATTGTTCCAAATTAATATTAGCACTGGGATAAATGCCTGTGCCTTACTTTTAAGAATTTCCAGATATTATAATTCAAAGCAGTTTTCTTGACATTTCTTGTGCAAATGTATATGTTAAGATTTTCTGTGATAATAGTGTTATCATTGCAAGAGAATCATCTTTAAATGTTATTTGACATTTAACTGATATAAAATCAATTCCATCTCGGGAGACCCTGAAATATTGCAGTTCATCTCATTTTCCTTAAATTTCTCCAGGTTATCATAGCAGCTGCTCAATTTCTCTTCCAAAGACTTCTGTAAAGCAGACATTTATGTGGCACTTTTCTCATTCTGTTTTTGTGAGTCTGTTAGTGGATCTCCAAAAAATGTTTCACAATTTTTTTTATATGTTTGTATAAATTAAACCATTTTTTTAAAATCAATGTTGCCAGATTTTTAGAATTGTTATACCTTTTTGTAATGGAAGAAAACTGCAATACATAAATATTGTTCCAAATTAATATTAGCACTGGGATAAATGCCTGTGCCTTACTTTTAAGAATTTCCAGATATTATAATTCAAAGCAGTTTTCTTGACATTTCTTGTGCAAATGTATATGTTAAGATTTACTGTGATAATAGTGTTATCATTGCGAGAGAATCATTATTAAATGTTATTTGACATTAAACTGATATAAAATCAATTCCATCTCGGGAGACCCTGAAATATTACAGTTTATCTCATTTTCCTTAAATTTCTCCAGGTTATTATAGCAGCTGAGCAATTTTTCTTCCACAGACTTTGTAAGGCAAACATTGATGTTGCACTTTTCTGATTTTTTTTTTTGTTTGGATTTCCAATAAATGATTCATAATTTATCATATGTGTTCATAAATTAAACCCATCTATTTAAATAAATTTCTCCAGATTTTAAGATTTGTTACAACATCTTTTGTAATGGAAGAATACTGCTATGCATAACTATTATTCCAAATTAATATCAGTACAGATATTTTGTAGTTCATCTGCCTTGTCTTTAAGAATTTCCAAATATTATAATTGCAAAGCAGTTTCTTGACATTTCTTGTGCAAATATATATGTTAAGATTTTCTGTGATATTAGTGTTACCATTGCAAGAGAATCATCATTAAATCTTATTTGACATTTAACTGATATAAGATCTATTCCATCTCACGATACCCTGAAATATTTTCAACTGAGTCTCTTGTCTTTTTGCGAAGAAAATTGCAATACTTAAGTAATATTCCAAATAAAAAGATAGCACTGAATAATTTCAGTTCATCTCTTTTTCCTTATATTTGTTCAAGTTATCATACTGCCATGATAATTTAAAAGGCCCTAACTCTAACTATTACTTGTTTGTTACGTAGGGCCTTCTTTTATCGAAAACGACCTCAAACTAGAGTTAGGGCCACTATAAATTTCAATATAACTCATCACTGAATTGTATTTAAGGCTTTCTAATGTCATAAAATGGTGCATTCTTTTAGACCGATTCGAGAACGCTACTAAAAAGCATTTAAAAAAAATTGGAGTTAGGGTCTTTTAACTTATCAGGTCAGTATAGCAGCTGAGCAATTTCTCTTCCAAAGACTTTTGTAAGGCAGACATTTATGTCGTGCTTTTCTTATTCTGTTTTTGTGAGTCTGCCTGTGTATCTCCCAAAAATGTTTCATAATTTTTTATATGTTTGTATAAATTAAACCCTTTTCCTAAAATAAAATTTGCCAGATTTTTAGAATTGTTATACCTTTTTGTAATGGAAGAAAATTGCAATGCATAACTATTATTCCAAATTAATATTAGCACAGGGATTAATGCCTATGACTTACGTTTAAGTATTTCCAAATATAATAATTGCAAAGCAGTTTTCTTGATATTTCTTGTGCAAATCTATATGTAAAGATTTTCTATGTTATTATTGCAAGAGAGTCATCGTTAAATGTTGTTTAAGATTTTATTGATATAAAATCTATTCTAACTCAGGATATCCTGAAAATTTTTATCTATTTTTAACTCATAAAAAAAATGATCACTTAAAAATAGATAAAAATTTTGAAATTATTAATTTTAAATTAATTAAATAATTTAATTTAAAATTTTATAGTTACATTTTTTTTCACTATTTGCTGGAAGAAAATTTCGATACATAATATTCCAAATTGAAAGGTATAGCACTGATTAAATTTAGTGCATCTCTTTTTCCTTAAATTTGTTCAGGTTATGATAATAGCTCAGCAATTTTTCTTCCAGAAGATAGAAAAAGACTTTTGTAAGGGAGACATTTATGTTGTACTTTTCTGATTCTCTTTATTCTTTTTTTTTTTGTGAGTCTGCCAGTGGATCTCCAAAAAATGATTCATAACTTCTCATATGTCTGTATAAATTAAACACATCTGTTAAAATAAATTTCTCCAGATTTTAAGAATTGTTACAGCTTTTTGTAATGGAAGAATACTGCTATGCATAACTATTATTCCAAATTAATATTAGTACAGAGATTTTAGTGCATCTGCCTTGCTTTAAAGAATTTCCAAATATTATAATTGCAAAGCAGTTTTCTTGACAGTTTTTGTGCAAATATATATGTTAAGATTTTCTGTGATAATAGTGTTACCATTGCAAGACAATCATTATTAAACTGAATCACTATTGTCTGAAATTTCACATTAAACTGATATAATATCTATTCCATCTCAGAATACCCTGAAATATTTTCTACTGATTCTCTTGCCTTTGTGGGAAGAAAATTGCAATACATAAGTAAAATTTCAAATAGAAAGATATAGTTCTGAATAATTGCAGTTCATCTCTTTTTCCTTAAATTTGTCCAGGATATCATAACAGCTGACCAATTTCTCTTCCAAAAACTTTTGTAAAGTAGACATTTATGTTGTGCTTATCTCATTCTGTTTTTGTGAGTCTGCCAGTGGATCTCCAAAAAAGGTTTCATAATTTCTCATATGTCTGTATAAATTAAACCCATCTGTTAAAATAAATTTCTCCACATTTTAAGAATATTTATACCTTTTTGTAAAGGAAGAATACTGCTATGGATAACTATTATTCCAAATTAATATTAGTACATAGATTTTTGTGCATCTGGCTTGCTTTAAAGAATTTCTAAACATTGTAATTGCAAAGCAGTGTTCTTGACATTTCTTGTGCAAATATATATGTTAAGATATTCTGTGATATTAGTGTTATCATTGCAAGAGAATCATCATTAAATGTAATTTGACATTTAACTGATGTAAAATCTATTCCATGTCAGGATACCCTGATATATTTTCAACTGATTTTCTTGTTTTTGTGGGAAGAAAATTGCAATACGCAAGTAATATTCCAAATAGAATGATATAGCACTTAATATTTTCAGTACATCTCTTTTTCCTTTAATTTGTTCAGGTTATAATAGCAGCTGAGCAATTTCTCTTCCTAAGATTTTTGTAAGGCAGACATTTATTAATTTCAATTGGTTGAAATGTTTAATTAAATTAGAAATAAAATGAGAATACATAAAACAACGACACACGCCTGGAACCAGAGCCGCCCAGAGGGGGGGGGGGCAGCAACTGGGGCACTTTGCCCCAGGCCCCCAACTGCCGGAGGGGTCCAAAAAATTTTTTCAAAAATTTATTAGATTTCCTCTGAAACAAAATTCTGAAACTTGTACCGTACTTCAAAATTCGAAATAATCTTCTGAAAAAAGGGGCCCCTCCAAAAAGAAAAAATTTTTTTTTCGATTAATAAGATTTCTCTTACTACAAAATAGTCTTCTAAAAAATGTCTTGGGGCCCCCAACAGAAGTTTGCCCCAGGCCCCGTAAAGTCTCTGGGCGGCCCTGCCTGGAACACATCCATAGCATGAATTAAACAACAGCAGTGTTGTGGATACATATTACATAAAAAGTGTGTTGCCACAAAGTGACAACTGAATTAGAAATTCAATATTTATGTTGCGTTTTTCTCATTCTGTTTTTGTGAGTCTGCCAGTGCATCTCTAAAAAATGTTTCATAATTTTTTATGTTTGTATAAATTAAGCCCTTTTCCTAAAATAAATTTTGCCAAATTTTTAGAATTGTTATACCTTTTATGGAAGAAAACTGCAATGCAAAACTGTTATTCCAAATTAATATTAGCACAGGGATTTTAGTGCCTGTGCCTCCTTTAAGAATTTCTAAATTTAATAATTGCAAAGCTGTTTTTCTTCCTGACATTTCTTGTGCAAGTATATATGTTAAGATATTGTATCATATTAGTGTTATCATTAAAAAAGAATCATAAATGTTATTTAACAATTACTGATATAAAATCCATTCTATCCCATGATATCCTGAATTTTTTTTATTAATTTTTAACTGATAAAAATTTTTATCAGTTAAATATAGACAAAAAAATTTTAAATTATAAATTTTAAATTAATTATTTTAATATTAAATAAAAAAAAATTTTGCACTATTTGCTGGAAGAAAATTGCAATACATAAGTAATATTCGAAACTGAAAGGTATAGCATTGATTAAATTCAGGGCATGTCTTTTTTCTTAAATTATTTGAGGTTATCATAAGAGCTGAGCAATTTCTCTTCCAAAGACTTGTGTAAGGCAGATATTAATATTGTTTTTTCTCATTCTGTTTTTGTGAGTCTGCCAGTGGATCTCCAAAAAAATTATTATAATTTTTCTTTTGTCTGTATAATTTAAACCCATCTGTTGAATTTTATTATTGTAGATTTCAAAAATTGCTATACCTTTTTATAGTGGAAGCTAACTGTAATGCATAACTAATAGTCCAAATTAATTTTTGCACAGATTTTTTTTTTGCATGTGCCCTTCCTTAATCTAATGCAGTTCCAATGATATCTGCAGAGCAGTTTTTCTTCCTCAGATTTAGAGATGAATGTGATTTAAAATACAGTTTCCTTGGAGTTTTTCCTGCATATAAATATTTAAGTGATGATGATGTTTTATTTGTGGCAAGAAAACTGTAATGCATAACTTTTATTTAAAATTTTAAAAATAGCAGTGAAATATTTTAGTTTATTTTCCTTTCTTTAAATTTGTTCCTTTTGTCATCACTGAGCAAATTTTATATATTTGTTAGTGAAACTCATTTATGAGAATTTTATTTTGAAATCGCCAGAAATACTTTACTTTGTCTTACCAATGTGATTATATCTGCGTGTCTTTTGTGTGTGTGTATGTATATATATATATATATACTGAAATTTTGTTATTGTCGTATTATCAGTAATGTGTAATCAAAACATTGATATCAGGTTGGTATATTTTACGAAAGAGGAACTTTTCATTCTCATAACATGCGAAGGAATTTCTCACTGTGTTACGTTTGAAGTTTTGAAAATGTTTCCATTTTGGTAATCACCGTCGGTTATCGAATTTTATGTCACATTCGTGTAAAGTTATGCACGAAAAAGAATAAATTCAACATTTTGTGCAGTAGTGCGCATTAATGTACTATAAAAAAATTTTTTCTCACCTGCTACATGATCAGAAAATTATTTAGATCTTATGCATTTGAAGCAATGTAGCCCATAAATACAAAATACCTGAGAATGGAAACAACATTTACATTACTCCGTATACATCATATTGATTATTTTATATGCTTTGTAAATTAATTTTCTCTCTTTGTTTTTTTTACGAAGTTTTTTCCCCCAATAGTTTTATTTTTTTAGAAAGAATTTTGAAAAAAAAAAAAATCTTTAAATATCCAGAAATATTTTCTTAAATGTCCAAATATATGAGTTTTTGCGTGTTCGTTTAAAAGAGAGAGAGAGATATAGAGCATGTATGATAATGTAAAAGCGAATAGCACTTTTAGTTTACAAAGCCTGTAAAAAACCTGCTTGATTATCAATTTAAGAAATATGTAAATGAGTTTCGGTGGCAGTTTTATAAAAGCGTAAATAACGTGCGTACAATAACAGTTCATGTTGATTCCATGTCTTCAATTGTTTTCTTTTACTTTCCAGAATATCTTTATATATATATATATTTTCTTTGGGATATTGTTGAATAATACTCATCCTAGACTGGCAGACTTCACAATGCGTGTGCAATTTCATTTAAGCCATTTAAAATTAAGGAGAAGCGAAGACAAAAACTCGGAGCATTTTGTCTTAGTTTTTGTGTCCCGAAGATTAGGCTTATATGCCATATTACATCATTCTTCACGATTTTTACTTTGTATTGAATCAGTTTTTAATTTGATAGCTGAGAGTGGTTTTTTTTTTTTTTTCACCCCGTAAAAAGTATGCTGTGAAGAATATTAGTGTACACAAATGTGCATTTCACAGAATAATTTTTCTATGTACTTTACAAAAACAGTTTCACTCTTTACGCTTAACTAATTTTTTATTAACACCATTAAAGCTGCTGTGCACTAACCTCATTGGATTCGCTCCCCTAGATGTTGACCCATAGAGAAATTTTGTTTATTTAAAGCTACATAAATTCTGATAATCCAATAAAAATGGCATTTTCAGTTGGCCTGAGCTTTTCTGCACCTTGCAACGGGACTTATTGTATAAATTCCGTCTACCAAAGGAATGGATGAGCGCTTAAAAAACACAGAATGCAAATTTTTTTACCCGAATCATTTAAATTAAAAAATATTTGGATTTTTGTTAAAAACGAAAAAAGGTCAAGGTGTAAAATTTCTCTTTCTATTACTGAGGGACAAGGGACATTCAACTTCGTTTGTTTTAAGTTTTCAATAATTTAGTCTTTATACTAAATGAGGATAATTAATATTCTTTTTTACTTTATTGAAGACACTTAGAATTCACAAATAAGTATTATATTTAAGAATAAGAACTTTTTATCAAAAAAGTTTTCAAAAATGACGTCATTTTTCAAAATACTCCATGCGCATTACTTTTCGTTTGAAATATACACTGAAGTGCCACTGAATTAGGGATAGCAAAGCCTATGCAAAATGTGTGGCGCTGCGCATCATGTATGCGTAAGTGAGGGCGCTGTGGTAACTGCATATATAGCGCGTACTGTGGTTGTTCTGAATTAGTTGTTGGAATTGCCAGTATGGGTAAACTGCCTGATTTAGACGCCTTCGATCGCGGACAAATCGTAGGTGCGCGACGCATGGGCCATTCAATTTCCGAAATCGTCAGACAGCTAGGATTTTCAAGGTCGACAGTGTCAAGAGTATACCAAGCATACATGGATGGTGGAAAAAAAACTAGCGATCGGGCAAACTGCAAAGGACAATTAGCCTTGACAGTGCGTGGCGAGAGACGGCTCAGGCGTATTGTACGTAGCCAGCGAAGTCAAATATTAGCTCAAATTACCACCCAGTTTAATGACGGTGCCAGTCGTACAGTCAGTAAACGGACTGTGCAACGCTCGCTTCACCGTATGGGTTTCCGGAGCCGTCGACCTACGAGAGTACCATTGCTCTATACTCGCCATCGGGCTGCACGTCTTGCCTGGGCAAGAGAGCACAGAGATTTGAGTGTAGAGGACTGGAAACGAGTAGCATGGAGTGATGAGTCTCGATTCCGACTACTTAACGCCGACGGGAGGCTGAGAATATGGCGTCAGGCTCATGAAGCCATGGATCCTGCATGCCTGGCTGGAACTGTACAAGGCCATGGTGGCTCAATCATGGTCGGGGGTGTTTTTTCGTGGCACAGTTTGGGATCTTTGGTGCGTGTACCAACCTCCCTCAATGCAATTCGGTACGTAGAGTTGCTGGGTGATCACCTCCATCCGTTTATGCTGTTCTGTTATCCGCACGGTAATGGAGTTTTCCAGCAAGACAACTGTACCTCTCACAAGTCCCGGTTGGCTACTGGCTGGTTGGATGAGCATTCCTCTGACTTCTCTGTCATGAATTGGCCACCTAGAAGCCCAGACTTAAATCCTATTGAGCATCTTTGGGATGTTTTGGAAAAAGGCGTGAAAGGCCATCACACAGCACCAAAGAACCTTACTGAATTATGGACACCTTTAGCCAATATTTGGCAAGCCATTCCCGTGGAACGTTTCCAGATACTCGTTGAATCCATGCCTCTTCGTGTGGCAGCCGTTATCAAGGCCAGAGGAGGCCCAACTCGTTACTAGGTAGGTATCCCTAATTCAGTGGTACTTCAGTGTATAATTTACCATCAAATATTGCAAATATATACATATATGCTTTTTTGAAGATACAGATTGATTATTGATAAACAATTTGTGTTCTGATTTGAAAATGGTTGACAAAATATAAGCATTTTGTAGCAAAACAGTTATGTAACAATAGATATATGTTTGCAATATCCGCAGCAAGTGGTTTCATACTCACTAACAAGTGTTCCTAGGTGAAGATAAAAACTGCAATTATAAAAGTGCACGAGGACCATTTTAATTTTTCAGGCAAAAAAAAATGATACAGCTTTGATATAATTACAGTTAAGAAAATTGTTATCACAATCTATCGATTCGTAAAATTGCTGTTTTTAAGTAAATTTTGATTTTTCTTATCTTTTCTGATGGTTTATTCGATAGTTTCTGATAGTTTTAGGATCGAGTCGTGACCCACCCGTAACCCTTCCACGACCCACTAGTGGGTCGCGACCCACCGGTTGGGAACCGCTGATTTATGGTATCTTGGAATGTACCGTCTCCTTGTGATACCGTATGCAGTTAGTTGTTTTTGTCGTAAATAATTGCCCATATCTTTGTATTGTATATTTGATTGAACATTTGCCCATATCTTTGTATTGTATATTTGATTGAACATTGCTGCATATTGTGCACTCTTAGTATAATTTCTAGGTACGGTATAGTATGGGTATGGCATGTTGTGTACTGTATTGCGGTGTAATCTTGTAAGCTATAATCCATATTGTGCACAGCACTTTTTAAGGTTCACCTAAGATTCGATTGACAATAGTCGAACTTTAAGTGCATAAATTTAAAGAAGCCTCTTACGTTAGGCTAATTTCAGCATAGACCGTTGGTATAAATACCGAGCAGCTAGATTACAGAAGAGAGTCGAGAGTCTGGTTTGTTTGCAGTGAGTTATGCGAGTTGCCGCTTGTGGCGATTAGCGAGTTTGCTTCAAACTTACTCGAGTTCTTGTCAACCCGTTAGACGAAGGTTATTTGTGGTGATAAGCCAAAGGCTACTGAACCGCATTGCTGGTTTGACTTTCGAATAATTTGTGAGTATTTCGAACTGTATTTCCTTGCGTATACAGCTTGTACCATTCGAGTACGCAGTATTGTTATGAAACGCAAGTTTATGTGTCAAGTAAAGAATAAACTTTGTTATATATATCAATTAAGTGTTGTTTGTACTTCATTAGAGGGCCACTTCAATTTATATACACCCAAGTTAGGGTACAAGTAGCAAACACTATAACTTTAGACTGGTCGTACCACCATTTTCGCTCATTTGGTCTTGGATGTTTAAAAATCGGTTTATTCTGTATTTATAGTAAAATATCGCCGTATGTTTACTTGCCTTAAGACCAACTACTCCAGTTTGTTAATTGTTTAACCTGTTCTCATGAATGTTCAATCTGGCTCTTTCGCGAATTACTGTGTTGTTTACTAATTGTATTTTTGTTACCTAGGATTTTCATCCGCTTAATTTCTGTTTGTTGATACTTTGAGTAATTAATTCACATTTAGCTGTTTTTTGGGGCATACATTTTAGTGGCTTGTTGGTGTAGCAGTGTAGTAGCTGTTCCTCTTCGGGCTTTTATCCGGTGTTCGACGGTTGTGTATTGGTGTTTTTCCACGTGAATGCCTTTCGTTGGGCTCAATCTATCTATGAATGGGCATAATCTCCAACAACTCAAAATATCGCCGCGGGGTTGTCGAATCGGCGAGGTTCCAGATGGGACTCCTTACTTTTCTGTTTGTAGTTACACGCTCTTTCTGGATTTTACACCTTTTTTGTAAAATTCCCAAATCTTTGCGAATTCTGAAAGAAATAGTTCCCCTTGTTCCAAAAGCTGAAATCGTAAAACTACCAGGAATGGGAAGGGATCATTTTATATAGCCGTCTTGTGGCTAATGAAGTTTTTAGGAAGTATGCTATGAAAGAGGGACACGACAAAGAGTAAAATTTTGCCAGTATTTTCCACAAAATTTGGATTAGGATTTCAGTTTGCGAGAAACACTTGTGTTTTCTGTTTGGTTTATCCTCGTGGCTCAAATTTTAATGAGGTTTTTTGAAGGGATGTCGTCATAGTGTGTTAATCTTAAAGATCACCACATTCATATGATCACCGTGTTAAAGCGCATGTTTACATCTAGTGATAAAAACGACTGTTGCTAATAATCTTTTTTCCAATTCATTTCATTTCAATTTTATTAAATTTTCAGAAGCTTTCTTAATTCAATTTTATTATTGCATTCATTATTTCGCATATACCTAACAATCTAATATATAATAATTAAAAGATAGAAAGAACTTTTTTATATACCATGTTTTTAAATTTCCTGTTGAATCCTATAAACTTGACAATTCTATGTATTAATAAATATTTTTAAAAAATTTTTTTGATGAATTATCCCATCAACTTGAAAGAAAATGAAGTTCATTGGAATTTAACTTGCATATAACTTTTCGTTCCCGTACCGGCCAATAGATGGCTGCACCAGTCTACAAAACAAAATTAACTGAAAATAACTGAAAAGTAATTTAATTCTTCTTAAAGATGGCTAAAAGTATTAAAAAAATGTATTGTCATCGTGATCTGAGCTATTCTAAAAGTTTCAAATGTCTATCTAGTCGGGAAGTTAGTTAAAAATCGATTGCAAGATTTGTACTTAACAAACACACAAACAAGAAAGCAAGTTAATAAAAACTTGGTAAAAAGGAAAATTTGTCTGTTTGTCTGATTTTATATAAAAATCCACAGTTTAGAAGCGACGCTCGGGACAGTTTACATACAGGCGTCGGGAGTAAGAACTTCCGGAATCGAAAGTTATTACCATTAATTTTTAATTAATAAATAACCAACAATTTTTGAAGGGTGCGTCCACTAAATGTAAGCTCTTACATTTTCTGGAATAACCCCTCTGGATATGGCGCCCGCGTTACGCAGAACTACCAAACAGCGAGCGAAAAGTTAAAAATTAATAAAAGTCAAAAAGTGTCAAGTCATATTAAACAGAAATAATAAATGAAAATAATAATCTTTCAGATCAGATCCAACACTTTCGACGCGTGATGGTAAATTCGAATCAACCACGCTGTCAATCTCAATGCGAATATCTTTAACTTTACTCCACAAATCGTGGTGCATTCGGAAAACCTTGTGCTTCCTGAAATTTTGGCCTGGGTTCAGATCTCAAGTCTTGCAAAATTCTGCTAAACCTGTGATTTCAGCTTTAATTTTATTGTTTTTAATTATTATTATTTATGACGAAAGGCGGAATCTAGTTGAATTCTGAAGAGTTTATTATAAATTTATATATTTTTTTATTGGGTTTTCATATTATTGATGTGTATAACATTTCGTAGGCTTTTTTTTTTCTATGTTATTTTTACTGTGTTTAGTTTTTTAATGGCTTTTGGTAAACCAACATTATTTCTTTTTTCAGTTCCTTTCATCATATACAGTTCTCAAGGCAAAAAGACAATTTGACATTTTTACTTTTCAGCTTTTAGGGGTACAATGATGAAAGGCTGAATCTACCTAAATTCTGAGGAGTTTATTATGGAGAGAAAATGAATTTAATATGTAGAAGATGTTTATAGGAGTTTAATGTGGAGTGGAGTTGAATGGTTAGCAGCCCTCGATCAAACACTTCATTTATTTAAGAGGCAATGCTGGAGTCATTTTATGGTTCTATTGGAAAATTCTGCTAAATTTGTAATTTGAGCTTTTTTCCCTCCAATGACGAAAGGCTAAGGAGTTTATTATAAATTTATTTATAATTCTTAAGCGTTTATTATAGATTTATGTATAATTCTTAGGAGTTAATTCTAAATTTATATATTTTTGTATTGGATCTCATAGCCAGTGGGTTCGAGTCCCAATATTGGCATGGATGTTTGTAGTCATTCGGTATCGGCTTTAAAACGTTATTCCTAGAGTTTTTAGCAAAAGTCTATCGTAGCGCTCTCAACCAATCATCAACCATAATGTTGCTAGAAGCGCATATACATCTCTCTTTTTCCGCCTGAAATACCAGGTATATAACAGAGCTATTAGAGGTAAGGTATGTGCTTGTTTACATAACTTATAATATGGTTCACATTTCATAGATTTGTGTGATTGTATTTCGGAACATGCTAACTTGATACTTAACGTTGTCGATGATTCAACTAAATCTTCAAATGGTAACTCTGTATTTTGGTGCAGCAGTTATTCCTTCAGCTCGTGCATCTCAATTTTTCAGTCATCATCCTAGCATTAAACATTACTTGTTTATTTAATTCACGATTCGTGAAAGCTTATGTTCGTGACACGTATGTCCGATCGAAAATAACTCTTGGCGAATATTTACCGTCTGTAAGTGCGGTGCCACAATTTCGTACCGCCGATTATTTTATTCGAAATGGAACTGAATTTTCAACTCCTAGTGACTGTACTTTTAAGTAATTTACATTCGATGGAACTTAATGTCTTTTATAAAGTAATCTCTCCATCAACGTTATTTTGTGTGAATATGTTTTTATAGAAATATTTTTCTTGATATATTTGTGCCGTTATAAACTTTAGAAATTCTTTTTCATGCTTCGTCGAACCTGTTCACAAGTGGCAGTTTTCTTATATCCGGAGTCTCTGAATTTATATCATAATCCATCAAAGGTAAGTACATTATAATATCAAAATGAAACAAGGTAATCTTGCTTTTTTCTTAGTTTGGGATTTTATGATTCAAAATGATTCATTTTTATCATGGTTTTTATGATTCATAATTTTATTATTCGCGCCGATGTACAAAATGCAACATTTTCGTCATTTTGAATGGTTTGTTTTTACATGTAAGGTTTGAATGATCTAAGCAGCTTCTATTTATAGCTGCACCTTTCTTATGCAGGTCTGATATTCTGACCCTTGTATTCCTTGCCATTCATTGGTAGTCGCGATTGAACCGTGGTAAACCAACGATTATACGACAAAAACAGGAGTTGATGGAGTCGATCAAATGTGCAGATATTACACGGTATCCCGCATATCACGAAGATGGACAATCTCTTTTTTTTTTTTAGGTTTTTGGACATAATAGGAATCCATTCGCAAGTTGTCCTTAGATCCAATGAACCGGACGGTTTAGAAATAAGGCGATTGTATCTGCATTCTTTGTCCTTTAATTATAAATATATCTAATATTATCAACGTTTTATATCTTGTCTTAAAACTCAGAATCATTTTTTTCAATTTCAAAAGAAAAAGTTTATTACAAAAGGAATAATCGAGGTTGAAGGAGACGTTGCACTTTGTGCCACGCGCGCCTGCTGGGGTTCCAAAAATTGGCGCGCCCGCTGAAGGGTTGAATCATTAATAATGTTCGCGTTCATTACAGCTACATTTTGAGAACAGCTGCTATTTGCATCACACATAAATCCAGTTGAAACCCATCCGAAAAAGGGATGCGACATCGATGTCGATGTTTTCAAATGCCTTTATCAAAACATCGATGTTCTAAACATCGATTTATTGAAACCGATGTTTTTTTAACATCGATGTTTTGTGCTCGATGTTTTTTTTTAAATGAGAAAGTACCATAATAAAAAAAATTACCACGTAGCATAATTTTCACACTCAGTAAATGTAAGTCTGAATTCTGTAAAGGACGAATACATAAGGGAGAACGATTCCTTAGCAAACAGACAATTGGCAATCAACAACCAATGAACCCATCAGAGCGCTTGGAATGTTCCTGACACTCCCGAACCTTCCATCGGGTTTTATTTTATAAATTTTATATACACGAGAGCAGCCATTTAAGTTTTTGTTTTGTTCTGGTTTTATATAAGTTGACGTTAATATTATTAGTAAGATGACTCCCCAAAGTACCGTTTGGAAATATTTTTGCAAAACCTCAGACAAATTTGCGAAATGCAGTATTTGCCTTAAATCCCTCAAAACTTCTGGCGATACCAGGAATTTATCTGGACATTTGAAGGCAAAACATGGCGATATTTACAACGAGAATTTTGAGTCATCAATGTAGCCCAAGTTTTTGTCATTTGTGTCAGCCCAATCAGAGAGTAAAATTAAATCCCCCCCCTCCCCCCCCACGACTAACTGAAGTAACATTAATGTTAGAGGTTACTAAACCAGTTTTAAAAAGTTGATGTTCTAAAACATCGATGTTTTAATATTGAATATCGATGCTTCAAAACATCGATGTTTTGTTATCGATGTCGCATCCCTAATCCGTAAAGAGTCGCAATAACACATTAAGTTTTTGTTTATGGGAATCTTCTCTCGAGCATACACGACATCCTCGAAACACATCTGCTCCGATTAATACTTTTGTGTGCGGAATGAGCTTAAAAAAAAACAAAAAGAAAAAACGTGCCGCCGATGTTTTGTCTATCACGAGACCTTCAAACTTGATTTTGACAGGGGAATCGTTTCTCTTTCTCAACTCGATTTGAAGGGGACTGGGACGTCTTCGACAACTAAGAAGTTGGAAATTTGGGCTATTCTTTTAAAGCCCATATCTTATACAAATATGCATGTATCATTATGATTTTTTTATGTTAATTTAGTAAGACCTTTATGAATATTTTAAGATAAAAAAAAATTTATTTTTGGATTGAAAAGTAAATTTAAAATAACAATATAAACAAAAATACTGAAATTTTTGAGGTATTCACTTTGTAACACTTTTTCAAAAATTTAGTGAAAATCTTACCTTGAAATCTTGTGTGATGATCATACACAGTTTATTTTATATAGTGAACCCATTTAAGTCTTTGTTACACTTTTTTAAAAAATTTTAAATTTCACTTATCAGAAATTTGCATATTTTTGTCATACATTTTCACCATTTACAAAAATATCTTAAGGTTTAAAAATAAAAAATAGGTCATATTGATACAACAGCACTTATTCTATTGACTTTTAAAATTTCAGAGATGTACTTGCAACAGATTTTGCAGAAAGTGTACCATTACATGAAAAAATCATATTTTGAGAAAAACGCAAAAAACACTTTCCCATTATATGGGATTTAAATGTATGTTTACATTTTTAAGTTGCTAATAATTGTTGTTAGAGTGTCAAAAAGTACATAAATTATATATTTTTGTAATCTGTAGAATCTGCTCTATTTTTTAAGCCACAAATTCAAAAATAAATTTTTTGAAGGTATTTGACGTCCCAGTCCCCTTGAACTGCTGGGTACACCTTTTTGGGAGCATTTTTAAACACTAAACGCGTAAAAAGAGAGCCTTTCACATCCAATGGGTTTCAATTTTAGAGCATCTGTTAATTCTATATTTACGAAACTTGTTAATTCGGCGTTACTATCAGAAGAAGCCAAAACGCGGTACGTTTGCAATATTAAAATTTTTGGGACTGGAAATGCTCTGCGAAACGAAAGTAATCATTCCCGAACTAGAAGAATTTGTCACATTCGCATTTGCTACTTGATTAATATTTGATCCCAAATTTCGAAAATATCTTTCATTTTCCGATGAATTTTGCCCTCTTTATTTCTTATTTATTTATATAGATGGGCTCTGTTCTATATCGACTATTATTTTTCAAGCAAACCAATTCATGATGGCATTTATCACATGGTTTGTTATTAATGCAATTTCGACTTACGTGAAATTTTTTAAAACAAGAAAAACATTTCTTAACACACTAGATTTCAGTTTTATCATAATCCATTTTAAAGAATCATGAGACTCTGAGCAGAAGATGCATATCGAACTGAGCATTAAATGAAGCAGTCGTGGGTGTATTTTTTACAGATCTTTTATTTTCAAATTTCGACTGATCGGAACGGAACTTTCCTTCTCTCATTTAAAATTAATGTCGAAGTTTCCCTGCATTCTGTTTCCCTTTCCAAAATCCAAAACATCTACATCACTATTAGAATACTTTTGTCTGTTATATTCAGGGTTGCCAAATGTCCCGGATTTTAAGGGACAGTCCCTTATTTGTAAATTTTGTCCCGCATCCCTGGGAACTTTGATACGGGACGGCAAAAGTCCCGTTTTTCGCCGAAATGAGAAATTTACAGTAAAACACAGTATATCATACAATTCAATGAACTGTGGGAACACGCTCATTCAAAAAAATTTATGACTCAAAAGTCGCCCCAAACATTTTCTGCGCACATTATATTATGTACAATAATAAAATTACGAATTTTACATACACGTCCCTAACACTTTATAAGGGCACTTACTTAATTATAGTAAATTAATAAAATAAAAATCAGTTTTGTACTATATGCCCAAACCAACTTTAAATTATTTTTGATTTGTAAATTTTCTATGTAATTACATTATTGTTTACTTAACCTAAACTCTATGTAAGTTGCAAAACTTGAACGAAAAATGCATTGAAAATGGCTATTTCAAAGGTTAAAATTTGAAAACTTTCCGGGGGAGTACCCCTGGACCCCTCTTTTCACGGGGGTATTCCATACCCCTCAGTAATATACACTGGTGAAATAAATTAAGAGAATTTGCATATTTTATCGAATTTCATGAAAAGAACTGAACTGAATGTAAAACCACTGCTTCTAGACAAAAATACAAATCTTGTACGTCAAATACGTAAGCGTACACGTGTGTATAGATGGGCGTGGCCCAGGAATTGCAGTTGCGACCCATTTCCTATGGTCCTATGGTGTATAGATGGAGCTAGTAGAGAAACAGGCTTTATAAGCGCGCGTAAGTTAAGACGCATTTCGTTCGCTAGCACACCTCGGCGAATTTCTTGGTGCTATTTTGCAGCAATCGGTTAATTTCAATTTGTAACAGTAAAAATGAGTAACCACCAACGTTTAGATGATGGAATGAGGTGGCGAATTGTGGGGAGGCTAGAAGCAGGCCAATCTCAAGTCCAAATTTGAAGAGAGTTCAATTTAACGCCCAGCGTCGTGTGTAACTTATGGAAACAGTTCCAGGATACCGGATCCATCGAGAGAAAGCCTGGGCAATGTCGTCCAAGAGCCACGACGGCCAGAGAAAATCGCCATTTGTCGATTATAGCGAGGCGTAACAGGAGTGCTACAGCTTCTCAGCTCTCTCGTGACTTGTATGCAGCCACATGAACCCGTGTATCAAGGGTGACTGTTTCCAAAAGACTTCATGAGAGAGGGTTGTTTGCTAGAAGACCTGCTGTTTGCGTTCCGATCACTTCTACGAACAGGAGAATCCGTTTATCATGGTGCAGAGAGCATAGGGATTGGAGTATGGATCAATGGGCGACCGTTCTCTTCACTGTTGAGACCCGGTTCAGCCTAAACACCGATTCTCGCCGTACGTTCATATGGAGAGAATCAGGGACCCGCTACATATCCTCCAATGTCCGCGAAATCGACCATTATGGCGGAGGAAGTTCAATGGTCTGGGTCAGGCATCATGTTGGATGGCCGCACACCTCTCCATGTCTTTAAAAGAGGCACTGTGACTGGTGTGAGGTATAGGGATGAGATCTTGGAACCCTATGTTAGCCTTTTCAGGGGTGCAGTTGGCCCTGAGTTCATTTTAATGGGCGATAACGCGAGGCCACATAGAACTCTTCTGGTCGACGAATTTCTAGAGAGTGAGGATATTCGCCGGATGGATTGGCCAGCCAGATCTCCAGACCTTAACCCTATAGAGCATGTCTGAGACGCTCTGAGGAGGGTAATTGCAACTCGCAACCCCCCCCCCCCTCCGAGAACCATTCAGGGAATGAAAACAGCGTTGCTGAACGAGTGGGACCAGTTGCCACAGGAAATGATAAACTGGCTTATTTCAAGTATGAAATCACGCTGTGTGACCTGTATATTTGTAAGAGGGGACCATACCCCCTATTAACCCATCTACTAACCCATTTTTTTGTTTATTCTGCAACCGCTGTGTCATACCTTCCGACTCCAATGAGTGTTACGCACGATCATGCGTGTGTATTACAATTATTGAATGGTTATTTGTTTTGTATTGTATCAAGGTATGTACATATCAAATTTCATTAAAATCGGTACAGTAGTTCTAGAGATAATCGACCAAGTCTGCAAATTCTCTCAATTTCTTACACCAGTGTACTTATCAAAACCCGTCCCTTATTTTCGGTGTTTTTATTTGGCAACCCTGGTCGTCATTCCGGTAACATTCCAACTCCTTCTTTCAAATAGTTAGTACCAATCCTGCAGTAGCCTGGTAACCAATTCTGTAGTTAGCCTGGTAACCAATCCTGTAGTGATCTTAATTTTTGATCTCGCTATTTGCTTTTTCTTGGAAGCATGTTTGCTTTAATCATTCCTTTCGTTTCAAAAATTATGTGTAGCCCTTTTCCGACTCAAATGACGACAAAAAACTACTATCATTTGTTTCATTTAATTGAAACTGATTCGTCCCCTTTTGCTTTTACTGTTGTCTTGCTCAGTCCAAGTTTATTGAATAAGAAATCTCACATCGATTCTTGAACTGAGGATATCCAGGCAGTTTCTCGGACTTGCCAGGCAGTGAGGACTTGCCGTTCATTTCCGGTGCTTGCATGAGTATGACAGACCATGTAGAGCTGAAATATTCCTAAAGTCGCTTATCTTTTGATCCAGTTTTATTGATCAATAAATATCGATTCTGATTTTTAATTCTTACAGATTTAACATGTCCATGAGACCATTTAGTGGCGCTGTTTTGGGGACTCGATCCGAGCTCTCTCAGTGCCGAATCCCGATGCACTAACCATTAGATCGAACTGACGTCAAAGGAAATAAAAGAAAATAATCAGTATTGTTATAAGTTTCAAATATTTGCCACTAGATGGCTGCGGTAGAAGGTTGCGTCACTATTTTGATGTTTAGTAGTTGAGTTTCGTTTGTTCCATTTGGCAACGAATTACGAAAACTAGAAAATCATCGTAAAAATGAAAAACGGCTCTTAAAACTAGTTGAAAGCTATGAACCGGTTCACGCTAGTCCGAAGCGTACGTACTAGTGCGTCAGAACTGTAATTCTCGTATATGTTTTGATCTAACGAACCACTCATTAATGAAAATCCTACTTGGTCATCAACCCTCCGTAATTATAGCTCCGTAATTAAAGCTTTATGACTAGCCATGTAATATAAAATTAATTTTAAGTTTCTATGTTCAATATTTTTCATAATACAGTGGAACCTCGCTTAACGAGCAAAATAAATAGTTAAAAAATGGCTCGCTTAACGAGCCACATTTCGCAAACGAATGACGTGGAAGGAAGTCCCCTCTGCACATCACTCGGATCTTCACGTCACCAGGATCATCAACGGCCGAAAAATAAGTATTTAAGGGTAGTCATGGATGGTTCGAGAAGCAAATATCATGGGACCGGAGGATAACAATGATATCGAGGAGCTTGTAGACGAGCACAGCCAAGAGCTGACCACCGAACAGCCAATAGAATTGCAGTGTCTTTCACATTGTAGAGCAGAGTTTGTCAGTGGAGAAGGACGAAGAAACAATCTTCTGGCGCAATAAAAGAAATGATGAAAGCATGGGAAACTCTTGCATAGTAATTAACAAAGCATCACCCTGATAAGACTGTGGCTATGCGCGCTATAAATTTATTCAGTGACAATGCGGTGACCCATTTTCGGCAAATTTTGAAGAGCCGAGAAAAACAAATGTCGCTAGATAGCTTTCTAGTAAAAAAAAATTAGCTATGTGTCATAAATTCGTAAATAATGAACTACATATCGATGATTTCGCTCCTGAAGATTTAAAGTAATTTTCTTTAAATAATAAACGTTACGTCTAAAAAAGTTTGAGTATTTTTTTGGCATGGAACGCATTATCGTATTTTACATTAATTTATGTGGGAAAAATTATTTCGCTTAACGAGTGTTTCGCATTGCGAGTAAGACTCTAGAACAAATTATGCTCGTTATGCGAGGTTCCACTGTATACTCATTTCAAATCGGGTGATTCGTTTTTGAAACACCCTGTATTATGATTCAGTGCAGGTCATACTGAACTATAACTAAAGTGGTGCTTTCTTTGTCAGTCGAGCGTTCAAAATGCTAAGAAACGTGGTAATTTATTGCTAGCTACGAGCATTGCATTACAACAAGTCAGTCGTCGCCACAATAATATTTTATCAAATAGTTCAAGAGTTGAAAAGAACCGTGTCACTGTATATTTTAAAAATTGCAAAAAACTTTGTGAATGATTGTTACTCTTTTCCTTTTTAGGTGAAACCTCGGGATCAGCCAATAAAGACACAGAAAAGACTTTCAAACCAAATTTGCGATGACAAACCCGACATCTCTATGCTGTGCTGCAACCCGGATTCTAATTTTTTTTACGATATGCCCCCTGTAAATACGTATAATTACGGAGCAATCCTCATGAAATGCAGCAGTCTGCAAGGCAGATTCACCGGATCAAGCTGGGAAGGGGGGGCGTCCATTAATTACTTGAGGCTTTTAGGGGGGGGGGGGAGTCCAGCCGAATCTCACCCAGTCTCACGTGGGGGAGAGGGGGGGGGGTGTCTCGGCAAATATAACGTAATTTTTTTTCCGCAAGAAACAGTGTAAAATTGCGAGAAAACTGGGTTTTATTAAGTAAAACATGTTTCTACACTAAAATATGGCTAAATCCTACACAATAGTTCCAGTAGTCACTCTTGAGACCACACACGAGTCCCCGTGGACTGAATTAGAATGAATATTCTTTTACGAATTTTAGTAGTTCCTATTTAAGTATTTTAGTGTTCGATTTTCTCACTGTGATTCTAGACTACGTTCTTAGTAGTCTTAAATACGAGTCTTAACTAGTCTTAAATAAAAATAATTAAGCAAATTATGTTTTTTTAAAAATAAATCGAACGCAATCGAGCACAAATTAACGTATTAACACTAAAAATGCGCATTTTGAAAAATCTCACGTGAGATTAGTGGGGGGGGGGGGGGTCAGGGGGTCGAAAAATCACCAAAATCGCCTCACGTAATTAATGAACGTCCGCGAACGAATCCTATAACGCAACTTGTCTCGCACTGAATGGAACGAAAACAGACACAGTTCGGTACGCGTCGGTTCCAAGAAAGCACCGAGCGAATTTTTTTTTTCCCATACGGAGCAATGTCAATCGAATTCAATTCGTTCCCGAAAATGTAAATTGATAGTTTTGTGTTTTTGCAAAATCTTTGAGCTAGACAAGGCATCATTTAAAACAGAGGTCGTCAACCTGCTCCCTACCGCAATTTTAGCCTTCATGGTGGGAGTTTTTGTCCGTTGTTGCACATTTTATTATCACAATCGCGACTTTTTTAAACATACGCTTTTGCAATTTACTTCTGAATTCCATCTATAGCCTTCGATTACGAGACACTTCTCGAAGTATACTCGTAAACTAGGGAGCAACGAATGAGCTCCGTATGTATAAATAGACATAATTTTTACAAACCCCCCCCCCCCCCTCTATAAATGACTTTTCACTTGAGTCACTGCGGATAAGAAATTTTGCCATTAACAAAGATACAAAAGTGGACGTTCGGTTGACGGCCCCTGTGATTTAAAACAATAATTAAATATAAAAATTTTTTTATCCTCACTCAGCCTGTACCGGTAGGAGTTGATGGCCTGGTAATAGCTCTTTCAGCTGCTCTATTTCTCTGTTATACTGAGAGGTATTTCTGAACTTGGAACTCGTGATGACTTGTAAGGAAGAAAGAAAAGAGAGTTGGCGAGGAAATTCGTACACGGCGCCAACTACTATGAGAAGACAGCGAGACGGTTTTTGCCCGGAGAGACAGGATGAGTACACGTTTTAGCATATGCGACGAGTACAGAGGTATGAGAGGAAAGACGAGACACCTGCCCATATTAGTGTCGCGACTCATTTAGCATAATTCCTTCATTCAACCGCTAGAGTACAGCGCCAATTTGGCTTATTTTTAAGGATGCGAAAAATACAATTTATTGAAAGGTAAGTAGGATTGTGGCATCACGATAGGTTGTTAAGGCTCCGAGTCTGTTTTTAAAAGTACTATTACTGAATTCATGACCGAGAAAGACAGAGTCCTAATTATAATGAAAAGGCCAATTCTTTAAACATAAACTTAACAAGGAAATTGATTTACCCCCCCCAAAAAATTAAACATTAAACCATTACAACATATTCAATTAAGTTAAGTGCAGATTCACAGCGTACGCTCCCAGACCCATGGTCTCGACAGGAGCTTCCAAAAAACACGTCTGCCTAGCTGGATGTTACATGACAATCTCCGCAAAAACACCAAGTCTCTGACTATATCTCGCTTCGTGTGCCCCTAGGCCCGGGCCTAATGGAAAATCGGGGCCTGCCCCAGCCAATCCTTTTATAGGCAAAAATGGGTTTAAATTTCTGAATAAACAAACTGTGAATCATCAACAACTTAAATAAAAAAGTTTCACTTGAACATAATAACAAGTTTAACGTAAAAGGAAACTCAACAGTAAACATGAAAGCTTAAAAATGGACGAGAATTTTCGGCTTGCCATGTGCCAGTGGCGTAGCGAGCACAACTGGCGCCCGGGGCACGATACCTTTGTGGCGGCGCCCCCCCTGAAAAATATATAGTAATATAATATATAGACCCTATATTGGCTCCCCCGATAAACATATAATAACATAATATATTGACCTCATATTGGCACTCCCCCCCCCCCCCCCCCCCCCGAAAAGCATATAGTAACATAATATATAGACCTTATGTTGGTGCCCTCCCCTAAAAGCATATATTAATATAATATATAGACCTTATATTGGCGCTCCCCACAAAATAATATAGTAATATAATATATATACCTTATATTGGCGCCCTACCCGAAAAACATATAGTAAGATAATATATAGACCTTATATTGGGGCCCTCCCCTGAAAAACATATAGTAATATAATATATAGACCTTATATTGGCATCCACCTCGAAAACATATAGTAATATAATATATAGATCTTACATTGGCGCCCCTCTGCGAGTGGCGCCCGGGGCATGATAGACCCCCTTGCCCCCCCTTTGCTACGCCACTGCCATGTGCTTTACCAGCCGTAAAACTGCCGTCGCAGAAAATACTGTATTGGATATTTTTTAGCAAAGGGATTTTTTTTTTCGTATTCAAAACGTCAGAAAGCGGGAATTTTTAAAATTTGAACAAAACATTTTTGTCCGTGGTATTAGAAAATTGTTTCAATTCGAGGTCGTTTTGAAACTATAAAACCATTTTTTTTTTGTTTTGTTTTATTTGTCACCCTCGGACCACACCGGTTAGAAACCACTGTTCTAGAGAAATGTGGGAGAGGCCTTTTTGATAATTCACTGTCGAAAGGAGTCGTAAAACTATTGGTCCTAGGATGCTGACGTGTTCTCATATTTGTTGATACGAGAGAATATGTTGGTAAGATAAGAGAGGACAAACGGAGGGTTTATGATTCTTGAACACAGAATACATCTCAAGGGAGAAAGTTCAAATTCATAATTTTAGTCGCGGTTGAAACGTTTTTTAAGAATGTCGTGCTGCCATCTATTGGTCAATAAACGAGACAAAAGGAATTTTAGTAGTAAGCTGTACTGCTGTCATTCTCAGTCGATGAGATTAAGTTGGCAATTTGACCAGCCTGCACAGTAAGTTTTAACATTGAATTGTATTTAAAATCGAGTAAGTAAATGATATTGCACTTTACGGTAATTTTAAATCGCGACTAAAAATCAGCGGGACTATCAGCAATTATTTTCATGGATGGGGGAATAAATCCCGATGCTCATGGGGTCTTGGGACTTAATTTTTCTCTGATAATTGCACAACCAGAAACTTATGTTTTAATAATGTACCGTCAGAACAAACACTGTCCTTCAACTGTACTTTCTATTATTTTATTAGTCACCATGATAATTATGAATTTTTTTTTACCGTGCACCTAAGTGAAGAATTTTACGCTAATAAGGCAGATACGTCAAAGAACCATGTAATAATTTTCAATTTCTTTAAAAATAGCCAAAATTGAGCCATTTAATTCGAGCCACTGTGTAATCGGTTCATTATCAATACCAAGTTCTCGACTGCCCTTCTGCTTGGTGGAAAAACATGCGCAACGTTTATTCAGTTAAGACGTTTGGGAAATAGTCAAACCAATTCTTTAATGTAAACACAATCGCTTGTTGCCTATGGAGATGCGAGACCGGAATAAGAAACCAATGAAGATGGCAAGAAAAATTGACAATTTTCAATTCAACTACTCTTTCGAATCATTGCCGGAAGATGGCAGCACTAGACAGTAGGGAATTTACTCGATCTTCAATCGTTATCGTGTCCAGGAGTAGTGTAGTATAAAAATAATGCAATATCCATAAAAGAGGAGTTCCGTTAACTCGAAAAAGGTTTGCCCGCGGAAGGTACCTTATTTCCCTTCCAACACCCACTCGAATTTCCAGTGGAGGCATTCCCCGGTTCGTTCCCCCCCCCCCCCTTTACAGGAGTGGGCCAAGAAAGCACGTTTGCCCATCATTTCTTTTCTATGACAGATAGGGGCGCCATCTCTTATCTATATATATAAAACGGTTCCGTAACTGACTGACTGTCTGACAGACAATACAACGCACAGACCAAACCGCCCTACCTAAAGGGCTGCAATTTTGCATGGCGATTCTTCTTTTAGTGTAGGGGTGCACTAAGGAAGATTTTTGAAAAATTCTTCTGAGATTTTTTTAAATTGAATTTTTAAGCTGTTTTTATAACTTTTTTTAAGTTTGCATTTACAATAATGATTCGAGGGTTGTGAAATTTATATCGCGAGAAAGATCCTAAAAAATTGCTTTAAAATGAAATCTTTTTCGACGAATCTTTACCTCCATTTTCTGATTTTGGGTAAATTTTTAAAGATTCATTTTTAGAATTTAACTTATTAAATGCTGATCACGTGATTTCTGCCTCGATTTAAAAAGTAAAGCTTGTTCTTTGAAGCTTTATTCTTAGTCTATGGACCAGTGGCGTAGCAAAAGGGGGGGGGGGGGCAAGGGGGTCTATCATGCCCCGGGCGCCACTCGCAGAGGGGTGCCAATGTAAGATCCATATATTATATTACTATATATTTTCGAGGTGGATGCTAATATAAGGTCTATATATTATATTACTATATGTTTTTCAGGGGAGGACCCCAATATAAGGTCTATACATTATATTACTATATGTTTTTCGGGGAGGGCGCCAATATAAGGTATATATATTATATTACTATATTATTTTGTGGGGGGGGCGCCAATATAAGGTCTATATATTATATTACTATATGTTTTTAGGGGAGGGTACCAACATAAGGTCTATATACTATGTTACTATATGCTTTTCGGGGGGGAGTGCCAATATAAGGTCTATATTATGTTATTATATGTTTATCGAGGGCGCCAATATAGGGTCTATATATTATATTACTATATGTTTTTCAGAGGGGAGGGCGCCACAAAGGTATCGTGCCCCGGGCGCCAGTTATGCTCGCTACGCCACTGCTATGGACTGACGCTACTGACACAGCTCAATTTGCCTTTTTATTAGATGTATAAGTGACGAGTTTATCTTAATTGAAAAATGGCTTCTTTAGTACCGTTAAAAGACCAAGAGAGTTTATATGAAGCAGCGAAGAAAACGATTTTCATTGTCGTTGATCCTAATGCCGGAAGTCCCAGACCAGGTACAGATAGGATTCGGGCTGAGAGGTGTGGGTCTGGTTTGTAATAGCACCACAAGGGTGAGTCCGACTTTGCTAGGTGACACCACAATTTTGACCGAGGCGCGGACATTTGGGGGGGGGGGATCGTACCTTCTCCACCCACTGACCTCATGGAAGGATTTTCCGATCTACGTGTTTAACGCGTCCATATCCGGCCTAGACACGAACATATCTGGTATAGTTACAGAGGGTGCCCCAGCTATGACAGGCAAAAAAGAGGGGATTTGTAAGATTAATAGAAGACGATGCCATTGCTACTGAAAATTCTCGTTTGATGAGGTACCACTGCAGATTTTTTCTAGTAAAATAAGCGTCAGAAATCGAACCTGGCACGACGAATTAATTCCTCGCGGTTTAAATAAGATTACTGACAGTTACGTGGAGTAATGTAATAATACGAGCTCAAAAAAGAAAATTTATTATTCAGTTCCCATTTGAAAATGCTTCTACTTGTTTCACCTTGTTGCAGTTCATCTTTGGTGGCGCTACGAGCGCCGTACCGCGAATCACCCCCCGTTTCAAACTGTTCAAATCAGAATGCATTGTGCATAAGAACCGGCCAGTTCGGTAATAATGGAACTCTCGCTGGAGAGTAATTTCTTAGTAACCTTTTATGTAAATACTGTAACTAATCTTAAATTGTAAATAAATTATGTTAATTTAACCCGATCGTCATAATTGAAAGAGAAGTGTGCAGTATCATCACTCAAGACAAAACGATTGAACATCTCCCAGCGCAGAATTAGCATCTGGCGTCCGCGACAGGATTCATTTAAAACTGAAGGTAAGCGCATGCTTACTTAATTTATATTTGCATAATGAGTAAAGATAATGTAGAAAAACTGAAGCGGCAGCGTGCTGTTTTGCGCTCCGCTACAACGAAGATTTTAACGAAAATCTCAAATACATTTGATGATTCTGAAATGATATATGATGATAAGGTAGATGCTCTGGGAGTCCTAAAAGATCAGTTAATGGAAAAAGTTGAGAAACTTAAAGCTTCAAATTCTGAAATTTTTGAAAACATTCCTGATAATGAAATTGAAGATGAAATTGAAGGAGTTGAAATGATTGATGAAAAAATTATAGAATGGAAATACAAAATTTCAAAATTTTTAAATCAGAATATTAATGTTAGATCCCAACCGGTTGTAACCGAAATTCCAAGAAATGAAATTGCTGCTTCAGCAGTTACACAACTTAGTTCTTGTTCAAATTTAGTGAAACTTCCAAAACTGTGTATTGAAAAATTTTATGGTGATTCATCCACTTGGCTCGAATTTTGGAGTCAATTTTCTAATGCTATCGATGAAAATGAAAATTTGACAACTATAGATAAATTTTGTTATTTGAAATCTTTGTTGGGAGGTTCTGCTGCGAATGTTGTGACTGGATTTTCATTAACACATGAAAATTATAAATCAGCTATTGAACTTTTGAAAAATAGATTTGGACGACCTGACTTGACAATTAATTTACACGTAAGCAAACTTTTGAATTTGAATCCAGTTAAAAATTCTTCCAATGTAAAGGCCTTGAGAGACCTGTATGATAGCTGCGAAATTCAAATTCGTAATCTAAAATCCCTAGGTGTAGCATCTGGCAGTTATGGACACTTATTATGCCCTATTTTACTTAAACTAATACCCTCAGATATCGCGTTGGAATATAATAGAAATCGAAAGAAAAAAACGGATTTTGATATAGATGAATTACTTACTTTTTTAAAAGATGAAATTGAGTCTCGCGAAGCTACTCAACAGTTTAGTAGTTCAGAAAAATACTTCAGCGTTAAAACCGAAACTTATCGTAATGTCAAACGAAATATTCCAACGGCATATGCTTTAACAACCTCTGTTAAAAATAATTGTATCTTTTGTGAAAATTCTAACCATTTTTCTGATAAATGTAAATCTCTTTCGATTCCCCAAAAATGTGAAAAACTTAAAAGAGAAGGGCGATGCTTTTTATGTTTCCGAAAATTCCATATTGCTTCTAAATGTAGAGCCGTAAAAGAAAGTTGTAAAAATTGTCAAAGTAAATTCCATAATACGTCAGTATGCTTGAAAGCTAATGAAAATCCGGTAGAGCCAAAAAATGAAGCGGAAACTCTTGTCACTACTGTTTCCCAATGTAAAGTAAAAGTCCCCCAATCCAGTAACGAAGTTATACTTCAAACTTGTTGTGTACGAATTTCAACTGACAAAAGTACGGCAGAAGCCGTGTGTTTGTATGACAGTGGTAGCCAAAGAACGTTTATAACAAAGGACGTTGCAATGGCCTTGAGACCCCCCGTAATTGGGAAGGAAAAGCTCCTTGTCTACTCTTTCGCGTCCCGTGAGGGGGAGCAGAAAATTTACGATGTGGTCAGCGTTAAACTCAGCCACGTTGAGGATTCCAGCAAAAGCCTTTGCATTAAAGCGTTAGTGGTTGAAGAAATCTCTAACGTATTGATTTCGAAGCCACGGGTAGATAAGAATGTTTCGCGGAAGTTAGCCAAATTCGAGTTGTCGAATTGGAGTAGGGAAGGGGAGGATTCGCGAATTCAACTACTTGTGGGAGCTGACTATCTATACCAAATTACGGGAGGGGGAAAAGTTGAACGAATCACAAAATCTCTGTTTGTAAGCGAGAGTTTATTTGGGTTTTCGCTTTGCGGAGCGTTAAGCATTGACGAAAGGGGGAAAAAGGAATGTGCCTCAGTTTTAAAAATAGCTGTACAAACTAATGACAATGAACGCGAGGATTTAAGAAAATTATGGGAGCTTGAAGCTATTGGAATAAAAAATAATAATGATGTATTCTCTGAATCTGATAGAGAAATCATGGATAGATTTGAAAGCGGTTTAAGCTTTACAAATAATAGATATCAAACAAAGTTACTTTGGAAGGATAATAGGGAAAAGTTAGGAGATAACTTTAATATTTCAAAGGATCGTTTTGTACGTCTAAAACGAAAACTAAAATGGGATGATGCTTTATTTGATAAGTATAAGAGTATTGTATCAGAGCAATTGAGAAATGGCATAGTTGAAGAATGCCCCGACAATGAAATAGAAAAATGGGTGTTAAATAATCTCATCGAGAACCAGGATAATCCTAAAAATGTCGTGAAGCTCTTGGGATTAATATGGGATACAGATTCAGACCACTTACAGTTAGATATGCAATCTATTACTGAAAATTGGGACACTAAAATTACGAAAAGATACATACTAAAGACCATGCTGAAATTGTTTGATCCCTTAGGTTTTATTTCACCGTATGTTATCCGCATGAAAATTTTATTACAGGAAATTTGGGAAGGAGGTTTTGAATGGGACCTTGAATTACCTACGAATTTAAAGAATAAATGGGATAGTTGGTATTCTGAAACCAAACACTTAAGGAAACTGGAAATTCCTAGGATATATTTCCCTGATGGATTAAATTTGTCCTATGATTGTATAGAAATTCATTTATTTTGTGATGCCAGTCCTAAGGCCTACGGTGCGGTAGCTTATATTAGATATAGAAATGAAGCTAACCAGATTAAGACTGCATTTCTCTGGTCTAAAGCCAGAGTATCCCCTTTAAAACGAGTGACCATTCCCCGTTTAGAGTTGTTAGGTGCATTAATTGCTGCCAGAATGTCTAAATATTTAAAAGGGGTATTAGATTTACGAAATTTGGAATTTAAGCTATGGACCGACTCTACAATAGCCTTATATTGGATTAAAGGATCTGCAGCAAACTGGAAGCCCTTTGTTTCCAATCGGGTTACTGAAATTCAATCTTTGTCAGATCCGGAAAGTTGGAACTATTGTAGCGGTCAAGATAACCCTGCTGATTTACTTACACGTGGTGAACACTTAAGCTCTTTAATAGACAATAATCTTTGGTGGCAAGGTCCTGTATGGTTATCCCTCCCTGAATCTATGTGGCCCCCGAAGGTAGGAGTTAAAGAAGACGAAGAAGCAGCAATTGAAAGAAAATCTAAGACAAAAATGACTCAGGTATGCTGTGCCGTAAATGTACGATCTGAAGCCCTTTTAAATGTAGACCGGTTCAGTAAGCTCTCTCAATTGTTTAATGTTACGGGGTGGATCCTGCGTTTCCTTCATAATTCAAATCCGAAAAATTGTAAAATATCCGGTCCATTAACAACCACAGAAGTAGAAAAGGCCGAGATTTATTGGATCAAGCAAATTCAAAAATCTGCTTTCTCGGAGGAAATTGAGCAGCTACAGCGGGGAAAATCTATTTTTAAAGAATCAAAGTTGTACCACCTTAATCCCGAACTGGACGAGAATAAACTACTTGTGATTAAAGGCAGACTAAAATTTTCCGATTTATATGAGCGGGAAAAACATCCGTGGGTGCTTCCCGATAAAGGAAGGTTTGTAAACCTACTTATTATTGATGCGCATGCAAGAATGTATCATTTTGGTGTAGCTGCTACCCTAGCTCATCTACGAGAGCGATATTTCATCATGAAGGGCCGAAGAATAATAAAATCTGTCCTGAAAACCTGCATGCTGTGTAAAAAGTTCAATGCCACCTCTGGAAAAGAAATTACTGCACCCCTACCTAGAGATAGAATTATCGAAACACCACCTTTTGAGACCATCGGTATAGATTTTGCAGGGCCAATTTACACTAAAGGATCCTTGGGATCAGAAAAGGCTTACATTGTGCTGTTTACCTGTGCTGTTAC